>CM042828.1:9950333-10571289 GCA_009982885.2 Hyles vespertilio
GAGACCGGGCAAAACCATGTTGATTATCACACAAGTATCTTTCTAGATGACTTGTGATATATGGATGAATCAATGCTTCAAAGATTTTAGCAAACACTGACAAAATTGAAATAGGTCTGTAATTCATAATGATTTCATGACTATCTGATTTGTGAATAGGCACGACCTTTGCTATTTTCCATTTAGTGAAAAAAATACCTGAGGACAATGAGTAATTATATATTATTAATAAAGGTTGAACTAACTCAGTTGCACATTGAACGACAAAAAACGGTGATATTGCGTCAGTTTTTAAAAATTTCGTCTTCCAGCATCTTGGTGTAATTTATATAACAAGTTGTGGCTTTCTTTTTACATCGTTTATTTAGCAAATTAAGTTCTATATCATCCAAAGGGTTTTTATATTTTTTGTATCGAATTATTGTTTAATTTTTTTCCTTCAACATTTTTATTAGGCTCGGACTAAACCAGGGTGGGTATTTGTTATTTTTTTATGTTTGGTATGTACCCACATCTCTTACACACTCTCTTAGTTAGTCTTTCACATATGAGAGACTAACCACCAGTAAAAATATGTAAAAATATTGAGTGGTGGTTAAGACTATTGTTACTTTTAGCAATAGCGTGTAGGCCCTGTTTTGTTCCGATGTGAAAGATATTGTATCAAGTGGTAACTGGACATTAGGAAAAATAGCATCTAAGTTACGAGATTTATGGTAATTTTAATGAATGGGGCATGGGCAGACGTAGTCATCATTCAAAATATATTTTTTTAAATTTAAATAGAGATTCATATCTTTTGGATCATTAATTAATACTACTACCGCTTCGGAACGTATTGTACCTGTGAAGAAGTAACGGCGCGACACAAGAAACTCACTCAGTAACACGAATTGTCTTCTTTTTCTTTTGTTTCTTTCTTTTTTTAAAGCCATATAAAGTTACAAAGGTTCATGTCTCTAGTCATAATTATGTCAATTTTATTTTAAGCAATTGAGCAAATTATTTCTAGTTTTGTCTTCCATTTAATCAGCGATTCTTTAATATACTCTCTTGCACAGTTTAACTTTAATTACATTTTTAAAGTCTAGTCAGTCAAAAGACCTGTCCATCTCAATGAATTTTTATTTCCATACATTTTCTGTATAGTTATTCTACTATATGTGCTATTTGACAGCAATATTTATAGAACCATGTACATAGATAATGCGTTAGCGACATAGTCTTTTCGCTATCTACTGGATATTCAACGGTAATTTCCTCAACCCCCTAATAAACGTAATTCCACTAAAACAACCGAAAGGGCTAGCATTAGGTCACACATGACATATATTATATACGTATACTGTTGCGGCATAAGGCCGTGTCCACATCGGCGTGGGGCACGCGCGCGCAGATTTATCAGCGGTGGTAATTAAAAGGCGGCGCATTACCGTATGAATGCGTGGCGGCCGACGGGTGCGTGCCGCGCCGCGCAGCTGTCGCGGGTGTGTTGCGAACGAAGTTGTTTGATCCTTGCTCTTAGGGATATTAAATAAAGGTAAAAAAACGGTAGATATCAATATAATTAGACAGATTGTTCATGAATAAGTAAATTAATTTTATAAAAAAATATTGCACTATAGACATACGACATAAGCTAAAAAATGTTTTGATATGGAGGAGTTTTGAAATAAAATTATTCTGAAAGAATTCCTCAAGTTTCTTATTTTAAAATGGAATCCGTTTATTTTAAATAAAGTGTGACCTTCAGCTGGGTTAAAATTTATCTTTGCCTTGCTGGATACATCAAATTAAGCTTTATATGCATAACAATTGCTGAAATAAAATAAGTGCATATTATTGAAAATATTTTCAGGTATCTCTATCACAAAGAAAAATCTTAGAAAAAGGAGGCTTAAATTAGAGTCTCATTTATTAAACATGTTGTGTATCTTAAGTTACCAAAATTTATTTTAAATATTCAATGTATTTCCAGACTTAATTTTAATTACAATTTTATACCATTCCAAGTATCAAAATATCTCACCCCACAACACAGCAGTCAAATCGCGTGACGTATCGTGATTGTCTAAACGCCGACAGATGTGTGGCGGAATGTAATTGTTTGCTCGTAACTATACTGCACAGTACATTTTATATCATTGGCCTGCACCCAGCACCCCATCTAGGGATTCATTCACCTCGTCGCGTGTTCAATGGGGCGGACTAAAACACCCGGCTTTTGCCAGAGAAAGTATGATTTTTTACTTAATTTGATTTAGTGCCGTAACGGTTGCTGTTCCGCTTGCCGTTTTGTTATTGCTATTTATCAACACGCGTTATTGGATTAAAATGTTACCTGTGTGCACCTGGCTTTATAAAAATCTTTGGCATTGTTGAAGAATATGTTCAGCCAGCGTTAATGTAGTAAATAATTATGTATTTTGAATAACTGTGAGTGTATTAGGACGCTATTTAAATTAGGTATTTAACTACAATACCTATTGTAAAGGGTAATAGCAATTTTCAAGAAATTCATCATTATTCATATCTGCGGTATGTGTGCTACATTTCTGGGTTCATTATTCATCCCGTACGTATTCAAGATTATTTCACATTCAATAATACCATTTTTATTGGACAAAAACATCTAATAAATGTTGATAAATTAAATAATTAAATTATCAACATTAAGTACTGAATAACATAATTTATGAAAGATCAATATTAAAATTACAATTCATAATATTACATTACA
The DNA here is from genome assembly GCA_009982885.2 of Hyles vespertilio. Classification (NCBI taxonomy): domain Eukaryota; kingdom Metazoa; phylum Arthropoda; class Insecta; order Lepidoptera; family Sphingidae; genus Hyles; species Hyles vespertilio. The sequence continues at coordinate 9,953,074 of CM042828.1, forward strand.
GAATGTTCTTATGACCAAACTTCTACTAAAGTCGAACAATGTAAGGGGTAGCCTGGTTCAAAAGGGAAGTCCTTGAAACTTAGTTAGCGGTTAATTTGATACCCGAGACAACATCTTCGCCTTATATTAAATGTTATTTTCATATCATAGACGTCGGCTAACTTCGGACATGGGTGAAAGTTAGGTTCAATTTTATTATGGATGTATATTAAGACACAAATTTAAAAAAAAAATTCTTTTCAACAACACATTCAATAATAAGACAAAAACAAGACAACTCGTTTAAACAAAGGTGACAATTGGCGGTCTTATCGCTTACCGCGATTTCTTCCAGACATCCATTAGATGGACTGGATTGCAAAGAAGCTATAATCATATTCTCACTGGTAACTTGTAAGAATTTTCGAGCCATTGTTAAAATTTTGAATCCATTAATTGAATAATCCATTAAAAATCAAGTTATAATAATGATCTTATGCAAACACCATTTTAAGTTGTTTCCTTCCCATGAAACCTTATAGATTCTCAAATCTTATAGCCACAGGAAGTTCACTGCAGTCTCAAGCCTAGTTTTACAAAGGTAGATTTACAAAGAATTATAACATATCCATTAATAAGGTATGTTTGGAAGGGTAGTGGGTGGCAAAGTGTGCCGTACCGGGGCGCACCACAGGCCAGCTGTGTGTCTAATTATGATAATACACTCATTTAACGGAGCTTCCTGCACATTATTACTCAACATGCCTTGTACTACGGCGATTTCCAAATTAACATTCCCTAAAATTACCAATTAGTACACAAAATGTAAATTTCTTTACACATTTGGCGAATGTTTGACCACATCTGTTAATTTTTACTTCGTGTTATGTTTTTTGTTATTTATGGCCTTGATGATTTTGCGACTGAATGAGTTTAGAAAATGCATATCTTCCTATAATGAATATGAAAGTATGTTACGAGAAGCATATCTTCATCATTATAATTTAATAAATAACAACCCGCACTAGGCCAGCGTGGTGGACTATATGGCCTAACCATTCTCAATCGTACTGTCGATTGTAGAGTAGGCTCGTGCCCTGCAGTGGGACGTATATGGGCTGATACAGAAATAAACCCAACCGTTACATACAAAGTCCTAACCTCACATTAAGGTCGAGTCTTGTATCGTGAGTATCAGGAACAACAAGAGACTTTGCGGTCTTACAAAAATCAGACCCGAAACAAATACCTGCGGTCGTCTCAAATATTTGTTTGGGTGGGTCAAAGCCGCAGCCTCTCGTTTCTCAGCCGGCGTCTAACCAGCAGGGCTACGGAGGCTGAAGTCACAGTAAGTCTACTGATGAACATATGACTATTGGAAGGATTGATTATTACGCTAGTCATACCTTGGCCGAGACGTGTTTAAAATTAATATCTGAATGGGGCGACCGAAATCGCTTAAAGTTTGCACCACAAAAAACGTTCCAATTACTTCTTAAAGGGATCTTAAAATCGCCACCCCGTATCAAGTTTAATAATACAACTGTCAAGCGAAGGGAATCTTTTTGCTATCTTGGCTTATTTTTGGAAAGGAATTTTTCTTTTCTTGAGCATATTAAGAACGTCGGGGAAAAATCGAAAAGGAACTTTTTCGCTTTGACAAGAATATCGACATCAACGTGGGGATTATCTTTTAATACATTAAAAATCATCTATGGAGCAACTTACTTAGGGTGTATATGTTATGGATCCCCCGTATGGGCTGATAGGGCTACTATCGGTGCTGTGCGAAGAAAACTGCTCCAGAGCCAACGTTTGGCGTTGATATTCTTGTGTAAGGCATATAGAACTGTTAGTACCGAAGCATTGCCTGTCCTGGCGGGTGTACTTCCAGTCGATCTGGAGGTGCAACGTCGCGCCGCCATGTATTACTCTACTAGGGAGAATATGGATAAAATATTTTTAACTCCACGTGAACTTTTAAAAGTTGACAGATTATTTAAACCGCTTTCAGTAGTATATAGCGAACTGTTAGATGAATGGCAAAATAGATGGGAGGTATCTTTGAAGGGACGTCATTTATATCAATATTTTCCTTGCGTGCGTGATCGTTTGACAAAGACTTGGCTAGATGTCGATTATTGCGTATCACAGTTCCTTGCGGGCCATGGTAACTTTAAGTCTAAACTGTACTCTTTTAAGCTCGTTGATTCGCCTGCATGCCCATGTTCAACACCTAATTGCGAGTATGAACAGTCCGCGCATCATATACTTTGGGAGTGTAGTATTTGGCAAAATGAGCGTAAAATCATGTTTGATAATATGCAGATATCATCCGGAGTCGTATACTACATGGACCTAGTGGAGACTAGGACAAATTTCCGTGCTTTCCGGCGTTTTTGCCATACCTATTACTGGAATCAAGTATAACAGCTCACACAATAGGTCCCATTTAAATGTAATAATGAATTCCGTGGTGCTTTACAGCTGGCTTCTCCGGCTGTAAATGTCTTTTTGTGAGGTTATTTACCTCTTTAGTTCAATATTTTGTCACCCGCTTTGCACGGAGGGAAGTGGACATTATTTATTTCCAACTCCTCCTATTAATTTAACTTTCTGATTAATTTCGTTGCGGGTTAAAGACAAGTTAGACATTCCCGGAGACTCGCCGAGCTTCAATGCTTGGTGTCATTACATTGCGTGCCACTGTTGATCCTGGCTTACAGGAGTTGCAGTGGCGGGTGTGAGGGCGGGACAGTCTCCTAGTCATACCTTGGCATTAGATAAACGCAACAGAACGATCTTGAGAACCATACATCTTTTTAATGTAAGTAAAATGACATTTCTGGCCGAGAGATCTACACAAGCCATTAGCAATTATCAATAATATACATCACTTGTGTTAACTAGAGAGTCGAGATCAGAAATAGATTCCTTACAAAATATATTTTTGTAATAAAACAATCTTTTAGGACAGGTTAAGCTATAATTCAAGTCAACTAGCAAGTTTTCAAAATCCATGTTGGGTTGTATTATGATATAGCTAATATACATCTGTTTTATCCTTATCTACTTCATATAAATAGCTATAAATATCATGAAGGAATAAAAGTTCGTGTTAAGAATAAAAGAATAAAAATAACTAAGATATATTTTGATTTATTATGACATGATTTTGTGTAATGCCGAGAAAGTGTTGGTCCGCTTATCCTAGCTGATTTCAAAGATCTTTTTTCTATACAATTTCCTTCATCTCGTCAGATATTCACATTTCACCCTTTAGAACAAAAGTATCCATTTCAAGATTTCTGTGTCGTCATATTCATAGGAACACGTAAATTACATAATTTATATTTTTACTAAGATTTCTTTGTTAAATGGTCCCAGATCAGTGGAATCAACCAATCCAATAAGACGAAATAAAAAAGAACTTTTGACACCCCTTTACACCGTACATCCGTTTCGAAGTTAACATTACACAATTGATATTACAATTTAAATTAATATAGCTATTATAAAGGTGTGAAAATTATATAATAAAAAACATAAACAGCAATTGATTCGAACATCAGCTTGTCGGGTTTAAAAAGAAAGGATATAACAGGTGGGGTATTAAAAATTCTTGAATGAATGAAAGCGTAGGGTTAGTTTTACTGGAAGAGAACGCAAGACGTTGGTCTTGGAAATTTAGTTATGCTGTCGAGTGCCATTTTAAGGGTTTTTGCACTAATTTTTGTAGAGAATGTGTAGATCATTAATGAGCGTTATGAATTTTTCGAAATTCATTATAGAAATTTATCACTAATAGGGTAAGATATCAAGCACTTTCGATCAATTTATATATATAAATAGTTGTAAGCTTTTTGGATGTTTCAATTTGGAGAATAGGTAAATAAATTTATTTCAATTTAAAAAATATTCTATTACTAACTTCATGATAAAATTTTGTATTTTACATTCTTTTACAATATACCTCTCATAAAATATGATGCTATAGATAGTAAATATCGAAAACAACACATACACAAAATCCATATTACTACACAAAAGAAGAATGCCCAGTCATAGTATCAGTAAAGTATATATCATTGATCTCGATACTTATACTACTTAAAATTCATTATAGTATTTTTATAGTTTGTCCTTAAACGTTTTCCTGTTTTATCCCGGACGACAGAATGTTATAATATAACATAATTATCATCACATTCTAAATTTTGTTCAAAGAGTCCAAGACAAAAAATATATGTTTATTTGGCTTCAAGTTAATTTCTCCTAGAACTCTGGGCCTGAGTTGTAATCGTTTTTATATTTATTGAAAATATTTAAGTCCGCCTGTACATATTGTATAAAGTTTAAATAAAATGTATTTTCCATCGAGACACATAAACCTTCGCACCGATTCTATAGTCTAAGTTTCATAGTAAAATGATTCTCCTTTCTCACTCACACAAACCCACCCATTAAAGTCCCCTTCCAGCACCTTGAAGCAGTAAGCACGCGGCACGCACTTGGTGCCTTACCCCTCAAGAAACAGGTCAAGGCGGCGCCACCTGTTGCCGCACGTGAGCAAGGAAATTAGGGGAATAAGTCATCGGCACACTGCGCTGTACAGGTGATTCATGATTGTACAGGGGTTTGATACGTGTTCTTAGATGTATGGGAAAGAAAAAGATGTTATGTTGTGTTTTTGGGGTATTGTTAAACCTAATTTAAAAAATCAAATACGACGTGGTTAATTGTTTATCAAAGTTATGCGAAGAATAGTTAGGAATATAAAGGAATCTTCAAGTTAAAAATGCCATACTTGAATCATAGCGTAAATTATCAAGAAGAAATACTTTTAGTATGGAACAAAAAAAAACAAAGATTCACAACAGTTATAGCACAGGACCACATCCTGCCTGTATAATTATTTTTGAGTAAAAATAAAAGCAGTTTAAAGAATAATATTAAAAAACGAATCGATATAAGGGTAATGCATAACACTGAATAGTTTCGGAATGGCACTCGAGACTACCTTGGCTACAATGAACGTTAAAAGAGCTGTAAGGGCCCGCATTCGGCGCGCTCGGCTGCCCACACAGATAAGCGTGGCGCGTGACACTACACGCAACCCTATTGGTTTTTGCAAATGTTACGCTCAGAAATATGCTCCGTTTGCGGTCAATGAAATGCTTAATACGTTTGATATACTGTCAGTTACACTAAAGTGGTAATTGGTAAAGCCACAGTGAATTTACCTTGAATTACTGACGCAACAGGCCTAATCGACTGGGATGGTGGAATTTCGGTCTCAAAGTTAATTGACTTGAAGCAACGGCTTTCATGTCACCTTTCGTACGATGAGTAATATTTTACAACGCCTATAATTCCTATTTTAACATAACAAAGTATTAATTTAATGTTTTCATCATTAAATAAATAAATAACACCCAACAGTCACATACATAGTCCTGACCCCACATTAAGATCGAGTCTTGTGTCGTGGGTATCAGGAACTACGAGAGACTTTTCGGTCTCACAAACACCCAGACCCGGAAGAAATATTTGTGGGCCGCACAAACATTTCTCTCGGTGCGGGGATCGAACCCGCGGCCTCTCGTTTCACAGGCAGCGTCTAACCGCCTGCGCCACGGTGGCTGCCTTAACATTGACGTTATTTTCACGTGCCAACAAAATCTCTTTGACATCTAATCAGACACGACATTGCACACAATACGAATACCCCGCCAAGTTTTTATGTTACAATATTAAAATAATCCTGATTCAAGTAGCCGACAATACAGCTACCGGCCTAGTAACAATAAAAACGAGTTTCCTTTGTCACGAAAAAAAAACTGAAGCAGAGCATACACCGTGCGTCAGTGATTGAGGTACGTGTACACCTGCCCGTATCGCGGGGTGCGCGCGCGCCGCAGCTGCGCCAATGTACCCGCGACCTTTCAACCGACCGGCTTGTAGAATGTAGTGTTATTTATCTTCTCCATATGGGTAATGGGGGTATTATGAAAGCCGGGTAATTACGCGGCTTATTGTTGCCTATTGTACGTGGACGTTGGCTTGCAGATTTTTATTTCACCTGAGCAGTTCCAAATTCAAAATTGGGTCTAGAACTCTGGCGGTCTTATTACAAAAAACGAAATAAATCTTGGTTTAAACCTGGTCTAACAAAACCAGTCTAATCTGCAGAACCATGGTTTAAATTTACTTGTATTACAAAACATAAATAAACCATGGTTCTCTTGGTTCATTCTTTTGAACCGTGGTTTATACACCAACCACAGATTAATACAAATAATATTCGTTCAACGTGATATCATTCCATCGCAACGTTCCATATCCACAGAAAAGAATACATTTTAATAAAATTTTAATGATTTAATAATGTTTAGGCGTATTGAACCTATTGAGGGTTGGACATTTTGCTTGAATGTCAATATTGTTTGGTATATCGATTACAATTTAATTATTATTTTTTTATTTAGTTCATGTTATATTAGCTAGTGACACATCCAAACACGTGTGATGGAACGTAACATTCTGGCGCGTTACATGAAACCATAACAATAAACAAAACTATCGCGAGCTAAAATAAGTTCATTTAGCATTAGAATGCATTTACTATTTAGTCAACGAAGTATCTGAAGTGAGGTGATATAAAATAATTGTCGCTTAGGTAATTACATAGTAATCTATTGTAATATCATGTTGTGTTGGACCTACAAAATGAAAAATGGTCTGTGAAGTTGAGTAATGAGGAAAAAGTGAGTAAACCAACATTATTATATGGATGATTACATTGCAAAATGTTTGGTAAACCTATCCTTTTGCGTATATTTTTATCGGAAAAAATCAAAACAGGGTTTGACGCGTAGACGTGTTTTGTTGGACCGACATGGCGTTTTTTATCGCTCAAAGGCTGCAAAATCCTTAAAAACGAAGAAGTTAATCATATTAATATCAATTTTACAGTATAAGTAACATAATACGATGAAATAGACACTAAATATAAAAGAAATATTTGGAAGTTTACGATTTAGACCACCGTTAAACTAGAGGGCGGTCAGGTTTAGCGATAAACCATCAAAAAGGCCATGGTTTATCGTTAAACCACTTTTTGTAATATGAATTTCATATAAACCATAGTTTATTGCGATTTAAACTAAAGTTTTTAGATAAACCACGTTTTGTAATAAGGCGGTTGGTGTTTATTCATGTGGAATTTTTGATGTATGAGCAATTTTAAAATAAGGGCAATAGGTAAAAAAATTCACGGCACAAGTAAAACGGTAATATTAAATAAACTAACCAAAAATTATGTATACTGCGTATAAATAGCTTACATGTCTATGAAATGATGTCATCATATATTTAGATGATAAAGATAAGAAAAACTACCCTAACGAAAAAATATTTAGATCCATAAATATTGTGCCTTTTTTTAAATCTTGGTAGATACTGATTATGATCATACGTAGCAAATGTCTACGTCGTAGACTACGTTAAATGTGTAATGTTACCAAATATTAGCTCAGTGTAAAGTTTTATTACAAGTGGTCCTTTAAGAGGAGGGTAGACGCCGATGACCTTGCTCGAACGGACGGCACCAAATCTCACGCACCGGCGCGGCGCGGCGCGGCGCACGCCGGCTCACGACGTGCGAGCGAGCGCGCTGCTTTATACCTATTCATTCATTATTTCGCTGCGGACAAAACGATATATTCGTAGTGTTATTTCACTCGATGTTCCCATCAAGTACAGTTAGGAGCGATTGACCGTAGTGTATGATTAATTCACTTACAAACGTCACAGCTATCGTGGCAGAATTGCTCGAACGCTGACTGTTAAAAGAGAAGACGCGGGTTCGGTCCCCGCACTTGTAGTTCAATTTTTGTGTTTACTTATTTCATCTATCTATACCAATATTACATTTTAGATTTTAATATTTTTATTTTTGTTTTTCTTTTGTAATATTATAAAGAGGATAGATACATTTATATTTTTGGATTTTTATTTACAATGAAACTCAAAAATTACTGGACCAATTTAAAAAAATATTTCGATTTTCTAATGGTAATTATCCGGGATTAACAGAAGCTATATATTTACCTGAAGAGGTTGAAATAAGGGTTTAAATGAAAAATAAAAATATTTAAAAAATTTATCTCGAATGGTTTTTATTTTTCATTTCAACCCTTATTTCAACTCCTTTAGCCAAACATACAGCCAATGTTACTCCAGGATAATGTTGGATTCGAATGGTGAAAGAATTTTAAGATTAAGTCGGTCGGTTAAGTAATTTTTGGGTTTATTCATCATCCATCCATCCATCCATCAGCCAAAGGAAGTCCACTGCTGAACATAGGCCTCCCCCAATGATTTCCACAGAGACCTGTTGGAGGCAGCCTGCATCCAGCGACGTCCCGCGACCTTTACCAGGTCGTCGGATTTTTGTTTATTCATAATAAACAAAAATCGAAATATTCAAAAATCTATAATACAAAAATGTAAAAATACACATGTTACAAAAATGCAAAAAATGAAATGTTTCTTTTATAAAATATTATAGGTTAGACATATAGATGAATTTATAAACAAAAACAATTGTAACGATGCGGGGATCGAACCTGCGGCCACATCAATCATCAAGCGATCGGTCAATCCTTCGGGCCAACAATACTTACTTCCCGGTGACCAAATTACCGGTAACTATATATTATATTAGTGCCTATTTTGGTGTTTAAATGTTACCTACTATTTCAAATATGATCGGAACATAACAATTCATTTATTTATATGTTGGGTAGGTCTCTCATAAGTTGCATGAAATTCAATTGAAATATTAAAACATCGCACGCTACTTATATTTTGCTATGTAGGTACAATATTATGATCGTTAACTTTAACAAAATAAATCTACTATTATAGTACAGTTACTTTCTACTAAGAGCATAAATAATAATTTTATAAAATATCGTAGAAGATATTTTTCAAAAAAATATCTTCAATGATTTTTATTTTCCATTTTAACTCATGTCAACCCCTTTAGGCAAATACACAGCCTATGTTACTCCAGGATAATGTTGGAATCGGATGGTAAAAGAATTTTAAGATCGGTTGAGTAATTTTTGGTTTATTCATAATAAACAAAAATCGTAATATTCAAAAATCTATAATACAAAAATGTAAAATATAAATGTTACAAAAATGCAAGAAAAAAAATGTTTCCTATATAAAATAATGGGTTAGATAGAAGATAGTTGAATTTATAAATAAAAACATTTGTTTCGATGCGGGATCGAACCCGCGGCCACACGTTTTTATTTGGTATCCAAGCAACAGCGCCACAGTTGCAGTGACGTAGTATAGTGATTTACTACGGTTAGACCGGCCGAAACCGTTCTCAATGAATATGTCGAGCGAAATAGCAATATTAAATTTACGTTGATATTGCGAAGACAAGCGACATAGGTCCGTTTAGCACGGCGGTTCGTCCCGCACTGATTTGTTGGGCGACAGCGGGGACGTGCTCGCGATTTAGAGTATCGATAATGTGAAAAAATTCGTTAAAAATAAATGAGACAGAAATTAGAAAAAATAAAAAGAAGGTCCCATCCGCCTTGCATTTCTTAATATCCTGATAATAATAAAATAATCCTAGTGCTCGTAGTTTAAGAGAAAAAACGTTGTAAATGCGAAAATAGAGGTCACTTTGCAATTTTATTTCAAGTACTTTTAATACACTTTTAAGAATTCTGAAAAGAAGGGCCCATGCTCCATATAGTGTAGATCAACATATTTTTTTTTTTAAGACCAAATAATAAAGATCACCAAGAAAAAACGTTGTGAAAAAGGCCATTTCACATAGACCCCCCTCTTAAGTAGTTGTTCAATACAATTATATTTTTCTTAACGTACTTTTTACTACTGAAGCAGATTTCATCCATTCTACCTGAATCTTCAGGCTTACAATGCATTTCCAAATGTTAAACATTTGCAGGCTTTGCAATAAAATATACATATAAAATAAGACAATGTTTAATCGGTATTATATCTTATTTTTAAAGGTAGGTTAAAAGACAGGTAATATGCATTCCATATTAAGAGTAAACAGTAATTTGGATACAGTCATGATAAGGGACAGTCACCACTTACCATCAGGTGGATCCCATCGCCCTAAGACGACACTTAAAAAATTTGAAGATAATTTATGTTTGTAAATATTCTTTATAACTATTGTATTGGGATGAAAGGTAGTTTTATTTGATAAAAAATGGCAGACATCATGTAGCGATTATCTTTGAAAGAAATCCTCGTGTGCCATAATAGGGGCTCACCGGTATTTACTAATGCTGTGTGGGTGTGTGTGTGTGTGTGTGCGTGTGTGTTTGTGTGTGCGACCCCAGTAACACGAGCGACCTTTCACCAAAAATACAATAAAATAATCCGTTTCTTTCAACAAAACGTTAGGTACCGTCAACATGTTATTTATTTTAAACGATTTTTTTTGTCACACATTTATACTTAAGTCACTCCTTATGCTCTCGTATCTATTTCGTAGAATAAAAAATACATTCCATAAAAAATATAGATAGTTTCATTATCATTGATAAATGAAAGGTTGCGGGTTCGATCCCTGCACCGATAAAAATGTTTGTGTGGCCCACAAATATTTGTTGTTAGATGTTTGTGATACCGCAAAATCTCACTTAGTTTCTGATAGCCACGAAGCAAGATTTAATTGACCTGAAAGTGGGGTTAGGACTATGTATGTGACTGTTGGGTGTTATTTACATAAGTATCATGCTGAAGTTACCAAGGTGCAAAGCGCGGCACGGCGGACCGCAAAATCTGACGTAGTGTCTGATACCCCCGAACAATACTTAATAGATCTTAAAGTGTATGTATGTGACTATTGGGTGTTCTATATTTATTATTTATTTATTTATCATGCTGACAGTACTAAGGTGCACGGCGCGGTGTCGCACGGCGCGGCGCGGCGCGTGGCGGCCACGTGCGCTTGCAACGCTCCCTTCACTCCTGCACTGTCATGGCGGACTACACTATCACGGCTATTCGATTCACGGCTTTTACATCCACTGCGCAGTAAATTGCATCACTTTTGTGCGATCCTCCCAGGGGGGGCCCATACAAACTCATTCGTGTAAACATAAAATATTTTTATGACTACATCTCGAGGGAATTTTGGTCTTTAGTGCGCTAATATGTTTTGCAGTTTAATTGAATTTATTGGAGAACTGTGAGAATGCTTGCTAAACAATGTGAATTACCATTCAAATGTATAACCAATTATTAATGGTTCTTGAAAGATATAATGTCACTTCAGTCTTCGTAATGTAGTAAAGACAAAAAATCAGCTGTAAAAGAAGATTGAGCAAGATGGATTCTCGTGCCCAAGCAAATGCACATCATTCACAGTTATTATTTGTTTTACGTGAAATGAGACCGAAAATACTTGCATTACTTGATAGAATTTACATACGACTCAATTTTAGTCTAAGGTCAATCCCAGGTGAATGGCTGCTGTATATCTATTATTTACTCAATTGACATTTTAATCTCAATACCGGACATCAACAATGAGGGTTACATTGCATTCACTTTTTAACCCTCGCGTGTAATGATTCTGTGTACGTGTACATCTGCCTGTCAATCACAATCAGTTGATTAAATCCGATAGCACACCTGCAGGACGCAGGGAGTAGGACGCAGGACTCAAAGTGTATGCTGTTGGTTGGCAGGATGGCAGGGCACGCGCGAGGGTGCGTTGCCCTGGCGACCACCTCCGACCAACAACCTTTTCGAATTTAACGAACTCGCGAGGGTTAAGTTCGAGTACCCTAGATTTTAATTTGTTGCTTGATTTTTATTAAAATCTGTACCTTATTAAAATCTGATGCTAATTGGTTAAGGAATTCTGTGCTGTTGCACTTAACATCCTGCTTAAGGACTTGTTGCCAACTCAAAGATTATTTTTTTTACAGAGCAATTGTTTTATAAATTTAGTAAATACAATCGATCTAACAATTGTTACTCCTTTAACCAGCGAAATCTTTTTCTGATTTTTCAAGTTGACTATTCAAGGTTCCTGTTGAATTCCCTCGTCGTGGAAACACTAGTATTACTTTTCTACAGAAACCGATTATTACCAAATAAGCCTCTTTTTTCCATTTAATCATATAAATTAAAATCTAAGATATTTAATAAATTACTGGTTAATATTGTTTTGATTTAACACTAAATTAATGTTCCGAGAGTCAGTGCTAATCTTTGGGGGAAAACTATATATTTTAAAGGGAACATCAGAATATTCTGACAATGGAATCACGGTGATGAACAAAAGTATTGTTTGTAGTGTAGGTCCATTGATATTACATAAAAGTAGGTCGGTAGGTGAAAAAAGATATTGGTCTGTCAGTCGACGACAAAATGGCGATGATTGATAAATGAAGCGAACCCTAGAGCCGACCGGTGGTGCAACACTAAGTAGAAATTCACTATACCGACTGTAATTAGCGCTTAAAAACCTCGAACCTGACATATCCCAGTCATTACTCGGCCGTTTTTAATGACAGTGGAGTAATGTCACATGTTTGCTCTCACAGTCCACCCCAGTAGGTATTGTCCGGGCAACAATAGCGCATCTGTCCCGGCGCGCCTCGTGATTGGGCGGCGCGATGCGTGCGCGCACCCCACACTGATTTCCACCGCGGCTGAATCGATAACTCGATAACGGTTGTTGTTTGAAATTTTGGGAATGGTTAGGATATATGGACTGGAGCTGTTTTTGAACCCCGGTTTTACCATGCGTCTATAACCCAGGTCCGGGTTCTCTTAATGTGAGCAACTGCATAAACCTGCCTAAGAAGCTAGTATTAATTACACATATGAACACAGCTCAATGTTGAACCTAACTATTTTCTGCATCTGTAGCTCTGTAGTAGCCCATATAAATACATCTCACAGCAGAGTGCAGGGCACGAACCTCTTTTTCAATCGAGAGAACGATTGAGAGTCCTTAGGCAATATAGTCATAGTGCATCTTGATTGACTATATCAATACCAACATGACTCCGAAAAGTCAGAGGTGGGTCCTGGGATTTAAGACCGTGACAACTGTGAGCATGTTGATATTCGCATCTGCTTAACAACAGGTTAATACAAAATTAATCATGACTAGAGTTATTCCGGATAAAACACGAACAATTATCGTTTTATTTATTTCTATTAATTTGCCCCACTAACATCCTACCTCGATAAACGCAACGTACAACGTTCCCTTAGCTAAACAAACCTCATTACATCCCCATCAAACCGAGAGGAAACATGACAAAAGGTGTGCACCACGATACTCGAGCGTCAACAACACACATCCTTCCGATAGGTGAAATGTTCCCACGTGCTATCCCTTGTTTTATACATTGTTAGCCAATAGCCATTGTATCTACCACATAGTTCCGTGTAATTAAAACAATGTGAACATATTTTAAAGTTTTATTGGGAATTCTAATTACGAAATCGCTTGATGCTGGTCGGTAGTGACAGGTGAAAAGACGCTTAAAATCAATTAATGAAAATCCCGGTAGACGGCTATGCTCAGCAATATATAAAGTTGCATTTTATTTCTCTAAATTAATATATTTTTGTAGCAATAATATTTATTAAATACTTTTTCAAAATTAAGGAAACGCTTGGATTGGCGTGTTTTAAAAAGAAATAGATTTAAAATATGGAATATGGAAAGCAGAATTTCAAAAACAGTGGTCTTTTGATTGATCTCTTGGCGTGTGGTTGGTCTGATGTAGTATAAGTTGATGTAAAACAATTGGAGAATAATATTGTCATTGAAAGAGATGGAGTTTCATTCCTAGGGAAAACCCTTTTTTAAGAGGTCCATATGGCATCCTGAAGGCCATTCCTTACAGTAGTTTAATTTTGACAAAAGGACTACGAAAAACAGACATTACATATTTAAAAATCTATAATCATTGTTGTTATTGCGAAGCAGTTTTCACCACTCAGGCAATCCATAGCAAGATATAATACTTAGATACTTATGATTTAGCTATAGTCCCTTTCATAAAGCTGTTTACAGAATTTACTCGAATTCACTTCTTATACATCGTATCGTGTACAGTTTCGGACTTTTGACTACACATTTGCTGACGCGGCACGGCGCGTATACGTCACGCCAGCGCGGCGCCGGTAATATTACTTCAACTAATGAAACATTAAGGGCTACTATTACTGCATAGTAAACACACATAGCAGAACGAATCGCCAAACTTAGCTTTTAATATTTTACGAATTAGATTTATTAAATTCACTTATACTTTTTTTGAGCACTTTAACCAATCTGTTAATCCTTGCAAAACATAAACTTGCCAGTTGTTTCGATTGTTCTGATCAGAAGTATATTTGTGTGGTCCATATATATTTGTTTCGGGTCTGGGTGTTTGTGACACCGAAAAGTCTCTGATACCGACGACACAAGACTCGATCTTAGTGTGGGGTCAGGACTATGTACATACATATATGGCTGTCGGGTGTTTTTATTTTTGCATTGAGTGGCGAGACTTGAATTACAAAGTAGTGCTAGGCTTTCTGCTGCGCTCGCCATCCTGAAACAAAAGATATTAAATCTCAATATATCCAGTAGTTACTCTAGCCTCAATATGCTTCAAACCGAAACACAACAGTGAATTTACACTGCTGTTTGGCGGGAGATAGACATTACAGTGGTACCTCCCAGGCCTCTCACATACAAGAGACCTACCTACCTACCTGATTGAACAGGTGTACAATTTCCTCTTTATCTCCTCTCACATAATTAATAAACAATACGTAACAAGAGTGAGAACGCACGGGTGGTTACTGAGTGTCCTGGGAAACTCATAAACACTCGGCAGTTGAGAGCACCGGGCAATTACCGTGTCGGATGCCTCGACATTTTCCCATACACCTACCTGCATGAGCTTTTTAATGTACCATGTTTATTGGTAGTTGTAATTAGTTGATGGAATTTTGTATATGCAAATAAATGCTGCTTTATAGAGGTATGTATTTTTTTTTAAATACATTTTGAGGTGAAATAGAAATATCTAAAAATGTTTGAGATATAAGAGCTCTATTTGTTTATACGGTTGTGGCTATGCACTTTAAAGTGCTTATAAAACTAAATCCGTTAGAAATATATTTACGCCCTGAAAAAATATTAATCAGTTCTTAGGAGTCTTGAAATTAAATAGATATGTACTTGTTCTAGAACTCCTTGGGAGACTATATTTAGTAGTCTACTTCCTATACCTCAAAATTATGATTTATAAAGTGTATATCTAGCTGCATGTCATATACCAAATTACGTATTTTACGTTTTTGGATTTAGCAGTACACATCAATGCAAGTAGAAGCTAAGTACAAGTAATCGATACATCAAGTACTTATTCAATTACACCGTCCGTCATCGTAAGTGACACCGGCGCGGTGTAGGATGCGCGAGCGCAGTTTCCGGCGCGTGCGTGAGTACGGCTTCCAAGTTCCGGCCGGGCACACCTTTCCTCACCCCACCACCGAACAAACAAATATCAACTTGATCTCGATAAAAATAAGGTATATTTTCCTTTACCACTTCTTGTAGTGTTCGATACTTGTATTTGGAATAATAAGCAATGAAATATAATAGTTAATGGGTGAATTATAAGAGCTATTTTTCAATAACGGTAGTGAATGTTTAATTAGGTTCTCGAAACGCAGGCGCCCAAGCCGGACGCTAAAGGGGATTTAAGATACAAGTACTTGTTAGTTAGTCATAATTTTAGGAAGTAAGGAAAATGAAAAGATATTTGAAGTAATCAACTGTGTGTAATAATGGCCACAGGCCATATTATCTATACATATAAATAAAATTGAAGTGTCTGTTTTAAGAGTGAAAATAAAAAAAATTCCTACTACGTATCGTTATATACACGATTCCTGTGCCGAAAATGATATTTAAATTTTTTTGTCTGTCTGTCTGTTCCGGCTAATCTCTGAAATGGCTGGACCGATTTTGACGGGACTTTTTTTGTCAGGTAGCTGATATAACAAGGAGTAACTTAGGCTACATTTATTTTAGAAAAGTTATTTTCTGTCTGTTTGTTCCGGCTAATCTCTGAAATGGCTGGACCGATTTTGACGGGACTTTTATTGTCAGATAGCTGATATAATAAGGAGTAATTTAGGCTACATTTGTTTTAGAAAATTTCATTTATTTAAAAAATAACTTAAAAAAACTAAGTAACTTTTTTGTTAAACTCCACGCGGACGAAGTCGCGGGCACAGCTAGTTTATG
Source organism: Hyles vespertilio (assembly GCA_009982885.2). Taxonomy (NCBI): domain Eukaryota; kingdom Metazoa; phylum Arthropoda; class Insecta; order Lepidoptera; family Sphingidae; genus Hyles; species Hyles vespertilio. Next base: position 9,969,407 of record CM042828.1, read on the forward strand.
TATAAAATAATAAGATATTTTTTATAATGTCATTTCACTTCAATGGATGGTAAGTTCTAAGCAAGGGCTTTCTTTATGATGGAGAGGTTTAGGCTTATTATGCCACATATTGCAGATTGATGAACACCACATATGTTAGCGATAAAGAAGCTCCCGTTTTGAAGCTTTTTTCAAGAAGTTATCCTTTACCTGTATACCTATTATCAGTATAAAGATAACTCCGAAAAATCAGAGGTCTGTCCTGGGATTCGGACCCGTAATCACCGTCCACAGGCGAGATTACAGTCTATACCAATGACATTAGTGCATTCTAAAAAACAAAATCAAAAATACTAAACGTAAGATATAAATAAATAAAATAATGTTCATTTTAAATAACCTTTTATTCCGATAAGTCAACACCAAATAAAAAATAAATAATTTCAAATAACCTAGATTCATTCTTTGTATCTTAAATAACTTATTATACAGGGTATATCAAGACTGCTACCGAAAACGAAGCCGGGTGGTAGTTAAAGCGACTTCAGACACAATGCAACAGAAAAAGTTGCAAAAAAAGGCGATAATTTTTTTTTAGTTATTTTTTTCCTATGACCATATTTGGGTGGTAAATTAATTTTTTCCTAAAATAATAGTGTATACCCTTTTATTTATAAATAATCTAAGGTATAAAAGTGTTTAAATTATTATTTTAGCAAAGACTATGGATTTACCACCCAAAAATAACGATATTTCAAAAATCATAAAAAATCATTGTCGCGTTTCTTTGCGAAATTTTTAGTTGCATTGTGTTTGTAGCCACTAAAACTACCACCCGGCTTCGTTTTCGGTAGCAGTCTTGAGATACCCGGTATATTAATTAATTAAATAATTAACCCCAAAATAGTGTTACCGCTCAGTTAATTGTTCTTGTTATATAAATTGTTACAATGTGATCAAATTAAGTTTAGTGGTATATTTGTATACATTAACGTTGGTAATATGCATATACGACATATTGTGTATTGTGATTGGTGTCACTGGAAGTCGCTGTCGTCTAAGGCACAGGCACGGCCTAGTTTAGTCGACAGTGGTCACTAGTAATAAGATATACAGGGTATATCAAGACTGCTACCGAAAACGAAGCCGGGTGGTAGTTTAAGCGACTTCAGACATAATGCAACAGAAAAAGTTGCAAAAAAAAGCGACAATTTTTTTTTGTTATTTTTTTCCTATGGCCATATTTGGGTGGTAAATACATTTTTTCCTAAAATAATAGTGTATGCCCTTTTATTTATAAATACTCTAAGGTATAAAAGTTTAAATTATTATTTTAGCAAAAACTATGGATTTACCACCCAAAAATGACGATATTTAAAAAATCATAAAAAATAATTGTCGCGTTTCTATGCGAAATTTTTAATTGCATTGTGTTTGTAGCCACTAAAACTACCACCCGGCTTCGTTTTCGGTAGCAGTCTTGAGATACCCGGTATATAAGACATAATGAATCATACATTGTATGCATAATATAATTATAAGGTATGTACTCTAATACCTTTGGTGTCAAATAAATAAAAAATACAAATACAATACAAAATAACTTATAGATAGTCTGAAATCGTGCTTTCAGATTTGCAAACAAACATTTCCCCAAAGAGCTGCATTGAAAACAATCGCGATGATTAGCCGACGCTCGGCAGCTCGCGCTAATTTAATACTCAACTCTTGATTCAATTACTCACAATTATACTCGTAGCCTCCACTCCCGCCGGAGGGAGGAAATGTTTCACTATTCTGAGCCTTTCGGTATAAAAGAATTTTAAATAATGCCTTATAAATTCGATACTTAAAAAATAATCATTTGAATTTCGAATTCAAAAATAAATAAGAGTTTCGAGGTAATGCTGATTAGAAAACAAGAACGATTTAAAAAGAAGGTTCTATATTTAAATATATTAAATAAATAGTAACCAACCCGTGTTTGTAGTTTGGAAATGTTTATTATGCAAAGTTTACATACTAATCCGCCAGTACTTGGTATAGCATCAAGGCGCTATTTTGAGAAAGTGAACCATAACGTTCTGAATTAAAAATGGACTATGCCATTTGACTGACTGTTAAGTCCACAATATTATTTCCACTGTCATGGGATGAATATAAAAACGTTTTTAGTCATAAAGCCTTGTAATTCATGGCATCGTACCACCTGATTTCATATTTTAGTGCCCAAACCTCGGAGACATGTATTACACTTTTTTTTTTATTTTTAGAGCCAAATTGATAATCCTGAAAAGCGGCGCTCGTGGATCACTCTACCGAGGTTTGTAATCATCATTAACAATGGTCTTTATGTGGATACTAATATTTCTAAAACCTAAGATACCGCATCAAAAGGTAACCTATTCTAAACTGCTCAAAAAGACAGCTTTACCTATCGCAAATTCCGATTTGATTAATTTTGAATTCTAATAAATAAAGGCGAAAGCATGTGTAAGAAAGATGTTTCAGCGGGGGTTCTGACGTAGGGCGGCAAGAAAACTTTCCCATCCCATACAAACAAACCCATCGCAAAATTATTTGTATATTTTTTTTGTAAAATCCTAGTGAATAAAGATTAAAGCGTGTGGCAGTACAGATGTTTCAGCGGAGGTTGCTCGGAGGCTGACGGAGGGCGGCTCCGCTGGGCGGGCGCTGGGCGGGACCGCCCATACTATCTCCTCTCTCCTCTCGCCTTTGTTTTCCTCTTATTCAATTTGCTGACGAATTATTGTGTATAAAGAAATCAGTCCAATTGAAAACTGAGAGAGATGCAAATTTTAAAGTCGACTAAAAATATCATAAAATTTTATAAGCGTGTCAATTTATAAAGAAAGCGATAAATTATTTATTTTAATATGACTATATGATTATATGATAATTTTAATTGGTAAGTTAGTAGTAGCATATTATTTTTAAGATATCGTTAACAACAAATATCAAGAAAACGAAGGAACGAGCAATCGAGACCTAATACGAGTAATCGCAATATCAACTGAAATTGTATTGTTTAATTAAAAATATAAAATAAATGAAATGAGAATACATTTATCTTATTAGCGCTTTTATTAGGTTATAAAAGATTTTAAAAATGTTAATCTACAAAAATAATCAAGTACTTTTTATGTTCATCTAATGAGTAAATAAAATATACAAACATAAAAACAAACTTCCATTCGCTTTTATAATGCTAAGGATTTACATTAAAAAAAATATTGTCAACCGAATTAAAACTATAGCTATGTAACGAATTGTTTAACATATTACCTTGAGCATTGTCAAGTTCATTACAAGTTTAAAAGTGCTACCATTGTTTTCCACTATAGCAAGTAATGAGTAAATACTATTTATTTTCTATTTATATCATTTATTTCAGCTATTTATTTTCAATAAAATCTAATATCAATGAAACTTTAAATTTTTGAAACCATTTTATCGTAGACGCTGTAATGTACGTTTCCATCATCATCACTATCAGCATGTTGCAGTCCACTGCTGGACATGGGCCATTTTCAAGATAAATTACCTTCTTTTAATTTAGAGAGACGAGTTCGTGGTCTATAGATCGGAAATGGTCACCGTTTCCAACGCTTTTAAATATTTTAAATATGTTTTTAGCGATATTCTCTTTACATAGTAATAAAATTGTGTATTCGGCTCAGACAATGCATTATTTCTTTAATATCCCTCATAATATTAATGTTAATATGAACAATAGTGGAATAGAGATTGAAAATTATAACTTAATACATTAGATATCAACGAAATCTGAACATATACTATTAAACTGATTTTATACTTTATTAATACTAGTGTTTCGATGTATTTAACTTAAGTATTGCTTAAATAGTAAAGAAACTATCATGATATCCAGTGAGTACCTATCTTTAAAATGTAATATACCTCAACCACATTGCTTCCGTACCAAACGATTTAAGTCAATATATTAACAATAATTGATCCTAGACACCTTTTTCGACTTTTCTTATCCATAGAAAGTCCACTGTTGAACAAAGGCCAAGGATTTCCAAGACTCCTTTTGGGTGACCTGGATCCAACAACTTCATGCAACTTTCATTACGTTCAAAACACCTACATCACCCTAATTCACAGACGATGACAGACTCGATGACAGATCGTAGTAAACATAGTGAGAACAGATCGAGTACGGCAAGGTAGTGCATACTATGCGGGTGTTATCACGTATCTGTCATCCACCACTCTGTCACAGTGCGGCGAAAAAACTTGTCGGAACACGTGCATGAGGGCGAGTTTACTTTAGCGTCGGAATGTTTGTCAAGTTTAATTTGTAGGTATTTTTTATTCTCAATATGTCTGTGATATATGAAAAACATATTTTTTTTTAATACATTTTGTTTGGTTTTTATGTAATAGAGATGTGTCCTCGGTCATGTGTAACTGTAACATGAATTAATTGTTTCAACCAGAGTAAAAACACTATAAAAAGATCGATTAAAGACTGTGATTTGGGAAAACAGATATGTATGTCATGGTCCAATAATGCCTACAACTATCCACCTTTATTCATCATCTCAACCTATTTCTTTATAAGTCAACGATCCGGTATTGTATATGAGTAAAGTAGCAGGTAATCAAACACCGTCAGGTGTCCTTCTAGCCTATTTTCAAAAGCTATTCTACAAACCAAATTCTGAAATCAATCTCAATAAACTTACATGAGTATGAATGGAAAACATTTTGTTTTCTCTACCACATTGGCTGAATATATCTAATTTTTACATCACGCACAATGTAAACACTTGAAGGGCAACCAAATTTTTAAAACATCATTCAACAATAAAGTACATAATTGTCTGGCGATACGCACTAACAAAATGTATTATCAAGGAATAATAATAGCGGACGTGTGGTGAGGGGTAGCTCGTGCCAGCGCCACGAGGCAGGGCGCGCGCCCTGCACTACCCGTCAGTCTACTCCCGACCGCCCCACCGAGCGGACACCGCGCACCCCATCAATCCCACAAACTATCGAACTTACAAACTTTAAATCAACTATTTTAATAATAAAAAAAACAGTACATTATCCAAAAAAAAGTTTTTACCTTTTCCAAAAAGTTTTTTTTTGCAAAATTAAGTTTTAGTATTGGTGTATCCCGAGGGGTGTCCGGCTGAGTCAGAGGAGCAGACCAAGGTGAGTCACATGAGTTCTCTCGCCATAGTAACACCCCAACACCATACGCACCTGCGTTCGCGAAACGATGTTTGTAATTGTCGGGGGTAATCAGTAGCCTGGCCTTATCTGTTCGTATTATATTTAATTTTGTCGTGATTGTTAATTGCTTATTAGAATAAGAACATAGTATTGTGGATGTGATTTTGTTTTTGCATGTAAATAATAGATTCATTGTTAAATGTACAGATACCTGATTTTAGTAATTAATGTTTGCAACCAACTTATGGCCCCGTCTGCTTGCTTAATAATTTTTATGCCGAGTAATTTAAATTCACAACTACAAAATAATTAGTAATACGATGTATATTAATAATTGATTCAAAAACCTTATCTATCAATGAAACTATTATATCATATTATTTTACACATATTTAGTCAGATAGTAGATTAATTACAAATCCTTAGATTCCCCCATCTCAATTCAAATAAGTGATATTAATAAGATAAAAAATAGCTTAAGTCACTAAAATTTCGAATCGCACGGAAGCATTCTAATTGGAATCAATTTCAATGACACTTATATGGTGAAATTTTACTACTAGGTTTTACTAATAACTTATGTGGCATAAGTCACAACCTACATCAAGTTTTATACTTAAAATTGTTGATGAAACTTTTAGCAGATTTGATAAGTTTCACTTGCAAAATCTATGCTTAGTTTAGCTAAAGGATAAGGTTTCAAACTGTGGACGCTGTTTATCTCCGAGTATGGTCAAAGTTACCTGAAGCCGGACATATGGAACGGATAGTGTATCGCAGACCTTTATTAGCTTCGCTTTATTAAATACGCGATAGCATGTGGGTAGTTAGGTATATTTTTAACAGACTACCAAAAAAGCAAGAAGTTCTGCATGAAAACATAATGTATCGTACAATTTATACATAATGCTGCTGGCCAAGTCGATCTATTTATTTAAAACGTAAAGAATTTTTAATATTGATATGGTAATAACTAACGTAATAACTTTATATAGAAGGTCCCTTAAGGACTAAATAACTTAATCGACTTGGTATTATATGCATCTCACAACTTTTTACGGTAGAAAACCTGAACTGCGAGACTTGGAATTTTTTTACAGGATGTTTTTGATGGGATCTCACGTCTTTTTGTAGAGTCCTACTTTTTTCCTTTTCGGTACTTCTTACTTCTAGAATATCACTAACGATTTTTCTTAAAGCCTCTGTCTTATGGATATTTCTTATTTTTGTAAGTATCAATTTATCACAAATATAGCGGATTTGATTATTAATGTTCTTTCTTTCATTGTAATTGATATTTTCGAGCTATTTAGTCTATTTATTTGCAAGTTTTTCTTCGTAATGTTTTTCTAGAGGAATGTTATACAGTTTCTTGGGCTGAATACACCATTTCCCTCTCTATATCCCCTCCTGTTATGCCTCATATATATAGATATCTATCTACAACTATTATTCCATTATATACGGGTACAATGATTCATTAACTGCAAATGTAACTTTGTAATCCTATACATTTATATGGGATTACAAAGTTATTCACGCAGTTGGTCTATCTAGAAAACTAGACACAAATTATGAAATGTTTGAATTTTCCCTTACTTTAGACACTAAACACTAATTATATTCTAAATTTGAAGGTTCTATGTCTGCTAGAAGTGCCTTATACTTTTGATGATCGGTCAGTCAGTCAGTGAGTGACAAAATTAGGAAAGTTTGACTAGTTACAATTCTTAAACTACTGATTCAAATTGAATGAAATTTTAAATATACCGTGTTTACACAATGCCTGCTTTGTAACTGAAAATTCAGGCTTCTTGCTTTAACCACAACGAAGTTATAGGGGGTTGAAAATGGTCTGAATTGCTTCGAGAAAAGGATGTTACGGCCTATAGCTCAACTTGGAGGGGGCTCGGCCGCGCCCCCAGATTAACTGTTGCTTCTAATAATTTTGTTATTTATGTATGCCAAAAACTCTAAAGTGACGCGTTTAACTCGTTTCCTCTGAGCTTTTAAAATACCTATTAATATGAATGTTTATAGCAGTGATCAAAATGTTAAGTATTTGTATTTTAAGGGTGCTGTAGTGCTGTAGTACCTTTAAATACTATTCTTATATCATTTGCCTAATGAGGTAAGCCAATATTCGAGATCTTATAACGTGGAAAATGAAAAAGTGAATGGAAAACTTTATTTGTTCGGGGCTAGATAAATGACTGAAAGGCTAGACTTTGGAAGCTCTATATATTTTTTGCACATAGCTACAAAGTCAATTTGCCCTGTCATCATTGTAATTGCGAGATAAGCGCAGATGAAAGACGAAGCAACAGTATATCATGAGTAGAATTGTATTATCGACCTTTAAATTGAAAATCGGTTGTATCTCAGATTGCTATTGCCGGAAACTAGTTCATAGTTTATTAAGTCCTTAGACGAACCAAAATGCCACATGCAACGATTTCAAAATGATTATAGTAATATAATATATTATTCTACATGAATAACTTAATCGTTGTACCTGTAATGAAGAAGTTGTCATAAATAAAGCACTATCGAAATAATCATTATCAAATCAATACATCAAAGAACATAGACCTCGTTGGGTTAAAAAATTTCGGGATGATGTGTTTTAGTTTTTCCTCGGTAATTAATTAAATTAAGCCGTCGGACTTTGTTGTTGTCATTTAGTTAACAGCAATGGCTTAACGGCGGAAGAACGCAAATCTATTTAAACAATTAAAATAATTACTAGTTTAATAAAGTGGAGTGTGAGACTTGCCGTAAGTTTTGAGAGCTTTCTAGCTTTCACTGGACTCGTTGGTATTGTTACCAACAGGTCGGATCGCTTGATCAGCATTTAAATCTGAGTCATGAATAAGCGAGGGTAAAAAAGCATTGCGGTTCTTTCAGCGAGTGATTTCCGAAACCCCTTTAAGTAGTGGTGTAATCAGTTCGCGATTAATTGACGATCTCCCATCGACGATGACTATTTTATTCGCTTTTACTATTCACGTTATTGTGAAAGTCTAAAAAATTCTTCCTACTATTGTATTTTGATTGGGCATCACGCATAACGCATAATATCTTCACCTAATGTTTGATGGATGCATACTAGTAATTTATTTTTAGGTAGGTGTTACTTAATTTGGAGTAGGTATTTGATGCATTAGTTCATTGATAATAAGCAGATTACGCATGTGGAAGTTTTAAACGTATTCATTCTGTTTCCTCTTCTGTTTTGTATCTTGTACTTAGAGTACATATATTGTAGAGGGAGCGCTGTCATACATTTGGGTCTTCAAAAACGTAGATATTTTCTTGTTGTGTAAGAATAAAACTAATTATTTAACAAAAAATTGCTATATTATAAATTCCTTTGAGAACCGAGAGTATGTTTGGCTATTATCCTTTGAAAAGGAGTTCGAGTGGAATCAAACATCTCTAACATATTAATTCGTGCATGTCAAATATTAGCTAATAGGAGGGCAGAAAAGGTGGGCTACCACCACTATTTTATCTACATTTTGAAGACCACCATTGAGTCTATTTTAATAGACAGGCAGTAGACAGTAGTTAGTGGCAGACAGTAGGTATAATAATTTAACCCTATTTAAAATTTCTTTATTAATTATTCTCTAAATTACAAATTATAGCAAACGATTTTTCTAATGTAAAACTTAATCCGGATTTTTGTATAGAGAAAAAATAATTAATATTATTCCCATCGTAATTAAAGTGTAAAGGAACACCTACTAAAAGGTTGTAAGTTGAATATTAAACCGATTTAACACAGAATGATATATGGACAGTGGCGAGGTAATTACAGGTGTAAACCACCACTTATGCGACCGTTTCATATATTCACGATGGTAGCGGTAATTAACGGTCAGATAATACTTAGGTAAGCCAGGCCGCACACCAGGCATTCAATTGTTTCTCCACAATTGTAGCGCCACATTTGAAATGCGACACATTTAACGCCCCCATATATTCCTACGTGAGCACGCACACCGAGGAAACATTTGTAGCGGGCGCGCTTTGTGGCGAGACGTCATCCGCGCTACAATAATTCAAGATCGAACCTGTTCGTTTTTTGTGTCGCGTTGGTTTGAAAAAATGAAAGACAACATTGAATTTTACGTTGAATTTATTGCAGAAGTCGAAAAAAAACCCTGTATTATACAATCATACACTCAATGATTATAGTAACAGACGGATTACAGAAATTATTTGGACTAAGATTACCATCTTAGTCCAAATAATTTAATTGGAGAAAAAACCCAATAACGTCTTTTTTTTCTCATGAATCGCCACATCAAGAAATCGTCGTCATCAAAGATGACGTCGACATGCTGAAAGCGGTGCCACGCTACAACTGTGCTTCCGATGTGCGTATATACAATACATTTGTAGTAAGCTGAATTGTAGCGAAACGATTGTGGCGACGTAAATGTTCGATACGTGTAGCATGTGGCGCTGGTGTGCGGCCTGCCTTAGAGTATGATTTCACGCCTTACTTATTGGTCAATTGTTGGTACTTCATTATGATTTTCAATATTTAATGTGTTTGTCTCTTATAATGAAGGTTATAATGATTCAATTTGAATTATCTTAATATATGGGTCCGTGTAAGAAGTAGTTATTTTAATATTCTATGGTTTTAATGTTCTATTTGCCTTATAAAAGTAAGATGTTTAATAAATTATTGGTGGTAGGTCTCTCATATGTGAGAGGCCATCTGGGTAGGTACCCCCGCAATGTCTATTTCTACCGTGAAACAACACTGCGTAATGCACTGTTGTGTTTCGGATTGAAGGACATTGTAGCCAGAGTAACTACTGGACATATTGAGACTTAACATCTTATGTCTCAGGATGGCGAGCGCAGTGGAATGTTGCTACTGTTCATGAGCGGTCGTATCGCTTACCATCAAGCGAACGGCTTGCTCGTCTCGCCATTCATGGCAATAAAAAAAAATTTCTCAATTTAGATTTAAATTTGGTTCCCAAGCTTGGTTTCCTGATTAGTTCTTTATTCAAATGCATTTGTGGTACAATGGGTATTATTTAATGTTTAAAAGGTCTTGAGGTTGGTTCCCGTAATGAGACAAATGTTTGAGAGACATACAAATGTTAAGGGAATTGCGGTTGCAGTATAGGATGATAGCAAAATATACTAAGACGTAGCATACTATGATAGGAGACTGTCCCGCCCTCACACCCACCACTGTAACTCCTGTGAGCCAGGATCAACAGTGGCACGCAATGTAATGACACCGAGCATTGAAGCTCGGCGAGTCTCCGGGAATACTATGATAGTGATTTGTACATATTCGGAAAAATATTAGCATTCTTATTATTACCGAGCATGGAACGGCTCCAGTAGGTAAGGGAACGGTCGTGTAGATAAACAAATAAATTATTTTTAGCTACACATCATATGAATATTTTTTAATTGCTTCTAAATCATATTATACCATATTTTACCGATTGCGGTGGTTGCATTAAGGTATTATATAAAATTTAATTAACCACATTTCTGGTGTATTGCGATAGGATTTGCAAAATTTCTGAATATGTGTTTAGAATCAAAATTTCATAAACATTCATATAGAAATACAGATAGGTGTAGGTGTTACTTTGTCCAAGTTTTAGGGACAAAACTTATCGCTAAAGTATATTGTTTAAACAGAATACAAGATAACAGACCCGAGTAAATACCATAAGAACTAAATCTAATACATTTTCTAATATATTTTATTATATACATTTGATCAGTTCCAGTTAAAACCGAGTGTTTAACTAGCCATTCTCCACTAAGTGTGGTATAGCAAAACAAATTTATTTATGCTATTTATTCAAGGCAAACAATGAAATGCATTAAAATAAGGGAGGGTGTCACGCGTTACCATAGTAAAGTCGAGTACAGTAAAGCAACGGGGGAACATTATTCACAAATTCACGAAAAAATTTAGAGTTATTGAAGTGAACTCGTACATATAATACGAGTATAATGGTATTCTGCGTTTAAAAAGTGTGAATAAGTTTGTTAATTTAATTTTTTTGTAAATGGTCTTAAAATCTGCCCCGTAAATTACAGTAAACCTTAAAATCTTTATTATACAATATCGGAATAAACTTAGTAATAGAAGAAATTTAAACATTTGGAAAGCGTAGAATAAACATGTCACATGTAACACTTTTATATAAACTTCTTACGGCATTATCAATAGATAGTTTTAAAACCTATTTTAGCTATAATTTTTTTTATCTTCTTCGCTCAAACTGAATTAGAAAGTCGTACGAAAGGGACAAAACAATTTTTAAAACTGTGTATTAATAAGGTCGTTATGACAATCTAGGCACACTTCCAAAGCTTCACGCGTATACTCTTCATTTCTTTCCTCATTTTTTTCTAAATAAATATATTATGCTCTTAATCGATATACGAATATCAATTTATTATTTCTAATAAATTGACTTACTGACATCCATTAAACTACAGTAAATTCGCGGGCAGTCCCTCTTTCGACGGAGGGACGCACGAGGGCGACCGTGGGAGCGATCTCCGCGACAGCAATTACCTAACATGGGCGAACCATTTACCTCCCCGATTGCCCAATCCTGGATTACATTGTCAACACCGGGCTTTTGGGTAATTTCGTTACCGCGGCAAATAGAGACAATTGACTTACCGTATTGATTGGTGAACTGTGTAATTTTCAGTACAGCTTTACCTGAAGAATGGGAGTTAGAAGTATTTATGTGTTGGGATATATTTTTATGTAAATTGTTGGAAGGTATTAAATTATATTAGATATACAGGGTATATCAAGACTGCTACCGAAAACGAAGCCGGGTGGTAGTTTAAGCGACTTCAGACACAATGCAACAGAAAAGTTGCAAAAAAAAGCGACAATTTTTTTTTTGTTATTTTTTTCCTATGACCATATTTGGGTGGTAAATACATTTTTTCCTAAAATAATAGTGTATACCCTTTTATTTATAAATAATCTAAGGTTTAAAAGAGTTTAAATTATTATTTTAGCAAAAACTATGGATTTACCACCCAAAAATTACGATATTTAAAAAATCATAAAAAATAATTGTCGCGTTTCTTAGCAAAATTTTTAGTTGCATTGTGTTTGTAGTCACTAAAACTACCACCCGGCTTCGTTTTCGGTAGCAGTCTTGAGATACCCGGTATATGAGCAATCTGTTTTTATTGCAATGTATAATGATACGAGCATGCCATTCGTTTGAAGGTAAACGATACGAACGCTCATGGACAGTAGCAAAACCAAACAACACCATGAATTACAAAGTAATGCTTGGATTTCTACTGTGCTCACCTTCCTGAGACATAAGAAGTCTAATTATGCCCATTAGTTACTCTGGCTACAATATCGTTGAAACTGGAATACAAAAGTGACTTATCACTGCTGTTTGGCGGGAGAAATAGACATTGCAGTGGTAGGGTCATATGTGTGTGTATGAGAGCCCACTACCAGTAAATGTGTTGTAATTTATATAATAAAAGGTCAATCATCTCAAATGAGTGGATCAAAACAAGAAAAACTCCTTGACGGTGTTATTTTAAGACATGTGGCATAAAAACTTTTTCTCAAACTTCGAAGATTAATTACAAAACGTAGACATTTTACCTAATGACTTCTATGCATGCGGGGCATTTAATTTGACCCAAACAACCAATATTTTATGAAAATACAAAATATACCTAGTCGGTAGTTATCACATTTACAGTGTCAAAAGAAAAATAACAAATCTCGACAAAATCACATCGTCACAATCAAAGTAATGGACCACTCGACCACCGTTGAACGTCCCTTCCCAGTTCACACCTCCCGTGTGAACACTATTCTTTTTGCACAGCATTAAATTAAATTCCCTTTTGCACTTTATTTTATTACGGACATCGATGTGTACAAAATCATTTTCTTTACAGATTTATCAAACGAAGAAATATCGTCAGGGAAAAATGAATTTCATCATCCAATATTTCTTGGAGAAGTAAATATGGAAGCGGCTTTACCACACTTTCATCGGGTTTCGTCATCACGGTTCTATCAGCAATATGCCCTGCCTCCTGTCCGAATATCCAGCAATTACCTCCATGAGCTCATACCTCAGCAGCATCCGACACTCCTACAACAATACTTGGCTTACTACAATGATCCTGTTGTTCCTCTTGACTTGTCATTAAAATCAACTACCCCAATAACCCCTCCCTGCACCCCACCACCACCACAAAAGAGAAAAGCTGATGATGCAAGACAAGATAAATCACCGAAAATATTCAGACACTTTGAAGACAATGATTCTAAAGACGCAGACAACAAACCCGAAAAGAAAAAGAAAATTGAAGATGAAAATTCAAACGATAGCGAAAGTCCTGAGGCGAAAAAGTTGAAGTTTACAAAACAATTCTTCGAAGAACTAAAATCTTGTTTGCCGAAAGAACCCGAAACGCCTTCGAAAAGTGAAACAAGCTCGCCAGATATAGTGGAAATAAAAGACATTGAGGAGCGACCGAAAAAATCGCCGAAAGTTTCACAAATACCGTTGAAGAAAAGCAAAGCTGTTAGGAGATTGATGTTTGATGAAGATAAAACGTCGCCTGTTTCCGGAACAATTATACGCGATCTGGCCGAGGATGAAACCCTAGTAGTTCGTAAGGTACCCCTTAATTTCGTTATAATCTTCATTGCACGCCACATTAGCTTTGATGATACGTATTAAGTGAGAAAGCGGTTAGGCAGGTTATTATTAGTACTCTCTTAAACGGCTGCACTTAAAGGTTGACATTCTCGATCATACTGGACATTAAGACATTAAGCTGTTATCATTTGGTATAAAACTTACATCCCATGCTATCAGTCAGTTGGCAGTATTCAACTGAAAGGCATGCTACAAATTGCTGAATAAGCATGAAAAATATTTTCTTCACATGCTACGGTATTTACAAATACAAACTCATAGTTGCATACAAAATAACAATCACATTATGTTAATGGCGAAGTTGCACAGGAACTTTTAATAAGACGTTCTAACCGTGCCATTACGAAGGGTTGTCGTGGTTTCTTATCGCCCTAACAATTAAGCAGGTACGAAATCGAGTATTTGCGCTGTTTTGTGTTAATAACAGCGGTAAGGGCGCTCCGCCACGCTCGCCACGCTTGCCTCGAGGGGAGTGTCGCGACCACATTAAATACTAAATAAATCGCAGCTCCATTGTGGCCAATGCGACATGTTTCTTTTGCATTCAGATAGTGAACTGTAACGTTTAATTTAGCAGTAATAAAACTGAACTTAATGGTATATAATTATTTAATAGCGGTAATTGTGATAAGAAAATGTTACAAAGGTTTGTGTTTTTGTAGGGGGATATAGACCCGGCGTTTAATGTGGTCGAAGTGACGGAAGAGGCCAAGGCGTTGATTGCTAATATTGAGAATCGGCTTGGCCGGTACATCTGCCGGCTGTGTCGAAGGCTGTATGGAGACGCGTTTGCTCTGGCACAACATCGATGCTCGCGGATAGTCCACATTGAATACAGATGTCCGGAATGTGATAAGGTAAGCGAAAACCTTACATTTACAGCTCTTTTCATTTCAAACGGTTCGTAATTAATACAATTTTATCTAATAAAATTAGATACGAATACGTTAATAGAATTAGATGCGGAAGGGTTATTTTATTTTTTTAGGTTTCAGTTTTATTGATCAAAAACAATATAAATGTTAACTTATATCCTGGCATTATATTCTCAGTTCTCACACTAATATCAATTAATCCTGATCATTGAAGGTATCATTACACCCTTTCTGTTACAAAATAGGAAACAAATTTTATTAGTTTCAATTACCGATAGATAACTCTAAAGAGATAACAAAATATAGTTTAATATTTTTTCTGTGGGAACGTGTATGGGGTAACATTTGGTCGGGTTCCATGGGAATCGGTTCGCGAGTGGGAGAAATATTCATACTCATCTGTAATTGATGGGTCCCGTGGTGCGTGACGGGACAATTAGCACTATCATTAGGGGACGCTTAGGTGCTCGCCGCGATTAAACGTGCAATTTGTATTTTGTTTGGTTTATGAATCATCCTTACTAATATTATAAAGGTGAAAGTTTGTATGTATGTATGGATGTTTGTTACTCTTTCATGAAAAAACGGCTCAACAGATTTTGATGAAATTTGGTATAGTGATAGCTGACACCCTGGATTAACACATAGGCTACTTTTTATCCCGAAAAATGTAGTGTTCCCGTGGGATGAGTCAGGAAACCAAATATACATATTTTCTACTCTTTCAAATTCAAATTGTTGGCACGGGATGTCCTCTCCTACGGAAGGGAAATATAGTCGACGGCACGCGGGAAATATAGTTAGTAGACACGCGAAATAATATGTTCTTGATGTGGATTGGACTCAAAAACTATCTGCACCCGGGCGAAGCCGGGCCCGACAGCTAGTATTATATAGTCTAGTCACTAGGTAATTTATTTTATTTCGATTTCTGAAGTTGATTGCCTCTCACATAAGCTAAAATAAAGTTTTAACACACTGGTCACATTAAATTTGTACAAAGTAAGTTGCTGTTCCGGAGATTTGTCGATTAACATACTATTATAACTATAGCCTGCATTTCATAATCAATTCTTTTCTACGAGTATTACCTTTTCTTACGAACCGACAATTTCTTACAAATATAAACTAATCTAGAATACTTAGCTAGTTTGTTTGAAATTTGACTTTAAATTTCTCAAAACCCTTTATGAATTAGGAATAAAAATATATAATTTCTCCTTTTTTGCGCAGGTATTCAATTGTCCAGCGAACCTAGCGTCCCACCGTCGCTGGCATAAGCCTCGTGTCCCCGGGGCCACGAAGCGACGCGACCCACCAGCCTCCGAAGCCGGGCGCTTCCCGTGCCAGCGCTGCGGCAAGCTGTTCCGAAGGCAGGCGTACCTAAGGAAGCACCTCCTGGCCCATGACCAACCTGAAGAGACGGAGAAGGAACCAGTCGGCCTTCAGACAGGTCCATACTGAGTATCCTGTATATCAAACGGTTAGTATTTGGATTATTGGTTTCAAGTCATATTGTCTTGGTGATATGGGATGGCTTTCTTTGTTTGATTTTGTAAATACAAAATCAATTACAGTGCCTATAATTATTTCAAGTATTGAAACTACAACATATAATGAAAATAATATCTTTAAACCTAGTTGCTGAGCCTTACTTAATTTCTGCTGATTCGCAATATTATCTTTTTCATTTCAACCTATATCATTTCTTCCCAATCAGGAGCAACTCCGTGACAACAACCTAAACTTCTGGAGCAAGATCCCGGCGCCGCAACAGGAGCTGAACTGGGACTATTCTCGGCCCCGATGCGCCTCTTCATGCTCCTCCGAAGACTCCCGGAGCCTCGACGTCACGGGGTCTGAAGACGAAGGGGGAGGCGGGGGCGACGGCTGACGGCGAGTTCTGCGGCCAGTGCCGCGCTTCCCCCAATACGCTCCCGTCTCAAGCTCGCTGTACTACTCAGCCTATGCACCTGAGACCACGCATATGTATTTCTCGTAAAGTAAGTTTTGCCCGTATAGTGATCCGTTTTTCACCCATCTCCTCTTTCAGTATTTAATTTCAAAGGTCAGAAAGATAACTACTATGCCCATTTGGTATTTATGTTTCTTTGGACAATCGCTTACTCATTTGTCAGAATTTTTGGCCTACTCTTTATACTTGATATCACTTATCATATTAGGATTTAAAAGTTGTCTTTTAGTACAAAAGTATTAAAACCTCGGACTACTCTACTGTATGTATGTTTGACTTACTCTTATTGGCTTTCAACAAAACGAAATTAATAGTAGGCCAAAATACAGCTGACATATTAGTATACACTTTTCAGTAAATCTCATAATCGTATTCCAATATAATAATGCTAAAAATATCTATATAAAATTTTAATAGTAATTTCAAATCTTTGTGCATAGTTGTTCTTAAATACATATTTTAAGTAACTATAATCATTGATCACGTTTAGTAAACGTAAAATCTAGCATAGGCTTCACATAACAATGCGATTCTATCGTTATTAATAAATACAATATTTAACAATATTACACATATCACGCTCTAGAAGTTTAGGTTATAAAAAATCATTATTCATTGTAAATATTAAGTGCATTTTAATTTATTGATGATTAAATCAGCGAATAATGTAAATACTTAGATAAATGGTTTGATAACTTTAGTTTAAGAGTTCTGTGTAAATTATACTGATCTCCTGCAGCGACATTCCAAATATATTGTGTATGGTGTAGTGTTAGACATTCACGCCATTTTAATTATTAATCTTAGCATTAATTACAAAGTATTAAAATTATTACTGTATTTATTAGGAAATAATGATTAATATATTTCTAAATTATTAAATTAAATTACATTTTTGAGCAGTTTTAGGATAAATAATGGTATAGATTAGTCAGATTTTATTTTATTTCTTAATTTAATTTATATTTATCAGAGCATTTCGTACTTTAATCACTTTTAACCCAGATCGTATTCTGGCAATTGATTCCCTTTAAATAATAGACCGTATTCTGAGAATATAATCTACATAAATAAATACATAATTATCAGTGCATTTCGTGAATAAATTATAATTAATCGTAATCCGATGATGTAAAAATAAATAAATAAAATAACATTTTATTGGTCGTAAGGATTTCGATCGGCTTGCAAGACGTCAATTGCGAGTGGTGACTGCATCGATCCGAAGGGCATATTTTTAGATGCACCGCGTATTGTACGGTGCTGTCTCATCATTATTTCATAGTTCACCGTACATCGGAATTGAATCAGGTCGTCTGTAACTGGGCCGTTTTATTTACATTTAAATAACCTTGTTTAAATTTAGAATAAATACAATATAATAATATTATGATCTCTAGTCGTTTGACAGGTTCTAGTCATTTATATTTTTATAAAAGTAGGTACATTATTATCTATATCTAGTCTTTTTTTACGTATTCTAGTCATTTTTAATTTATGAATAAGAGTAAAATAAAACATATTGGTATATATCAGGACTTCTATATAAGTCAATGATTTAAGTCTTTTAAATTTATTGCATAATCAAAAGAAAATTTTAATGCATTCTTAATTGGTTAAAAAAGTTTTATTTAAATTTATAATAATTTTGCTAGTCGTTAGGATAAATTTATGAATTATAGTTTGATTTAGTAAAATTTTATTCTAGTCATTTTGATTAATAAATTTTGTAGTCCAAAAAGTTAGTCATACTCTAGTCATTTAAAAAAAAAACATTCATTTCGATCTCAAACAATTCAGTTATGTACCAAAATTATTTACATGTACATGTTCTAGTCATTTTTAAATTAAAAACAAGTCAAATTACTTTTATGAAGTTTAGTTCTAGTCATAACAATTTACTCTCTAGTCATAAATCCTTGCTATTTACATATTTAGTATAAATGATTATAATCAAACAAGTAATTTTGATATTTTACCTACAATGGTGTTTCGTGTTGTTCTATTTAACATGTACTGAAAAATACATAACAAGGAACTGTTTACTAGTCAGTATTAAATAATCTAGTCAAAAATATAAGTATTATAACTAGAAAATGTATGATCTCAAAATTATAAAATTAAGTAAATGTGAATCTAAGATATGCTTTTTTAATAAGACCATCTCGCATATATTCTACCGAATAGTGTTATTATGGACACATGTAGAGGCCAATCGAATCCTAGACCCTTATTTAACTATAGACCTCTGAATATACGGATTAATATAATATCTTAAAACTACATAAATCAAACCGAAATGCACTGATATTTTAATAAAATTTCCGCTTCAATATTCACTTATAATACCACAAGAGCTTCAAAATTATCGGGTATTTCCCGATAGGTTCGTTGCAAACAAATGAAGGAGTCAAAACTTGACGACTTTATTTGTTTGCAGGGAACCTTGAGGGAAATGCCAGATAATTTTGAAGCTCGTGTGGTATTCGGGGGATTATTTTTCCGTCCCAAATTTTAATTTCAAACTCATTTTCATGCAAAATCTCCAATTTTCACAATTGAATTCAACCTGTCAGTTTGACGTGTGGTTAATTTGACTGGATCATGTTTTGTTTTTTATACCGGGTATCTCAAGACTGCTACCGAAAACGAAGCCGGGTGGTAGTTTTAGTGACTACAAACACAATGCAACTAAAATTTTCGCAAAGAAACGCGACAATGATTTTTTATGATTTTTTAAATATCGTCATTTTTGGGTGGTAAATCCATAGTTTTTGCTAAAATAATAATTTAAACACTTTTATACCTTAGATTATTTATAAATAAAAGGGTATACACTATTATTTTAGGAAAAAAATAATTTACCACCCAAATATGGTCATAGGAAAAAAATAACTAAAAAAAAATTATCGCCTTTTTTTGCAACTTTTTCTGTTGCATTGTGTTTGAAGTCGCTTTAACTACCACCCGGCTTCGTTTTCGGTAGCAGTCTTGATATACCCTGTATATAGCAACTACCAGAGAACATTTTCAAAAAAATATCAGTATAATACCATGTAGGTTGTACCACGTGACGTCGAATGGTGCAATTCTATTGGTCGATATTTGGGTCGGAAAAATAATCACGATAATACTTTTTTTAAATTCAAATAATATTTCTTCTAAATATGCCTCAATATAATGCCTTGGTGATGTAATTGTACTATGGTATGATTATAAAGCAGAGGTCTCGGGTTCGAATTCATTATCAGCCCGGAGTCAGGAAATTGTGCCCGATATGGAGATAGGCTCGCCCCCTATCACATCGTGGGACGATACATACAAGGCAAAACGTGGGTGTCCTGATTGCTACCAGCACTTCTGCTTACCCCTTCTGGGAAAAAGGCGAGAGTTAATTTATGTATGTATTTCTTTAAAATGAAGTTCCGTGAAAATTTCTTTCTAATTTTAAATTAACATAAAACTATATTTACAAACAGAATTTATAAACATTTATTATATTTATTATGTAGATTGTAAGTTATAAATAATGAAATAGTATTTAAAAATTGCATAGATATAATTCTATGGAGTGAAATCTAGTCAGTGTTGTTTGCAACGCGTTCCAAAGATTTTGTAAATAAGAAAACGCTATTTGTTGTGTGTCATTTTTATTTCTTTTTGTGTGTGTTCTTTTATTTAATTTATATTTTCTTTGGTTGGTTACCAAAAGTATTAAGGCCTCTTTTTATTGAATTATTTACATTTTGGAATAATATTATTTTATTTTTCTTTACATGCATGTAATTAATTAGAAATTATGCTTATTGTCAATATCGAATAACGTAAACTTATCATAAATTATTAGCTATTTTATTTTAATAGAGATATTATTGTTTTTTGAAAATAAAGTTCGTAATGAAACAGTTTTGTGGCGAAACTCAATTTAATTTATCTTTTTCTTACATATTTTTCCATTTTGAAACAATGATTTCATAGGCACATATTGTATGTAAAAGAAATAATTTGAACTTATTATTTAATCATGATGATTTTTCTGATTATTAAAGCTATATTATTAGTAAAGTCAGATTAGCGAGGAATTAATCCTAGCCCAAGGCTTTAGAATTGACTCTATGTCGGCCGGCCGGCAACATAATTTTATTCCCAGCGTTGGGGATATTCATGAGTGCTAATGATCACTTATCAGGTCACCTGTTTGCTCTATTAAATAAAAAAGCTTATATATATGGTAACATGCTGTCCGGCAAAACTGTGTCAATGGATTTTTTATAAACTCCACTGCGCGTACCTTCAGATGCATCTTTAATTGTCATTTTAAAGCAGGTGTCGATATTTCCGCATCATAATTATCGGACGCATCGCATAATATCCTTAATATAGGAATAGATTCGTGCGATCCGTACAATGCGGGTCGGTTGACGCTCTTGTACGAATTCCTATACAAATACTGCGATCTATTTGATGCTATGCATCCGATGTGTACGATGCGAATATGTGTACGCCTGCCTTTATCAAGCATAAAAGTATCAATTTTGGTAACTATTTCTCAGTCCATAATTTATGTCAATGATAGTCTTAACATGATTTTTGCGAACAATAGGTATAATAACGCCACATATAAATATAATTAATTGTAGAGGACAATTAACTTATTATTAACAATTTATTACTAAGATGTAATTAGCTTGTAAGTAATATTGTCTGTTTGTATAGATAGGATATGTTTAACATTTTGAAATCTACACATTTGAGAATTATTCGCACTGTTTGTAGTATATTAGATAATTCAATTGCTTATGGATATTGTGTACTTATCTATGTAGATATGTAGTAGACATTTATAAATGTATAAATTATTAAACAATAAAATGTGTTTTTATTTAACTCCTGATGTCGTTATTATCTTCCTCTCTGCTCTTATTTAACCTATATTCGCTCGACGTATCGTTGAGCGTCTTGGACGGCGGTATTTACAAATTGCCATCAGGATAATGGAAATACTTATTCACATAATGTAGACGATAATACCGATGCAATAGTTCTTTAAAATGAAGTGCGTGGTGGCCTGTTGGTAAACGGACTAGACGCGACTGCCAACATGTTCACGGTGGTCGTGGGTTCGAATCCCAGGGCACACCTCTGACTTTTCGGAGTCATGTGTGTATTGATAGTCAATCGCCACGCACTAAAACGGTGAAGGAAAACATCGTGAGGAAACCTGCATCATCATCATCATCATCATCATATCAGCCACAGGAAGTCCACTGCTGAACATAGGCCTCCCCCAATGATCTCCACAATGACCTGTTGGAACCGGCCTGCATCCAACAATGATATGTAAAAAATATAAACCTGCATACCATAGCGATTTCTAAAATTTCTATGGTATGTAAGTCCGCCAACCCGCACTAGGCCAGCGTGGTGGACTATATGGCCTAACCACTCTCAATCGTACTCTCGATTGTAGAGGAGGCCCGTGCCCTGCAGTGGGACGTATATGGGCTGATACAGACAGTTCTTTAAAATAACGAAGGTTCCTTCTTTAGGTAGAGGGTGGCTTAAGTTATTGAAACATGCTCTAAAGATTAAATAAAATTATTATTAGTGTTTCCGTACTGGGTAAATTCAAATAATAAACCATACTCACATTCCGCCCTGTGTAAGCGTATTGTTACAATCATATTTCGGCATTTTGATAGTAGATATAATCAGATCTTTTAAAATTTCGTCGGAGTAATAACAATTTTATAATATCTCTATAGCAAAATCATGATTTTAATGTAAAGAGGAGGGATTGGATACAAATATAGAATACATATAAGATGGATAAAATGGGACAAAAGAGAAAAGGCCGGGATGGGAAATTCAGTATACAGAATGGCAGTCATGTTGAGTTTAAATAAAGAAAAACATTAAAAAGTATCTTACTCCATATGGACTGAAATAAAAAGGTTTTGTACCCGGGCGAAACCGGGTCGGGCCGCTAGTAAAGAATAAGCATTTAATGGTTTGGGCATCACTAGAATCAGTTGATGATTTCTTTCTGGGTGCATAAGACCAGTAATTGACATTATACGTCGTATTTCTTAATTATCCTATGATTAATGGAGATATTTTAAATTTAATGAACCAATACATAATGAAATGGTAAATCTTTAAATAAACTTTCGCTTCAATCACACACAGCTATACGGATAGTAAAAAGTATATTTTCCTATTATTCTCCAATTACTAACGCATACTTTCAAAGGATGAAGAATTGTCGCAACGTTTATTAGTGACTCATGAGATCTTAAAATACATGATTCAAAATATTGATATTATATTGAAAATTCAGGCTGCTTCGGTGGCGTAGTTGTACTACGGTACGGTTACAAAGCTGAGGTCTCGGGTTCGAATCCCAGGTTGGGCAAAGTGATATTGGATTTTTTTATTCAGTATCAGCCCAGTCACGAATTTGTGCCCGATATGGCGATAGGCTCGCCACCTATCACATTGTGGGACGGAACATACAAGGCGCAATGTGGTGGCCTTGGCACCTCTGCCTACCCCTTCTAGGTACAAGGCGTGCGTTTATGTATGTATGTAAAATATTGATGGATTACAATGATCGCAAGTTTTTTATTGCAATGAATGGCACGACGATCATGCTGTTCATCTGATGGTAAGCGATACGACCGCTCATGAACCGAACGAAAACAAAACCAAACAACGCCTTGAATTATAAACCAATGCTTGGCGTTCCACTGCGCTCGCCATCCTGAGATATAAGATGTAAAGTTTCAATATGTCCAGTAGGTCTTTTGGCTATAAAGTCATTTATTGTAGCAGAAACACAACATTGCATTTAAACTGCTGTTTCGCGGGAGAAATAGACATTGCGGTGGTACTCACACAGGCGGCCTCTTACATATGAGAGACCTACCAGCAGTAACTGTAGTAGTCTTTTCAAATGTGATCATCACGCCATCTTCTTATTTTATTTCAAACTACAACCACCCCTAGACGTGTACGTAAACAAGTGTGATACTAAATATTCACCCTCAGTTGGTTTTGTAGGGGTCGCTCAATTACTACCATCTTTCACTAGAGGGCTCTGTTATCCAAATTTAATAATGGAAAATCTTTATCCCATTAAAAACATCCTGTAAAAAAATTCCAAGTCTCGCAGCTCAGCCATTGCATGAAAACATAATGTGTCGTACAATTTATACATAATGCTGCTGGCCAAGTCGATCTATTTATTACATGGATCTCACAACTTTTTGCGGTAGAAAAATTGAGCTGCGAGACTTGGAATTTTTTTACAGGATGTTTTTGATGAGATCTCACGTCTTTTTGTAGAGTCCTACTTTTTCTTTTTCGGTACTTTTACTTCTAGAATATCAATAACGATTTTCTTAAAGCCTCTGTCTTATGATTTTTTCTCATTTTTGTAGGTATCAATTTATCACAATTATAGTGTTCTTTCTTTCATGGTGATTGATATTTCCGAGCTATTTAGTCTATTTATTTGCAAGTTTTTCTTCGTCAAGTTTTTCTAGAGGAATTTTGTACAGTTTCATGGGCTGAATACAGCTTTTCCCTCTCTATACCTCCCTCCTGTTTTGCCTCATATATATAGATACCTATCTAAAACTATTATTCCATTATATACGGGTACAATGATTCATTAACTGCAAATGTAACTTTGTAATCCTTTACATTTATATGGGATTACAAAGTTATTCACGCAGTTGGTGTATCTAGAAAACTAGACAGAAATTATGAAATGTTTAAATTTTCCCTTAATTACACACCAAACACTAATTATATTCTAAATTTGATTCTAAATTTTCTGTGTCTACTAGAAGTGCCTTAGACTTTTGATGATCGGTCAGTCAGTCAGTGAGTGACAAAATTAAGGGGCACACCTAGTGTGAAATTTTCAAAAAATCGATTTTTTTCATATTTCGATAGGTTATACCTTTAAAAATAACATACTAAAATTTTAAATCGATATCTTAAATAGTTTTTGAGTTACAGCCATTTAAAAGAGTAGCCGCTCGGCAGTTAGGTAGTTGCATTGGCTACGGGACATACCTGAGCTATTGTTCGGAGTCTACCGTCTTTTCCAACCTTTGCAAATAGGATTCCGGTTTCTATTGTGAGCCTCCAGGTATACAGAAATATTTAAATATAATTATTTCAGGTATATTTTTCGTTTACTGCCACGTCACGTATTTTCGGAGTCAGATACATTTAGTTTTATTCTGACCGTTGTATCGAGTACTTCGTAAGCGCATTTTATTTAATTTAAAATGAGTAAACAATCTTCCTATTTAGATCAAAAGGGAACTCACGATGTTCCCAGATACCGATCAAAAACAAAAAAAAGAAAATTTAATGGAAACCAACATCCCATCAAAAACATCCTGTAAAAAAATTCCAAGTCTCGCAGCTCAGTTTTTCTACCGCAAAATGTTGTGAGATCCATGTAATACCAACTCGATTAATTTATTTAGTCCTTGATTGAGGGACGTTCTGTATAAAGTTATTACGTAAGTTATTATCATATCAATATTAAAAATTCTTTACGTTGGAAATAAATAGATCGACTTGGCCATCGCATGAAAACATAATGTATCGTACAATTTATGCATAATGCTGCTGGCCAAGTCGATCTATTTATTTAAAACGTAAAGAATTTTTAATATTGATATGATAATAACTTACGTAATAACTTTATACAGAACGTCCCTCAATCAAGGACTAAATAAATTAATCGACTTGGTATTACATGGATCTCACAACATTTTGCGGTAGAAAAACTGAGCTGCGAGATTTGGAATTTTTTTACAGGATGTTTTTGATGGGATCTCACGTCTTTTTGTAGAGTCCTTCTTTATTCCTTTTCGGTACTTTTTATTTCTAGAATATATATAATGATTTTTCTTAAAGCCTCTGTCTTATGGTTTTTTCTTATTTTTGTTGGTATCAATTTATCACAATATAGCGGATTTGATTATTAGTGTTCTTTCTTTCATGGTGATTGTTTTCGAGCTATTTAGTCTATTTATTTGCAAAGTTATCTTTGTCATGTTTTTCTAGAGGAATGTTGTACAGTTTAATGGGCTGAATACACCCTTTCCCTCTTTATACCCCCCTCCTGTTATGCCTCATATATAATATATATAGATACCAATCTACAACTATTATTCCATTATATACGGGTACAACGAATCATTAACTGAAAATGTATCTTTGTAATCCTATACATTTATATGAGATTACAAAGTTATTCACGCAGTTGGTGTATCTAGAAAACTAGACAGAAATTATAAAATGTTTGAATTTTTCCTTACTTTAGACACTAAACACTAATTATATTCTAAATTTGAAGGCTCTATGTCTGCTAGAAGTGCCTTAGACTTTTGATGATCGGTCAGTCAGTCAGTGAGTGACAAAATTGCGAAAGTTTGACAAGTTATAATTCTTAAACTCCTGCTTCAAATTGAATGAAATTTTAAATATACCGTGTTTACACAATGCCTAATTAGTAACTGAAAATTCAGGCTTCTTGCTTTAACCACAACGAAGTTATGGGGGGTTGAAAATGGTCTGAAGTGCTTCGAGAAAAGGATAGTACGGCTGTGCCGCTTTTTAGCTCGACTTGGAGGGGGCACTGCCGTGCCCCCAGATACATTTGAGCAATCTACGGCAAATACAAGTACGTCCGCAGAGAAACTATTACATAATAATGATGAGAATATTGTGATTGACCCATCCCATGGATATTGTATTCTACAGTTTGTCTCAGTTTTTAGTGCAATCAGCAATTTAGTGATGTGCAAAACATGTCACAAGGAAATTACTTTTAAACAAGCAAGTCCAAGATGCCTGGGGTTTAAAATAGCTGTCATTTGTGAATGTGGGTCGATCATCTCGAAGAAAAGCTTCTTCAGCTCAACAAGCCCTTTTTGAGGAAGAGGAAGGTGAATTATATGGGTCTGGAATAGCAGATTAGCTGTAAGTATGACTTTAATCCATTTATAGCAGTGAAAACGATCATTTTATCTTTAAACGCGGTTTTCTCGAAACAGCATTTTTCGAATTTGCTGGAATGATTCCATCCATCCATCCATCAGCCAAAGGAAGTCCACTGCTGAACATAGGCCTCCCCCAATGATTTCCACAGAGACCTGTTGGAGGCAGCCTGTGTCCAGCGACGTCCCGCGACCTTTACCAGGTCGTCGGACCATCTTGTGGGTGGACGTCCTACGCTGCGCTTTCCACTACGTGGCCTCCATTCGAGCACTTTCCGACCCCATCGGTCATCAGATCTCCGCGCTATGTGCCCTGCCCATTGCCACTTCAACTTGCTAATCCGGTGGGCTATGTCGGTTGTGTTAGTTCTCCTACGGATCTCCTCATTTCTGATTCGATCTCGTAGGGAAACCTCGAGCTTAGCCCTCTCCATAGCTCGTTGAGTGACTTTGAGCTTCCTAATAAGGCCCATAGTGAGAGGCCACGTCTCGGTGCCGTAAGTCATCACTGGCAACACACAACTATCGAAGACTTTCGATTTAAGGCACTGAGGTATTTTGGACGAGAAGACGTCGCGTAGTTTCCCGAACGCTGCCCAACCGAGTTGGATTCGACGATTGACCTCTCTCTCGAAGTTGGACCTGCCTAACCGGACCACTTGTCCTAAATAGACATATTCGTCAACAACTTCAAGAGTAGAGCCCCCAACACCGATGGGGGTGGGCACAACATGGACATTCGACATGATCTTCGTTTTGTCCATGTTCATTTTAAGACCCACCTGTTGGGAGACTCGATTGAGGTCTTCGAGCATAGTGCTAAGGTCTTCCAGCGATTCTGCCAAGACTACAATATCGTCGGCAAACCGAAGGTGAGTGATATACTCGCCGTTGATGTTGATGCCGAATCCTTTCCATTGCAAGAGCTTGAAGGCATTTTCCAGCGCGGCAGTGAACAGTTTCGGAGATATGACATCTCCCTCTCCTCTCTCCTCTCTGTAGTGGAATAGCCTTCGTACTCTGATCTTGTACTCGGACCGACATGGTGGCGTTGTTGTATATACACTTCAACACTTTGATGTACCGATAGTCGATATGGCACCGCTGGAGAGACTGTAGCACAGCCCAAGTCTCGATCGAATCAAACGCTTTCTCATAGTCCACAAACTAGCTGGAGTAATTACTCGGAGACAAATGATCCGATCGCTATCAAATTTTTTTACATCTTCTCTATATAGTTCTCCATACGATGACCCTCCAGTTTTTTGATCTGATCAAAAATCGGATTTTGGTAGGCCAAAACGACCAAAATTTTGGTTAAAAATTAACTTTTTTTTCGACATGCCGCCATTTTGTCAATTTTTGATTTTTTGGTTCGCCCGAGGATCATCGTACAGATGTTTTTGTTTAACGAGAATTTTTTTTAGGTTTTTTCAACGGAGAAAGCTGCAATCACTCCAGCAGTGGAGGACCTTTTTTTTGGCGCCGCCGGAGATCGCGTGTTATTTCAAAAATATTTAATATATTATTCCAAAAATTTTACTGTGTATTCTCAAAACATGTATAAATATACCCTCAAAAATTTAAAACGATTGATTTACTAGTTTTTTTTTAATTCCCAAAAATCGCCTTTTTTTTGCTGTCACACTAGGTGTGCCCCTTAAGAAAGTTTGACTAGTTACAATTCTTAAACCACTGGTTCAAATTAAGTGAAATTTTAAATATATCGTGATTACAGAATGCCTGCTTAATAACTGAACATTCAGGCTTCTTGCTTTAACCACAACGAAGTTATGGGGGGTTGAAAATGATCTGAATTGCTTCGAGAAAAGGATGGTACGACCGTGCCGCTTATTTAGCAGAAAGAGGAAAGATTTGATTGTTTGTTTGCATTGAATAGACTCAGAATCTAGTGGACTGATTTAAAAAAATCTTCCACCACAGGAAGCCTACATTATGCCTGTTTTTTTATATAACACAAGAACAATCATTATTGTTAGTATATGTGTTATGGGCCAAGTGATTGGGATATAGGCCCGGCCTGCTAGCTATGGTATAAAATAATGAAGCCATGGTAAAAATAAGCTAATGGATGACCTATTAGTATTATCATATAAAAGAGAGGAATTTTCGCACCTTATAATTAATTACTGTGTATGGTTAACACATCAAATTGCGATTTGTCAAAACGGACGTTTCAACGTATCTATGATACAATCCTATGTCGCCTTTTAAACTAAGATACCATATAGGTATATGGTATCTTAGTACAAAATACAAATAGGTATTTGTATTATATTACAGGCATAATACACTAGTGGTAGTTAACACTTAAATTTTACGTCATATTTTGTCACTGAGGTATATCATGCCCCGTTGTAAGCAACTACACCGATAGAAACGACATGTATTCCACTAATCGCTGATCGCTATACCTTAGTTCACATAGGATCCGAAATCTCAAACAATTTCTAAAATTAAACTAGGTAACTTTCGTACTCTTGCGGCTTTGGGCGTTAAAGTACAGTGAGCTACTCACATAATAACAAACAGAGTACTTATTACGTTAAGAAATATGTATTTTTTATACAAATTAATTGTTTCATGTTTACAGTGAGTAATCAGGCACATCGCGCTCACCCCATTCCGCAGGTTGAACAATAGACCATACTAATTGCCACTCCATGATTGCCTGATTATGCAACAACATTATCTTATAACTGAACACATTTTTACCTAGACCTCAGTTTTATACCAGAATTAACTATGAAGGGCTTCCTCGCTATCTGTTTTATATTTATTTTGTTAAGTAGTGTTCAAAGTCTTGTTTTTAATCAGAGTAAAAATGAAGTATCAGAGCGTATTGAAGCTCCTGTGACTATAGAAGTGTCGAAATTAGTGCAGAATGGAGAAAGTAGGGTGTATCTGGATGATGTGGTATATGCGATAAGAAGACAAAATTGGACTGCGGAGGAGAAGCCCTGCTTGGATACTATCTACTTGATGCTCCAGGATCTGCAGAATTTTACACTATGGGCAGTATGGGGTATGTTATTTATAGAAAATAATAATGTTATACATACTGAATTTTAATAACAGGAAAATCAAATACGATTTTTTGTAAGGATTTTTTAAATTATTTTGACTGTAGAAAGCAAAATTAATATCATTATTTTATATATCGATTTATTAAATTATAATAAGAAATTGAAGTATATTTTGACTGTTGCTTTTATTTGTAGTCTTTGATTTTCTAAGCCTGTTTGGAAAATACCCAATTTTACAGTAAAATGCGTTTTTCTTTATGCGCTTGTTATCAAATATATACTAATTAAGGAATAACAAAATGATCTAGCCATCTTCTGTGGATAAAATCCGAATATAACAATTTTATTTTCATATTACGATACCGATATATTTTAGGAAAAAAATACTATATCTCTTATCTAGTTCCTATTATTACAATCTTTAAAATATGATCGTAGCATGGGATACTCAATCATCGGAACCACAAGGCTTGCTATTCGGGAACCGCTACCAACTCGGTAACTTCGATCAGTGCATGAACTCTCCATGGTTCGACAAGCATCAAGACTTAAGATTCAAATACTGCCTAGCTGATATAGTATTAGAACGAACTGATAAGGAAGAGAGGAAACCTGTTGATAAGCCTATATCTCCTTATCAATCAGCATTGGATTTTATTGAAGTGAGTTATTATTTTATTTTGTTATTTTATTTTAAACTAGCGGCCCGGCCCAGCTTCGCCTGGGAGCATATATTTTTTGATTCCACTCCACACCAAATACATGTTATTTTTCGTATATACTCTTGTATACCTAAACTTGACGTAGCTGTCCTGCTGTCCGGCTCAATCCCGTCTCATCCGTCTGTTCAGTCTCATCCCGATCCGTCCCGTCTTTTCTCTTTATTACCCATCCCGTCTTATAACGTGCATTTACATTTCGTCCTATCAAATCTCAAGTCAGCTATCCCAGCCCTCTCCCGTACCTTCCACTCTATTATATCCCGTCTCTCAATATACACATGTACATATAAAGATTGCCTTATAAAATTTTGACATTAAAAACTTTAGCGTCCATCCAATATTCCTTCCCTTATTTCAGCACCAAAATGCTGTTTTTCCAAATAATATTGCACGCCATTACTTTTTGTTAGTAATAAAGTAAAAAAACATAAAAAAAGAAAGAATTGACCATATTGGTCCAGGCGTTGTTGAGTTATGCGCTTACCAACACATTTTGCGATTCATTTTTATATTATAGAAGAAGATATAGTCCACCTTGCTGGCTTAATGCGGGTTGGCGGATTTTATTTGACGTAGAAATTAATCCGAAAAGTCAGAGGTGTGCTCTGGAATTTGAACCAGTGACCATCGTAAACTTGTTGGCAGTCGCGTCTAGTACGTTACCATATACAAATTAATAAAACCTTCATACTGCCTTACCAGGTGACGTAAGTAATCAAACAAATATTTAAAAATATAAAACTGCATATCGTTTCATTATAATGTCTAGATACGGCATCAACGTAGCAATATTTTTTTTATTCTTGAGTCTGAAAACAATACTAATGCGGAATTTAATTTTGTCCCCCAGCGCATCTAAAAGTATCAATTCAAAAAACAATGTCGTTTATGAAAACGAACAAATATAATTAGATATATTTTGGTGTACTCCGGCAAAACGCTTCGATAGAGTATACCTTGTTTAAAATGTTGCAATAATCTCAAAAATCAATGGGCTATTTTGGGAGATATGGACATCGTTTTATTTTACATTTAACAAAATTACGCGCAAGATGCCGTATCTAGATAATATTATATACACGATGTACACATTTTTTGAATTTTGTTCTATTTCGTCAGCCGTCAATGAAAGACAATGGAAAGATAGATCATTTTACGTTGGATGGTAGTTGAAGCTGGACCGTCTTTTACGTCTCCCGTCAAATAAACAAAGATCATCCTACATTGGCTGGACGCATCACGCTTGAACGATACCCAAAAAAAAGGTTTTTAGTATCTTCCTTAGAAATTTTCCAACTTTTCTCACTCCTGAAACCTTCCCAGGACTTTAACGAATATTTCAAGACCAAAATAAGCCAAATTGGTCCAGTAGTTTTTGAGTTCATCGATGACATACAAATAAACATTCATTTTTATATATATAGATTTTCATTTGTGATTGGCATTGACTCATAAAATAGTTATTTATTTATTTTATTTATTAGAATGTCTTACAAAGATAACACATAACATTTATACTGCTGCGTGCATCTTCAATAACAAGGAGTTCAGCTTGCTTGCTTATTTAGATTTGAAAATGATAATGGATAAACTCACTAGAACATTACACTCATTTTTGAGCTATCGTGTAAAAAGAGATGAGCAAGCCGCTTTCTTTGTATTAACAATAAAAGTATCCATAATCCAAATAAACCAATATTTAACCATTTGACGTTCATACTTTTCAACTGTACAAGCGTAACTCACATTATATCAATAAATTTTTCCGTTAAACCTACTATTCCATGGTTTTACAGATATCCTAATTGAATTTTGTAACGAATAAAAATGTAATGTAAATAAAAAAAAACGAACGAATTGAGTAACGAATGTATAAAGTTATATAAACTTGAAATTTATGAAACGTCAAACGGTCACTTTTAGTTTAGTTGGATAGTAGGCGATTTTATCAACAAAGTTTTCATGAAGGAAAATAAAAAGGTCACCCCTTATAAAACAACCAGTACTAAAGTAAGTAATAAAATAATTGTTAGTAATTTACACTAATGTAATTACACAGTTAATTATTATGAATAAATCAGTAACTACTAGCTCTGACATGCGATGTGCTGTCGTAATATTAATAAAAAATATCTAGTAAACTGCATCTAATCTTCTTAAATTGTGGAACTACAAATACAATTAAAATAATATCTATTTACGCATTGCTTGAGGCATGTTATCCTTATGCAAATAAAAGCATTTATACGCGAAATCTAATAATATTAATATGTCTAATAAAATAGAATGTGAAGTGACGAAAACTGTGAAATATTATGACAACAACGCATTTGAACGCCAAAAATCGTAGACGGTGTTTATAACAGACGTAGACATATGAAATTTGTTCATCATCATCAGCCCGTTGCAGTCCACTGCTAGACATAGGCCTCTCTCAAGGTACACCACAGAGCCCGGTCTGTAGCTTTACGCATCCAGTTCTTGCCGGTCCTTTTCTGCAAGTCATCCCGCCATCTGGCCAGAGGACGTCCCACGCTACGTTTGCCAAGACGCGGTCTCCACTCCAGAACACGCTTACTCCAGCGGTTATCCGTTCTGCGACATATGTGGCCAGCCCATTGCCACTTCAATCTACTAACTTTCAGAGCTATGTCGGTTACCTTGGTTCTCTGACGGATCACTTCGTTTCGAATTTTGTCCTTTAGAGAGACTCCGAGCATAGCTCTTTCCATCGCACGTTGAGCGACCTTTAACTTGTGGATTAGCCCCATAGTCAGTGTCCACGTCTCGGCTCCGTACGTCATTACAGGGAGGACGCACTGGTTGAACACTTTAGTCTTTAGGCTCTGTGGTATATCCGACGAAAATATATGGTACAACTTCCTAAATGCTGCCCAGCCCAACTGAATCCTCCTATCGGCTTCCTTTTCAAAGTTGTTTCTACCCAATTGCATTAGTTGCCCGAGGTAGACATACTCCTTGACAACTTCGAGAGGTGTGCCATCTATGATAACTGGTCCCGGAGCGACAAAGTCATTAGACATGACTTTCGTCTTGTCAAGGTTCATCCGGAGACCAATTCGTTTAGAGGCTTCATTTAGGCTGTGTAGCATTTCTTGAGCTTCCTTCAGCGATTCTGCCATGACTACGATATCACCGGCAAACCTTAAGTGGGAGATGTATTCGCCATTTACATTGATGCCTCGCCCGTTCCAGTTTAGAGTCTTGAAAACATCTTCCAAGGCATTTGTAAACAGTTTCGGGGATATCACATGACACATCCCCCTGTTGATCACATCTCCTCGATGCAATTGAATCGGTCTTGTTTGACTGTTCTGTACTTGGACGGACATAGTTGCGGCATCATACAGGCTTCTCAGTACCTAGATGTATCGAAAATCAACTTGGCAGCGCTGCAGGGAGTCCAGAACAGACCAGGTCTGAACGGAGTCAAAGGCCTTCTCATAGTCCACAAAAATCAGACACAAAGGCTGTTTGTATTCCTGGGTCTTCTGAATAATCTGCCTCACGGTGTGTATGTGGTCTATGGTGCCAAATCCTCCGCGAAATCTGGCCTGCTCCGGTGGTTGGAAGTCATCCAGCCTTCGTGCCAGCCTATTTGTGATGACCCTCGAAAACAACTTATATATGAGGCTCAGAAGCGATATAGGGCGGTAGTTTTTGAGCTGGGTCTTATCCCCCTTCTTGAAAAATAAAACTACCATGCTCCTGCTCCACGCTCTTGGAGTTCTCCCTTGGTGGAGAACCGAGTTAAATACACGCTGTAGCTGCCTAAGGATAGGAGTTCCCCCAGCTCTTAAGAGCTCAGTTGTAACTCCGTCCTCGCCCGGGGCTTTTCCACTTTTTAGTTGTTTGAGGGCCAACTCAGTTCCGACGAACTCCCGATGTCAATGCTGACATCGGGGAGTTCGTCGGAATAGTGTCGGACTAAAGTAGCACGGGGATTGCAGGGGATTGGTTCAGGTAGCGGAGATTGCGAGGCATACAACTGGCCATAGAAGTCTTCCACTTCCGAGAGGATCTCTGGCTTAGAGGAGACGACACGACCAGCGGCGGTAGTTAGCTTGGACATGTGGCTCCTCCCGAGACGCTTCACGAATACTTTGGAACCTCGGTTTTGTTCTATTGCCTCCTTAATCAGGCGTGTATTGGAACTCCGAAGATCCCGCCGTACCGCTTTTCAAATATGTCTCGTGAGTACTCGCTGGTCTGCCACCGCAGCCTCTGTATTTGCGCGTCTCTTTCTCATGAGGTCCAGGGTCTCATCTGAAAGTTTGGACTTTCTGCCTGCATGCCTATTCCAACAAAACCTGTGGCCCACATCCCTCACAACTTCCACAACTTCCACTACTCTATTTAAGTCCTCGTCAACGTCGCACTCGGTTTCCAGCACATCGAATCGGTTTTGAAGTTCCATTTGGAATCTTTTGGAGCCGGCAATTGTTTGTAGCATTGAAGATCGGAGCGTGGAATTTATCAGACGGGTGCGTTCTAGCTTAAAGTTTATATTCAAAGTGCCTCGTACAAGTCGGTGATCACTTCCGGTATTGAACCTGTTGATCACTGAGACATCTTTGAATATACGCCTCTTATCCGTCATGATAAAGTCGATCTCATTTTTAGTCACGTTATCGGGGCTCTGCCAGGTCCACTTCCTATGGGGCTTCTTCTTGAAGAAGGAATTCATCAAGAATAGCCCTTCTCGTTCCAAAAAGTTGACCAGCATCTTCCCCCATGCCCATGAAATTTGTTAATCGTCCTATATTATATAATATACTTTTTACAATGTCTATGTAGTTGCAAGTGGCAGTGGGCCGAGCCCATAGCGTGTAGAACTGATGGCCGTTGGTGCCGAAAGGTTCTGGAGTGGAGACCACATCATCCATCCATCAGCCAAAGGAAGCCCACTGCTGAACATAGGCCTCCCCCAATGATTTCCCCAGAGACCTGTTGGAGGCAGCCTGCATCCAGCGACGTCCCGCGACCTTTACCAGGTCGTCGGACCATCTTGTGGGTGGACGTCCTACGCTGTGCTTTCCGATACGCGGCCTCCATTCCAACTTTCCGACCCCATCGGTCATCAGATCTCCGCGCTGTGTGCCCTGCCCATTGCCACTTCAACTTGCTAATCCGGTGGGCTATGTCGGTTATTTTAGTTCTCCTACGGATCTCCTCATTTCTGATTCGATCTCGTAGGGAAACCCCGAGCATAGGCCTCTCCATAGCTCGTTGAGTGACTTTGAGCTTCCTAATAAGGCCCATAGTGAGAGGCCACGTCTCGGTGCCGTAAGTCATCACTGGCAACACACAACTATCGAAGACTTTCGATTTAAGGCACTGAGGTATATTGGACGAGAAGACGTCGCGTAGTTTTCCGAACGCTGCCCAACCGAGTTGGATTCGACGATTGACCACATACAGGCAAGTAAAATGTCAGACGCCCACCTAAACGGTGGACGGATGACCTGGCTAAAGTTGCAAGAACTCGCTAGATGCAGGCCGCTTCCAACAGGTCAATGTGGATATCCTTGGGGGAGGCCTATGTTCAACAGTGGACTCCCTGTGGCTGAGATGATGATAATGATGATGATGTCTTTTTTTGTTTATTACTAATTTATGCGTCTATCCCTTACACCTCACAGTCGCACTACTATTATTGTGAGCCTGAATAGGCAAAAGCACACAATTATTGATACTGAACACCAACAGCCTTATAAATAAACATTTTAAAAACCTATTTTCTATCTGTCCAAACATTATAACTAGTGAATTTAGTGAAGTTGATAAAGATCTAATAATGATAACTTAAAAGATCGAATGGTTTTTTTCAACTGAAATCATCCAAGTTACAATTTGTCTTTTCTTGCCCTAACATTCAATATATATCATTCAATATAATTTTGTCAGTACCGGCCACCGCACACACACGCACTCAACGAGATAACATGGGGGGTATGTGCCCCGGTCTCCTGCCAGCCCAGGACAATAGAACGGCTCACAGAGATCATGCTGAACCGAAGCCATCTCGGCGCCGCGGGAATCAAACCCAACATCGCCGTGACGGAGGCTTGCCAAGTAAAAAACCAGCACAGGGAATATGACAGCCTTTTCTATGGATTTGTGTAAGCATCGTAATTATTTTGCATATTTTTTACCACAGAACCAAACGTATAAGAAAATACGAGTTTAATTATTGCATAGGACCGTCAAACGAGCAAACAGGTGATTTAAGGGTAGGTGATCACAGCCACCCATGAACATCCACAACGTTCGAATTATAAATGTGTTGCCGGTCTGTCAAAATATAAAAAATATTATGTATTTCCTTAGAGTAATTACCTCTGTATTTCAGTTTTATTGGTTAGTCAAGTCAATAAAAAAAAAAACAATGTGTACGCAATTAAATAGATTTTGTTATGTTCAGGTATTTAGGTTGGTAGTTTAAATAAAACACAGTGATCGATTTCCAGTGTCTGAGGCCCGTCCACCCGGTCTGACTTCTGTCCACAACTTCTGTCAGTGTACTAACCGGTGGCGGGCGCTCGCTCACTTTTGTATATTTCTCATACTTGATTTACATCTACCTGCAACACTAT
The DNA here is from genome assembly GCA_009982885.2 of Hyles vespertilio. NCBI lineage: Eukaryota > Metazoa > Arthropoda > Insecta > Lepidoptera > Sphingidae > Hyles > Hyles vespertilio. Next base: position 10,006,617 of record CM042828.1, read on the forward strand.
TTACGGCCGATGCCAATAATCAATCGAAAAAATTAGATTGAAGTCAATCTGGATTGTTTTCTACTTTTCGATTTGTCATTTACCATGTTGCCATAGTTTTTTCACTACTGACATTGATTATTGGCAATATAGTATCAGAAAAAAGATTGAGCTGTCAATCTCAAACCGCAAATTTTGGATTGGGATTGTTTATTGGCAGCGGCTGTTAGTCAGTACGTCACAGATATTATTTGTTATTTTGTAGTGGCACTAAAAGTGGTAAAAAATATTTTAAAAATTAACTAACTTATACTAATTTGTTGTTCGCAGGTCCCTTATTGGCATTCTGATCGTTATTACTTCAGTCTGTACATTCATAAACTGTCGGAGAAAGGAAAACGATAGAAGTAAGAATAAATATACTATGCGACCGGTCACTATAAATTAATGTAAAAAGACATCCAACAGACACATGCGAAGTCATAGACTCCACACTAAAATCGAGTTTTAAGTTGTCGGCATCAGAAACTACGAGAGATTTTTCGGCACAAGCACGTAAACCTAAAACAAATACATGTGAATTACACAAACATTTGTTTCACAGGGGGCGCCTAGCATATTTATTATATTTATTTATTTATTAATTTAGCCATATTTAATAAAACTATATTTTTTATAATAACTAACTACATGTTATAATCACTATTTATTTATTAGTAATATCTACAGTGGTTACAATTTACACTTAACTAAATTACATAGAGAAAGTAATCACTACTTTCTACTAAATTATATTTCACAATGCACGCTCTTATATACTAGCTGCCCCACTACCGATTGACACGGATTGAACATAAACATATTTTTATAATTGAACTACCCTTCGGAAATTACTATTATTTGTATAACAAAGAATCATACTTCGCTGTAGTGACAACACAGTTTTAATTACATAAAAAAACTATTTGCAGAATCTGATATTATCAAAGCATTTTGTATACGAGATAATGCTTTGGATCTTTTGAAAATGAAGAAAGATGGCATAGAAGTGTTCTACGGCATAAGATTTTTTACAATGTGCTTCATTGTAATCGATCATCAAATAGGAATATACAACTCCGGGCCAACTAGTGACGGATTGAAATCAGATAAAGTGAGTTTATAAAACAACAATCTTCTTTGCAATATTTTATGTTAGACATAATTATCACGGTATCAGCCCATATACGCCCCACTGCAGGGCACGGGCCTCCTCTATAATCGACTACCGATTGAGAGTGGTTAGGCCATATAGTCCACCACGCTGGCCTAGTGCGGGTTGGCGGACTTACATACCATAGATTTTTTTTTATAAATCGCTATGGTATGCAGGTTTCCTCACGATATTTTCCTTCACCGTTTTAGTGCGTGGTGATTGACTATCAATACACACATGACTCCGAAAAGTCAGAGGTGTGTCCTGGGATTCGAACCCACGACCACCGTGAACATGTTGGCAGTCGTGTCTAGTCCGTTTACCAACAGGCCACCGCGCACTTGTGTGTGTAATTATCACTACATAGTATAAAACAAAGTCGCTTTCTCTGTCCCTAAGTCCCTTTGTATGCTTAAATCTTTAAAACTACGCAACGGATTTTGATGCGGTTTTTTTAATAGATAGTGATTCAAGAGGAAGGTTTATGTGTGTAATACGTGCATATTATTCTAGAGAAATCTATATGCACCCGGGCGAAGCTGGGCCGGGACACTAGTGTCACTAGTGTCACACTATAATAAGTTGCAATCTTTGATTTTTTATTCTAAGGTAATAAGTTATTACCTGCGATATAAATGTAGTTGCGCCAAAAGGCAATATTTCGGCAGATATTCAACGGCAAATATCCGGCTATCCAGCTTTAAGGTTAGCCTAATATAGGGTATCAAGCCTAACAGCTATCCGTTTCATCTCAGTAATAACATGATCCCCATTTTACTATATATTTTTTTTATTAAATTCATTTATTCACTATGTAACTTGAGCCTTACAATAAAGAGTATACATCACATAATAATCAGACAGTTTTTAATTCAAATATCATATACCTATATATTAAAATATCTAAGTAATGGAAACAAAAATATTGGAAGAACTAGTATTGGGCTACTTTTACCAAAAAATGTTACACGTCCCGTCAGTGTAGTGCCACTGTATTTTTTTCCAAAGCAGTTAAGAGCGTATACACGTTGCGCGCAAAGTCAACTATAGGTATTTCTTCGTTAATTTCACGCACACATAAGCGACCAAAGCTGTGTGAGTAGAGCTGCCGCGTCGGCTCGCTATACAATCGGCTCAAACAACTTTGATCCGTGCGCTTCAAATATTCAATTGAAATGTAACTGTAATATAATATCATAAAAATATTTTATTTGCATTATAAGTAGACAAATATTACTGTGCAAGCAAAGAATAATACAAATTTTGGATACTAATCATATTTTCGTTATTATTACATTGTTAAGTTGCATTCAAATCAGTGTTCAATCAGTAAACACTACGGACGTTTTATTAATCATTTCGTGTTCGAACACATAAATAGTGTTAGGGGCCTTACAACCCCTTACAATTACGAAATATATTTAATTTTATATTACAATACATAACATAATTTAGCCTCGGAATTACATCCCATTATATTACCTGAAACATAATTTATACTCACTACAAAATCATTGTAGGTAATAAAAATAATTAAATATTTTACTACCAAAGTACTAAGATGTGGTAATCGCATTCCGCGCGTGGCTATTTTTACTACGCGCGGCATAATCGACTGCAGCCAGGCCGGAGCGACGAGCGATACGTCCTCCCTCTAGAAGGCCTTGCGGCGGTCTGATTTGATCCACGTCGGACAGCGTGTTTGATAGTGGTTTTTAAAATATTTGTAGAAAACATGAAAACTAATTTTGTTGAAATATAAAAATGGTAATTTATTGATAAGATGTTCTTCTATTGTAATATGCAATTGCTATAAAAAATTATGTACGACAAGTTGGTGAAAAAAAATATGTTCTTGACGAGAGTTTCTGAATAATTTCGCATTGTTTAAATTTTTATTTTTCAGGAACTAAACACAAATAAGGGTCTTATTAGTCTGATAATATTTTTATTTTCATCTTATATTTAGTGGTTTCGGATATCTTAAGCTTCTAAATTGCCATTTAAAGCCTAAATAACGAAACTTGTGTTCAGTAATCCGTATAGTACTCACAAATTATCCATCAATCTATAATGTTTTCCACCAAAATCCCTAGATGACAAACTTTTCTAAAATAAGTACAAATTATTTTTCCTTTAAATTGTTTATTGGTGGCTATTAACTCATTTGAAAAGTCCTGTTTTTAAGCCAAAAAGCGCGTGCAGGGTATAAACGCTCTTAACAATACCAATTTATCGTAGTAATGACATACATATTTGTTATTATAGGATGCTCAATCAGCTTTTGGTATGCTGGTGTTACACGACGATCTCTTTGTGGACACATTCTTTCTGCTGTCGGGATTTCTCACCTGCGTCACTATAGTTAGATTCAAGAGACTGCCGAATCCTCTGATACTTATCTTGAAAAGATACGTGAGGTAAGTGGTTTCGTAATCAAAAGGAATATCCATATGATAGTTACTATTTAACATTTATAATGGTTAAATAATCTTCTATAGACCAGTTTACTATTCGATTTTAAATTTAGAATACGTCAATTTAAAAAGTTTCTTAATTTATTTCGTCATAACAACTGTAATTAGCTGAAAATTAGCTTGTAATACATTTTTATAATAAAAGAGTAGTCTGAGTTACATATCACTATGAATAGATATTCCGTACACGTGTTACAATTGTATGCATACCAACAATAATAAATATTTAAATGAATTATGTCAGACATAAGCTATTCAGATGTCAGGAATCCATTCAATAAACATTGTGATGATTTTTTATTTATGCGCTTTTTTATATTAATCGTTGGTATACAAAAACTAGTATACACTTCTTCCGGCAAAATAATATACTCTAGTGTGAAGGTTACTTTCATCATAATCATCATTGCAAATCACCTTCTTTCAAGTCACACTTGGGAGATGTGTGACAAGGATCAAGGATGTTCAAAACGCCTTGTCAGAATTCTTCTAGATTGATCCGTTATACAGGGTATATCAAAACTGCTATAAAAAATGAAGCCGTTTGGTAGTTTTAGTGGCACAGTGCAATTTATTTCGCAATAAAACGAGCATTTATTTATTTTTAAATATCATCCTGTTTGGATGGTCTTTAAGTAAATAAGTCGAGTAATTAATGCCGACGATGGAAATAATGTTTTTTTCAGACCAGATTTTAAATCATCATTTGTTGCATACCTCAATGTTTCTTGCTATTCCATTTGCTCATGCCTGCAATTTTTTTCAGATTAGTAGTTGCTTATGCAATAGTAATATTTTTCATATCTGCAATTTACCCCTATACCGGGTCAGGACCTTTATGGAACAGGGCTGTAGCCCACGACACAGACCAATGCCGAAAAAACTGGTGGCTCAATCTCCTTATGGTCAATAATTACGTGGACTCTGAGAACATAGTAAGTAACTGAATATTTTTAATATATATGTATTTAGATGTGTGCGATATTGTGATAGGTGATGAGCGAGTAGAACAAGTGAATGAATTTGTATATTTAGGCTGTGTTTTTACAAGTGATGGAAAGCATGAATGTGATATTGAAAGAAGATGCTCCGGCATTCAATTTTCTAAATATATAATGCGAGTGTGGATGGAAGAGTCGCCAGGGGTTAACCTCAACGAACCTACACCATCTAAATCGGTGATACCCTGAACAAGGGTCAGGTCAAAAGTACCCTGTGAGCCGTAGAGGATACATGAAGGGGTTAATGAAAGTGGATGAAGCGAAATTAATATGTCAGGATCGAGCAAAGTGGCAGTGTATAGTATCTGCCTACATCTGGATACATGCGTGTCGATTATGTTTATATGTATGTTTAGATAGAGATCTTACGTTTTTGTAAACAGTCAATGTCCATAGCATTTTTAATACAAAAGCATCGGTTGGTCTGGATATTTGTACAACAGTAATCCAGAATTACGAAAGATTTTTAAATCTAAAATTCTTCCCCCATTCTTCTCTTTATTATAAATTCGTCCAATGATTGGTAGAAATTGTTTTAGTGTGATAATATATTTGTTATTTAATCATCTCTTTATACGGTTATATTTGTTGTGCACAATAAAGAATTTAAAAAATCAATTCCTTTCAGTGTATAGTGGTATCCTGGTACATACCGTGTGACTTCCACTTCTTCATTGTGACGATAACCTTGTACTGGATATACAAGCACCTACCCACTTTCGGGTTGATGTTGGGTGGTGCTATAAGCATCGCTTCGATCATCCTGCCCGGGATCATTAACTACATGTACGGACTTTCTGCTGTCCAGCTCTTTACCATTGAGTAAGTAATTGTTTTTTTTTAATACCATATCTTCTTAGTTGTTCCCCTCTCAATCGTACTTTCGTTTCTAGACGAAGCCCGTGCCTTTATGTGAGACGTACATATATGAGCTGATATAAATAAATACCTTCTTAACCAAAATGTGCTCTTGGTTTATCTCTCTCCTTCCTTAAAGGCTATCTACACAAGTACTCCATACCAATATTGCTAACAGGACCATCAAGATAATGCCCATCTTATTATCAAGATTTCTATGAATAGGGCAGTACCCGTCAGACATATTGTGGCAGCGTAGAGCTAGTTCACAAGTTTCGGCATAGATTACGATGGTCGGGCCGACATTACTAAATTCGGTAGCAACTACAAAATAAGAAAATACTAAGGCTTAATCCATTTGAACGAGACCGCCTTCGAACAGCCTCGTTCAATGTAGAATATGTTCGGGGGTGCTGGCTGCGTGGTAAATAATACCAGTGATTAGAAAGTAGAAACAGTTTATTCGCACTGAGAAGTACGTTTTACAAAGTGACGTAATTGCGGCGTAATTAGGACACGTAACTGCGGCACCGTCGTGATGTAGCTGCAGAGCGGCGTACTGGGGTCTCCCGGCAGCGATTCTGCTTGTTCTCTTCAATACTTGCTGACTACTTGCTGACTTGCTGACTACTTGCTGGCTTGCTGACTTCTTGATGTTTTCTTCACTGTAGGCCGGAACCGAACTGATTTGCCCGACCCAGGGTGCTGATCTATATTCCCAATTTTAGGCTAATCCCTAGGTCGGGTCCGCGATCGTCACAGGCGCGCTCGGCCAATGGGAGCGCGCGCTGCGGGGTGTCGCTGTAGCGACTTGCGGGGCGGTAGCTCGGTCGTGCGGGGAGTGCGGGGCCGCGAGGTGTAACTCCGCACCGAATTTGTGGGAGGCACCTAAGTTCGGCGGACCTCGCACCCGACATCATGCTTAAATCAATATATATACTAGGTTTTGACAATTTCGGTCTAACTACTCAAAACTTTATATAATCTCTGATAGATAAACACTCTAGTATATAACACGTAACAATATTGCACATAACAATTTACATAGTTAAATTATAACAAATATACATTTACAATGAACGACTTATAAGTGTAAGCTTATTTCTAAGGGAACGTTTGTTTTATTTATTAACACGACAACATTTTACATAAGAACATTATAAACTTATATAAGAACATTACACAAACAAGCTTATAACTATTTACTAGTAACATGATACAAAGCAAACTTAACTATTAAAAATTAGTCTTCGTCCTGCACACCATTTATACTATAGAAAAGCATAGAAAAGGCTTGTGGCTAGTGACCATATGTGCATTAAGATGGAAAGATATGCCAAGAAACAATGACATTGGACGCCGGTATTCAATGAGTCGAACAACTGTTCAGTTCAGTAGATTCTATGGAAAATAAAACTAATATTCCATAAAAGCATTTAATTGAGCTAAGATCATTGAATGAATAAACAATGGATAATGGATAAAATAATTATGAATAAATAACAATAATTATGTGTGACGCGGAAAAAATCAAGTAGATTCCTCACAATCTGCGTAGATCTACGTTGCACAAGTTTGCAAGACTTCCTCCGTTCCATTGTTGCATTGAGCTTGTATTACAGTCCTTATTCAATAACTTGGTTAAGGTAAACAATTCATTGACCATTAACTGTTTAGCAAGAGTAATTGTTCTGTTTTTCTCACTTTTTTGCTAAGTTTAATCTGCATATTTGCTGTCAAAACAGTGAGAAAAGCGTGGGTATTGCTTGAAAGTTACTTTTTACTAGCGGTGGATCCGAGGCATCAACCGGGCTCGATACTTTATGAGTCTATTATATATTCCACACCCATAACATATCATTTCACATACTACCTATTTTATATTCCTTTTATATGTCCTTTTATATCCCGACTCTCGTTCTATCCCCTCTTATTTTGTCTTATAATCAACTTAATCTTATGTATTCTTAACGATCCTGTCCTCTCCTGTCCCGTCCCATCCAATCGATTTTGAAAGAGGAGCAAAGATGTTTCTTTGAATTTCTTACTAATGCCTCGGGAATATAACATTTTATCGGGATAAACAGTAGCGTATGTGTTAATTTTGGGAGTTAGCTACGTTTATACCAAATTTTATCAAAATCGATCTAGCCGTTTTTGCGTGAAAGAGTAACAAACAACTATATTATTAGTAAGGATTGGAAAGCAAACCATTCCTATTTTATTATAATGGAACATATTTTCAGATTCGTCACAGACCCTCGCGGTAGTGAAGACTTCCACTACGGCTACATTAAGAGTCACACTCGATATGCTGCCTACTTGGTTGGATTCATTAGCGGATACATCTTTGTTAAATATAGTACGAAATCTAATCTCAGAAGATTATCAAAGGTAAAATAACTTTCTTGAAATTTTAATAATGAGATCTAAAGATACCTTTAATTAAGAGATCAAAGAGAGGGCAAAGGTGATGTAAAAACCTTCTGTGGCGATTTAATTCAACCTTTTTTCTTGAAAAAAAATGGTTTTATTATTACATTGTTCTATCAAATGACCAATCAGGTTACCTAAAGGTTAGTGATCACTGCCGTCAATGATGATGCATGACGCTCGGATCATGGATGTGTTTTCGATTCCGGCCCATCATATTTGGTGGAAAAAGGGGGGAAGAAGAAAGGGTATTGGGCTTCCGGAAATCTAATTTACCGAATGTAATGCGACAGCAAATTTTTACTATCTTCACGTCGTACACCTGTGAGGCAGTAGTTCCACCCCAGCCATACGCGTTATATCTGACAACAATGTAGCTCTAGAACTTCCAATAGATTAGCTCAAAGGCGTACCACCAAAAACCTTTATCACCCCTTGAGGAGTTTGTTTTGTCATTTATCATAAGTCCTTTAACTTCTAACTCCTCATTTCCCAAATATCTGTGGAATAACTAACTAGCTTTATTTGCATATTTTTGAAGGCTTCTTAATTTACGATATTAGAAAACCGCATTCAAAGTTAGTCAATGATAGCAATATTCTCGTTTTTTTTAGAAATGGTCCATCTTAGGCACGATTTCAGCGTTAGCCCTGATGTTGGTGGTGATGGTTTGCGGCAGTACATTCTTGTGGCGCCCCTACCATCCCATCGAAGGCGCGGTGTACGCAGCCCTGAACCGACCTGCTTGGGCAACCGGTGTCGCTATGGTAGTGCTATGTTGTTCCCTTGGAGACGTGCGTAAGTGAACCAACTTAATATTTTTATTCAGCTGTTCTGTAATTATGACAGTTTTCATAGCAGAGTTGATTAAGATAGAAAGGAAAGAGGAAAGAACGTATGGATTAGATACCACTGACAAAAGTACGGAAAACAAGTGAAAGATATAACCAAAATCATATCTATGCACTTTATTGAACACTCTTACTGTGCTCGCCTTTCTGCTATAAAGCTTATGTGATTCAGCGTGCCTCGACTTTTCAATCATGTTGCAAAGTGATTAGTCACCACCCCTTACTTGCTACTTATTGCACAATAATATAGTTTATAATTTTTCGAACAGCTGTCTAACCGACATTCGCTTATTTGAGCTTTAACAACATTTTGTAAATTCATGTTCCAGCTCTAGTGAAGAAGTTCCTGAGTTGGTACCCATGGGTTCCTCTCAGCCGGCTTGCCTATGGCTTGTATTTAGTTCACTACATTATCATCGCCCACAACGTGTTTGTTACCAGAAATTCACAACATAATGATTACTTCGAAATTGTAAGTAACGTTCCACACTAGACCGTACCGACACATACTGGGATCATTCCATAGTATTTCATATGAAATGTTGGAGGTCCTAGAGGGAATTTGCAATGAGACAACTGACCACAGTGAATGCAGTATATTGTATGATTAATATTAAACTTTAAAACACATAAATCAATACGCTTTTTAGTAAAACTACTTTGCATTATACATTAGAAGGCTAAATATAGCCTTATGGAGGTTAAACTACAAAATAAATTCATTTGTTTTCTTTATGGCAAACAATACGGTGTGTCCTTACTGTCCCCTAATGTAGCCCAGTCTTTTAGGTATGGTGGGATATTGTAGCCTAGAGTTAAGGGGAAATGTCGCCCTGGTGAAATATGTGTTGCGAGTGTTGTGGCTGATACAGAATGATTCATTAGTTTTTTTGAAGTATTAGATTCAGTTCATTTGTAAATAATATTAATTTGTTGTCTGTAGATTTATTAATAAATATACTTAATTGCATATTATATATTTCAGTTGACATTAGCAGCAGGTGTAACAGTGTTTGGCTGTCTCGCCGCTTTACTCCTATGGCTTCTGGCAGAAGCGCCGGCCAACAACTTGCTTTCTCTGATACTTATGTCCAAGTAAGACACTATACATTTTATATTTGTTATCGTTTTTGCCGATAGAAAATCTATCATTAAGCAAATTAATTTCCAATACACATTTTGACCGCCATTATAATTTTCTTGCTATCCTCAAAGTAGCGAACGTAATTAAGAGAGAAAGCATCATTAGAAGTTTTTTTTAATTAAAAGTAAACACAATTGAACTCTCAAAATAAACACATGTCACCAACAAAAAGTTGTTTGTTCTCAAAACATGAACCATATTGACTCTATCAATGTAGAAGTCCTTAAGTTATATAAATGTAAGTATCCTTATTCCCCAATAAGGTAAAGTTTGTTTGTAATCGATTGCCAAGTCAAAGGTCCAGAATGGGCATATTTACCAAATAAAAAATTTCTTCATATAAATTTATAATCATATAATTTCAGGAATTTAATCTCAAGGAAGCAATATCTTTGTACATTTTACTTTTCTTTCAGGTTCCGAAAAATTACAGCTGATGAAGAGCCAAAACCGACTACAAGACCCCAAATTATAGTTAGCACAATTCCTACAACGAGTTCTGGACATTTGCAAAACAATCTACCCTCTACCGTGGAATACTTTTCTTCGAAGATTTAATCATTTTTGTGGTGATTATTGTGATGTAAACATTGCATGTAAGCCTAATGTTAAATATTTAAGACATTGGTTGTGATGTGTTATTTGAAATTAAAAAATTATTTAAAAGCTGTCGAGCTTTACTAAGAAATAATGATTAAAAACTACCTATACTGCTTTCAAAAGTATACTTATTACTCAGTATAAAAATCTGAATTAAGGGGATCTTTTATTACAATGCGGATTTCTAGTCTTGCTTTAAGTATTGTTTTTTTTGCCTCATAACATAGAATTCAGTTAAAGAAAAGTCGCTGCTTTAGTATCTAGTATCTGTATAATACGTTCACTGCAGGACACGGGCCTGCTCTACAATTAAGAGTACGATTGAGAGTGGTTAGGCTATACAGTTCAGTATCTAGTAGTAACTTTAAATTGACTCGACAAAGACTATTGTTCCTGGTGGCAACTTTTGCAGGTAAGAAATATGCGGTAGTTACAATTATGCAATCATATATAGAGGCTCTCTCTCTGAAGGATAGGATCCGTAACGATCTTATCCGACAGAGAACCAAAGTAGTAGACATAGCACATAGGATTAGCAAGCTGAAGTGGCAGTGGGCTGGCCACATTTGTCGAAGAACCGACAACCGCTGGAGCAGACGTGTTCTTGAGTGGAGACCGCGTCTTGGCAAGCGTAGTGTAGGACGCCCACCGGCTAGGTGGAGTGACGATTTGCGAAATGCATGCGACAAGCCGAAGACAGGGTAAAATGGCGCAATTTGGAGGAGGCCTATGTCCAGCAGTGGACAACAGTTTAGGCTGATGATGATGATGATGATGATATAGAGGCTGAACTCGTCTGTAGTTACTTACAGGGTCGCTAAAAGGCTATTTTTTTATAATATAGTTATTATAGGGCAAACATGCATGCGGTTCACCTGATGGTAAGTGATCACCGCCATCCATGAAAATCTGCAACACCGTAGGTATGAAGATGTGTCGTTGGCCTTTAATATAGGAATACACTCGTTTTTTGAATGTCGCTATGTCATATTTATCCGAAAATACCGCCACTGGCAATTGGTTCCACAGATGTGTAGTACGTGGTCATTTATTGGCAGTATTAAAACCTCTTTTGACTATTGTATGTTTTGTCCCTAGCGAACGATTTTTGAATTCAATTTGAGTGAAGAAGACAACACATACGATAGTTAAAATTTGATTTAAAACTGTCCATGAATAAAACGTCACTCACCCAAAAGCTATATCAAAGCTATTTCTTCACGTTACTTTGATCTGAGTCAGTCGGTCGTGCCGATCCATTAGAATTGTAGTTGTAATGACCTACTGGTGTTAGGTCTCATATATGAGAGACCCCCTGGTTAGGTGCCACGGCAATGTCTATTTCTCCCGCCAAACAGTAGTGTGAATCCTCTGTTGTGTTTAGATTTGAAGGACATTGTAGCCAGAGTAACTACTGGACATATTGAGACTTAACATCTTTTGTCTCAGGATGGCGAGCGCAGTGGAATGCTAAGCATTGCTTTGTAATTCAAGATGCTGTTTGGTTTTGCTACTATTCATGAGCGATCGTATCGCTTACCATCAGGCGAATGAGATGCTCGTCTCGTCAATCATTGCAACAAAAAAAACCTGCAACAAGACACTACCACTTCTCCTTTGCAGTTATAAAGCTATTTGGCGCCATCTATGGACATAAGATAACATTAAAATATCCGTAGCATGTAATCATACCCTCACACCAAAATAATTCACAAACTGGCACATAGATGGCGCCCTAATCATAAGTTATGTACGTAACTGACTGTTCGAAAACCATAGAAATGAGAAGGTTGGATGTAGCTATTAACACATTAATTATGAACTTCAATATTGATCGAAGGCTAAAATTGCATGTAGCGCCCTAACGGCCTATAGTAAAAGTTTGGAATTTCATTGACTTTCATTCATTCATTTCAAAGGAAGTCGTATTTATAAGATAATTCTAATGTTTACCTTCAATTATACCCAATTAAGAATTCAGACATATTGAAAAAGTTTAATTTGATATTGTTCAAGATACTAGTCTCCAAAACTACCACCCAGTTTCGTTTTCGGTAGCAGTCTTGATATACCCTGTAGAAAGAATACTAAAACCCGTTTTAACGCGTATTAAAGGCTGTACTTGGGCTGTACACACGTGTATACGTACACACAGGTGACGGGACGAGGAGCCCACTGCATTACTCAATATTACCGTCTGGCGCAGTAGCGGTATTCGTGACTCGAGTTTGGGGGGAAGACGCACGCAACACTGAAATACGCTAATGTCCAATAAAGCCGTCGCTTTAAAATTTTTTGGAGAATAATAGTATCACTTCTATTAGACCTAATGGTCTCAAATTACTATAAGATCTCCGCAGCGGGGCTCTACCACCCTTTTCTGTTTCTAGTAGGTATAAAACAGTGCCAAATTTATTAAATACTTAATAATTAATACTTCTATTTTTGTGTGTATGCAATAAAGTGTATATTAGTAGATAAATAAACAATGACATAGCAAGGGAGATTCAGTATTTGAATATTTGAATCAATCAACATTATTACAGTATTTTAAACACTATATAAATTTTCCAGGATATAAACGGACAACGTTTCGATCAATAACTGAGATATTATTGCATCACCCTCCGATATAATGTAAGCATTATTATTAGATTTCATGACCTATAGTGTTACCTGGGCGTTCAGTTTTAGTATCTTGAACAATATCAAATTCTGAGAACAATAGTAATATGTACTGAATATGTCAGTAATAGCACTCAAGATTTATTTAGAGCTATATTTACTTGAATAGTGGTTGTGTAAATAAACATGCTAAAATAAATTTTGTAACATATTTTCCAATGACATGTGGTTTCGTTTATCATCTAAGATTCAAAAATAAATATTTTCTACTAAATTCATATAAAATTAAAATGTTATAAGGTAATTCATGAATTTGAAATATAATTCTTTAAGATACCAGGACTAGACAAAACTAAATGTAGTAACTCTTTAATTGTCCTAAGACATGTTTTTATAATAGAATCCACTTATTGTATTACATACTAAATTCCACAGTTAGAAAAGAATATTTAAAAACTCAACCATTTAGTTTTTTCTATTAATCCATTTATTTGTATTAACCACATTAAGAATGTTACGCGTATCATCATAAAATTAGTTTATAAATCAGACACATACATGCAGCGCCCCTACCGAACGCGCGGAAACTTTACAACCGATTGACGTTGCAACGCCGCGCCGCGCCGCGCCAGTTGACTTAAGGCCTGGTCTGTCGAAGGATACGCGCGGCACTGCGGTAAGCGGCAACGTAATGACGTCATGCAACGTAGTTCACATAACAACAAAAAAGGTGGTCCACGTATAGGTTTTACTCTGTGCGTAAAACCGTTGACCAATGGGAGAACCGTTCATTGACAACCAACGTTACTATGACAATTTCGCATTGAAGTTTACTTGAATGTCCATGACAACAAATAACAATAATTTATGTTCGAAAACATATATAATTTATTTAAAAAAATGTTTGTGCGTCATTTTAAATAAACTGGGTATATATGTTTACGAGACAATTTTCGCAATATTGATACGTGATAAAAGTGGTTCGTATCATTCTAATGAAATACACGTGTGCTGTATACATCCTTTTTCGGCTAAACAACTTATTGTCAGAACAAATTAAATTTCACTGGATTTATGTAGATATCCTTTCTTACATTATCGTTATCGATCGTACCGTAATTGGGTAAAAGTAAATTCCATAACGATTAAATTATTTTCCTATAAAATTGTCACAAGCAAAACCTGGAACAATACTGATGGACACTTTTTACAATAATAATTTTATTTTAGTATTTAACAGAATTCATAACACAGAGCTCAAAATATATATGCGTAGGTGTAAGTAGCGCAAATTACAATACATATAGAGGGGGTTTTAATGGAATGGGAATGGAAAAAAGGGGAAAACACAGAACTTGATACTAAGTTGAGGAATTACATATTTAAGATTGCACCATGTCGTCACATGATGCACTCCAGGTGCTAGGAGAGTGGTGCTACTTGTGTCGAACGGCGATAGTTTATTATATATTGTAGGTGGATTTTGTAAATAACTACGACGATAATATACAACCATTATACAACGAATGTATGTATATATGCTGATACAAAACTCATCATAAGATTCTTTGTAGCTATTTTTTCGGGCTCATATAAAAAGCGGGTGCACTTAAACGATTGATGTTTTTATTGGGTTTGTTGTTTATATTTCTTTCTATGCACCTATAGGGATAAAGCCACCTAGCGTGGTGGACTATAGTATGGCCTAACCACTCTTAATCGTATTCTCGATTGTAGAGGAGACCAGTGCTCTGCAGTGGGACGTATATGGGCTGATAAAGTGCCCTGCGAATAGGGATAAAAACTGATTGTATATAGATACTGTAGTGTATTGATAAATTCATACTCTTAGCATCTGTCGTCTCGAACTATACACTACGCGAACCAAGGGTGAATGAGATAGATCATAGACGTGGAGGACGGAACGGGGGGTAAAGACGTGGTGTATAGCAAACGAGCCGATAAATATTAATAATTGTATTCTACTACAATGTTACACATATTAACCGTAAATAAATCGTCTCCAATTGTACCGTGATCAGTTGGGAACTAAATCCGTTGCTATATTTTGTTAAAAAGCATGGGGTACTAGGTACTTGGAACAATTAAAATACAATTCCGTTCGCCATTTTTATAACAATAAAATAAATGTAATTGACCCCATTTTATAATCTTGTACTTATTAAATATTAATTAATTTTGCTTTTTAATTGTATCTTTTTACCAAAGCAAGGTTTTAAAGTTTTATTCCTACGTGGTGTAATATTGCGCCATTGTCATTGGGAACGTACGTGAACTGTATTAAACGTACTGTGCGGCAGCACATAGTCGATATACGCGCCACAGCCTAAACAAATTTTTAAACCAAACGAAAATTGATAAAAATATTGTCCTCAAATAAATCCATTGCGCAAATACGCTTACCGCGACGAAATGATGAGAATGACGGCACGTTGTGCGGCGTATCCGCCCCGCGCTTCACCGCACTTGCCCCTCTACACCGACGCATATTGTGACAGTACAAAAGACCAGTCTTACCGTCACCCGGTTGACCCCTCACCGCAGACGCTGGCTGACGCATACTGCGGCGGGACATATAGACAGACTTGCGGGCTTCGACAGACCAGGGCTTTAAAGCCCTGGTCTGTCGAAGCTACGCACAGCGTTGCGTTGCGCGGAATGCGGTGTCAAACTCGGTTTTGTATGAAAAACATTGACATTGACATGACGTTCCGCCGCAGTATGCGTCAGCCAGCGTCTGCGGTGAGGGGTCAACCAGGTGACGGGTAGACTGGTCTTTTGTGCTGTCACAGTATGCGTCGGTGTAGAGGGGCAAATGCGGTGAAGCGCGGGGCGGATACACCGCACAACGTGCCGTCATTGTAGTCATTTCGTCGCGGTAAGCGTATTTGCGCAATGGATTTATTTGAGAACAATATTTTTATGAATTTTCGTTTGGTTTAAACTTTTGTTTAGGCTGTGGCGCGTATATCGACTATGTGCTGCCGCACAGGACGTTCAATACAGTTCACGCACATTCCCAATGACAATGGCGTAATATTACTCCACGTAAGAATAAAACTTTAAAACCTTGCTTTGGTAAAAGATACAGTTAAAAAGTAAAAATAATTAATATTTAATAAGTGCAAGATTATAAACTGGAGTCAATTACATTTATTTTATTGTTATAAAAATGAGGAACGGAACTGTATGTTAATTGTTCTAAGTACCTAGCACCCCACGCTTTTTAACAAAATATAGCAACGGAATTAGTTCCCAACTGATCAGGGTACGATTGGAGACGATTTATTAGTAGGTATCTATATACATTCAGTCTTTATTCGCAGGGCACTTTATCAGTCCATATACGTCCCACTGCAGAGCACGGGTCTCCTTTACAATCGAGAATACGATTGAGAGTGGTTAGGCCATATTATAGTCCACCACGCTAGTTGGCCTTGTCCCTATATGTGCATAGAAACAAATACAAACAACAAACCCAATAAAAACATCAATCGTTTAAGTGCACCTGCTTTTTATATGAGCCCGAAAAAGTAGCTAGAAAGAATCTTACGATGAGTTTTGTATCAGCCCATATACATACATTCGTTGAATAATGATTGTATATTATCGTCGCATTTATTTATAAAATCCACCTGCAAGATAAAATAATCTTTCGCCGTTTGACACAATTAGCACCACTCTCCTAGCACCTGGAGTGCATCATGTAATTAAATGGTGCAATCTTAAAGAGGTAGTTCCTCAACGTAGTATCAAGTTCTGTGTTTTCCCCTTTTTTTCCATTCCCATTCCATTAAAACCCCCTCTATATATATTGTAATTTGTGCTACTTATACCTACGCATATATATTTTGATCTCTGTGTTATGAATTCTGTTAAATACTAAAATAAAATTATTATTTTAAAAAGTATTATTCCAGGTTTTGCTTGTGACAATTTTATAGAAAAATAATTTAACCGTTATGGAATTTATTTTTACCCAATTACGGATACGATCGATAACGATAATGTAAGAAATGATATCTACATAAATCCAGTGAAATTGATTTTTGATCTGACAATAAGTTGTTTAGCCGAAAAAAAATGTATTCAGCAGACGCGTATTTCATTAGAATGATACGAACCACTTTTATCACGTATCAATATTGCGAACATTGTCTTATAAACATATGTACCCAGATTATTTAAAATGACGCACAAACATTTTTTTAAGAAATTATATATATTTTCGTACATTAATGATTGTTATTTGTTGACATGGAAATTCAAGAAAACTTCAACGCGAAATTGCCATAGTAACGTTGGTTGTCAATGAACGGTTCTCCCATTGGTCAACAGTTTTACGCACAGAGTAAAACCTATATGTGAACCACCTTTTTTGTTGTTATTTGAACTACGTTGTATGACGTCATGACGTTGCCGCTTACCGCAGTGCCGCGCGTATCCTTCGCCTAGACCAGGCCTTAAGATAGCGCATAAAATTTTCACAGAATATTCTTACAGACTATCTACCGCACTCCAACATGTAACATTAAATCTCAGCATTAAAAATATTAATATGTATAGTTTCTTAGCAGAGTTATCTTTTTTAAAGAACTATTTATTGCATCCGCATTATATGTCTCAGATAGGTACTGCAGTTATATTACGCAATAATTAGAACCCTGGCAGACGGAACCCAATTAGGATGAATTAGTCCAGTAAAATACGGGTTTCTTGATAATTTGATACTTAATTGGTAATTTTAACATGTCTCAGGGGGTAGAGCGAGTGCTCTACCCCCTCTGTATTAGGCCGGTAGACTCTACATCACTGAGTAGTGATGTAGAGTCTACCGGCCTAATACATGGTCACTTTTAAACTCTATTTCTATCAATTTTTTGTCCTTTTCGAACGAATTTTGAACTGAGAAACATTCGATAACTAAAATAGGTTTTAAAAATGTGTTTATACAAGACCATACGAGTAAAACCGTACTATATCACCACAATAATTTTCTCTAAGTCCATAATATTTTTCTTTTTTTGTTAGGCTAAAGACCGGCTCATAGCAAAGGCATATAACAAGAAAAAGCTAACATAACAATGTAACAAAAAAATATTGGTAAAAAAAAAACTTACTTTCTGGGTGGTTTGGAAAAACTTAGTATAATTTAGTAACAGTAATTTAATAAACATTTGATTGCTTGCTATTTATTTTATATTGTTACAACAAGGAGGAATTAAGGTCATATTCATCTTATCACACGGTGTCTTTAGAAAAATTGCGATAGATAGGCGACATTTGAACTATATTGGTTTGATCTTTATGAACAAGTACCTAATAGGAAGCTTATTATAAATTATAATAGATAGGGGTCGACTGAGAAAAATAACTGCTAAGATGAAGAAAATGATAAAATTGGACGTTGAACAGTACAAAAACGAAGCGCGTTAGCTAGATATAAAGAAAAAACCAGAACATAAATTATGTTTTTCTAGTCTCATGATAAATAAAAGATATCTAAGCGGATATTTTTGAGCATAATTTAGATATTAATTACGCATACTGTATGATCACGTATGCTCAATTCACACCTAATAAAGTTAACCATCATATCTAGGGTAAACCAGACTGTGATTGCCCACCGATAATGATTGCCCGCATTAAGCAAAACCTTGTCTGTTGTCGATTTTGTGTCATCCTAGTTGGATTAAAGATTATCAGATGGTGATTTAATCAATTTATTTTGTAAAGACCGGTAAAAGTGTTTCATAAACAGAAATAATTGAACAATTTTGTTAAGAATATACTTGTTTAAATGTTCATTTTTATTGTGTTTGTTTCATTTTTTGAGCGTTATTACCTACCTATGATGAAATTAATAGTATTTTCTTAGTTTTAAATGGATATGTTTGTTCAAAAATAGTTTTTAACCATTTTTTTGGCTGTGGGCAATCACTGAACTGAAATCTGTGTACTTTTAGCGATTGCCATCACTAATTTTAGTGATTGCCATATGTCAATGTCCATAGTTATTGCCATATGGCAATGACTGTTAATATTTTTTCGGTTAAAGTTTCATCACCTGTACTTATAAGTTAATTGTTTATTATTTCCTAATTTGTATGTATAAACGATATTAATTGGTAATTATCGTTGTATTAACAGAATGCCGAAGGCACCTAAAGTCCAATATATTAAAGAAAATATGCAAAGTTGTTCAAGATGTAAGCAACAACTTATCTACTAGGCAGATTGTTGAAAAATACGGCATTCCGAGGTCAAGTCTTATAAGAATTTCTATAGTATGGAAGTCCGCCAACCCGCACTAGACTAGTGTGGTGAACTATATGTATGCCGTAACCACTCTCAATAGTACTTTTGATTGTAGACGAGGCCCGTGCCCTGCAATGGGAAGTATATGGGCTGATACAGTTGTTTCAAAATTGATGATTTTGTTTCTGGTGATTCTGACTCTTCAGCATCAGCACAAAATATATTTGATGCTTTTAAGAGAGCTAAACGAAATTTATTTTGATATTTTACTATTTTATTCGATTTAGGTTTAATTGTTTTGTTTTTAATATTTATTGGGGTTTATGTTTAATTTATAATTTCAAGAGACTGGGCAATTACTGTGCTGTGATGTTGGCAATTACTATAAACTGTGGGCAATTTCTGTAGTTTTAAGACTATGTTTATTTAATTGCAATATTTAATAAGTAATGTTATTTATAGCTAAAAACTGTTAACACTCTACAAAAGAGTTTATTAGGTTATAATAAAATGGTATTAAAAAGTTGGTAGCTACAATACTTTTGGTGTTTTTAATGTCAATGTGTAACAAACTCTTAAGTGGGCAATAGCTATCTGGTTTACCCCTATGTATCAAAAACAACTAGCCTTTGTCCAAATTCAGCGTGCTGATTATATTCAGTAAAATAGTACTGAATGAGGATTTTAACATACCGGTTAACCGGCAGTGTTATAAAACAAATGCAGTAAATAGGATAAGCATACAATGTAACAGTTGTTACGTTAATTACATTAGATCAGATATATCTTAAGCTGAAATGACGTCAACTATGTACCAGTCTACGTGGGTATCTGGTAATGACGTCAAAATATATCTACTGATACAAATTCCAAGGTCAAGGCCAAGATTTACTTTTAGTACCAAGTGATCGAAAATTTCACCAAAGCCTAAAGTCTGCGGGACAACAGGAATGCGAGTGCCAGGTGGTTATTTTGTTTGAATTTTAACCTCAAACTGGTTTTGATTTGAAGCATTTAAAAAATCTGGGTCCAGCTCCACCAGAGCGCGACTGTGTTTGGCAACACAACAGCGGCAAACCCGGCGGCACAAAATGACATAATTGGCGGGGGGCGGGGTGTGAGGCGCGCGCGGGGGGAACGGCGCGGGACGCATGCGCGAGTTTGACGGCCAAGGTCGAGGCCGTGCGATTCTGCCGCGCACCGCCGCGTCGGTTGGTTCCTCTTGCGCGTCCTCTTTCTCGAAAACACTACTGAGGGACATATGCGCAGTTAACGCGAGTGACCAGCATTGCCTGACAACCTGCCCTTCCTTGTCTGCACTGCGCCTGCAACTGCCCTCAATGGTATGTTTATTTAAGTATACGGCGGAACTGGCTGCCTCTCGGCAACTAATCGATGTGTTGTGTAATGTTTGTAATCACACCTATAGGTATACTGATGTGGCACCGGGACTTGTTTTGGACATATATCCGCGGTTTTATTCCTTGTTTTACATCAATTTCGCATAATCTAACTACAAAATAATCACCGATTTCTTACTTTTGCGAAATTAGTGAACTAACCTTGCGGAGTTCTCACGTCATCGCTTCGAATGTTAATGTTATGAACAAACACCAAGTAATGTGTGTCTTTGATACGAATCAAGCAAAATCACATCGGAATCGGTATCCTACGACACAAGGACATGATTTTTTAGCAACCAGATGCTGATTTTTTGTTTAGTTTTTTACATGTTCCGTCATTTTAATCGTCGAAGCACCTCCCATATTCAGTGAAGATTGTTCCTATATAAAAGTTTAAAGTAATTAAAGCGCAATGTAGATAAATACACGATTAAACTAGGTAATGACTTATTTTCCAATAAAAAAACGGTTCTGCAAAAAACCTTGAAGTCATTCACAATATGACAACAACGGTTAAACGAAGCCATGTTTGCTTTTTGTATCAAAAGCAGAATAATGTTACCTATATCGATTTCCTCAACCAGCATAGTACCTAGTTCCTTTATGTACCGATATCTTGACGTAACCATATTATAATTAGTTAAGCTAGGTACGCATATCAGTATTATCAGCTTACTGTATGGTCTCTTGAATAACTAATAAGTACTAATAAATAATAATTATACATTAGTTTAAACTATTGCATAAAATATTTAAACTGAATATCAGATATATAATACTAAAATATTGGGATATCTAAAGCTATCGCTGGCTTTCTTTATAACCCTTGACATATAAAAAAACGAAATTAAATATATCACTACCCAAAAATTGGACATTGCATAAATTGCACTTGTCTTACTGATTTTACTGTATTAATTAACAGCAAGCAATCATACAGCCTAACATAAAACCTCTTCCTTTTTTGAATTAATGATATGTTGGCACCTCTATAAGTGTTAGGAAGTCTATTTGTGCTGCAGCCATGCGTTCAGCGTCGTAGAAGAGAAGCGCATTACGGCACTGCGCCGGTGCAGTGGGTGGTAGTACGTAGTAGTGACTAAGCGGCAAGTCCGTCATTGCGACTGCGTGTTTACATTTCGAATATGGCGGTTCTATTTACAAAGACCGCTGGTTTGACTACTGGATTTTATTGGGAGATTCTAAAAATGTTTAAATCTATGGATTAAATTAGGTATAATTGGCAACGAATAAAATGGGTCACGTAAAAGTAATTTATCTACTGAAATTTATCTACTGAAGTAAAATTATCTACTGAAGTCAAGTGATTTATCTACTGAAATTGCAGTTTAGATAATTGCATAAATTGATATTGATAATTGCATGCGTGCATTTTTGCGACATTAATTGATATGATAAAATACTGTATTATGGCAAAGAAAAAAAAAGTTTACCGCATTAATAGCACTAAATCATTGTTCTCGTAATAAAATAATCTGACATTAATAAATACCATGGCCTATATTCAGCAGTGAGCTTGCTTTGGCTGATGAGATGGATGGATGATAAATACCATAATAAGAAATTAAGAAAATTATCCTTTTCTTATATCCATCCAAAGGTTGTCTGTAAAAAATCGCCTAGGGCGATAAGACCGCCAACTGTACTCTTTAATTTTATATGTAAAATATTGTATGCCTTTGTCATTTTTTGTGTGCAGTAAAGAATGAATAAATAAATAAGAAAAATGTCCACGCCTTTTATTCCAAAGACTATCTAGAGCAAATTTCCAAGCCAATAAAAATTACATAAACTTTGATCGATACAGATGTTATAAATAACT
The DNA here is from genome assembly GCA_009982885.2 of Hyles vespertilio. NCBI lineage: Eukaryota > Metazoa > Arthropoda > Insecta > Lepidoptera > Sphingidae > Hyles > Hyles vespertilio. The sequence goes on from CM042828.1 coordinate 10,029,305, forward strand.
CTCGGCAAATTCACACAGATAAACAGCGATGGGCTCGAACACATCACTATCGCCGACTGTGTGAGTGATGCACGTCTGTGCGCGTCACCCCATCCCCATCCCCCGTATTTAGGTCAGGGGAAGCTGCGGGGTGGCCCGGAGAGGGAGGGGGAGATTGTGGGCGGCCCATCGCGGCCCATCTCCCCTCTATCGACCGCTGTACCACTGACGCCCACGGACAGAAAAAAAATGTTTATCAACTCAACACAAATATACATAGGGACGGATTAAAGCAATATTTCCCGTAATCCTCAACGGCTTCATTAGCACTTCTTTTAACCGACTGTAAAAAGGAGGTTCTCACCCTTTTCGTAATACGTCATATTTGACACATTGGCTGTTACCCAGTCAAGGCCGTCATATGTGCTACTTACTGCTCTTAGACTGCGTCTGATATTTCTTTAAATATAATAATGCTATCTGCATCATTTTAGATTTTTTATTTGTCTAAAATATAAGCATAGTTTATGACGTCCTTGGATTCCAGTTTATTTGTTTTTTGGAATCCATCAATAATTGAAAACTAGTGTGTATAATAAATAAATACCATTTCATCTCAATTTGACCATGTAGAAAAGTTTGAAAAGGGTCCAAAATATCTGACACATCATAAACTTAACGATTATCGCTGCAGTCAACGTGTTAATGTGCATTTATAAAATATAGCCTGTCCTTGCTCTTAGCCCGGAATTGCTTTCACTGTTGCAAATTCCCTTTATTTCGCTTCACATTGTTTTCCTATACATATACGATATTTCTTTATAATATTTTGTTAATATTTCTAGAATTAATTATCAGAATGAGGCACGTTTTTTTCTTAATTACATTTGCCCTTAATAAAGTGCTAAACTTTTGTTTTATGGTCGCCTGTTTATTTTGATCATTATCGTATACCGGGTATCTCAAGACTGCTACCGAAAACGAAGCCGGGTGGTAGTTTTAGTGGCTACAAACACAATGCAACTAAAATTTTCGCATAGTAACACGACAATTATTTTTTATGATTTTTTAAATATCGTCATTTTTGGGTGGTAAATCCATAGTTTTTGCTAAATAATTATTTAAACTCTCTTATATCTTAGAGTATTTATAAATTAAAGGGTATACACTATTATTTTAGGAAAAAAATTATTTACCACCAAAATATGGCAATATGAAAAAAATTTCAAAAAAAAAATTGTCGCTTATTTTTGCAACTTTTTCTGTTGCATTGTGTCTGAAGTCGCTTAAACTACCACCCGGCTTCGTTTTCGGTAGCAGTCTTGATATACCCTGTATAAAAAAAACTAGTTACATTTTTTTTTACCAATAAACCAATGAACTTTTGCTTGAAAACTGTAACAACACAGGACGGTGCTATGAAAATTTAAGATAAATAATTAAATGCTTTGGTACTTTCCATATTTGGAATTAAAATAAATCTAGCAGGACATCTAAGATCAATAGCACTTAGAGACTTACCCGCCCACATATATACCCAATACTGCAATTCCTATCAGCCAAGATAACAGTAGCAACCAAAATATTAGTACCGAACTCTGGAGCTCGGCAAGTTTCTTAAGGACAATAGCTTGTCTTTAACCCGCATAGAAATTGATAAGAAACAAAAAAAAGATTAGGAGAAGTTAGAAATAAATTCAAATAGAAATAGGGGAGAGACTATCCCGCCGTCACACCCGCCACTGCAACTCCTGTAAGCCAGAATCAACAGTGGCATGCATTTTAATGTCACCGAGGAGCTCGGCGAATCTCCGGGAATGTCGAACTTGTTTTTAAACCATGATGAAATTAATCATTAAAAAAATAATAGGACTTGGAAATATTTGAATTTAGGACTAGGGGAATAAAATCACGGGATTTATATTTTGGTAGCTTATAGAATTCCTTCCTTTCGAGAAGTTAACTCGAAATTAATACGGAGAATATCAAATCAGTGTTATCAAAAGTGGAAAGCTACAATCTATAGTAACGTCCTTTAAAGTAATAATAACAAGAAAATTTTAAATAATACGGCTAATTAAAAATATTTCATCTCAGACGAAAGGGTAACTAAGTATATATATTTTTGTACTGGGGCGAAAAAGTAACTTCATATTTTTCTGCAGCGGAAATTGTACAAACCAAGAAATATAAAAAATATACTAGTTGTCCTGTGTCCCGATCCAGGCGTTATGAATTTGTCTTTATAAAATTAATGTCAACGGATGTGCATCATTATTTCGTGCTGGACGGAAGGCACATCCTCCTTATAATAGTGTGTAATGACGTCATCAGGTACCTTCGTGCTGCTTAGCGCTTACCGACTGGTTATTGAACAAACGTAAATATTTGAACCAGATTATCATTAATGAGTTTTGCTTGATAACTGTCTTTTTGTATGTGTTGTAGCTATGTGTTTTGTTTCAAAATATACTGTGTATTTTTTATGATAATGACGGGTACATTGTTAGAAAAATCTCCACAAAATACAAAATTACCATGTATATTAATTATGAACTTACTAGAAATTAGAAACCATTGAGCTATTTACATGTTTAGGATGAATGTGCGTTTTCCATCAATCATAGCCTGGCATTAATAAACAATAATTATTTGAAAATGTGCGTCTCATAATAAATGTCATAAATTGAAGATAACAGTTTGTATTATAATTGTTATAATGTTAGTACCTGTCTTTTACTCAATTTTATCAACAACATTTAATATCTTTTTTCGGTATATAATACAATCTTAGAAATAATGTATTATTTTACATCAAAACATAGTACACACACTATATATCATGTATTAAAAAAACAATAAAAAAAAGAAAGAAAACACAAAACCAACAAAAATAAAAGCTGTAAGATGATGTAAGAGCGTTTAACAAACTCATCCAAGAGCTCGTGAAGAGAATACGCAATCTCGAAGCAATGTTTACTTACAAAGGGTAGGGCGTCCCGCTCGTCTCAGCTGAGGTTGGGCGCGCGCCTATCGATTGAACTACCCTGCAAGGACAAGGGCGCCTCCCGCCAGGGCTGCCTGCCGCCGGCTCTGTTGTCGTTCGAATTTCAAAAAACTTTTTTCTCTATTTTAATTTTCTTTTTTCTTAGTGGCCAGTGTTAATTAAAAAAGGTTTTATTTCATTGCACTAGAATGGTATGACGACGTATTTTTTAGAAATATCGTGTTGTGAATTAAGGCGTCGTATTGTACTGTTTTAAAATATTATTGTTTTATTTTATTTTATGCGTAGTAAAACTTTGGCAATGTAATGAAGTAGATCAATAATATTGTTATTTATTTCAAATTGAACTCAAGTAGCGCATTTAAAGTGTTTTATATTTACATAAAAAATAACAACCACAGCTAAGCCTAATTCGTAAATAGACGCTACCGAGAAATCCAAGGGAAAATGTTTTAAGTTTGATATTATATTTCAGCTATTCCTTGGCGGAGCTAATTCCGAGAATTTATTATGGCGCCGGCAAAATTCCGCCTCCCTCCATTCAGTATCCTAGCAACCCTAGCCGGGCGGTGGTGACGCGCGGCTGTAACGTAATACGCGGGTGCTGGTTACACAAGGATGCCTAGACTTGTACCTAGGCGTGCTAAGTCTACATTATAATACTGGTTGGGTACTTGTTATACGGACGTGATAAGTAAGGGTTTTAGAATACATAGCTTAGTGTAGAAACAATATGTGCGGTCCAAAATTATCTGTATGGGTCTGGGTGTTTATGAGAGGAAAAACCTGTCGTAGTTTCTTATACAAAACGTTGTCTTAATATGAGATCGGGATTATATAGCTACATGACTGTTGGAATTATTTACATATTTATTCATTAATTCTAAATTCAAAATATTCTTAATACATATTGTCTTTTGCAATATGCTTATATCTTTTGAATTGTTTAGTAATACCACGTAATCTTTTTTCTACTTTCTTTCTCTTTTCTTTTTTATATATTTATTTATTGTTTACAATTACTCGCTTAAGTAAATATCATACATTCGGAGTATATTGGTATGACGTCTGATACGCCTTGCAAAAACATACCGGGTATCTCAAGACCGCTACCGAAAACGAAGCCGGGTGATAGTTTTAGTGACTACAAACACTATGCAACTAAAAATTTCGCATAGAAACGCGACAATTATTTTTTATGATTTTTTTAAATATCGTCATTTTGGGGTGGTAAATCCATAGTTTTTGCTAAAATAATGATTTAAACACTCTTATACCTTAGATTATTTATAAATAAAAGGGTATACACTATTATTTTAGGAAAAAATGTATTTACCACCCAAATATGGTCATAGGAAAAAAATAACAAAAAAAAAATTGGTCGCTTTTTTTTGCAACTTTTTTTGTTGCATTGTGTCTGAAGTCGCTTATACTACCACCCGGCTTCGTTTTCGGTAGCAGTCTTGATATACCCTGTATAATTTACATAAGGATCTAAAGTAGTATACTTAAGGTATTATACTGCCCATATTATGTTTGAGCTTTGCACTGAGATAAATATTGAGATAAAATTTGTATGATCATAGAAGTACATTTCGGGTCTGAATTTTGTACCATTACAATGTCTCGTAGTTCTTGACACTCACGTATCTTCGTGTGGGGTGAAAAATCTATGCAGATTATATTTATTTAATAAATATGCATAACATCGTGAAAACAGTAACAAAATACTACTATCTGCGTAGATACACAAAGTAGCGACGATAAAGTTTTATGAGGTCAAAGACAGTTGTATGTTTAAATATAACAAAACCGTATTTGTTAATATCTTTGTTTTGTGCTACGGCTGTGCATTAGATGTGCAAATATTTTCAAAATATTAAAATACTACTAGTTAATCGGATATTTTATCTAATTAAGAAATATAGTAAATATCAGAGTAACTACTAGATATATTGAGACTTAACATCTTATTTCTCAGGTTCGCCAACCTGAAGGTAGTGTAATGCAAAGTATTGCTTTATTCAAGGTGTTTGGTTTTGCTACTGTTCATGAGCGGTCGTATCGCTTAACATCAGGGGAATGACATCCTTGTTTCGCCATTCATTGCAATAAAAAAACATGTCATTAAATTGTAGGCTAAAAGCAAATTTGATTTTGTATTACACTATTTCCTCTTGGTAAAATTCTAGAATATGATTCAATTCTAGAAAAAAATTGTCTCGAAAGGAATTTGAACAGAAGAAAAAAATAATAGTTTTATACAATACCAATTCAAAATGGAATTTAAGCCCAAAACCTCAGTAAAGATGAAGGCACGTGCTTAAAAATGACAAACAACGATATAGAAAATATATCAAAAAGCTTGTTTGTTAAGATGACGTCATTTTCTTTAAGCAAAGAAGCTTTAATAATTATTAATGACAATTATTATTAACATATATTGAATATGATAAATGTGGTAAATTATAACTTGTGAGGAAGCACTTTTCAGTTTATAATAAATAATAAATGTAGTTATCCGATAGTCACATATTCATGACCCCACATTAAGATTGAGTCTTGTGTCGCGTCGACGTTTTGGTCTCGCAAACACCCAACCCGAAGAAAATACCTGTGGTCCACACAAATATTTGTTTTGGTGCGGGGATCGAACCCGCGGCCTCACGTTTCGCAGCCGGCGTCTAACAAATGCCACGGAGGCTGTTATGGGCATGTATATGAGAAATATTAATCCAATTAACATTATTATTTTCTGAATGGAAATTATATTTTTTATACCCAGTTTTAGTGACAATGGGTTACCTTAATTAATTTATAGTTTAAACTGCAGTAATTTTAGTTTATTCCTGACGAAAATTAGTATAGATATAGGACATTACATTCAAATTAAAACATCGCTAAACGATAGGAGAACCAAAAAATAGAGGTATGAAAGGAAAAAATACCCACCGGGGCAATGTAAAACAAAATATTTATGAATTGAAATACCTAGAAAAGTAAAATTTACCATTTACTTCCAGCCGACACCTGCCACTCAGATTACTCATGAATAGACAAAGAAACATGAATATTCAAATTTTATGAGTATCATGAATTAATAAATAACCTATCAACTCAATCCACGTTTATTAAGTTTTTGATTATTTCTCACTTGAAGTAATTTAACTTAGGTAAACGGAGCAAATTAAATTTATTGTAACTTTTGTATTTAAAATATTCGAATCGTTTTCCTTTTTATTAATAATGATTTTTGTACGTGTATTGGATAATAGATATTTAAAACAGATCTATGTGGAGGTCCTTGGGTGAGGCCTATGTTTCCTGTGGCTGAAATGATGATGATAATGATGATTTTATTCTGGATAAGTTGATGTGTAGGTTGAAAAACAAGTCAAGCATTTTCCAATGCCTTATTTATTTGATGCAGTACACTTTACTGAGAGCAGGATTAAGAATAATATCATATTTCTGAACATGCTCACTCTTTTTCAGTTTGTTGAAATATCGCCCCATTCCTAATATCCATGAAAGTTTAGTCAAAGAACATACTATTCAAAGAGAAAATATGATCTAATTTCCATTTTCAAGGAAAAGTTTTCGACCATTGACATTCCACTGAAAGATTAAGAGAAAGTACGAAGAGTGAAGCCATTTTGTTTTATTCAAATATTCTCTTTTAAAATATAGGAATTTATTTCTGTTCTTTGCAGATTGTATAGTTATATTTGTGTGTAGAAAAAGACATATAGACATACCGGGTATCTCAAGACTGCTACCGAAAACGAAGCCGGGTGGTAGTTTTAGTGGCTACAAACACAATGCAATAAAAAATTTCGCCTAGAAACGCGACAATCCATCAAATTATCCTCTTATATCCATCAAATGGTTGTCTGTCAGAAATTGCCTTATTGTGCGATAAGACCGCCAATTGTACTTTTTTTTCTAGTTTGTATTGTTTCCTTTTGTATTTATTTATGGTGTACAATAAAGCTTATATAAATAAATAAATAAATAAATAAAAACATTTTTTTTTATGATTTTTAAATATCGTCATTTTTGGGTGGTAAATCCATAGTTTTTGCTAAAATAATAATTTAAACTCTTTTATACCTTAGAGTATTTATAAATAAAAGGGTATATACTATTATTTTAGAAAAAATGTATTTACCACCCAAATATGGCCATAGGAAAAAAATAACAAAAAAAATTTGTCGCTTTTTTTTGCAACTTTTTCTGTTGCATTGTGTCTGAAGTCGCTTAAACTACCACCCGGGTTCGTTTTCGGTAGCAGACTTGATATACCCTGTATAGACGCTATTTCTAGTTATATCCTATCAAGATGGAAAGATTCTAGCTTCTTCTAGTGTTTAAGCTCATATGCTTCCTTAATTGTGGGAGGTAAAATTTCACATTTATTTGCCCCAAGTAAATACTTTAGAAAATGCTTTTTATCAAATAACGCAACATATTATTTGTAATTCCAGCCTTTATGAAACCAGATTTTTTGATATTTTAAAATATATGAATTATACCTATCGTTGGATCTGGAGTTTAACTACATCAACTTAAGACCTGGTTTCTTTAACCAGAGACAACGAATTTTATTTATTTCTTATACTTTTATCAAAATTAAAATCTTTGTAATGAATATTGCTGGACAATCTACACACCGGTCTTTATCCGTATTTGCGTTTCCACGTTCTCTAACTTCCTCACCAGCTACATAAATTTGCAAAAACCTTCTTTTATGTGTGTGGAAACGATTGATTCCGCTGAAACTTGCAAAGTGACTCGCATAAGTCTCATTTAGAGGAATCCGTAATACAACATCTTATAGAAAAAAAATATTTTGATATGAAAACTATTTCATAAAAATAACATCTATTTTTTAACAAACTACTCAAATTAAATATGTTCTAGGATAGCATATCTTTAGATACAACTGTTAGAATTATATGATGATCGCCGATACACCTTGTATCAAATTAAAGCGGAAAAAATAAACATTGTAAAAATATAAATACCGGACACACTACAACTAAAAATTAATCAACATGTTACCATAAATAAGCGCGTAACTGGACTAAAAAGATAAAAAGCTTTCTTTACAAATCGGTCTCTTGCTTCGATTGTTTAATGACTAATCAGATAGCTTGATTGAGCAAACGAGAGGTCTATTCGATGTTCTGATAGGGAACTGGTTTGGCAAGTAACTCGGCCACGGTCTACTGACGCAGAATGTAAAAAGAAAACTTTTGGAATGAAACAACATCCATCAGATATGTAAGGGCTTGCCGAAAATACATAGGTATATACTGATATATTTATTTTTTCACACCAATGGGGAAATTAAGAATACAATAAATAAAAATATAAAAATGTAGTTAATGAATAAACATATTTACTACAATTTTTTTAAATGAATTAAAAATTTAATGAATGTAATGAAATAAAAATACTTTATTGAATCTTTATTTAGATTCAGTCACTTATAATATTGTCGAAATTAATTATACTGTTGCAATAGCTGTTATTTAAAAAATTAAGTTTCTACAAGCTTTTCATTTTGGATACTAACAAATAAAATTGTTATTTGTCAGAATTCGGCATATAAAAATATCCTGGTTAATTTTATCTGCCATTACTATGTAGAATATCAATAGCATGTTCCAATTTTCCGTTCAACTTCTAGTATACGATAATTATACAGAGGAAGACTAAGTAATAATTAAAGTATGTTATATCAATTTAATACACATTATAGTTTTAAACTTGTAATCTTGTAAATGCTTCAATAATTATTATTAATCGACTCTGTTTATTATGATTCTATTAATAAACAGAATCGATTAATAAATTTATCGTGATAAGATCTATTGGTAAAGTTATAATGTCATCTATCGGGACATAACTCTTTGTTCCATGTCATGAGACGAGACAGGTCTGATTTCAGACATCGCGTAAAGGATGTGACTAATACCCCATTGAATCCCACAAATACATCCGTTCTAAATCCCATCAAGACACATTGCCGATAGTGATTGATAGTCCAATACAACCAGTTTTTATGGTTTCGTAACAAAACTGGAAAACCCGAACCCTTTGAGGATTGGAAATTAAAGAAGAAAAAATAAAAAATAAACACCTTACTTACTTAATTCTAGATGCAAGAGTCCAACTTTCTTTACTTTTACTTGATGGGGCGAAACAGTGACTAAAATTCACCTTATGGCAAGTGCAGCGTAGATGCATGGATACAATATCTAAGCATGTCAGATCTCTCGCCGGTCGACATCAAGGTCCGGCAAACAAGCAAACAGGTATCTTGATGGTAATTGATCACTGCCGCCCATGGACATCCATAACGCTTGAATCATGAAAGTATTGCCGGCCCATCAAATCGGATGGAGGTAGGGAAGGAAAAATGATTAAAATAGGGAAGGAGTATTGTGTGTGGATACACAGATGAGATCACAGAACAGTTGAATATGATACTGTTGTGTGGATGAGACCAAAATAAGACACACCATGGGTCAGCATTTCAGGTTCTGTGGTGGCTATCCGAGCGAATGCGCATATCCTACCAGAAAAGTTAGTACTTGTGTCCGGAACTGGGGTACCTAGCGCGGCTAGGACGAGGCAGATTGGTCGGGGACGGCTGCGCGCGCACGCAGATCGATCTCCAAACTTCACTCCCTGATTGCTCCCCCTCCCCTCCCCACGTCTCCCATTCCCCTCCCACCTCCAAGCTCCCGACACGTGTAGGGAGATACAGCGCTCGTCATTATGATCCGTTTTGTAATAATTACGTTGTTCGTGCGCGAGTGATATGTAATGTTTCAATTCCATTACATTGTTGGCATTAAATTGTTTTGTTAAATTTAGAACAGGCATATCTATTCATATTCTTTAAAAATTACTAATTTGTTTATATTACGGTTAGCCTTATCACAAATAAATTATAATACTTATTAATCATAACTTTGTAACACGAGATCTTGGAAAACAAAATTATTTTTAGTGTAGAATTGAACTATTTACGACCCATTTATGGTTTCTTAATAATATAACGTTAATACAATTACAGTATCAACAACTTTCGAAAATATTCTAATAATTTATCGATTTTTAATTAAATGTTATGTTATTTTGTGGCACCTAACCACAACATCAACAACTTTTTAGACAATAAATGTGTGTGGGTAGGTGGATTTCATTAATAGATCCGATACGGCAGGCGATCGCAGTTGGTTCAATAAGAGGTTTACTGGACCCAACCTCTGACCTTTTATATTTAGATACGGAATGGCAAAGGTGACGAGCTATTTGCGTGTTCACCTGCATTGCCGCTTAAACAATGAAACCATTTCATAAAAATATCAGTCTGCCTCGTTATAGCGGCTAGTTTAAATAATACATTATCTAAGCAGTAGATCACACTTTCATTTTTCTAATTTAATATTTTTGTTCTTTTACAAAAAGAAAATGTTCAAAAACAAAAGATAAGGTGATGCTATAAAACTTTATTGTTATATTATGGGCTTATAAGTTACGTCATTTTTTTATTGAGATTCATATTTATCAGATTTTGTTTTTATCATTAAATTATCAACAACTTTTTGTTTTAAAATATAAATAAACAAGGAAACCTCACGTTATCCTAGCCTTCGAAATCAATAACACAAGGAAAGGTATAAATATAATATCAGAAGACTCAAGTACGAGTTGGTTAGCAACTAAATCTCAAGAACGACTAGTTTTTGTCATAGGTATTACATCAGGTGCTTGTGTGCCCCAAGCAAGGCTCGCTCGCTACCTCTTAATTGACGCCAAACACAATTAGAACAACTATACCCATGAGGTACGATACAAAATATTAATTACCCACCTTCCATAAACTAGTGTCGCTTAAACAGATTGCTTAGAAACGTATTCGCTATTGTTTAGGACGTTATACTTTGGATCATTGATTTTAAGCAGTAGATTAATAAATAGTAATGTAAAAAAATATATTAAGTATCGGTGTATCAAACTCAAAATAAATAAGAAGTGTTATTTAGTAGTTAGATATCGAAGAGTTAGATGTGTAAAGCATTCTATTTTGAAGCCTTTGTGCGTCCACTTTAGAATTTTTTACACAATATGCATTTTTTGCACCTCCCTACGTAACATCATGGTGTCGACGCGAGCCGAAATTAAGTCCCACCATTGATTGGTGGAGCATAGCAGGATATTCGTGGTACATGCTGAGACGTAGACACGGTTCGGGCAGTCACGATGGCGGAAGACGCGGGAGAGGGGCGGTGCAGCTGGTGCATCTCCATCCCCCGCGACGCACCCCGCGTCCATCTCCCCACCGCGCCTCCGCGCCGCCCCGCCACTCCGCCGCCCGCACTCTCCCGTGTCCCTCGTCCCGTGCCCCCCCGCCGCGGGCGTGCGTCCCCGCGGGTCCCCGCTCCGCGCCGGCCCATTGCCAAGTTCAATGCCAAGGTCATGCGCGCGCGAGTGCGGCTGCGCGCCGCAATGCAGGAGCGGCCGGCGGCAGGCGGCCACCTCGCCGTCAGTGCCTCACCGGCGATCGCGCCAAACACCGCATCGCAATTTTCCACACACGATGCGTTCCAGTGGCTCACCTGACAAATAATAATTACAGTTCCGTAACGTGGAAGCTGATTTCTCGCGTGTAATAGACTAAGCCGGCCGTTCTTATTTACCTCTTGGTTTTTTCAGGTGAACCGTTGTGAATCGCAGTGCATATCGGCGGTGCGGTGGTTATACGGCGGTGGTGTTGTACGCGACGTGACGGAATCTGTTGAATACGCCGGTGTGCTGCGAGCCAGCTCGGGCGGCGCTGGCGGCAGCTCGCTCCACGCCGCACCACATTATGCAACATTCATCTGACACATGCGCTACAGTAAGTACCCTTTATTCATATTTTATTAGCTTATCACTTTTCCTCGATTGCACTTAACGCCGGTCAGCATTGCTGACGTTGGCGGTTGTTAGGTTTTATCTGTGTTTCGAAAACATTGCTTATTGAATATGCAGTCGATGTTTAGTATTTAGGTATGTGATATGGTGATTTAATTAGAGTACATCTGGAGCCGATGCGGGCTGGGCGTCGCGTTACGTGTACTTGCGGCCATGTTTGTTCTAGACATTAGACATCACCTACCTAAGTGTATTTAACCATGTCCTCTATTTGACTCAATTTGACACGAGGCACTAGTGTTATCAGCACATCACGAACGTCACGTTATTATTTACGATCTAATAAATGCAAAAATTTCCGCACAGAAAATCCTCGCTTAGATAATATTTTGCCAATGTCGGTTTTAAGCCGAGTTTCACAACAAGAATGTATCGGTTACGTCATGAGTAGCCACCACAGTGCTGTTTTCCGTGAATCTAGGCTTTGAATAAAGGCTTTTGGTATAATTTTAATAATTCATGTGTACAGATAAACTTATTAAGTATCCTATACTTACTTTTTTACTCGTCAAACCACTGGCTGAAACAAGAGTCGACTAAGTTTCAAAATGGCTCCGAACTTTTGAGACATCAAGGGCGTCTGTGAAACCAACAAGGGCCGCAAAGTTGTATCCTGTTGTAGAGCAGCTCGCAAAAAATGTCGAGCACGTGAGTTCAAGGCAATCGGGTGTTCCCAGAGTAAGCAGACGACGGCTTAGGTAAAGCATTTCATACAAAAACTCATCGGCACGTTAGCACGCACGCACCATAGCCACAGATAGCGCTGTTTTATCTAATCGATCAAAATACTTGATAATTTATAGTTTGATACTGACAGAAAGATCTTATAATACCCTTAAGAAGAGACGTGCTAATATTCAAACAATCTTAATCGGCCATATATTGCACTAGCGGTCGGGCCCGGCTCCGCCCGAGTGCATACACGTTTTAAAATGGCGGTCAAAATGTTTAATTCTGACTATCAGTTTAGAATATCAACCAATCGGACCACGAAAAACGAACAAAATTTCCTCGTATTTGCTAGAAATATCACTACTGTTTCCGTCCTATAGGTCATAGCGTGATGATATATAGCTTATAGCCTTCCTCGATAAATGGACTACCCAACACTGAAATAATCATTCAAATCTGACCAGTAGTTCCAGAGATTAGCGCGTTCAAACAAACAAACAAACTCTGCAGCTTTATAATATTGATTTCCATTCGGAATCCTATTAGATTTCATACGTGTTTAACTTCAGGAGAACTGGTTTCCTTTCATTGTCCGCTATATAAAACAGATTGTGTTAACTTCATTAATATTATCCCAACTAGTTTAGTTTATTCAATTGCGTATAATTATCACGTGTTTAAACAGAAATAATTGCTAGTAAGTACTAAAAACCGAATTGAATTTTAGCACTGCACTGAAGATTGACGAATATAACTATTATTAGGGAAGTCCCAGTACTGGTTTAAATGAATGCAAATCAAAACATATTAATTATTAATTAAATTATATTGTCCATTAAAATGCTGTGATCAAATCTACAAATTATCAGTTTGAATAATTCAAATCAATACACATGGTGACCTTCAACAATATTCTTATGGAGACTTATCTATGATCTTCTCTGGACCAGACGGAAGATTGTTCGGATACATGCTTGCACATAACACATTAAAGGTCATATGATCCGTATTATGAAACGTCCGACCTTGTTTGTCTTAAAATCCTTGGTTACAACAATAGGCTATGGTTATTCAAATTTAATGTGTAGTAACACATTAAATTTGAATAACCATAAAAATGTCAAATAATTTAACGTTTTTCAAGCAGTTAGTAGTAAAACTATTAGAACTATAAAAAATCTGGTCCTAAATCGAAACTGACAGACAGTTAAAATTCAACATTAAGCAATATCAGGGAACTAACGCTTAGGTGCTTCGTAAAAATATGACAGTACGGGCACATGATCTAATAAAGCTTGCAGCAAAATAAGATGTAGGCCATTTCCAAGAGCTCTCTCAAGAAATAATTGCCAAAGGTCTATTAGACTCTAAAAAAAGGAGGAGGTTCTCAATCCGGCTGTATTTTTTTCAAAAATTATCTTCCTGTGACTGGAGAATAAAAAGTGTCCACGCCCACCAAAAATATAATTAGTCATCGTAATTATAGTCATAAAAATCGATATAATCGTATTATTTATTATACATAGAGTTTGTAATAAATTGCAATTAACCGTTTCCTCTAATCACCTATCTTATATGGCTACTTTGATTAAAATAGAAGCCAAATATCTAAAGATATCTGAATAGGCCTAAAGATAAGGTATCCGTTAGGGCTTTTTCATCTACGAATTGGTAAACAAAATTATATCCGATTACAATTCTGCGAAACTTCTTTCGTGGTAATTTATATCTTCAATGGTTTTCCTTACAATATACGGGGGAGTTTGTTTACGCAATATTTTATCACTGAGGCTAATTTGCCTTGGATACTTCCGTTCTCTTAAATAAGTCTGGATCCTCGATTAGTACCTATTCCTCGTACATCACTTTAGGCCTAAAGGAGTCGAAACGAAGACTTATTAAAAGACTAGCACTTTCAGCTTTTACTGAAATTTTAGGATCGTGTTACCATGATACCAACGGCGCATTATATTCCATGTATTTCAGGAAAGTCTGGTATTGCCATCTCGATTTACTAACCCAGAATAGAATACTATGTATAGTATGTATTATGTTATTTGCTCGTTCAAATTGCAACTCGGTTTCCCTACAAATAAAGTTTGTGTTAACTATTACAATACGAAATAATACACATTTTGATATAACCATTCCATAATTATGCGCTCATTCAATGTCTGTCTTACATAAGGAAGTACAATTACAATACAATAATAACACAAACCAGCGCGCAAAAGAATCGTACAAAATAAAACATGTCATTTTTGGAAATATTTCCGTGTTACAATCGTACTCAGTAGTTTAAATAATTGATCGTTCACGGTCGTTATCCATGGTCAAAACTAACTATACCACAACGCCTGCAACTATGTGTTTTAAATAAATTAATTTCACATGAGGCACATAACCGCAAACTAATCGAGTTATATTAAATTGCTATGGGGGCCTCCCACATGCCAGTCTCGCCTTGAACCCGCGCCCGCTAAGCCTGAATAATAATAACCGAATAAATAATGTTATAGCGCTCACCGACGTTTCTACAATACTTAAACTAGTCGAAAGCGACGCTTTAGCTCCTTTATTCCCTACCCTAACACGTAAAAATTGAAGCAACTTACATTCAAATTTTAAACAGTTCGTTTCTTTCGATGTTTCGTCGAATCGCCTGCGTCTATAACAAGTGACTAATCAACGTTTTCGTAGTATTATACAAGAAAACGTCCAGATCGGTATTTCGAATCCAAAACAAACGTGCGGTGTACGTTGGCTATTATATTCAGTGTTATGAATTCAAAACCGGATAAACTAGTGCCGGCGGTGCGAGAATCGATCATATGCAAATCGGGTGAACATTTATTGGTGTTTATCAAGTTATGTAGGTATGCGGAGAGCCGCGACTTGCGACTCTTCCACACATCTCACTTCGGAACGCTTAGCAGGATATAATAAAACATATTTATTTGCACAAACGTTTCGTGCGCGTATCAGCTGACGAGCGGTCACGTCACATTGACGTATAGTCGACAACATGGCCGACAAGATGGCCGACCGTTTGTTTATTTACAACACTTACGAAGCTATTATAGTCATAGTCACACGCTACACAAGACAGGTTTATCTTTACTGCAAAAATCTCGTGTCGTACGAATTAAGAAAATGACTAATCAGATAAAGTATTGTGACATGGATAATGCGCTACGTGAACGCATAAAGTGCCATGTTCAGGCAGAAAATAATTTGTAAAGAATGTAAATGAGATGAATGTTTATAAATGCGGTTGACTGTATTTAGTTGGGTGGGCGCATTCGGCAGCAGCACGTGGAGCCCGTGTGACATCAACATCACAAATAAATAAACAATGAGGTTTGCCAAAGCGTGTACGAACTATTGCACGTGCCCGCTGTGTTCCAACTTTGTGACATAGCGACCGACTTAATTTGTAGTATACACGAGTTGCCTTCCACTGTTCTTAGAACGTTTCTTAATTGCACTTGAATTCCACATCTCCGTACGCCTTTTTAGTTGTTTTCCATGTACGTAGGTATCTACCTACGACGCAACGTTATGATGACATTGTATTCACGTGTGGCTTATCCTCAGGTATGTTTGCAACAATATTTACCTGTTTCAACTGAGATATTTTAAAATTAATTTTTACCTTTATTCTTGCTTTTTATAGATTCAGTTCTACTTTATTTTGTCTTTTTTCGTTGGTAGAGTGTACAAATATTAGCATTTACACGTTCTTATTGCTTGCTCAGCTACTTAAATGCAACAGAGAGAATCATATCTCATTATGTTTTAGTTTAATATTGTGTATAAAATAGTCAAAGGAAAATGGCAACATAATCATGGTGATGACCCACTTTGATGATACGATGGAGTAGGAAATATAAACACTTTAATTTCCTCAAACATATTGAAATGAACTCGTATAAACAGACAATATTTCCATCTCAAGTAAAACAAACACATAATACGGTTCATATAATAAGATAAACATAAGAAATGAAAAAAATTGGAAACTTATTAATTTGCTAAGATATGTAAATATTTGTAATTCATCAGGCAGACTATTTATGTACTTACGAATCTGATGTCATTGTTATCAGTATTATTGTTTTTTTCTGCGTGTATTTCTATTATTATCTGGCCATCAAGGCGCGCTATAGTTTGATATAGTCGATAGTCTGTGGCGATACATCAATAAATCGTCCGGTAATCAGAGCCTCAGGTATTGACGCATGCGCTGTTCCGATTTGTATTGTGGCGGGGCCTTAGCTCACACCCACATCATATTGTACGTTGCATCCCACGCTGTTAAGTTTTCCTTACCTATATCAATTTATTGCGAAACATATGCGAAAATGTTATAGTAGAGATAGGCTTCCTTACACCAACGAGCCTTGATAACTTCATTTAAAGTACCAACAGTAATCACAATTATCCAGTTAAACGTATCAAGAAAAAGCCGTTCATGATTGCCTGCGAAACTAATCGCCTTCACGAGGAATAGTATTTTATTGAACATAGTTCACGTAAGGTAGCAGTATTGGCGTTCATAAATGAACTATGCATGAGGTGTAGAAAAAAGCGCGCCGAATTTTATAGGTGTAGCGTATAAAACCAAAAATATTCGCCATAATTAATCAGAAATGGTGTGTGTGACGCTCGGCTCACATGCGCGAGCCCTTTCGCGTGCACGTGTATAGGTGGCACACTGACGAGTGACGTGTACCGACGCAGATCAAATCCGTGTGCTCGTGTATGTTGAGTATAGATGTGTGCGTGTGTGTGAGAGTGTGCGGTGTGCGGCAGGCGAACTTGGCGAATGCAGCTTGCTCGATGCACATGCGCGGCCGGGGCGGTGGTGTGGGGGGCACGGCCAGGGTCGCGCAGACCTTGAGCGCGCCTAGCAACAGCGCTGCCAGCGCACACTTTATTTATTTCTGTTTTACTCGTCTGCACGTTTGCTTGCAATTTAAAACAGAACGTTTTATGGAGTCGTAATGGCAGCCGACGGGAATGTGACCTTTGTGTGCATTTGTCAGATGTTCCCCTAGGCGCAGGCGCAGGATGCGATGAGAATGTTAAATTGTCTTATCATACTTGTTTATCTTTACGAGTCGAGACGGGAGATTTACGTCTATATGCATTGCGCGATATCATTAAGGTTGAGGAGTGCACTCCGTCTGCATTATCTGCTGTTTTACATATTATAATATGCAACGCGTATTCGTCTTTCATTTGAAGATCTCTTTAATCGTTTCTTGATTGCGGCATAACTTTACTTTGTTACGCAACGGAGATTTTTATGTGTACACAACTTTGACTCCTTTTCTCTATTACCACAATTTCTTAGTACTTAATTGTTTTGTTTTCTTGCTCTTCTATAAATGGATCTGATTCATCTGAAGCGGTTATAAGGATAACATCTTCTGTGGGATTTTTAATATGATTAACTCCATGCGTTGCTCCGTTGTGTTTCCTCTAGAATGATATGCCACGTGGTTGTGACATCATTTAAATTGTCTACAAATGTATTATTTCATCATATAAGTTCTTTGAAACCGCAGTCAAGAAGCAATAATATTAATTATTTATCGTCAATAATATTATCAATTGAGAAGCACTTCATCTCATAGTTTAACGTTTGTAGGCGGCGGAGCTACCGCAATTACGCAGATAAATCACTCGTATAGAATGGCTAACTATTATATTCTAATAGACGATATTCATACATTAAATGGACCTATACATTACATCGTGACGACTTCCTCTTCGATTGATGATGTGTTTATATTATCTTAGCTTCGTAGTTTTATAAGGCTCTAATACAGAGGTTATTTAATATAACTGAATTTTATAAAAAATCTGAAGAAAAATATATAAATTATATTTGAACTATATTCCATTGTGCATTATTCCTCGTTTTGGCAACATGGACACAAATTAGATTTAGCCTCGTGCGAAGCGGTACCACTGCCTCACAGAAGATCGACGTAAAGTGACAGGCTAGGCTATCGCATTTAGTTCGGTGAGTGCGATTGCTGGAATCCCAATACATCTTTCCTCTTCTCATCCTTTTTCTTCTCGCTATATTCTTGATTTGATGATCCGGCACCACATAATCTAATTAATATGGATGGTCATGAAAAAAAACATTAAAAAAAATTGTACCGTCGGCCTCGTTATCCACCCTTCTTCAAGCACCTTCCTTGAATAGAAACACCAACAAGACCTGTTAATTGAACTCAGTAACGTTTTACACACATTATAAACCGCATTTACAAGCTTACAACCACGATGTTATACTCTTTAGTAATATTTTCATAATTGTTTCGTTGAAAGCAATTCAGACCCAACAGAAATGTTAATTCATTTTTAAAACAACTCCATCACGCAGTTTAGATCACAATCTTCCACGACTGCGTTTGTTCGCTTAGCAGAAACGCTCGCGTTAGCATCGTGATGCTATTTTGTAATGTTAATCATATAGACAATGTTATGTTTTATCCTTTTTTGTTGATCATTCTGTCGGTTAGGTCCTGTTTTAGCATATTTCTTATGATTGGTATTACTTATGGCGTAATAGATGGTAACATCATTATCATCATTATAGTTTGTGGTTACATGCAAAAAAATATAGTTTTAATTTATTTAAAAAGTATTAATTAATTTGTTCAGCGTAGTCTTTGGTTTGGCAAGGTTAGATAAGATTAATCATTGATTAAACCGAATAATTTAATATAAAAATTAGTTGAATTCCAAAATAATACTTTCTTGGTTACTGACCATATCAGGCGGTTCTTTTCTTCATCATTTAAAAACTCCATGGTTACTAAAACTATAACTTCATACATTTAAAGGTTCGGTGATTAAAGTTATTACATTAACTCAGCGTTGAGATCATAACAAATAGTTGCAACCTTAAAAAGATAGAGTAGGTGATATTATTAAGTCGAAAAATAATTTGAAGAAAATAAAAGCAAGTCAAGTGGCAGTGAAGCAAGTATTTTATGCACAAGCAGTAAATCCAGTAGTTCAATAAACTAAGTAGACTTAAGTCATCTGTAAATCATTTGAAACTACCTCGTGCAGGTACTAATGTTTCTTGCATTCACAACACTTACTGCTTTTTACAACGACGAAAGCAAATGCTATTACTTGTAGGAAAATCGTGTTTCAAAACAATTTTCTTAGATTAATCGACTGCGCAAATATCTTTGTTCTAAGTTCAAACTGTTGGTATGTTTAATATATCAATAAATGATGTGAATCTCTCGTCAGTTCTCAATATAAATTGAAGTCTGCGTATTTGTCGATGGACATGATATTATAATGCTTTTGTTACTCATTGTTTTAACAGAATTCATCCTCTCGACACGTGGTTTCTCTTGCATGATGCATTTTATTATGACCTGTGTATTGCTTTCATTCGTCATATTTTATTGACTTGCTGGGTTCACTCAGCTCCACCTATGTATTTTAGATGTATGAAAATAAACATGTTATTGAAAAGAATTTGCCCTCGGAATTATTTTGACATGTTACTTACAGAAGAATGCATATACAGGGTATATCCGCTTTTGCACCGGTTCCTAAGCGCGTATACGTCTGTTTGAGGTGAGAAAGGTCAATGTAAGTGAACGTACCATTAGAAGAAGACTTGCTGAAAGTAATCTGATGGTTTTTTGTCCAGCTCGCGCTCCACAACTATCCACAGCATCGTAGAGCTAGACTTGCCTTTGCACGAAAATATGCTGACTGGACTATGGAGGAAAGAAGGACGTAGTGTCCTCAGATGAGAGCAGAATAGCTTAAAGAGGTCCAGATGGACGTCAACGTGTTTACAGGCGCCAAAATGAACGGCTTGCTCCATGCGCAATAATCGAAACTGTGGGTTTTTAGGGAGAGTCCGTAATGGTTTGGGGAGCTATCATTTACGATGCTCGTACCTATCTTGTGGTGTTTGATAGAGGCAGTATGACCACTCAAAGATACGTGGAGGCAGTCTTACAAGACCACGTCATACCTTTCGCAACATTTATTGGTGAGAACTTTAGAATAATGCACGACAATATCGATACCACACTGCAAGATCCGTCACTTAATGCCTCGATGAGGTCGCGATTCAAGTTTTGTCATGGCCGGCACGCAGTCCTGATTATAACCCAATTGAACACATTTGAGAAAATCTAAAAAGACGTGTCCGAGTAAGAGTATCAGCCCCTGCGACCTTAGAAGAGCTCAAGGCGGCTGTGATAGAGGGGTGGAACAATATCCCTCAGACGGATATTCAAGACATCATGGATGGATATCCAAACCAGCTACAAGAAGTCATTAGGGCAAGAGGTGGTAACACCCATTATTAAAATTAAAATTAAAAAAAGCGAACGATATTTTTTAAAAATTAAACTCATAACATTTTTACGCAATTTTTTTGCATAATCGATTTTTGGTATATTCTTTTTTAATAAACGGTTGTTTTAAAGACTTTTATGTTTTTATTTATTCTTAGTAGTTTTTTTTAACATAACTTCCATCAAATGTGGTCTAAATTTGACGACTACTGTATACTGAAAGAAATACAAGGTGGACGGTTAATTGTGCCTTTAAGTGTATTTTTAGTAAACTTAAACATTTTGTTGTTTACCATACAATGTGATGTATATTCTATGTTTTATAAAAAAATCGAACACTAGTGGCAAAATACATAGATAGAGACATATATAAAATCATGTTCTTAAACGTTTTTATATATTGGCATCAGTTTAGAATATTTTTGATCGATAGATTGAGCAAGATATATCTTGGTAAGCCTGTAATCAAATTGGTTATTATAGGCTGTGTACGCCGATTCCTGCTTGTATTTATTAAAATACGCATTCTCCGGTTGCATTTGTCAGTGAATTTGCATTGTGGAAAATACGTAATTAAAAGTTGTGGTTATTTGAATGCTATGTTTACGCAATTATTGCAAATGTACTTAAATATTTTCTTTTACCTTAATTATTCAATGTAACTTACCTATTAATTGGCAAATGACAAAACTCAGAGGAAGCAAAAACTAAAATATTACCCTGCTTACATTTCTAAATGTCCGCCATAAATATTAGTCTGAAGTTCAGGGCTAATATACACCTATTTAAAGTGTACCTTATTCTTCCACAATTTTATCAACTAGTTAATTAACAATATGTTTAACACAGTCATGTTTTTGCATATAATAGCCACTCGCGTCATGTACACGTCAATACATAGATTACAATCTAAATTTCCTTCTATCTCTAGGATATTTTATAAACTGGGATTACAGTGCAGGCCCATTATCTGGCACTATATCACTTGATTGATTTTGAATAGTCCGCAATCTAGATCTTACTGCGGCGTCCCTGAGTTAATAAAGGCTGTGAATAATCCACAGCCGTCTACATACGAACGGGCTGTCCCATTCATACCACTTTCTAATATATGGATCTTATCTGGCTTTTATAATAATCACTTTGATTTGTATCGGATAAGTGACATAAATGTATGATAAGACTTGCAGGTTTCTATAGTAGGTTATAGTAGTGGCATAAGGATATGATTAAATTTAACAAGCTTTCGATTACTAAATAAGTTTAAAGTTATATGACAATAATTTCAAAACAAAATATATAAAATATATTCGCTATAAATGAAGTCAGCTCTATGTATGAATATTTATATACAGTATCTGGCGAATATTTTTTTATTCATTGCATAGGACCCAAAAAACGAGCAAGCAGGTCATCTGATGGTAAACGATAACTGCCATCCATAACGATCATGGATGTGTTGCAAGTCCATCAAACAAATGACAAACGGTACATATTATTCAATATAACATGTTAATTTATTTTAGGCATAAATACATTTCATAGTTCTTTTGGCACACAATTAATATACATTTTCACAAAACAAACGTGTGTTAAACAAAAGAGCAAGTTCATTGTCGTTAGATTATTACCACAATTCCAAAGGATATCAGATGACCACGGCCGGTGCATGTTATTCATTACTATTAAGGGTGTACGCATATTGAATGACAAAACAAAAGCTACATACCTGATACAATCGGAAGGTCAACAATCCTTTAAACTATATTTGTATGCTAATTTTAATATGTTTATTTCTCTGAGACTGCGAGATTTTTCTTGTGATACAGTTTTTACTACTATGTTGTAGTGGTTTTAAGTTAATGTTTTGTAAGCGACCAAGAAGTATACGTGTTTTTTTTAATTTACGAATGATTCTGTTAATAATTGTAATGCTGAAATTACATTAGGGTAGAATTTTCAATTTTACAACAGGTCGCTTGCCTGACATTTACCTTACTAGGAAAAGGCTTTAGTTCATAATAATAATATGTTTTATGTATGTAGAGTCATATTAAACGCATTTTAAGATAATCATGTCATTCTTTTGGCGAAATTTGGTTCCCCAAAGGAATATACTCTTTAAATCTTAACTATATCCTAACTAAATAGACAATAAAACAAGAAGGTAGAGCCTGGTACCGACCGGTATAATACCAGATGATAAAATCTAGTTTCTTAATACAATTTGATTTTTTTTCACAAAGGCCATGTGAAGTGTAATCCAAATCAATTACAGTCGCTGACTCGCTTCTTCAGCGTTGACAATACACAATTACTGGCAAACTATGTTGTTGTAATACTTTATACAGGGTATATCAAGACTGCTACCGAAAACGAAGCAGGGTGGTAGTTTAAGCGACTTCAGACACAATGCAACAGAAAAAGTTGCAAAAATAAGCGACAATATTTTTTTTAAATTTTTTTCCTATTGCCATATTTTGGTGGTAAATAATTTTTTTCCTAAAATAATAGTGTATACCCTTTAATTTATAAATACTCTAAGATATAAGAGAGTTTAAATTATTATTTTAGCAAAAACTATGGATTTACCACCCAAAAATGACGATATTTAAAAAATCATAAAAAATAATTGTCGCGTTTCTATGCGAAAATTTTTGTTGCATTGTGTTTGTAGCCACTTAAACTACCACCCGGCTTCGTTTTCGGTAGCAGTCTTGATATACCCTGTATAATCTATTGTCTTCGCGAAACGATCGTCCTCAGCTGAGGTGACTCAATCATATTGGACGCGGTAAGGTTATAGTTGCTTTGCAAATATGTTCCTACAAGATACCGAAATTAATCTATCATGTATCTAAATGTAAGTAAGCACTTTCTTATACAACATGTAACAGATTTAAATGTAAAAGCGGAAAGTAGTACGTTCAGAATCAGCTACTAAATCGATATCAACATTTTTTTTGGTAGGTATTTTTTTTCAAAATAATTAGTTAAGACCAAGTAAATTACAGACACTCTTTCATTTAGTACTCCGAACAAACGAAATTGAAACGTAACTCGAGGACATAAGATCATTTTTAAATGAATCACTAAACGAATACTCTAATAAACTAAATAATGAACAAAAATGAACTTTATTTCGATGGTCATAAAGTTTATTAAAGCAATCTATCATTAATTAAACGCACACAACGATAGGCCTGAATAAACGTAATAAGCTACCAAAATAAATAACTATCATATTCTCTTTTCCGCACATTTAACTACAACTAGATAGAGCAGGATGCAGCTATTGTTTAATGCAATTTGATCCATCCGACAAACGACGCGACGCGACGGCGCGCGCGGCGGTACATCAAAAGGTTATAGCGATGCGCTGCGAAAAAAATTACTCCCGGTATTTGCAGGACCGGGCGATCCAAATCCCGCGCAATACATGCACTTAAATGAAACAAATTAAATCGTAACAATCACTATGAATAGAAACAACAAGTAGGTATTTCTATGAAAAATAATTTCGCGGAACGTTAAAATGGTGGTTAAATTCGGATTGTAATTTTGCTACAATGTATGCGGAATCCCGGTGTGTCGGATATCCCGTTATTGCAATCCCTAAATGGGCACCGTCTATGTGAAAAAAATCTAGTCGTGCACCGCAGTTATCTGTGTCTACTTGTGTTTATGTGTTAAGTAGATATTTCGATAACTTTCGCGCGCGATGTTTTTCGGTATTCGAATATTGAATACACTGAAATGGTGAGAATTTTGGCACTGTGTGGTGATAATGTATTATTGGCATGCAGGACAGGCCACCAGTGTAGTGTCTGACAGTATCTCGATGCTGAGTTCGGAGAGCGCTGGATAGGTCGCGGCGAACCTGTGCAATGGCCTCCTAGGTCACCTGACTTGACGCCTCTTGACTTTTTTTGTGGGGACGCGACGTAATAAATCTCTGGTATACTTCAGTGAAAGTACTAATGTGGAGGAACTAAAAAGTGGCAGCCTTCCTAAAAGTGAAGAGTGACACCGAAGTTTTACATAAATTACGTGAACAATTACGCAAATGTGCATCAAAGTGTATCAAGGTGATGGACATTTCGAACATATTTTAAAAAGAAAACGCCGCATGAGTGCCATGTAACACGTAAGTTAATTTTGTTGTATTTTTTGTGTTGTAATTCCCAATCTGGTCTTCGTTGTTAGATATTGCGTTATCTTATTCATTAGTTATGCAAAATAAATGACGCCCGTATCCCGCCCGCCTGTAGGAACTAAGTTTAGCGGAAGTGAAATTAATAATATTTTATAGCCGAATCATGCAAAATATTGTCTTATGTTGGGTTCGTACGCATTATATCTAGTAAGTAAAATATTTAGATTTTATAGCTAAAACACAAATGTTATGCTTACAGATTAAATTAATAATAATTTGTTTACCGAACCACCCAGTAATCAGTTACGTACGTAATTTGTATTTCGTTTATTGTCAGCTGTTTCTGCCGGCGCCGCGCAGCGTTCGGCGTTAGGTACTCGTGTGAATGGGTCTTGTGTACATGTGTGCGTGTCCGCGAGCGTGTGTAGTAGTGCACTCTTATTTGTAACTCGTAAGGTAACCATGTTAAGTGGCTACATTTGGTATAACTAATATCATAAATAAAAGATTTTGTAATTATGGTAGTACAATTTCAAAGCATAAACTATGATTGCAATAATATTTTAAAGTTGGGGTGTCTGAGGTTGTGAATTAATCCTGTTACACGTTGTATAAATGGGTAAAAGATGTCAAATTCTCATACCAATATCTCCCGAGACTTAAGCCCGTCCATCTTCGTCGACTTGGTGAAACCTGTTGGCGAACATAAAGTTCTGTCAATCAACAGCTGATATCCGCATAGCAAAATATATGGCAAAAAGACATGCCCCGTCATTGATTTAAAAACTAAGGATAGGCCCTTTAGTACATTGGGTACGTCAAAAAGATGCCTGCGAAAATTGCGCATCTGTCAGATTTTTACGTCAATGGCGGCCATGAAATCGTTTTTCAATAATCCTAAAATCAATGTTATATTGACTTAAAGTAATATAATTTTTACTTAGCGGTGATAACAAATATTATCTTTTTTTTTGTGAACTTTCGGTCATCTTTAATGCACCCACACGCACGATAAATCAGGCATTTGTCGGCGATTTACAACCGGTGCGCTGTGACGTCACAACCGTTGAACTGGTCTGCGGACCACTTAAGTGACAACACTTTTCTTGCTTTCCGCCCCGTCCATATATTTTACGTCAATGTGCCCCGTACTAACTATCATACACACAAACCCCCCAGCGTGTTAAAAAACTTTGGTGGATAAGGCTAGTCTTCAGCCCTGTAAAAGAGTACATAAGAACCATTTACTAAGGAAGTACTTACAAAGAACACCTTCGTACATGCAAATTAGATTGACTTAAAAATTGATACCTACCAGAAATTCACAGCTAACGTCATACAAACCTAAAAGGTAGTACACCTTCGGGCTATCTATTATTCTATCCTATGTTACTCGGGCTGATTGCTTTTCGAGTATTAAGAGCTCGATCGATTTGTCTGGGCGTGGTGAGCTCTCGCCCACATTTGGTTACTGTATATCATCTGTATTGCGCGCAATAGTTGAAAGGGCGCGTGGAGCACACAACAGTATTGCACATACGACCTTTTGACTTTAGGGTGGAGCATCTGGGAGTGTAATGTGCAGTAGGTATTCGTGACTGACTCATTTTATATGTTGGTGTATCGATTTAGGGCTTTTAGTATTCCTAAGTAATTTTCCATTTTCCGAAGTTGCCTTAATTCGGTTTTTTGTATTTATAGTGGCACATATTTGAATGCTTATTGTATAATTAACAAAGCTAATAAATTCATCGACAGTATAAAATGTTCAGGCTCTATATAAAATGTATCCGGGAGGAAAGTCTATGGTTTTTTCTTCATTTTTCGTTAAATGTGATATGATTTCATGTTGGTATATTAAAGTAACACCAGCTTGTCGTTATACAATTAAAATATACAGTATTTGAACAGTATAACGATCAAAACACTATTAAAATATGTAATAGTGTTTTGGTCATCTGAAAAATACAGTCATTGTAATGTCGGCAACGATACATTACTCTCAGGTCCAAGTGAAGTTGCATTTTTTTTAAACACTCACCATTGATAGTTTTTATCCTAAAAAGAAATGCACTATTTTGCTTGGAATGTTATGCATAATATACATTCTGGCGAAAGATACCTCTACCTTTGGCATTTAAAATTTTCGCCTTAAAGTTGGCTTTTCCGTGTTTATATTTATACCATCAGAATCAGACCTAATAATACTAAAAACCGCGCTTCACGTTATAGATTTTCTAGACCAGTCTGAACAACCTGCGTAGGTGTATAAAGTATTTAATATTGCTGAGCGTAAACCCTCTATACAGTCGTGGAGGCTCGGTTTAGGAGCATGACCTACTTTCATCTCCTGTAAATCAATTTAGCTCGCGTTCGGGTCCTAGGCATTCAGGCACTCCCGGGATGCCCTTTGACATTATTCAGTAGAGGCGGTACCTGCGCATGCGTGACTCCTTCCTCCAAGCCCCCCCGCCTGTCCCCTCTGCGCCCCCGCACACCCCGCCCTCGCCCGCGTGGGCAGATGACGCAGAAACCTAGGACCCGGTAATAGCTATTTTTAGATATGGATTTTGCTTACTTCTTGAAAATTATGGCCAATGTTTATTTTTTACATTTCCTTTACAGGATGAAAAAAAAATATCAACTAAAATTTGCTTGTTTTTTTTTGCGATTAATCATGCAATATAATTATGATAATTTAACTGTCTATTAATTTATACAATATCATTAAAAGTTAAATAAATCTTTAGTAACAATGTTTACTCAAGTTTCGTTACTGCGGCTCCGCGACCAAGAGGCCGATGTAATCTTGCAACTCGGAGAAACTTTAGTTTTCGTACGGGAGTAATTCACTAAATCATGAATAACTGTGGGCTTTATTTTTAGAATGGAACGCAGTGAATGAACAGAAACGCAAATATCCCATTCATAAACATTATGGAAAACAAAAATATTAGGAATTCTTGAGATTTACCGGCGGCTGTAACGTTGCGTAATTATTTTATTTTCATCCCTGCATCTTGAATAGATGAGATGGGTTATCATTGAATTATAATCAGTACTAAACTGTCGTAAATATTATGCAATTAATTAAACGCGGGGTGATGTTTTCATTATTGAAAAAACCCCATAAATAAAGAGAAATAAATTAAACGCAAGGTATACTTTTTTATTTGGATTTTTGGTGAAATCAACTTGTTCTATATTCAAATAAGCTTCACAAAATCCTTTTAATTCGGATCTCTGAGGTGAAATTAAATAAAAATAAAATTATTCTTTTTTCAAAAAATTCTATCTATTTATTTTGAATCTGCAATAGCTGATGCCGTGCTAATCTTGTAAGTTCACAGCGTAATGGGTATAAACTTTAAACCAAGAGTTTCTTGCGCCATGGATATTGGCAGCTTTAGGGGCTTTTATGTCCAAAACACACACACACACATTATAAAATATTTGTTTATCCAGATGTAGAAAATATTATTTATTTATTTATTTACAATCGTAATTTAGGCGTAAATCCACAGTTGGTAATGTGATGTTAACCTTATAAAGTATATTTAGTATTAAATAATGAGCTAGGAGTACCTAAATTGTACATCAAACATTCAAGGTCATGTTTCTGTGCCTAATAACTTAATAGTTAAATATTGATTTCTTAATTACTTACATAATATTACAGGAATAATTTAAGAACTCCATTTCTGTATTCCAATGTGTTACATACAAAAATATATTTAGGGACGGTGGTAATGATCCCTTTTCGGCAGAAAATTACTTTTGTAACACGACTAGGCTTTCAGTCTATCAGTTATAGGTTACGCCTATACAGTCCTGTTATAGATAGCGCCACTGTACATTTTCCACCTCAGCCCATTTTTATTCAGTTACCGACAAACGCCTATCGAAACGCGTCGCTCTACATACGCTCGCAATTTTTTCATATTGCTTACAAAAATCGCGAATGATAATTAAAATTATTTTCACAAATTAATTACTTTTGCTCGATTTTAATTTTGTGTTTGTTTCTTACTATATAACTGTGAACATATGGACATAATATGTGTATTAAAAATATGATTTGTGTTGATGCAATTGGAAGCGAATATTTAAGTAAATCAATTAAGTGATTATTTATTTTTAACAATTTCATGTAAATCAATATTACACACTCCACGAATTCCGAGAAATTAAACGAAAATAATGGAAAAATTGAAAACAAGAGTGTTCGAAAGAGTCCATGACGCATGGCTTTATCAGCGCGGGCAGATAAAACTTGAATAGTTTGTTTATATCGGCTTTTCTACTGGTATGTCGATAATAGAATTCGCGCGTTGATGTAAGTGTTGCAGTTATGTCGTCAGCATAGGGAGAAAGGAAGCCCAGCATACTTTGTATTATTACATCTATGAAACTAAAATTAAGCTTCCATATTTTGTAAATAATTTCGTTAAATTAAATAATACTTAAATTTATATAATTTTATTTTGGAGTTTGGATATTGAAAACTGTTGTTGAATATTTTAAGTCTGCAGGTTAAACACTTATCGTTTTATTATTAGTTGATAAACTTATCTTTTTAGGAAGTGTTTTCTCAAGGTCATATTTTCTTTGACCTTGGGTTGCTATCAATGGCAGTCTTGCTATCAGTTTTAGTTTAACACGTGCAACATACATCACATTTCAAAAGTGGTAGAGTCACATTGTTGTAATTTATGATTCAGCACGAAATGACGGACGCCCGCCTACATGGTGGACGAAGGAGTTGGGTAAGGTTGCAGGAAGTCGCTGGATGCAGGCCGCTTCCTACAGGTCGATGTGGAGATCCGTGGGGGAGGTCTACGTTCAGCAGTGGACTTCCTGTGGCTGAGATGATAATGATTATGATGAACGAGCAGACACGTGCGAGGCATTATTATTGTCTCACACGTGATCGACAACTTGGCTGTTGCGTTTCGTTCGGTGAGGGAGATTGCCGATACCCAATACCCCTTCCTTCTTCTCATCTTTTTCTTTGCTGCTCCCGTCCGATTTGATTGACCGGCAATACATCTATGATCCAAAATTTATGGACGTTCATGAGTGGCACGTACCATCAAGGTGACCTGTAAGCTCATTACCTGACCTAGGTGATAAATAAACATACTTCAACCTGCAAGTTTGATAAATAAACGTCACTAACACTTACTTCACATTGTGTTAAAAATGCTGATGAAAAATAAATTGTTTATGTTTTTGTATATAGAACTAACGTAATGTAAGCAGAAAAAATTAACGTAATTCTGGTAAATATACTACACATATCTAGAATCAAACTATATAATAACAGAAACGATAGATAAATAAAAGATATTAACTAATTAGTAAAATGAATGAGGGAATGATCACAAATTAAAACCGGAAGGAATTTGCATATAATGTCAATTTTACCCGATAATGCATAATATATTACGCAATGACCTACATATTTTTGTTACATTTACAATATTTCCCTTTGAGGCAGAGCTTTACGCAAACTCTTGCTGCAGAATTAATTTATTAATTCAAAACTCTTAATTTCTAATTTTATAAACATCGATGTACCTGTCACTGAAAAAGAAACATCACCTAATTTTTAAGCATTTGGCATGAGAACTATACCTCGGGACTCACTAACTTTTACGCGCTATCTCTGAAGTCTGAACTAAGTAATGAGTTACTCGCGGCTAGAATTTTGGGTTCGGTTTGGTGGCAAGCTATCCTCATACAAAAATCAGCATCTTGCGACGGAAATCAACTCTGCTAGTGTCATCTCTGCCTACCCCGGCTTGGATACAGATAACTTTTATGTGTATACAGGGTATATCAATTACTGCGATCGAAAACGAAGCCGGGTGGTAGTTTTAATGACTACAAACACAAGGGAAATAAAAAATCCGAAAAAAAAAACGCGACTGTTATCTTTGTGACGTTAATATCATCGTGTTGTTGGTCAATTCATTAGTTTTGCTAAAATAGTAAGATAAACCCTTTCTATATAGACATTACCTGAGGCACTCTCTCCATTTGAACCTATACCATTTATCTTAATATTTCACACCTATACTTGCAAATAAAAGCACAAATCGTCTAAAGCACTTAAGCTTTAAAATCGTGATTAGTTTTACAGTCCCCTCGAGTCAGTCTGGCTGCAAGTCTTATTTCTTTCACGTCAGAAGTAACTAATAACACAATTAAATAACATAAAAACCTCGCACTTAGCAGTAATTTATCAGTGACTGTAGATAAAGTGTTTTCGCGCGGCACTTGTTATGGCCCGTCGTGTGTGAGTCAAGACATGTTTTCCGCCGGAGATCGCCCAAGGACGCTCATGTGTCGACGAATATTTGTTCGTTTTAGCTTTATTTATGTTTAATGTAATGGTTATTATCTTTGAATGGTAAATATGCTCTCCACTTATGTTAGGAGGATTGATATATTTGTAGCATTCATTCATTACTGACAGTGATAGTGTTTAGGCTGCGAGTAACAAAACGCATCCACTACGTCATCGGCAGCTGTCAATATCAATTTAAATAAATGTCAAAAATATAACGCTTGATCGCTCTGTTGTGTACGGATGTGTGTACTTAAAAAATATATATTTGAAAGAACCAGGAGTATTATTTGAAGAAGTTTGGAGCCGGCGTTATCATATGGTGACCCCGACGTGATATAAGTGGACTACGCACGATCACTCTGTTTGTAAACCGCTACTACGCGAAGACAAAGGAATTGCAAAGAAACACAAAAGGAGGCAATAATCAACCTCAGAATTTGCCAGCCAGCTGCTGCAGCCATTTATTCGAGGGAAGTTGCTCAATCCTTATTTATTTTCCTATATTTAATTCCTATAATTAATCCTATATTCCTATACTTAAAAAGTTGGGTACTTTTCGCTGCGTCATTGAAACCGGCAGTTAACGTAATTTTGCAGTTAATCTGAGTTGTTGGCCTATAATATTTACTTTATTACGATCAAATATAAAGACATATCCGTTTCTTAACAGTTCCAGGTGGGATTGGAGGGTAAGCTGTGCGTAATTTGAAAAATATATCGGTAAATGTGTCGAGGAATGTTACACCTACCTGCGCACACCGTGTTTGCTGCCTGCGCTGCATTGTAACGGGTTTCTTATCAGCGCATCAGCTGTTCTGGCCGGGTATGTCACATTGCATTATCTATTAATAGATCGCAATTCTATTTTGAATCACTGTGTTTATTAAGCTTGCGTATTCGTTGTTTGCGTTTTTTCTTTATTGATTGATTACAATGTCTACTGAAAGTATGAAGGATCTTAATAGACGACGCGGTTCAATTAGGAAACGGTTAAGTGCCTTTGAAAAATATGTAACACCTTTATTAGACGTAAAGGAGTTTAATACTGTCCAGTTAAATCAGTTACGCTTAAGATTGACTACTATACGTGAACTTGTGTTGAGTTTCGATGATATTCAAACGCAAATCGAATTATTGGATGATGACGAAACCGATGAAAGGCAAAGTGAAGAACGCGAATCTACCGAAAATCGATTTTATGAAGTCATAGCTAAAGCTCAAGCCCTAATCGAGTATTTTGAAAAGAAGGATTCGGGTGAGTCATCATCAAATATTTCCAGGGGTTTCTACGCGTAAATCTTTAGTTAAATTGAAGTTACCTTCTATACAGATTACACCTTTTGAAGGCGATCATGGTAACTGGCTTTCCTTTAGGGATACCTATCTTTCGTTGATCCATAGTAATGAGGACATAGACGAAATTAATAAATTCCATTATTTAAAACAGTACTTGAAAGGTTCAGCTAGTAAAGTGATTGAATCAGTGACTATGTCGTCAAATAATTACGCAGTTGCATGGTCTTTATTATGCGAGCGCTATGATAATAAGCGCCTATTGGTTAATGAGCATATCAAATGTTTGTTTCGTTAGAAACTTTGCATAAAGAATCTGAAAGGGGGCATAAGATTATTGATAGACACTTTATCAAAAAATTTAAGTGCACTCAATTCATTAGGCGAGCCTACAGACAAGTGGGACTCGCTCATTATTTATATGGCATCGGCGAAGTTGGATGGTGTCACTGCTAGGAAATGGGAGGAATCTAGGTGGCAATATGGAATCCCCCACTTTGGAGGAATTCTTGTCTTTCTTGCGTCAGCGCGCTACTGTCTTGGAGACAATCAATTCAAGTAGATATTCTAGGAATGTTAATAACAATAAAAATGAAAAGTGTTTATCAAAATCAAAAACATTTATAGCTTCATCTAATGAGCTTCCTTCTCATGACACTTGCGTGGCGTGCAAACACAATCATAAATTGCATGAATGTCCCAAGTTTAAATCGCTTCCAGTGGACCAAAGGATCACTTTAGTGAACCAATGGAATTTGTGTACTAATTGTTTCCGCACTGGACATTCGGTGTTTAAATGTAGGCTAAATAGCTACTGCCGAATCTGTAAGAAAAAACATAACACATTATTACATAAAACATACTCACTCACTCATCCACAAGGTCAACAACCATCCATTCCACAACAAAAACCAATACTAACTAACAACTCTGATACATCAACTAGTAGCAATAACATACCTGAAAATACCTCTCAATCAGTGGGTACCCCCACTCCCAACCCCTCGTCTACGATTTCTATGTCCGCTATCACCGCCAATCAAGCTGTGCTTTCGACGGCGTTGGTCAAGGTGAATTATAGTGGTAATATTTACACTTTGAGGGCTATACTCGATAGCGGTAGTCAATCCTCCTTCATTACTGAAAGGGCACAAAGGCTCATCTGTTGTCCCAAGAGGCAAAATAATTATCAAAGTGTGTCTGCTTAGGCAACACTTCATTTAATTTAACTGAGCATTGTAACCTACGCTTTCTTCACTTCATAGTGATTTCACTTTTACGGGCTAAATGCTATATTTTTACCACAAATTACGGATCACATTCCACAAGCGTCAATTCGCATGCAGGACTTAGGGATTCCTACCCACATAAAATTAGCTGATCCTCAGTTTTAACCTGCCTGATAAAATCGACTTGCTATTAGGTGCCGATGTATTCTGGAATGTAATAGGTACAGGCAGGTTGAATCTAGGACCTCAGCGGCCTATCCTACAAGAAACCTATCTTGGCTGGATAGTAGCTGGGCCCATGAATATTAATTATTACGAAAACAATTACAATAAATTAAGTTGCAATTTCTCACGTAATATAAGAGAACAACTTACTAAATTCTGGGAGATCGAGGAGGTACCAAGAGACCTGAAATCTGAATTACAGGAAAATTATTGTGAACGTCTTTTCACTGAAACAACTCGCCGCGAAACTGACGGTAGGTTTTGCGTTCAGATTCCTTTCAAGGAATCTTCAGCTGTGTTAGGAGAGTCCTACGATATAGCTGTAAAAAGGCTTAAGCAAATAGAAAGGAAATTAAAAAATAAACCACAGCTGAAGGAAGATTACAGTAACTTCATTCACGAGTACGAAACGCTTGGGTCATATGACTGAAGTAAGCAAACCAAAATTCGCGTGCTATTTACCTCATCACGCCGTCATTAGGGAGAGCAGCGAAACGACTAAAGTGCGCGTCGTGTTCGATGCTTCTTCAAAGACCTCAAGCGGTGTATCGTTCAATGACATTCAACATGTAGGACCCGTGGTCCAGGACGATTTGTTCTCTATTTTACTAAGGTACAGACAACATAGGTATGCGGTCTCTGCTGACGTGGAAAAAATGTACCGTCAGATTTTAATTGATCCTGAGCAGAGACACTTACAAATGATTTTATGGCGAGACGAACCTTATATGCCTATAAAATATTATGAATTAAATACTGTCACCTATGGAACTGCATCTGCGCCATATTTAAGCACCAGGTGTTTACTTCAATTATCGCAAGAGTGTACAGATGAAAATATCTCTCAGCACATAAAAGAAAATTTTTATGTTGATGACTTTCTTTCAGGGGCTGAAACTGAAAAAGAATTAAGTCAAATTATTAACTCAGTAACATCTGTTCTCAATTTTGCATGTCTGCCTTTACGAAAGTTTCGCACTAATGCATCGATAAACATCGACAAAACTTCAAATGAGTCTTCACCGAAAACCTTTGATTTATCGTCTCAATCAAGTGTACTAGGGCTCAAGTGGAACCCCGCCAAAGATATGTTACAATTTCCGGTCAATATAAATTGCGAATCTCAAGCTACAAAAAGAAACATTCTTTCTAATTCAGCAAAGTTATTCGATCCTCTCGGCTTGGTCAGTCTGACTACTATTATTCCAAAAATAATGCTACAGAAATTGTGGCTCTCAAAACTTGATTGGGACGATCCAGTTGACTCCAGATTAGAAAAAGACTGGTTTAAATTTGTAAACGAGTTGAACCAGATTTCCGATATTGAAATACCTAGATGTTGTCTGATTCTTAACGCAACGAAGATAGAATTACATTCATTTTCGGACGCTTCCCAAGCAGCATACGCAGCTGCCATTTACCTTCGCTCTATTGACGATTTCGGCAATACGTTGGTCCGACTGCTCTGCGCCAAAACAAAGGTCGCTCCAGTCAAACCTACAACCATCCCAAGGTTAGAACTTTGTGGAGCTCTACTGTCAGCACGTTTGAGTGATAAAGTGTCGAAAGCTCTACGACGCAACATTGACAACAGCTTCCACTGGACAGACTCTACGATAGTACTAGGTTGGTTGAAGTCTGATCCTCGCGATTTGAAACCGTTTATTTCAAACCGTGTTTCAGAGATACAAGATATAACTTCTCAGTCTTCTTGGAGACACGTGCCTGGAGAAGTTAACCCTGCGGACATAGCGTCGCGAGGTGTAAGTCCTAAACAAGTTATATCGTCAAAGATCTGGTGGGAAGGACCGTCATTTCTAATGAATGACCAGTGTGACTGGCCTCAGAATCCTACGATAAAGAATATTTTTGACTTACCAGAAAGAAAGGACACTAAAACTAAACCTAAAACTACAACTACACTACATACCACTAACACTAACTCTACAACATACACTAACACAGGCGTCGACTGTTGATCTGGGCGACGCGGTGAACTTCGAAAGATTTTCGAGGTTCTCTACGTTGCACAGATCTACGGCTTACGTCCTACGATTCATTAATAATCTTCGTAATAAAACTACTAAGACTACAGGATCATTAACTACAGACGAGTTGAAGTCATCTCTCATGTTTTTAGTCAAGGTACACCAAGATAAATACTTCGCTAAAGAAATAAAAATGTT
The DNA here is from genome assembly GCA_009982885.2 of Hyles vespertilio. Lineage (NCBI taxonomy): Eukaryota > Metazoa > Arthropoda > Insecta > Lepidoptera > Sphingidae > Hyles > Hyles vespertilio. Next base: position 10,065,761 of record CM042828.1, read on the forward strand.
ATTAAACAAACAAAATTTACCTGCTACTTCGCGGCTCTCCTCTCTTAGGTCCTTTTGTTGACAATAATCAAATACTTTGTGTTGGTGGAAGATTACAAAACTCATCTGAAACATATAATAGAAAGCATCCAATATTATTAGACTCAAGTCATATTTTTACTAAATTGCTCTTTACGCATTATCATAAAAAATACTTACATTGCGGACCGCAGCTCCTACTGAGTAACATAAGAAGTGAGTTCTGGCCTCTACGAGGTAGAGTTTTAGCTAGAAGCACAGTCAACAGCTGTAAGATATGTAGAATTATGCAAGGTAAAACAATTAATCCCGTCATGGGAAACTTACCAGCCGCTAGAGTTGTACCAAGCCCTCCATTTCATAATAGTGGCGTTGATTTCGCCGGGCCTTATTTTGTTCTAGATCGCAAAGGTCGTGGGGGTAAGACATCCAAGTGTTACATGTGCATATTTGTCTGTTTTGCCACCAAAGCTCTACATTTAGAGGTAGCGAGCGACCTCTCATCCAATGCCTTTGTTTTATGTTTGAGGAGATTCATATCCCGTCGAGGAAAGCCAGCTACTTTATTTTGTGATAATGGAACAAATTTCGTAGGAGCAAGCAACGAGTTCGCAAGTTTTTTAAGTTCAAGCAATGATGACATCTCTGCCTTTGCAGCTGATGAAGGTATTAATTTTAAATTTTCGCCGGCTTACTCTCCACATTTTGGCGGCATTTGGGAAGCCGCGGTTAAATCTGCCAAGTACCACATAATTCGAACGTTAGGTAGCCAACATCTTACATTCGAGGAGCTATCGACTCTATTTACTCAAGTCGAGGCTATCCTTAATTCCCGTCCGTTGACTCCTTTATCGGCTGATCCTAACGACCTTGAACCCATCACTCCTGGGCACTTCCTGATCGGAAGATCGCTGACTTCGCTGCCATCGCCGAGCTACATCGATGTCAAGATGCACAGACTCGATCGTTATCAACGCATAGAACAATTACGACAGTTATTTTGGGAACGCTGGCGCAACGAATATTTAAGCGAACTACAGCATAAAACGAAATGGCGAGTAAAGCAAGAAGGACTACAAGAAGGCGAACTAGTTGTCCTTAAAGAAGACAATGCGCCACCGCTAAAGTGGCGCATGGGACGCATACAGAAACTCTACGCTGGCCCTGATGGCGTACACAGAGTCGCTGATGTGAAGACATCCAAGGGCGTTGTTCGACGTGCCGTCCACAGGCTTTGTTGTTTGCCAGGATCTGCCACAACCGCAGCAGCAAGACAACCTTCTCGAGCTCCTTCAGGTCGTCGAGGGGGGGCAAGATGTTTAGGCTGCGAGTAACAAAACGCATCCACTACGTCATCGGCAGCTGTCAATATCAATTTAAATAAATGTCAAAAATATAACGCTTGATCGCTCTGTTGTGTACGGATGTGTGTACTTAAAAAATATATATTTGAAAGAACCAGGAGTATTATTTGAAGAAGTTTGGAGCCGGCGTTATCAGATAGCCTTGCATTTTTTTACCTTTAGCTGCTGGAAGTTCATTGCAAGAATATAAGGCTCCACACAACTCAAGAGTGTTTGTTATAGATTGATAAAATTACCGAATATACCGCCTATAAAATATTTTTTTATTATTGCATAGGTTAGACAAATAATCTAAATTAGTTGTTGTATAGGCTTCTAAGTCGACCTATCTACTATAACGTATATAAATCACAATGGGTCTTTAATTTAATTCCTTCCTGTTGAGCACGTAATGTCTCATTTAATAGCGAATATTATAAGAAACCGCAATTGTTTCAATTTTCCTTAACAGTCGGGTCCAAGTAATACGTATGGAAGTTGTTTCTTGCTCATCGAGTTAGTCACAACATACATGCGGTAAACGGTACGAATTAAATATTTCTCAACTGTAGTTTTGAGGTTTTTCAATACATATTCTGTATTTGCTATATGACTAAACTTTTCGTCACCAATTATGTATTAAGCATTGTCTTCCACATTATTTGACTAGTGGCAGATAGATAGATAAAAACGTTTATTTTGGCTAAACACAAAACAATCTTAAAGAGTTACATCAATATAAGTAATAATTACGGATAGGTACATATGTAGGATATTGTAGCCGCAATCAAGTCCCAGCTCAGCAATATGCAATGCTTCAAGGAGCAAACCGCTGGTAATTTTGCTGGTACCTGGTATACAGTCCTATGTAAATATTTTATATTATGCTCCAAGTGGCGTAATTTAAACTAAAAAGGAGAAACCACCGGCAAGAAAATCACAGAATAGGTACCTAAACAACATAATATGTTTTATCACACTAGTGGGCTAGTGTGACTAATCTTAGTAACGAATAGGCACAAATATTTTCTATTTTATTTTACATTTTAAGTTTCATACCTGGGACTTGATTTTAAGCGATATTTATGAATATGCTGTCTTTATTACATATTGAGGGGGAAATAAACTCGGTGGAATGTAGGTACCATCAAGTTCCTCTGTTTACGACTTCTGGTCTGACGTCATTCACGTATGCATTAAATTCTACAATATCGAATCATATCATTTAGATTTTCTTCTCATGTTTAGATTTCGAATTGTCTCCACCGCTATTTCAAAGCCTTGGTGGCGGTTTTGGTTAATCGGAGAAATGAGAGGTCACAGATACGATTCCGGAACCCAGAAAATGATTTACGATATTTCTCGTCTAGGTGTGAAACTAAAAAGCCTCATAGTTTCTGATACACAGGACACTCGATTTTATTGATCTTAATGGGATATGCATGCACATATGTATGGTGACTAAATGAACAATAGATAGAAACTATAGCTTAATCACAATGACGTACATTTAACTTGTTATGGCAATATGTACGCAATAACCTTGCGTGAGGCTTATCATTGGGTATTCCCCGTTCTCTTAACTCTGCCAATCTGAATTAATACTGTGTTCTGTGCAAAAACTTTTCCTGATAAACAATTGGCGACTAAATATTCCACTTGTAGTGAGTCATTACTTAGACATGTCAAACGTTTTTGTCAACTAGAAATTAGTGTTGACGATTTTTCTATTTTTGTTATTTTACATACATACGCCCATAATCCTGTATCCTATAAGGGTCGGTTGAGACTATAGAACGCCACTTTGCTCGATCCTGACATATTACTTTCGCTTCATCCACTTTCATCAACCACTTCATGCATTCTCATCGGTTCAGGATACTTTGGCCTGCCCCTTGTTATTTTACTATTAGCAAATTAAATATGATTTTTTTTTTGTGACGGTGATACCTTTAATTTTGTGGTGGATTTGTTCTTCAAGTATAATTGACAGTCTCTGTAGTCGTGCTGTCGTTGAACATATTTTTTTCAAGATATGGATGTTCTTCGCGTATTCGGTAGAGGCATTATGTACGCGGAATTTTATAAAGTCCTATCACGATATAACATACATAATTTTTTCGGTTGTTAATTATATAATTCTACTAGAGGCAAATTAGTTTAAACTACTAAGCCCGTGTTTTAAAACATAAATCAATACGCATAGTTTCTGCGCAAAGAGTTGAATATATGTATGTAGAGTACACTAGAAGAGAAAAACAAACATTTTTTTTTTACACGAGTAGGGCATAATGACTGCACTGCACTGATGGTAAGATTGAGCAAAGATTGCGCAATTGCAAAGATTAAGCAAAAAACATATTATATTAAGTTAACATTTTGGAATTAGTTAACATCCAACATGCATATAATTTATAATAACATGAGGGTTTAAACCGTCTTTTTAATTTTTTACAGGTATTTTACATGTTGCTGAAAGAAAATAGTGCCTTAAAGGTAAGTTTTGAATATTTAATAGATAACAATGTTAATCAGGTATATTGTTTATGGCATAGGTAGATTAGAAATCTTAGATTTGCTTAAAAACATTTCCCTCGGGATATGAAAAAAGTTTTTATTCGTTCTATAAGTAGAGTGTGAGATAATTTGATAACTAGGATTATAAGTTTACGGTTCTTGTTTGAAGTATTAAACTGATGTATTTTATTTATTGATTAAATACAAAACAGGTTACAATAATGTAACCAGCAAACGTAATATAATACACATTACTGGACAATAATAATAACCCAAATATGTGCTCGAGAATTTATATACTTGATTGCCTAAGACTTAGTCATATTCGTTTTATTTTAAGTTATTTTATGGTTTGTTAGTTTTTCATTCGTTCAAATATGTATGTACTTAAAAAAGCGTAGCATATTTCCTCGGGCGTAATATTATACAGTTTTATAAATATACTCGTTACTTCGGTCTATATCCGAGAGTTTGAACTCAGGATATGAGTCAAGACAGGATACTTATTCTTTAAACATTACTTACTGCAAGTGGTTGTGACAAAAAATGGAGTGGTGACCGCACATTCAAAAATAGGCCTAGTATATTTTTTGATTTCTGGGCGTGTTTCTGAAATTACAATATATCACGAAAGTAAAACTAATGAAAAAAAAATCGTGTCATATCCATTATTTATATCTATGTATACCGATTCGTTTTCGATATGTCTTAGTAATTTAAGTGTAGCGTCAAATAAAAAAATAAACATTAAATATACCTTAATATTCCTTAAACTTTATTACGGAGAAAAAGTTTAAAAGTACATACTTTTGGCACATTTGGAAGTTTATCCACTAGTACCTACCAGTCATACGCCAAAACAATCATTACGCACGTTTTTATCTATGTCTGCGTATTATCTTTTAAAACTTACTGACGTTTTGATTGTATGTATGACTTGCATACTTTGCTTTGATAGCAACTGTTCACACCTTTGAGAACTTAGGAATTATATTATATACGATGCATCATATATTTTGCCCTTTAATAGATAAAATTGATCTTGGACCATCATCCTTGAAATGTAACTATGCAACGAGGAAAAATTAACAAGGGGCAAAACTGCCCTGGCTAGTAATATAACTCTTTAAAATGTAGGTTAATAACCGGTTGTTCCCTCTTGTTGTGGATTATTTATGAATGAAATATATTTTTCATTGTAGAATTGCAAACATCAATTAATTAAGTAAGTATTTTTATCATCTCTATAAATTGCATCATATATTCATTGTCTCTAAAGGCAATGAAATAAATAATAGTTTAAGATAAAAATATTATTCCACGCTAGGATTATCTATTCTAGGCTAATTTTACAAAACGAATTTAACATACACAAAAATGTGGCCAGGATTGATTGATGCGGAATTTGGCTTTAGTCTGCCCAATCTGTTCGACACCAAAACCACAATGAAAACTACTAAAAAATACGCTGTTCGTATGAATTGAATTCCTCGTGTCGACATCACAAACGACCATTAAATCATTGTGCCATGAACGTTGTCAACTGCATCGGTGTGTAATTCACGCCACCGCGCAAGGACGCGCCTAGTGCTGGTTTTCCCATGTCCATAATCAATATGTTGGTTATTGTTTATTGCCATTAAAATATATATAATACCCTGCTAACCCTTGCTCAAGGGTAGCCACTTTAAGCAGACTTTAACAAAAGGCAAATATAATCATTAATCAAAATACATAAGAAAGACAAGTTTATAATTTGTTTAAAATTTGTTAACTCTATCCCTCGATATGATATTTGAAATTAGCATGGGAAGAAGACCGTGAAAATTATGATAGCCGTGGCAATAATCTTTAAGTAAGCTGAAGTATTAGTAATGTGAATGTGAATTAGCATTTTCATTTCTTTGGAAAATTCATACCTAATTTGTAATAATAAATAGCTCGACCAAGTTATCACTTATTCAAAACATTTCTATCGTAAATATTTCATCAAGTTTTATTATTCTATGATTAATTTTAAGATTTCGTTTATGTATAACATTGATATTTTCAAACAACACTGCAATATATACTACTCCATTCTAAAATCATCCTAAAAAATAGCCCCGCCAAAATCTTTCCGCTATATACACCGCTCTTCTAAATATATACCGTAAAAATGTATTCACCATCTGATTGTGTTTACGAAGAAATTTGGTGACTCACTGGATTGTGCTCTGATAACGGCTGTTACGTTCGGAAAAGCATTATTATGTTTGCTCCATTGAAGGTTTAAAGTATCGCGTTATCTCGCTGATAGCAATATCACACGTGTATGTTGTGCATGTTTATCATAGCGCCTCGATGCGCATGCGCAAACACTGTCATATAAATATGTACACGCCACTGCCAATACTATGAACTCTTGGCATTATTTCTAATAAATATTTATTTTTGTTTTATACTATGTCTAAATATGGAAATGATGGACTTTATTCAGAGAATGAGTCGATACAATATTGTGTTTAAATAGGTATTATAATGTTTTTATTTAAATTAAATATTGTGTAAATCCAATTTGTTTTATTTTTATTGTGGGGTATCATTAAATTGGGATAACATAAAACAAATGCATGAGAGTAAAAGTGTTCGGAAAATATTTTTTTTATCAATTTTATAGTCACATATTCTAGAACTAGTAGCCAATATTTTGAAACATAATTTATACAATAGAACATTTTAATACATAACATTTTTTTACGTCTAATGTACCTAAACTCTTGCACAAGCAATAAGTGTCTTCACACTATCGTAAGAGCAATACAAGCAGAGTGTCTGTGTGCAAGTCCACTTAACTTGAATGTGTGTGTGTATGCGTTTATGTGTGTGTGTTCCAAGGTCAAGGACTACACGTGGGGGAAGAAATACGATCGTGGGGCACGGAGTACGAACCGTTAGGGACCGGCCGACTAACCCTTTTAGTATTACAACTGCACCCGGTTTAAACGTTTTATTCTCATGCATATTTATACTAGTACTAAAAAAAATATAAAATTAAAATGTAGAATAGCAGTTTAATTGTGATATTATTATGTTTTTTTTTATCTTAACTAATTTATCAATATTTAATTTAACATAAATTATAGTATTATCTACAACTTATTTATCATTTTATATTATGAATTTCTCTAATTCGATCTTAGAAAGTATAAAACGCACAGTGCCATCTCTTATTCACATGTGAAACTACAATGGTATTCAGCTTAAGATTGTATAGCTTAGTGTTAGTGGTCGCGTATAGATGGCGCTGCTCGCCGAAACTGAAGAGAAACCTGCAATGAAAATGCAATAAGAAAATTGAAGATTGACTTCAGACTATTGAACGACCGGGTGCCACGCTGTGCTCTCTCGGGATTTATGCAGAGTGAACACAGCTGGTGGTATCTCAGTTGTTCCCTAGTTCTCTTCCTCTATAAGAAGACAGAAAATTCAGAAGAAAGAATATTAATTGTCGAGAAGAAATGAAGAAGCGAAGAGTTTAAGCCATAAAGATTCGTGTGTAACAACGTGTATTCAAAATCGAAACATTTGGATTTTGAAATTGTCTGTCAAAAGGACTAGTGGATCTAGCTACCCTCTCGAGTATATAAATAAGCGGATATATAGTATAAAAATATATTATATACTTTATATATGTATGTCTTCAGTTATTACGAATTAAATCAGAGATACGAGTAATAAATAAGGATAGATGCAGATGACAGTCGTGTTATGTATAAAATAATGATCAGTACATATAAACATTTTATGACGTAAAATATTAGGCACAGTTCTAAGAATTTACTGTAAATAATCATGTAATTATGTACCTACATGTCGCGTAATGGACGTTTAACATTTATAGTTCTTGTAATGTTATTTAAGTTCGTGCTATTGATTGGCGTCAGACACGGATTTAGTAAACTGCAAAGGGGCCCTGTGTTGGGCGATCAACCCTTCAAATAAACATTTAAAATAGTGAGGCGTGTTCATCCGTATAAAACTTAGGGTGGATGAGCCTTTAAAACCACCCCAATTTCAAAACATAGTTAAATAATAGTACTTACAAACTAGTGATGCATAGTTTTTTCGGCCTCAGATTCGTTATACATAAGCAAAAATACTGTAATAAACATTTTATTAAAACAGAAATGGGTTAGTAGTCTTGGGATTTTGGGTTCAATTTCCATATCAGTAATAAATAATATTCACAAAATATTATGGTAGAGTCAATTAAACTATAATTTTGAAAATATTCCCATACTAAAATAGAATGTTGTGTCGGGGCTATCTGTTCCGAAACAAATACTTATGGATCAGAGAACCATTTGTTTCGATGCGGGGATCGTACCCGCGGCCTCTCGTTTTATAGCCGGTGTTTAACCAACTGCGCCGCAGAGGCTGCTACTTATAAATCCTGTTGTATATACATGTGGATACCTACCCGCAAGTAACCTTTTACTTTTTGATTCATTTGTTTACTAGCGTCAATATTCCAATATTGCATCATTTGTGTATAGTCAGGCTATGAGCATGTTGGGTTTTATTAAAATGACTATTATAATTTACCTTATATAGTCAGAGAGTCATCCCTCTGTTTATTAATTAATATCAGACTACTGCGTCAACCCACCAGCGACAATACGCAACGCTATTTACTACCCTCATTCTGTTAAAACTCTAAAGTTTTTGCAGTCGATTATTTCGGATTATTCGGATATTACAAGTGTTATACCTTAAAGTAAAACCCCTACAGGCTGGATATACTATAACAATCCGATTTAGTACTAATTTGGAATCTAAGAATAAAATAATTTCAACTACCACTCCGAAAAGATAAGCTGGTTACGTTAGTTTTACCAACCTTAAACCCCATCATTATGATGTCCGGAAATTGTTCTATCATCCGAATAACGACAGAGTTCTTTCCTTCAAGTTCTGGTAGGTAAAGTTAATTTTCTGGTGTCGGATTTAGGTAGAGTCTTGACTCTACCTAAATTAACAAATACCTCACAGTTGCACTCTTCAGCGTTTTTATGACAGTATGTAGAGTATGTCGAGCCCAAATTTCCTTCTGAAAGTTTCCAGTTACCTCCTCTCTTAGAACCTATCTCTGGTAATTAACTTTTGATCGCAAGTACAAGTCAACTGTCTAATGTCAATTGTTCCACATTTCTCTCAATTATTATGTATATTTATTTGCTCATTCACGCTCCGCTAAAAGGATTCAGGACTAAAGTATAAAAATAGTAATACTAATTGCAAAAATTTTCTAAATCCGTGTCTACGCAACTTTTTTTAATGTAAATGACTTCCACATTTTCGCCGTACGATGCGTGCGCTGTTCGCACGCGCAAATTACTGGACGCACTTTTTACTTGACCGAGAGAAAGTCGTGTAATTTATAATATTTACACTGTGTACAACAACTGTAATTCTTTATAATTCTTCCACGTCATTATCACTAACTAACACGAGCACGTTACATTTCACGGCCTGCAATGTTGCGCTCAAATGCCTTTGCAGTAGCAACTATCTAACTAAAATGTAAGGAAAATATTTCGTGTGGCAGACGGAAAAATATATGTTTGGGTGAAGTTGTAATGTTGGTCGGGACTCGTCATGATTACCAAATTTGGTTTGGTTAAATTGTCCATAAAAAAAAATATTTCCAACATTAAATCTACCTACTCGTATTTATCTTATTTTTAGTTCATATACTACGTGCATTTTATTTTGTTGTACGTATTTTCTTCCCTTTGTAATCTTTGTGTTATTTTTTTCATGATTTTCAATATTTTTGTAGGTTTGTATTTTAGTAAAAACTTCAGCAACATCGTATTTTCTTTAGTATAAGCATTTTGCAAGTACTATTGTATCCTGTTAGTACCACAACTTCAAAACGTATTATGTAAGTATTCATAACGTTATGCAGTAAAACTGCGCTAGAAACTCTCCCTGCAACATAAATTGATTTCTTTTTATCTTTTTGCTGCCTTTTTTCAAAATTTTACGTCTTTTAATTATTTCTAACTGTTACCTTGCGATATATCGTATATCATGGTATCGTAAGTTAGAAAGATGGAAGTCAGATGGGACTAAAGCCACGCTAGCCAACGCCTATAAAACCAGTACAGGTCCGTAGCAAGGCATTTATTTAGGGCGCCCAAATAGCCTGCTGTCCTAGTGGTTCACCTCTACGCGTCCTGATTCGTCCCACATTCACGTCCCTGACACGCCGCAGCCCTGGCCACTCGAGTTCCGGGAACGCTCTGCTGTCCTGATTTTCCAGCGAATATTCACGAATTGGCCTCGAACCTGGATTGAATTAGGTCAGACAGGCCTTGCTGAAGCCTTGTTAAATTATTGTATCTCATTCCCATTACGAATTCAACGTTGAGTTGTTTTTCAGTATCGGATGTGATAGCTGAAGACCTTAAGGTGAGTGGTGGCACAAGACTTTTTGATATGGAGATTACCTATAATTTTATGATGCCCTTTTTTAATTTGAATTACGCGTTGGAAGTTACTAATATCTAAAATCCTATATTCGTGGTTACAAATTTCAACTATCAATCAGAAAAAAACATCAGCTTAAGAAAGCTCTGCCACTTCAAACCTTTCGAGGATCCCTAGATGGCTCTCCGTCTTCTAGGTAATCGTGAGACTGTGAACGATCGCCCACGTTTCACATTTCATACGCCGCTTCTGATAAACGACTGAGACAATTATATCTAAGATACCTCATGTTATATACCTTACAATTGAAAAAATATTCATTCACATTATGTCCAGCTTTCTAAAAATGTATCTACATTGTATTATAGATAATTCAAACATTGTAAAATAAGTAGTCAGCGTTTTCCTGTTGCTAAAGACAGGTGGAACTAAGTACTCGGCTAGCCTTTAGGTATTACCATACGTCTCGACTCAGTACAAGTTTACATTGCTAGTAAAGAACTTATTAGAAAACCGGTTCTGTTATGACTGACAGCATTTATACGTATAAAGTGTACAGTTTATTGTGCATATCTCGCGAACCTTTAGACCGACTACCAAGTGAGAGGGCATTGCTATTGGAAAATATTGAATATTTGTGACCAGTATTGCTACACCAGTGCCATATTGAATGTATGCAATATCGCAGTAACGTACTAATTATACGCCAATATGTTGGACCTACACATCTCTATATATTCTTGTTCATGTATAAATTTATTCCCATTTTAAAATTGGGTCGACTTTCCGTGCATTGTTGATTTATTTCTGCCTGAGATTAGAGAGGATGAAGGGTTTTTGTGATTCCCGTTTACAGTTTGTATTGGTTCGAGGCTGTGCGGACACAGTTCCAACTAGGTCAAGCCAGACCTTGGAACTATTATGAAATTTCGACAAGATAGATTGTCTGGCCTTTGTAGTTGGAGCTAGGGAAAACTGCATTGTAAATAAAAAGTCTAACCTGACAGCTTTTACAATGAATTTCCTTGCAAGTTGAACAATTTTACAGAAGTATTATATTAAATAAATTGTGATAGTTGTTTCGTCGATATACTACATTCCAAACAATTTGGTAAAATATTCTGATTGTATTAAATTAGGTCACGAGTGTCATTCAGCTTGTAATATACGTGAGTGGTAGTCCAAGTACAAAAATATCGGCGAATCAATTAATCTTAGAAGAATGTCAGAAATTATACCTTGTTGTTATTCTTAGAATTATTCTTAAAATAATGAACAATAGAACAACACTAGTAGATCTTTAGGACACAACTTCATTGCCATTTAAAAAAAATGACTCCGGTCTTTGTATCGCACCTACGATTACCTTGTTAACTTGGGTGCCCTCTGTGGTTAATACTTATAATAATCGGAGCAAAGTCTCTTAATTCAAATAGTTCGGATACTAAACATTTATTATAGAATCAAAGTGTTGATTGATGATTCCATTATCCCTCTCTGTCCGCGAAGACCATGGCACGAATTCGAAAAGGGTATGTGTCCACTACAACCTACTTTGTCTTGCATTAGAGATGTTTACGGAGCGCTTTGATTACCTGTTGATTGTAAAATTAGCATTTAAATCTGTGAAAGCGCCGTCACTGCTTTCAATACTGTGGTCGTTTATAGTGGCTTCAGAATACTAAATTATTCGAATACAAATGTGTATATTACTCTCATAAAAACCTTATTATGTGAAACTCTCGTTACAGCTTTTTCACTTTCAACGTCATTTTCGTCGTAAACATTTAGTTGGTCTTTAAGTAAAATTATCATTTTATCATTGTAATCTGCTCATGGATCAATCTTTAGCATTTGTTCGATCGTTCCTATTTCTTAAGTTTCCGTCACTTCTTTTTTATTCTTAAATATTTTGAATTACGCTACGTTTATTGGGTCATCATCTGTTCCTACATCGTCATAAACATCACTTGCTTCAAGTACCACAATGTTACATACCTCATGTCTCTCCTTTATACAAATCAAAGGCGAACATCAGTTGATGCTAATGTCTTGGCGCCTTCAAGTCTAAATATCTTTGGCGGGACAGTGGCGGCCCGTCGCCAACACTCCCATGCCAACTGCATCTGGCACATACCTGAATTGCACAAACACCAATGTATAACGATCAAGGGCAACCGCTGTCGTAACGGTATTCGCATTGATCTACAATTATTATCTCGGATTAAAGTGACATCTTTATCAAAATGTGGGGTTTTAAAAGTTGGGTGCGCTGCTAATTTGCAAATGTCTGCGGGAAGAGGAGTGGCTTTAGGAGGGTTAATTTGATCGGGTTGTGTTTTGGTGTTATGTAATTGTCATGTGACCTTTACGTCCAGCCATTCGACTAAGCAATAAATATAGATTTTTGTCTCTATTTATATTTAGTTTGAAATAATTTATATTGCTAAATATAATATAAATGATACTCTTGATTCTTGACCGATTAGTTTATACGCCGGTTAATGTCAGTTTATCTGTTCTAGATTTTCTTCTAGTGCAAGTTTCCATAAGCAATAAAGGCAATAACAAAAATCAAATAATTAGGATTGTATTAAATACAAAAATCAAATAATACGTTTCTTGTTTGTAATGTCCTCGTTTCCATTCGTCAGACCTCCGTACTTTAGCCGTAGCAATAACGGAAATCGAAAACTACGGATAAGAGTTTATAAACTCTTGCCTTCGAAATCTAGGCACAAGAAACCGTTTTTTCTTGATGCCTATCTCTTCATAGGGTTTTGAAGCGCAATTTTTTTGTTGGAGTGAAATTGCTTAAGTGTGTATGTTTTCCTCTTTATACTACCTCGTGTTCTCGTGTCGCCCAAGGAGATCTCAAGTTCACGGCAGTAGAACCCGGGAGCAACAGTTGGATCGATAGAGGGGTGCAGCAAGGCTCTTGCATTGTCATGGCGACCTGCAGCCGTGACCTGGAAGGCGGAGCGAGGGCTTGGGGGAGGGGGTGGGCTGGCAAGGCGCGCGCGGGGTACGCGGCGGGGCACGGGGGCGGGGGGGGGGCTGGGGGGGGGAGTGGGCCTGCATCGAGCGGCCGGGCTGCATCGAGCAGTTATTTCGGTGCAGCTGGTCGGCCGCAGTCGCTCGTCGTGCCTCCGATAGCGCGCGCGCCTCGGTACTGATTGCATCGGAAAACGCCCCCGTACGACGTTTTCCAACAACATTTCATTACGAAATTGTGCCTTATATATTAAAGCCAGTGCTCCTCTGCCATCGTACCTGTTGCACAAGACTGCACTCTCGCGTGGTGAAACCGCGTGGAAACTCTTTTTCTCGGTAGCAGACGCGTAACTTTCACCGCTCACATTCCGCTGCTGCGCTCCACCACCTCCACCACCACTCAACGCAATTACTCTTCATGTTTGTTACGTGTCTCAATTAGCTTTGACTTATGTGCAAGCTGTATCAATTCAATGATAACATTGTTAAATACATGGAGTTCGCCGCGATGCTCTCGTACCATCGACATTCCCACTTGCATTTAACATTGGAAAAAGGTTCGTAGATCTTAAAGCACCTCATGCGATATGGCCGTAACAATCAAATCAATAAATATGTATAATAAGTTTTTGAATCACATTTGAAATCAATACATTGGGTATAGTTTGATTAGTCTTACATTCATATGTGAAGTAGCATGAGTAACAAATCTGAATGTTTCTAGAAAGGACTATTGTTCCTAGTAGTATAATAAGGAAATGTCACATAATACAGGACGCTTACATCCAGTTGAAAGCATTCGAAGGTAACATGTCACGAATGACGCTCTTATACCGAGATATGCACCATCTGGCGCTTGGCCAGGGATGCAGTTCCGAAGGTCGCGCCGCGAGCTGGTGCCGGGGGGTAGCCGCGTGGACGGGGTGGGGAGGGGGGGGGGTGCGAGGTCGCACCGGCAGGGGGAGGGGGACGCGGGAATAATGTAATAAATAACGAGAGTACAACGCAGGTGCATCCGGGACCTTCAGGTACTTGCCAGGTACTTGGTACCCATAGATATGCTCTCGTATTGATCTGATTTTATTGGTTTCGTTTCAATTTTATTTGCATTTATAGCGAGCCTCAGTTTCTTCACGATCTATTAGAAATTAGATTATTGGTTTTCTAGTATTGTGCAATATGTATCAGTCTGCTTTTTTTCACTTTAGAGACCAAAGTTAGTTAATGCCGGTTAAACACGGTTTGAGGAGAAATGAAGAAAAGTGTCATTGCATCAAAGAGATCCGTGGTTGATCAGTAGCACACGAATGTTGAATCTTGTTTGTTGAAATCGTTTTAGTATTCAAACGATTATTGTAGCACAGTTTGCGAGACGCGTGCTCCATGATAAACTACTTCATATAGAACAAACACTAGCCGATATCAATGTTATTGATTCACAGGGAGCGCGTAATTAAATCATTGTTGATCTACTTATGTAACTCTTTGAGCGCATAATTAATGTCATGGTATAATTGCTACTTTGAATTTTGCTTCATTAGACATTTTTGATATGCTTCTTTATTCGTGGTTTGAATTTTACTTGATGTATTTAGAATTATGTTTCTGGATTTTCACAATTGATCTATAGATTTAATGAAAATATGCCCGAGTTAATTTCGCCACGTGATCAACAGACAACAGCCACTAGACAGGTTACGCAGACATTAGAAATTATTCCGATGACGTGCCCACAAAAAAGCATACGTCACTATCACTTTCATCTCATAAGGCGGTGCACACATGTGCGGCCGGCGCTGCGGTCGCGTGTTGCGCCACGAACGCAGCACGCATGTTAAGGCCGGCACACACTCGCGCTGGAAACTTTCGCCCGCGAGACCGTTGACCGTGGCTCGACTTTCTAAACCATGTCGTAACGTCGGTGATCGCCCCGAGCCGGCCCATTGTAATTCACGATACGCCTCGACGCTACACGCGATGTCATTACTATCTTTTTTGTAGAGTTTTCGCAAATCCGTATAAAGTTAATGTGGACTGCAAATCCGTTGGTACTTCATGTCTTTTATAAGGATATAGATAAAGTATTGAATCGGCTGTAGCTATTCTAATTCGAAACGCACACCCTTGGTCGCGCGCCCTTGATCATTGTACTTTAAGTAGGTCGACAGTTTGACTACAAATGCTACGGCGTGGCGTAGGCGAATCTTATAGGTCCCGGGCGTCCTGCCAATCGCGTAAAACAAGGGCGTTGGAAATATCTGATTCGTTACACTAGAATGTCACTAATGAGCCCTTAATTACAGTAAACATCACATTTCTTTCTCGTTACATCTAGTGCACATAACTAAAGTGAGGTCATAGCGCATTTGTTATACAAGATTGCACAATATTTTATCGTGCTGCAGTTTTTTCAGCCATGTATTATTCCGTCCGAATTGCGGCATCTTGAGATCTAAAGTATCGCAATGTTAAAGTTTCTGTTTCGCAACAAAGGAATCTGTCGGATCGGTGGCGACCTATATTCCGCGCGTAACGTGATGTGGAGGTGTGACCATGGACCGAGCGACCTAGCCCTGACCGCGCCGCGTCCTAGGGAACCTAGCTGGCGTCCTTGGGCGGGCTGCCAGCTATCCCCCTCCCTCGCCGGCACCGGGACGCGCATGCACAGGAAGCCGCCTATATTGCCAATGGCCGTTCGATAATTAATCGTGTAATGCGCTAGTTACAGTCAATTCGCCTCTTACTTTTGAACGGATAGTTGCTTAGTGTCGCTTCCTGTTATAATTTATTGCGGCGATTCGTGAATTTCAGTTTTTGTTGGAATTGCTTGTAGATTACTAATCTGATAAAAAGTGGTCAGTGGTTTAGAGGAATAGATAAATTTTTTGGATCGGTAATTAACAGTAGATTTATTTAAATATGTACTATAATACTATTTATATATTTTACTAATAGCGAAAATTCAACGGAAATCGAACAATGTCTAAGATTCAAAACAATGGTTTTGAGTAATATATTGTTCAATTGTAGGTAATTTCAATTTGATATCGTGATGAATTACAATCAACTTCTTGCGCTGTTTCATCGTGACAGCAGAAGATATATTAGCGGAGATAGCTTTCTCTGATAAGACTTTTATAATTCTCACGACTTTTTTGTGAGAGCATTAAAATGATTTCACTTTTAAACATTTGTAGTCAAGAAATCGTCTGTAGAACTTGATTTCCTTATTCCTTTGCCGAGATTGTGACAAAAAGATTGGCATTAAAAATCTCTTTTTTAACTGAGTCTTAAGAATGTTGCACAATAATTACTATTTATAAACAATTCTATTTTAGTCTGTTCTCAATTCAGTAATACCTTTTCACACGGATCATTATCTTGCAGCTTTTGGAGGACTATTATTACAAGAAATTCACAGAATAACAATGAGACTTATGACAGATCTCCGACTAGATACTATAGAAGTAGAAAAACCTTAGTAACAGTCTGAACTAGATTTTCATAAAACTAAAACGTAATCATAACTATATGAGGTAGTAGCTGTTTATTTAACTTCTAAAGTTGCGGTTAACATTCCTCTCAAATTATTTTAGTATTTATTCATGGAAGTGGACATTTAAATATAACGAGCCGTTTCCAGTGAATTATGATCCTAATTGAAAATCTATTTTATTGCCAAATTCATTGAATCGGTTTCATTAATTCGTTTTACTTAAGCACTTTGTATACGAAAACATTTCAACTAAACGACAAAATGATCATAGCAACTGCCGACTATATAGAATATTATTATAAAATTCATAATTTAGAAAACTCGCATTAGTGGCGGATAACATAAATATGTCGGTGTTGTCGAAGCGAGGTAATTATTATACAGTAGGCGTTTATTAAAAGTATTGTATGCACTGCGCGCAACTTGCACGTTACATAGAATGGCATCGGGGAATACCTATTGCCTTGCCTAACGATGACGTAACTAATTCCTACGTTTATACTGGCTTGTCACAGTTCCTAGAAAAAAATGTAAACACGCCCATTAAATTCATAATATGTCAGCGTTCTGCATAATGCTTTTAGAAGTTCGTCAAAGTCAAAATAGAATGGGATGCAATAGATTTACATTTAGGAAAATTTTCGTTTTTTTTTAGTCAGAGCGGAAATGTTCGTTTAGGGTAAGGTCTAAGATGGAATGATCGTGTGCGCGAGAATGCGATCAGCTGTTCGCGATGTGTTCGGTGGTGGCTAGATGAAGTGCGCATGGCAGTACAGCGCGCGCCTGCGCAGCTTCTCTAGTGAGCGAGTAGTTTCGTAGCTCCGCGCGCGTGACTCACCCGGCCTTGAGCTCGCATACTACACAGTACACACGTAAAACCGCTAAACACTAAAATATTATTTATTATCCCACCGGCATACGAACGAAAAGTGACAGCGGTGCGAGGCCGCCGCACCGCCGCTACTGATGACACTCTCGTTAACTTTATTTCACGACGATAAAGGTTACTGGCTTAATTTAACACGAAATTATTCGGATCAGATGACTACAGCGGCGGCAATTAACGTTCGTTCTTGTTTTTATTCGAATTTAATTACGCCGAGTCTCGTTTGCGGAGGATTGTACACAAACTTAAATGTTAAATGCAAGTGGAAATTATTGCGCGATTTAATCAGTAATACGGTATGTTTTCGCTTTAACCTGGATATAATGCGAACGTGTCTGCAATGTTTTCGCGTGTCGCCGTGAGTTGGCCGTCGAAATGGAGCGTCTATTTGTGGTGCTCGAGGCCCGCCGCGACAATATCGCACCCGACATACGAGCCTTACGCGCGACTAACGGCTTCACTCTTAGGCCTATGGTTTTATTTTAAACTTAGTTTATTTATACCCACGACGACAAAATAAATTCTCAATATCGCTAATTGGATATCGATAATCTAAATAGAATGCAGTCATGCAAACAGATGGCAGAGTGCGTTGTGGCGTGGTTGTGGCCTAGTTAGCAGTGCATCTGGCGCGCGTTCTTATCGGCTCCGCTCGCATGCTCGGCGGAGCACCGCTCGCTACGAGCCGCCGCCGCCGCGCCAGTTCCCCACGCTGGCCCAAGTGGAGCATCACGCTCGGAGGACGAAAGCGTGCTGTTGACGCGAAAGTGAACATGCGTGAAAACTGGCGGAGAAATGCGGCGGCGCACAGGTTGGCCGCAGGCTGGCCGGTGGCGTCGGCGGCGGCGGAGTGTCGGCGCGGCAGTGGTGTTGCGTCAACGGCCTGCGCCCGGCCCCGTTGGCAGAGCGGGCGCGTATTTCAAGCCGGCTCGCGCGCTGCACCGACCGCTTTGCGAAACTGTCGGTTATGCAAGGCGTGCCGCTGCCAACTCGCGGCTGCTCGCGCACCGCCGGAAGGAAAAGTGGAACGCGACTCAGTGGTGCGGCCGCGCGCTCCGTCTCTGCACGCCGCGCTCCGTGCTGTCCTCCAGTGAAGTGCCTCCAAGTGTCGTGTCAGTGTCGCTTCTACAATGTTGGAATTGTGTTGCGCAAGTCCTACGCCTAATTGGGATTATTTTATACGAGTCGCGCGCGGGCCGAGAGCTCGGGGCTTCGCGGCCGGAATCTAACCCCTTGTGCTCTGTACATACACACGCACATAGCCTGCACGTGCAACACCACGATACGTATCACGTGTGCGGTGGACCACCTACATAATCTAATAACTCATATCGCTCTGCATGTTAACCCTAAGCTTACTCCGCAAATTATTTTTAAGTATTTGTGCAAAATTCTTGGTCCGCTCTTGTATGGTTCAGTCTCCCCCTGCATGTTACACTTCAAGTCAGTTGTCTTGTAGCGTTAAGTTTCCCGAGACCCGCGGTAATGTTAGCCATTCTATCTTTCACATATGCGTAAGGTTAAGCATGAGTATAAATAGAGTTGTTTGTGTGTCATTACCAGTGAAATTAACTCTAATGACGCGAGTGACAACACACGTTAAAGTCAAAGAATTTTTCCGCTGGCGACGTATCTACGTGACAGGTGCTTTCATTTTAGAAACCGCGTCCGGGCTCCGCCACGTCACGGCGCGGTACTGGCCTCGCGTTGCGAAAACCGCCTCGGTACCAGTATCAATTATAAAATGTTTGTAATTGTAATTACCGTCGGATGCGATGTTTCGAGAGGGAAAGTGTTCGGTGGAGCGTGGTGGCTTCCTCGGGCCGCGCCGCTCGCGCATAACTCGTGCGCACCCACTGATGCCCAGTAAAAGTGAGTGTAACGCATTCTCACACGTCCTCAGGCTCGTTTGCTATTCAGCGCTAGCGTTCATTCGCATTCCCTGCCGTCGCCGCGCCCGCCCCGCGCACCCCTCGCCCCTCGCCGGCTCCTTACAGCGCAGCCCATGTATTCAATGGACGAATTAATAGCGACAAGCGGACACGTTTATCGTGTTCGCGTGCTCCCATACTCGGCACAATTGCACAATGCAGCTTATCTAGCGCATGAGAGCCAACAATTATTTGTCCTACTTTCTTGTCCATGAGCGGTTTCGACCGCCGCATGCACTTTCAAACCGAACGTATGGGATGTAAAGTTTAATTTTACTTTCGCCGACTGTTTACTAGTTGGAAACGTTAAATTCATTGAATACAAATAAAGCAATTAGTGCACGAGCGCACGAGCCGAGCGTTGTGCAGGGACGGTTGCAGCTATTACATCAGTGCGCAATGCATCTAGGTGCGCGGGAGAATGCGCGTGACGTAGGCGTCCGTGCCTAATGCTCTACACGCATATTAACTCACCCATCCGTAGGGATTTATTTCAGTACCTAATCGACTATCTAGCATTGCCCTAATTGCAATATTCAAAACTGTGTGTACCACACGCATTCTGATCGTATTGATTTGTTTCGTGGTTTAAATAACGAATGTTACATTCTGAATTTTCAAATTAATTCCGGTGATAACATTTAAAAAACAGTTGAAAGTGTATTAATTAGCACGCTGAAATAGGTTAGAGTTGAAAGGTATTATGTGATCGTGTAACAGTAGGCTCATCGAGCATTATTTAACTGGTATGGATGGCGAACTACGTCGCTCTCCTCCGAAGCCGGCGCAAGGCCGCCTGTATGACCCACTTGCGAGGGCTCACCTTTGTTTCCCGGCCGTGCCGAGCTAAAATCAACCTTAAAGGCTTTATTATAATTTTATTAAGAAGTGACGTAAGGTTTTAATATTTTCGCACAAAGGCTACATATTGTGTTAATTTGTGACGTCAAACAGCATAAATAATAATGACGTAAGATAAATACGTAGTTCATACTAACTATATACAGAACAAAAGTGTACTTAATTAAATTTCCCATGGCTTTATAGCTGTTAAAACTTGTGTGAATATTTCCATATTCTAACTTACATAATTTGAATAACCAAAAATGATTTCCTATACTATATGAAACGATAAAGACTTTGTTTCTGATACATTATTGAAACAATGTCAAAAGATTATTTAGTGCTTTAATAATTGATGTTCAATGTAAGACATTGTATAATTTATGCCGATTAAAAAACATTTTTGAATAATATTTTTAGCATTAAATATATGCACAATGAATTTCAAACTTTAAAACTTGTTCTGAATGTTCAATAACGTCAATAATGTTAATTTTGCATATTTACCTAACGTCACAAATTAGCATTTTATGCGGTAAAAGTGAGAAAATGGTCACTAACCATTTCACCAGAGATATTAACATTAAAATCACGTATTTATATAACGACATAAGTAATTAAAGTTTTCATGTTCGTTTAGATATTGTGACTACATTTCGCCAGGGAATAGAGATTAAAGGCAAACAATAAAAATAAACTATTCCCGAGTTCAATGTATATTTTTGATATAATAGAAAAACCTGTCACGTGGATACTAGGGTCAATTTTATAATCCATACAAAAAACATATTTATTAATATCCAAAAACCTTAAAATGATCTTTTTGTTTTAGTATTTAATAGTTAAAATAACATAAAATACCAATCTAGGTGGCTTCCATAGTAGAAAGTATAAGTATGATAAAATGACGCACATAACATTCTAATGTATAAATCGGAATAAATTTAAACATATGAATATGTATAAAATTCAGTGGCCAATAACCTAATAAATTCGTGTCATGACAAATACAATGCATTTGCATATTATACCTACCATATACATGGTATAACATTCCTTATATGTCGTCAACTAACATTATGTATAATTTGAAACAAGCTGTGAAAGAAATAACATTAATTTTTTTTTAATAAAAAATAGTTTATCATCTTAAAAACATTTCCTTAAAAAATTAAAATATGCAGAATAATAAAACAACGGATGAGTTGTTACTGGGAAAATATAAAAAAAAACACAAATAATACAATTAATATTCACAAACCAAAAATCAACAACTTTAAGTAAACATAAAATCGAGAGTTATGTAAAATATAGTAGCCAAAGTACACTATTCACAAAGTTAAACATTAAATTATTTCATTCTACACTTTACAATATCAAAATTGACAGAGCATTGGATATGTTGGCTTGAAATTACTAAAAGTAGCAAACTTGTATATCTTCAACAACAGCACATCACAATTTAAACGTTCATTAGCATTTTATTAAATATCCAATTCTGGTTTTAAGAGTAATACGTAAAACGTAAACATATTTTTATTGATATTCATCACCTGATGAATTTTAACATACACTTTTTTTTATTTATTTTTTATTTTAAAAGAGTTAATGCAGCGTACAGATCGCTTATGTTCGATAATTTATATTCATTGACTTAGATATATTTGTTACGACATGGCTCGCTACCGGAATACATATAAAACATGCATTTAGTAATTGTTCTAAGCCTTTACAGTCAGTCGTATAAAACTTACTACATAAAACATTACGTGTAACAATAGCATAAAATAATCTATACAAAATAGTTAATATTTAAAAGTACAAACAAAATTACGAAGTTAAATCATCTAACACATTTTATGCATAAAATACGCCGTCATGCGGGCTGCATTATTTATTAATTAGACGTCCATATTTTAGAGCATTTAGTATGCAACACTACACGTGTTAGGAGGCGCGTTTCCATTGTAGGCACGACACGCCATGCGCATGCGCAGATGTGCAACCAGACACACTCATCGGTCGTTAATTTTCATACATATGTATGCAGAATTTATTTTTAAATTACAGCATTCACAAATGTTTTCGGAAGATAAGGTGTAGCAAACAAATATTAAGTGTGGCCTACATCTTTCCGTACTTTTAATATAATTAAGTACGTAATTTGAATATGAGTTTTTTTTTATAGCTTTGCGGTTTTTATAGGCCGGAGATCAACTTCCAACCAGAATAAATTTGTTAAAATTATATATGTATTATTATGCGGTCAACATTACACGTAAACTAAAAAAAATGGTTGCGGTTACGCGCATGAGGTTTTTATTTTTTCCAGATAATAAATAAAATGTTATCACTTGGAACGACAAAACGTATCGAATATAACAGAGTAATGTACATAAATGCATTTTTTATTTATGATATTTAATTACCGTGCTACACAATGGAAACGTGTCATCATAATTTATCATTACGTAGGCAGAGCAAATTATTACCTTGATCTACGCGAACATAAACATTTAGTACTAACACAGGCACACAAGCACCGACATATTTTACCTTCTAAATCACTTTAACTCAAAGATATCTATTGCAGAGCAAATATTTCAGACCATGACTTTGATTTCTGCTTATTAAATTATTTTATAGTGATAATAAAGACAAAACCTTATTTTAAAAAGTTCAGTTTAATAAATTACGGGTTTTCTCCTAAACTAAAAGATACGGCAAGGGGTCTACGAAACAAAAAAATGCATTCCCCTGTTCTAGTGTTTCAGTTTGCATAATCACGATTTATAGCAAACATATATAGATAAATACGTTTATACCCTTTAATATATTAATGTTTGCTTGATGCAAATGCAGAAAAATCATAAACATTTAAGAATTTCTCAACTTGTTACAAACTGCATAGATTTAGATTTATCTTTACCACAGTTTTATACCAGTAGTAAAATAAAATCCGGTATAGTGAAATTGTTACTGAATGAAATACAAAGTTTATGACCATTCAAAAGATAATTTTATGCAACGGGTTTTATTCGTAAATTTCGTTGTCTTAATTATTATGCGAATAATAAATATGTTTCATGCTATTGTACATAGATGGAACTAAAGTTCATTCGTACTTCATACTAATTCCTTGAGTTTTTTTTTAATTTTTACCCTATGTCTATTGATCTATTGTGATCCTTATAATATCTATAATAATAATATACTGCGTTAAAATCTTTTGTTAGTACTGTCTGATTTGTATAATAAAACAATAACTAATATGTGAAAGGTGTAAATTGTGAATACACGTGACTAATCCATAAAATTATATTACTATGAGTGCACTTTCAGTTAGTCTGAGCTTGTTCATACTTTCCTCCCATGGTGTGAGGGTCCATTCAAATTACTTTCTATATATTTCTCATACGCGAACGCACGGACGGCCACTGTTTTTATCACGATTCATTACATAAATGTCACGCTTTCACCTCACTTTCGTTTTTGAATATTTTAAAAACACACAAAGCTTTCGACATTTCTTCTGTGATCTCACACGTTCCGGAATCAAGCAGATGTGTGCTCGTGTACATAGTGCGTTAGACTTTCTACTCATCAATAAAGTAACCATTAATCTATTACTTGATTACTTCACGTTTTCGTGTATTTTATATCAGAGTACATCTGTTACAAAACATCATTTAAATTCTCCGAAGTTGTCATTAACAAATCTCTCAAATACTCGTATATAAGAGCAATGAAATCCCAGAATACATGCTAACCGGTGGCAATGCAATACCGCATAAATCATTTTTATTAATGCTAGCTTTCCACACGTGTTATCTACTCTCGTGCGACCTTGCAGCCTTGTCATTGCATCCTACTCATCGCTGTCAATCGGTTAACGAAACGTCACCGCTGCATAGAATACTAATCAGTTTCCGTAACAGAAGCGACAAGCGACCAATGCACAATAATTAATCTTTGACTGACATTTATGCACCCCACTCACGCTTTGGCACTAACAAGCTACTTGTAATATTGGGGACTCTAAGTGAAACGGCAAAGACGTTCCGTACTGTGCATAGACAATAGTGATGCGCCGCTCGTCCGTGAAATATCGATATCAACATGATTACGCCCCGGAGTTCGTGCCAGGAGTGCGTTTGCAAAACACGCGACACGTTTGCGTTACGGCAATGTTGACACTGTAAATGCACTATCTGGTACGACACCCCGGGGCGTGTAGCAACGCTCCTGTTCTGCCACACGGAATACTAACTATCGACAGTTACTCGAGCTGTTACGAACACTAGTGCAAATATTGAACACTATGACACGTGCTTTTTATTTATTGTGTTTTTAAAAATAGTTCTGTTTTTTTATTTTTTCGTGTGTGAATTGTTTTATGTTACAAACGTGTAATTTAGAATTATCTTTAATTTATACGTTAGATTATTTGTATTTTTATGCACTTTTTTATTTGTAAAGATTTTCTCTTATGTTTTGTATGTATATGTATGTTTTCAGGTTTATGTATTTTATCTTTTGTTTCAATATAGCTTTCTTCTAGTGATTTTTGTTTGTTTTATTTTCAAATACACTGTCTGATTAGGTTTTTGTTTAAGTAAAAGACGATTAGACTGGATAGAGATACATTTTTCCATTATAAGCCGCTAGTCACGACAAACTGGCCCACAATTTATAACACAAACAAAGGTATAATGATAGGAAGCCATTGTGACCGCAGTTCCCTCGTTTAGCCTTCGAGTGTAATTATTGTGAGCTCTCTCGCAGCCGGCACTCCGCTTGTGTCGGGGATTTTACTATTTTTTACAACTGCATACTATAGTTTTTGCACACAATATTACTGACATGAGTTAATCTTTGCCGCATTATAGTTAAAGCATACGTAATGGCGATGGAATTATACACAAATTCCTAACGTTTTTGCGTTTGGTAAAAATAGTTCTAGTGAAGTATTTCTAAACATATGTCCACTAGTTTTCACACATATATTTGTCACTAGCAGTAGTTTTAATTTTTTATTAATTTGACAGCCTCCTGGCGCAGTAGTTTAGACGCCGGCTGTGAAACGAGAGGCTGCGGGTTCTATTCGCAGGCCGAAACAAATATTTGTGTGAACCATAGGAATTTGTTTCGGGTCTGTGAGACCGAAAAGTTAGTTAGTTAGTGTGAAGTCACGACTATATATGTGACTGTTGGTTGTATTTATTTATTCATACACAAAAACATAGTCTTAATAGTATGAAAACACGTATAAAGCAAAATAAATCCCCGCATATAAAAATAGCATAGCAATTTGCACATGGCATTACACTGACAGATTACGTCATACAAAGAAAATGACCAATAAACGAGGCGGACATCCTACGGCATGAGTTGACTCGTGCACAACACAACCATACAGCATACTTATAAATCACACGAATATGATGCATGCAGGAGTGCTGTCAGCTGTTAGCCCAACGAAATATTGGGACGGTATAATTAGAGGCACGTTGGAATAGCAACACCGCACATTCATACCGCGCACTATTCTCGTGCGGCCTTGGAGATCTTACTGAGTTACTGCCGGCGAACTTAACGCGAGTCTTCGCTGAGTAACCACGGTATCATTAACTGGAATATTAGGAATACTAGACAGATCGAATATGTATTTATTAGGAATGGGAAGAGGTGTAATAAAAGTTAGTTTTACATCTAGAGTTGAATTTAAGTCGATTGAGATTCTTAATCGTAGATTTTAGACTGTTTTGGCATTTTGTAGTGAGTAAATGCAAAATTAATAAATCTAGAATAAAATAAATAATTTATAAAATGACTGACAAGACAAAACTATAAGAGCCAGGGCGTACTTTTTTAGAAAAATGTAGAGTCGGTTTTGTTATGTTTAAAGTAGATATTTAAATATGTTGTGTTATTTAAAATGCAATAAAATTAAATTTGCTAAATTATACAAATGTATTACATGAAATTCGTTATGATATCTATCAATTATTATGGTTCAATAAAATATCGATATGTTTTACCCTTGTTCAAAATAGAACTATTGAAAGTTCTATCTCACTCAACGCCTGAATATAGGTCAAACCACACCAGTTAGAGTGATCAGTGCACCGCTGTTAGTTTCTAGGAAAGGATGTAGTCACTGAGTGCAGTACTAACAAGGAGCGTATCTCCGATCCGGTACGTGGGAATCAATGGACGCGACACTAACTTTTAGCGTCAACTTTCTACTGACGCCTTCTTCATTCCTTTTATATTGTAATTTTATGGTTACGACCACATAAATTATTCTTATACATATTTATGGTATTGTATTTTAAGTGAGATTTTTGTATAACGGCAGACGTTTGTTTTGCTAAAAGTTTTGGCATAATTTCTAATAGACAAACATGGAATCGTATTAATTAATTTGTTTGTGAAAATTACCTGCTTGACAAGAATTTTATGTATTTTCGCACAAGTTGATATTAAAATTTAAATTTATATTCAAACTATGTTCTGTATCTGCCAGTTCGCCCTTGTATACTAATGGAACGCCTATTCCCAGTAACATGACGTTTGTAGATCGTAAATAAGCGCTTATTATTAGCCTATACATTAATGTCCCAATTAAAGCAGGGTGCATAATAGTTGCATTAGTGGTTGTTCGACAAGAGTAGACAGGTATATAGGTAAATCAGAAATAGAATTATGCCAGTAGGTCAAGTTTGATAGTCGGATGACCACGACGCTGAAACCCTACGTGTGTACGTGTAGCCTTATGCGTAATCTCATTTTACTCGTGTATTCACACCTTTAGCACTAAGCACCGCACTGTTATATTTTTGTATGGATGACATTTCATAATTTTACTTTTTTTTTATTTGTAATTTTTGGATCGCATGTTATGCAAAAGAAAAATATAGAGAAACTACTTTCATCTACTTGTTTTTTCTTTTGCACTTTATTTTTTATGTGTTTTTAATAAACTTGTTTATGTTTTTTGTAGTTTTATTTTATCGTTTAAAACATGTATATAGAAAGTACAAACTTTCAATGGAGCAAACTTTAGTTTAGTACAATATGTAGGTACGATTTAAAGTCTCCTTTCCAGGTATATAAAGCAAATTTTATTTTTCATTTAGCCGCATGCTACTGTGTAATGAGTACATTTCATTCATGAATAAATATAAAGGAATTATAGTTCCACTAGAATCTCGAACGTATTAGATTTGCGGAACGTGATTCAAAAGGTCAAGTCTTTGATAAACCAATAGTTATTAAATATGATTGAAGCTGTTTTCCCGGCTGCAAATAGTTTTATAGCCACGGCCATGAAGCAGAGATAAAACAACAGCCTAGGAATGAGACTCGGATTCGATTCCTAGATAGCAAATATCTTGAGTATTTCCTATTTGTCATAAATAAAATACTACACATTGTGTTAGAATGTCCGATATATTAAGAGCTGACTCTATGTCATACGTCTAGATATGCAGCGTGCCAGGCGATGGAATTCGAATATATACATTGAATGCACATATACAGGGTATATCAAGTCTGCTACCGAAAACGAAGCCGGGTGATAGTTTAAGTGACTTCAGACACATGCAACAGAAAAAGTTGCAAAAAAAAGCGACAATTTTTTTTGTTATTTATTTTCTTTGGCCATATTTGGGTGGTAAACACATTTTTTTCCTAAAATAATAGTGTATACCCTTTTTTTATTAATACT
Organism: Hyles vespertilio; assembly: GCA_009982885.2. Classification (NCBI taxonomy): domain Eukaryota; kingdom Metazoa; phylum Arthropoda; class Insecta; order Lepidoptera; family Sphingidae; genus Hyles; species Hyles vespertilio. The sequence continues at coordinate 10,093,998 of CM042828.1, forward strand.
CTTAAGGTATAAAAGAGTTTAAATTATTATTTTAGCAAAAACTATGGATTTACCACCCAAAAATGACGATATTTAAAAAATCATAAAAAATGATTGTCGCGTTTCTTTGCGAAATTTTTAGTTGCATTGTGTTTGTAATCACTAAAACTACCACAGGGCTTCGTTTTCGGTAGCAGTCTTGAGATACCCGGTATATCATAACTTAGTTTTTTTGACTAGGGGGTAAATACTTAGGAATATAAAGATGAACGAATCCTAGTCAAATTATCATCCGAAAATGAAACAAAATGTGAACTCATAAAGACGTCATCATAATTTTCTTATTCTTATTGGATATGCATTAAGAAATATAAATAGAAGGAGTACTTTAAGATTATTTACAATAGCTAAAATAAATATATTTCAGAAACATGCCAGTTCAATATAGTAGGTGTAACCAACAATAATATAATGTTACAAGATGATTAGTGACAACACGAGGATGTATCACTGAATGGCCGCGTTCATATTTCATTCGTTAATAAGTTGGTTTAAATTAGTCCCGTGATAGGCTGGTTGTTCGTTTAAACAGTCGTCCATATGTCACATATGGGGTAAATTGTATTTGTGACACTTAAAATCTAACTTTCAAACAGGCTGATCAAGGCATTTATTTCTAAGTTACCAACAAATAATAGAGACAATTAAAGTCAATGCCAAAATATACATCCTGAAATGAAATACTTAACACTTCTCATTTCGTTAAACTCCTAAGAAAGTAATAAAAAAATGGTCTATAATACATAGTACTCTAGCCATTAATCACCTCGATCGGAAATCAGGGCATAAATAAATTGAACCCAATTTTAAAACCACTTAAACAGACACAATTATATTTTCTCGAGTTACAGAAATCAATAAAGGCACATTGAACGAGCACCAACTGTAAAGCGTAAGCTCTAAATCAATGTGTTGAATAAATTAGTATTTAAAGTCGAATAGTGGAGCAAACCTATTATCCAACGACCATGTTCTTACTGATAAAATATGCAGTTACTCTTAAATGTATATGTCTTCATAGAATTCTAAATGTCGCCCTGAGGTTTACAACTCCATAATTGATAATTGATGTTGAAAGTTATAAAAAAATGAAGAACAAAAAATAGGGACTGCCAAACTCTAGGTGCTACGAAAATAGTCATTTATGCTGAAATTAATTTTGTATACAAAGGTCTGCCTGCATCCCTGATAAAATAGGTAGAGTTGCTACTAGTTCAACTCATTTCTCATAAAACAAGCTTGTTACCATGCAGAATAAAATATCAGCTGGAGCATTTTATATTACTTTAACTCATATTTTAAAGCAAAAAGACCCTGCGTAGACTAATGAGGCGTCAAATTTTACAATTATCACATAATGCTTGTCATCGATGTAATAATTATTCCTTTGTTCTAACTGGTCCGTAATAATGGTTTCTTAGATTTACGCGAATGTTACACATTGAAATAAAACTATTATTTACGGATTTTATCGCGGATTTGGTTTAATTTTTATATATAAGTATATATATATATATTTTTTTTTGAGTTCCCTACGTTGCGATTACTTTACAGCTTTCGTAGTCACGAGGCGGACTGGTCCGTAATATCAATTATGACCAATGTAAATGAGCCGGTATATGAATTTTCTGTCCCCTTTGAAACACGTATAAATAATAGAGATAGAGGCTACAAAATTTATTATGGGGGCGTGGCACGAACTGACCCAAAAAATGTACCAGGCTATAGCGTGTGAGAGCAGGGGATACCGGGGACAACCACACCCAATCCCCAAGGGTTTATAAGGGGGCGTGAAGCCCGAAGGGGGAGGTATGACCGACTCTCCCCGTCCGCCCCCGTCTATCGCCCGCCACCCATTTTCAATAGTTGATGTACAGAGATACGGTAGATACCTTTGCGCAGCTTTATTGATTTGATTCCATGTGTCCATTTGATGGGTTGTTACTGAGGTTGCATATTGCAATATTTGATCATGCTGAATGCTTGCAAAAGGCTCCAGCTTAATCGAATCCACAGGGTTCTTCCTCGTTTATTTATTTATTGTTTTATAATCAGTAAAAATATACACAATTAAATAAAATTAGGTAAATAAAAAAAGTTTTTATGTTTACTGAAGAGTGAAGTATTTTCAAATATAAATGATTGAGCTAGAGCTAAACCTCCTTATTTTGTGATAATTGTTTTGCTATTCAAATTCGTACATGCGTGAAATTCCAGGTCTATAATAAAAAATAGAATTATTAAAATAGAAGTAAAGGACAGGCTCCTGCTAATTTATAAGATAATCATAATTATTAATAATTAAAAAATCTCCTGTCAATCATGCTACTCTTTTCGGATCTGTGCAAGCCTCATTCATTTTTCCGGCTTATCTCGCAATGCAATGTTATCAGGACATAAACATGAGTTAACCATTACCTACATATGTATATATTGGTTATTGACAATAATCTGAAAAATATACTTGCAGGATGCATCTATAATACAAAAAATGTAGCTAGAGACAATATTTCTTTATAACAACAAGTCATTAAGCAACATAATTTATTTGATCTACACAGGTAACAATTTAATTTGATGCTATTGTGGATTTAACCGATATATTTGTTGCGATTAAAGTTACCATTTCCGGCCCATAACCATGTACAAAGGTACTTGTAACATTTATAAAAAATACAATAAAAATATAAAGTCATACAAGCTATACAGGCGTTTCCTTAAAATGTACGTGGAATTGGTACAATCGAAAACAACTTATCAGTATGTCCTAAGGTTAACAGCAAAAAAAAATATTCAATTTTATTCTTCTCTCTTACAATCATGATAGTTATGTAGGTATACGAAATGTTCTTCGTATTAAACATATTCAATTACATAGTAAATATAGGAAAGCAACAGATTGAAAACTATTAAAACAGAATTTTGTACGTATTTTTATGCTGGCATGCTAAATAACTTCACTATACCCACAGACCAAGACTAAATGCTCTGTTACTGCACCTGATGGTAAGTGCAGTACCGTACAGATAGAGTAAAATATGAAATCTTTCACATTTTGGGACAGTTATTAGCGCCTATTCCATTGTTCCTCCACACCATGCATCAAGATTGTCCTATTATGAATATGGAGTTCCATTTCTTGCACCAAGAACTAAGGAATTAATATTACCTATAGACTTAGTTACAGTGGCCGAGTCATTAAATATTACTATCCATTGATTTTTAAAGTGTACTTCCTGGTACGAAACTGTGTCGCGGCTTGGTATCTAATTAAAGTGCTTATAATGGCGCCAAATCAATACTTTCAAGTGTTTCCTTCTTGGGTATAAGCTACTATGAATTTCTTATCAGGAGACACAAGAAAATACCTATAAACGTTTGGAGTATCTTGCCAATACCTTGTGCTGGCAAAGTTACATGATTTTGCATTCATAGCAAGTGAAAATCGCAAAAATAGAGGTACGGGTCCATTTGCTGAATGGAGAACCAACGGAACCTGAGTAGCGGCAAGGAAGCATATCTGGCTGAATTTTATCTTTTCCCAATATTTGAAACAAGTATTTAAACATTCTTGGGCAAATTTTTGGATTGGAGATAAAATTAATCGATCAGATAAATCATAACTGCAATAATACCTACTACTATTTTTTTAATATAATTAGTTTTATATTATCATTCGAATAAAATTGCAGTTAAAGCTATAATTGTGATGATAAGTTTATTATATATTGATTTTATACCAGAGACAACACCAGTAGTAGTCTTGAAAATTATATCATTCGCAACTACACTTAAAATTCTCACAATAATAAATGCAAATGTGTGGAAACACCTGTACTTTCATTCAGATTGTCGGATTTTTATGGCTGTTGCATCACGTGTTCGCTCGCCAGTCGCCGAACATGTACCAAATGACAACTCCATTTTATACGAGTACAACTGTTTGCAATGGCACGATAGCTTTCACTACTCACTCACTGTCCACACGACTTGCAGCGAATAATTAATTTATTTGATATATTGAGATTCAAAACAAGATTATTATCGTCCTTTATATTGGCACGGCCAAGTAAAGCTGGATTTGATACTAATTGCAGTCTAGAAAGAGTTATCGACTGATGAAAGGCGAATATCGTTTGGTATTCAAATATCTATAATAATATCGGTCTGATTTTATGTTGGATAATGCCCAAACGTTAACCACTTCCTGACGTTGCACTTAAAGCTAAGTGCTATGTCCACATACATTAACTGGCACAAAACTACTATCCTTGACTAATGGAATGGAATAAAATAATATTGGTTTGATTCTTCACTGATCGATAACGAAACGATAAGCGCATGCGCAGAAGAGTATGGCTATTTGTATTCCTTGTTTATAGTGGTCGCTTTTCTGTAATATTGGAAACTATTAGTATCAGCAAGACAAGAAGAGTCTTTCTAGCAGCAAGTTCTTCTGAAGCCGCTGAATTTTTAAATATGTCTGTATTTAAATACTTAAAAAGTAATAGTACTGTATAATGGTTATTGTACCGGGTATCTCAAGACTGCTACCGAAAACGAAGCCGGTTGGTAGTTTTAGTGGCTACAAACACAATGCAATTAAAAATTTTGCATAGAAACGCGACAGTCATTTTTGGATGGTAAATCCATAGTTTTTGCTAGAATAATAATTTAAACTCTTTTATACCTTAGAGTATTTATAAATAGAAGGGTATACACTATTATTTCAGGAAAAAATGTATTTACCACCCAAATAGGGCCCAAGAAAAAAAAATAACAAAAAAAAATTGTCGCTTTTTTTTGCAACTTTTTCTGTTGCATTTTGTCTGGAGTCGCTTAAACTACCACCCGGCTTCGTTTTCGGTAGCAGTCTTGATATACCCTGTATAATACAAAATTGTGAATACAATGGGACTAGCATATTCAACTCTGGCTGAAAGTCCCCGAATAAATAAAGAGAAAAAATACTACAAGAGTCTTGTACTGGCAACCTCGCTGCTGTTAATTTTATCAACCAGCTGATTTGGCCCAAGAAACAATTGCCTGAGAAAAGTATGCTTTTAAATCGTGTTGTTTTGGAACAGCACTAAATTCATCTAAATCTAAGAGACGTAAGAAACGATTGTAACTATAAATGGATGGTACTCGCCTTCCTAGCGGTGTAAAAGGATGTTAGAGTAGACACGCCGCCCACCTTCCGGCCCTATTGTGCATTTGAAACATGACACATACATTTACAAATACATTAGGGGGAAAACCCCTCGTACACTCATAAATATGATGTTCAAACTATTTTCATAGGTAAAATCTTGATTTATAAAAACGAAAAGTATTCAGTATCTTATATTAAATCTAACAATATATTTCGTATGCAGATCTGTGTGTTCGCACATGCACTAGCCCTCAACAGTTTAACTTTTAAAATACTTGCCTTCAATAACATATTTTCGCTCGCAATGTAAGCTATTTAGAATATTGATTTTGTCTTCTGCATGGTCGAATTACACTACGTTTGGAATATTTTTTTGACTATTGAACAAAATTGCGACGTAGCAACGAAACAACTACAGAAGTTTCTAATAGACTTGTTTGAAGGTCATTGTAGCAAACTATTGGACATATCTCGGGATGGCGAACGCAAGGGAATGCCAAGCATTGCTTAGTGATTCATGGTGTTTCGTTTTACAACTGTCCATGAGCGGTCGTATCGCTTACTATCAGGTGAATTGCATGCAGGTCTTGCCATTCATTGCAATAAAAAATACTGTCTGTCTATATCAGCCCATATACGTCCCACTGCAGGGCACGGGCCTACTCTACAATCGAGAATACGATTGAGAGTGGTTAGGCCATATAGTCCACCACGCTGGCCTAGTGCGGGCTGGCGGACTTACATACCATAGAAATTCTTATAAATCCCTATGGTATGCAGGTTTCCTCACGATGTTTTCCTTCACCGTTTTAGTGCGTGGTGAATGACTATCAATACACACATGACTCCGAAAAGTCAGAGGTGTGCCCTGGGATTCGAACCCGCGACCACCGTGAACATGTTGGCAGTCGCGTCTAGTCCGTTTACCAACAGGCCACCACGCACATAAAAAATACTAATTGTTATGATCTCTGCCACCACTATGCTGTGGACAGATGCAGCGCAGAATGACGATGGTAGCACGCTAATACCAACATATCGCTTTGGAAATCCTTAAAGGAGGCCTATGATTAGGACTCGATTTCCTGCCGCTAAAGACGATAATGATGATACTGCCACCACTGGAAAGTCTGATATTACCTGTAAATAACTTATCGATCGGATAATTATACGTTGCGTCGTGAAAATTAAATGTGTGAATACATTTTATAAAAACGTATATCCGCTCATACGATATCCTGTGCACGCTTGAGAAACGAGATATAATGAGCATCCGATTGATTGGTTATCTTCAGTTTGTGGAAGCAAAAACTAATTTAATTTGCCGTTTAAATGTTTTTTTATAGAAAATATACTGGGTATCTCAAGACTGCTACCGAAAACGAAGCCGGGTGGTAGTTTTAGTAACTACAAACACAATGCAACTAAAAATTTCGCAAAGAAACGCGACAGTTATTTTTTATGATTTTTTAAACATAGTAATTTTTGGATGGTAAATCCATAGTTTTTGCTAAAATAATAATTTAAACACTTTTATACCTTAGATTATTTATAATTAAAAGGGTATACAATATTATTTTAGGAAAAAATGTATTTACCTCCCAAATATGGTCATGGGAAAAAAATAACAAAAAAAAAATTACCCTTTTTTTGCAACTTTTTCTGTTGCATTGTGTCTGAAGTCGCTTAAACTACCACCCGGCTTCGTTTTCGGTAGCAGTCTTGATATACCCTGTATATTTTTTACTGCTTGTACCAATATCCTATGTACTCAATAGACATTGAAATTATCTCACACAATAACTATGTCGAAAATACGAGTAGAAGAGCTTTCATTTATAATAGATATATATAGATACATATATATATATACCGGGTATCTCAAGACTGCTACCGAAAACGAAGACTGGTGGTAGTTTTAGTGGCTACAAACACAATGCAATTAAAAATTTCGCATAGAAACGTAACAATCATTTTTTATGATTTTTTAAATATCGTCGTTTTTGGGTGGTAAATCCATAGTTTTTGCTAAAATAATAATTTAAACTCTTTAATACCTTAGAGTATTTATAAATAAAAGGGCATACACAATTATTTTAGGAAAAAATGAATTTACCACCCAAATATGGCCATAGGAAAAAAAATAACAAAAAAAAAATTGTCGCTTTTTTTTGCAACTTTTTCTGTTGCATTGTGTCTGAAGTCGCTTAAACTACCACCCGGCTTCGTTTTCGGTAGCAGTCTTGATATACCCTGTATATATAGGGATTGGAAATAAATTATAAGCAAATAACACTATTCCTTATTAAATATTTTTAATACTACGAACATTTTTAACGTTATTTTTTCTTTACAGGTGCTCGAGCGGAATCAAACGGCTGGAAATCATTGAACTGTCTACAATAAACTCACAAAAATGTTAAAAACGCGTATCTAAAAAATTTTAGTTGACATAATTAAAATACAAATAATTTAGTAATATTTTACATTGACACAGTGTTATTCAAAATATTTTTATAAGTAATTTTATATCCAAACAAAATAATCACAGCTGTTTAAAATAATAGAATCAGTCGATTTACAACCGTGAAATGAAGTATCAAGTATCCTGAAGAATGATTTAACACAGCGTACCTCCAGGCATCATAAAACTCATGGGAGCCTAACTCGAGAGTGAGTGATCGAAGGAATACGAATGGTAAAGGTCATTTAGTCTTGAGTATGGGCTTCCCTTGCTGGTGGTCGTCTGGTGAAAGAACAGAAAGAGATGGAGATACAACGAAAGAACAGAAGAGCTTGAGGTTGGCCGCAGTGGCAGTGTGGTTAGCTGGTTGTTTAAATTATAACAACAGCCACTAACGGCACTGCCCCTTCGTTCACCCTGTTTCTACGACTAAAGATCAAGATCATCATATGAAGATATATTTTGAAATGTTTTGTACATGTTGTGTCGATCGCATAATTGTATTGTCTGTTTTCTCTAGGTTATGCTGAAAGATAAAAATAGAAAATTGTTTTTACCCGAAGTTATTACCAAAGTAAAATGTTTTTGCAGCATTGACCTGGCAAATAAGCACCCCAATCGTAAATGTTAAACACTACTAGGCTATTATAATAGAATTTCCGGTTTTGAAAAAGGGTGATGCAAAAATAGGAGCTAAAGTGAGGGGCTAGGCCGTAACTATTCCTTTATATCTAATACCTCTGCTGGTATAACGCTACGGTCAAATGTCTATCTTCGCAGTACGACTGCTTGGTGGCGGATGGGAAAAACTAAGCTTATGATCAGAGGCGTTTTATGATGGCAGTAGACTTCTAAAGGCTGATGACGGTATTGATGGTACTTTCATACTCGACTAATGAAGAAAAACCATAAACTGCTTGGTGAAGCCATAATGACGACTAAAACCATATACAGGGTATCGTATTGATGCATTATATAGATACTATTTCATTGAAATTGAAAATAATTCTAAAGGGTTTTAAAGGATCTTGTTTTACTTTAATGTCAAGTCTTTACCATTCTGCAGCCGTATAAAGGCTAAAAATACTCGCTATTAAATAATAAGACATCACAGTACACTTCAGCGTCAAACTAATAACTCAACACTACAAAATGTTTATGATATATTAGTTTAATTGTTTTTATTTATACTCTTCTGGACATAAATCAAACAAATGAAACATGAAGACATCGGAATCATCAGCTGCGTTTATGGGAGACACGCCAAATGCCCATTGCTTCATATGTACGAGATGTATCATATAATGCATACTTACATTTTTGTGTGTCAATAAATAAATAAATAAGTATTTATGTTTCAGTATTTGGCTACGCGACTCGGAACTTGAAGATAATGAGTTCCGGCTTCGATTCTTCACTGTTCCTATTTCTCCTCCACCTATTTCTGTGTATATAATTGAGTATATTGTATGCATGTTCGTTTGGCATTTATTTATTTTTGGTCGTATAGAAATAAAACATATTTTTTTTTGTGTGATTATTATTGCGTCTTACGATTAAATAAACTATTTCTTTTGCTTTTTTTTATAATAAAATAATTATGAAAAATCATATTGTTTTATTTTCTCCTTAACTGGTCATGAATAATTGCTGTTATAAGTCTAATAAAAATATAAGAAAACTAAATGGATGTTAAGAAAAACCAAATCAAAAGTACTTTCGTAAACATGAATTTAATTGTATACTACCAAAAATATATGAGTCGACAGCCAAATAGTACATATTTCCAACTCTGTCATAAAATATTGTCAATTATTTAAAATTAAGTGAGCCTTCGGTTGCAACATTCCAAAAAACACGAGCATTTTGTGTCAGTGAGGGTAGAATCTCCGAGACCTCTTCTATTTTATTACTCAAAGCTCTTCACTATGCACAATGCACACTAATGCAATGACTCTGTAAAATAGCAATATCTCTCGTATCGTCATTAAAAAAAGAATCTGTGTCACGTCCAATTTCCGTGTTTCCACTGTGTAGTTGAGAATGCACTTGCAGAAAAAACTATCCTCAGAAGTGTTTATTAAAATAGAAAACACAACATGTTTTTACCTGGAGTAAATAATAAAATCAGAAGTAGATAGATGTCTACTACTAGAGCACGAATCGTTTATAATTTAAAGTGAAACTGCCGTAAAATCGATTGCCTTGGGGTGCGTAGTGAATGAAATTCTGACCACGCCCCGCGGAGCTGTGGGACGGTTCCCGCTAGGTAAATAACAGTAGGGAATGTGATAGGCGGAAATTATATGAGTAAACTAGCGGCCAGGCCCGGCTTCGCTCAGGAGCAGAGATTTCTCGAATCATCTTCATACCAGAAATGACTTATTTGCCGTGTTAGCTTTTAGTAAAATAAAAGTACCGCCCTGATTACTTCCTTTTCTATCTTGTTCACTGTTTTATGGTTTAGAAACATATGTATACACACATCTGTGTTTATAATAGAAAAGAAGATTATACGTTAGTGATTACCGTTCAATCTAGAATCGTAGAGCTTTGATTCCTTTGTGAGTAAATAGGTAAGTACATAGATTATTCTGTGTGTAAACAGCGAAAAAGAATCTTCGTTCATGAGTTGTTTTTGTTCACTGTTTACGACTTTCATTTATCTACTTATGTTTGGGGAATATATTTTGCAGCTACTAGTTACACATATGGGTAATCAATGCTTAAGCCATTTCCGAAAATCTATGTTAAAAAATTGGCGCCTACGGAATTATCGAGCCAACAAAAACGCTTGTGAAAATCATTGAATCGATGTGAAACTTTTTAAATGTGGTATCCAAACCCACGTACCTTACTGATAAGATTTTTAACAACAAAAACAGATAATAAAATAAGAAAATCTATAAAAGCTCTATAGGAAAGTGGAAACTTCAGACAGAATACTAGCCTGGAGACGCAATTGCTATATAAATAATAATATAATCGATAGGTTTCATAGCGCGCATGCGCTCCTAGCTTAAAATAGAACAAAGGAAAAATAACAATTCCATCAATAAATGAAACTCTCGTGGTCTATAACAGGGATGGTCGGCAGAAATCTCATAGTTTAGTCTATACGATTCATCACAATTCGCAAACCTGCCATTTGTGTACCGGCACGGCAAAATCACTAAAATCTTTAATGGACGTGATGCAAGCGCAATCTTAACGGATTCACGGTTTCAAATGACCGTCCAACATAATCACTGCTTTAAAACTTGAAGGTACACAAGTGGAATCCAAAATGTGAGTAACTGACAGGTTTTTTATCGTGTGCCGTGGTTCCTATTTATGCTGATATGAAAATTCTACAACTTGCAAGGTAAACCTTACCTACATCTAAAAGACGCACAAGAAGAGAATAAAACTGTTTCGAGAATGCATCAGGACATTAGCGGTTATAGCGTTTACGACGCCCTGGGCGAGATTCCTACGGCGCCCTATAATCCATCCATCCATCCATCAGCCAAAGGAAGTCCACTGCTGAACATAGGCCTCCCCCAATGATTTCCACAGAGACCTGTTGGAGGCAGCCTGCATCCAGCGACGTCCCGCGACCTTTATCAGGTCGTCGGACCATCTTGTGGGTGGACGTCCTACGCTGCGCTTTCCGCTACGTGGCCTCCATTCGAGCACTTTCCGACCCCATCGGTCATCAGATCTCCGCGCTATGTGCCCTGCCCATTGCCACTTCAACTTGCTAATCTGGTGGGCTATGTCGGTTATTTTAGTTCTCCTACGGATCTCCTCATTTCTGATTCGATCTCGTAGGGAAACCCCGAGCATAGCCCTCTCCATAGCTCGTTGAGTGACTTTGAGCTTCCTAATAAGGCCCATAGTGAGAGGCCACGTCACGGTGCCGTAAGTCATCACTGGCAACACACAACTATCGAAGACTTTCGATTTAAGGCACTGAGGTATATTGGACGAGAAGACGTCGCGTAGTTTCCCGAACGCTGCCCAACCGAGTTGGATTCGACGATTGACCTCTCTCTCGATAAGATAAGCCCTATAAGATCTATCAAAATTCAAGCGCAAGACAGTATTATCATAGATAATCACTATAGGTTACAGTAAATCCTGGCATTCTGCGCCTTTTCGGCACTGGCGCCCTAGGGCCGTCGCCCAACCGCGTCCAATCCTAACACCGGCTCTGGATCAAAATTTTGCATCGTCAGGTGCTCAAAATCTTGATTATCGAAAATTGTATTTTACTTACATAGAGGGCGGATGATTGCTACTTAATGTACAATATGTAAACGATTGTATATGCTGAGATAATGATTTTTGCATACATTATTCTTGAATGAAATAAACAATTAGTCACGGAATGATATTATACGACTTGTCATAATTATTGTAAGTAAATACTCATAGCTATGACACATGGTTCCGATCCCACAATATATATGTTATATCGGAAAACATGAGGCACTTTTCAGTCCTACAACAGAAATAATTTTATTCCTAGGAATAAAATCGTATCTGAAATAATAGGAGATATTTATGCAAAATATTTACTTGATTCCGTCAATTACAAATTGAAAAAAATATATATGTACATATGTACTAGGCCATGTAGTGAATCTGCATTCAAATTACAAATGAATGAATTTACATAATTTTTTTCTCGGTCTTGAGGGGTCTCAAGACCGAAATCGTATAAAATGTTTGTATATAGACGGATGTCTATATACAAACATTTTTAGCATGAGGGAAATCAATACCTGGCACAAATATTCTAAAAATGGTAGACAATATACAAATAAATTATTTCCGAGTCAAAATTTCTTCATGTTTATTTCACTTTTTTTAACATCATCATGTTACACGCATTGGACAATTAACAGTGAACAATTCAGAGGTAGCGATTATCTATATTTTACTCGTCACGGGCTAAGGTGAATACGATTATATTCAAATTATAGCTTATTAAATGCTCGGCAAAAATATTTATTTGCCATTAAATAATTTCACACACCGAAAATTCTATAATCGCATTCACCGTAACTTATGAATTCCTTTCGGTCAGTACAGATCGAGCAAATTTCGAGCAATTTTCGTTCCCAAATTGAACTTTATCTCTGCTACCATACAGTTTAAAACAGCGTGCATGAGATAATTCTAATTTTCAGTAACACATTTCCTAGGCATTCTATATTGAACTCTATAATACATAAATACAGTTGGGATTAAGTTCAATATCATTTTATAATGAAAATTGCTAGTGTTTTGCCACTTGGTCTGCACCAGCCTTTACTTTTCGATTACATCTCGCAACTGCTACAACATCGACTTATATTAATTCTGACAAACATTTTTCTTCAGACATTGTCATCACATAAGTAAACCGCGATATGAGATAGTGGTTGAAGACTATTGTGAACAATCGACGTGGCTTCATTTTGATCCTGCCAAGCCGTATATCCATATTAATTTGTGACCATTTGTAGCAAAACCAAACATTACAAAGCAATGCTTGGCATTCCACTGCGCTCGCTATCCTGAGACATAAGATGTTAAGTCTGGCTACAATGTCCTTCAATCCGAAACACAACAGTGCATTTACACTGCTGTTTGGCGGGAGAAATAGACATTGAGGTGGTACCTACCCAGGCGGCCTCTCAAATATGAGAGACCTATTTACCACTATTTTTATTAAATATGATACTATTGTGAATTTAGTTGAGGGCAGTTTTTTATAGCACCGAAGAATGTACTTCTTAAAGTCTTGACGAAAAAGAATCACTCATTTATTGATGAAAAAAAAAAGCAAACTACGCCCTTATTTCTTTCTTTTTATTCGAGCATATAATACTTAACGGTCATTTGCAACAAAGCTGCATTAATGGACCTACATATGTTCAGTCTACCGGGTATCTCAAGACTGCTACCGAAAACGAAGCCGGGTGGTAGTTTTAGTAGCTACAAACACAATGCAATTAAAAATTTTGCATAGAAACGCGACAATTATTTTTTATGATTTTTTAAATATCGTCATTTTTGGTTGGTAAATCCATAGTTTTTGCTAGAATAATAATTTAAACTCTTTTATACCTTAGAGTATTTATAAATAGACGGGTATACACAATTATTTCAGGAAAAAATGTATTTACCACCCAAATAGGTCCCAAGAAATGAAAAATAACAAAAAAAAAATATCTTTTTTTTGCAACTTTTTCTGTTGCATTTTGTCTGGAGTCGTTTAAACTACGACCCGGCTTCGTTTTCGGTAGCAGTCTTGATATACCCTGTATAATAATAATATAACCGGAAGAATATTCTCACCAAACAATAAATTAAAATTTTGATACTAACGTTAATGTACCTCATCGAATTGTTCACAATAAAATCACTTCTTTAAAAATTTTAAAACCGTGATACTTCGGTGGCTCAATTGACACGTTAAAACCAAACTAAAATGTAGTCAACATATAAAAATTCAAATAATTGAATTGGATGCGACGTTACAGTTGCGTATCAAGTCGATCGCACAGAATCTATTTGTATAAACACCCAAACCACAAATGAGAATGACCAATGAATAACAGACGATTCAAACATAAACTTATTAGAACATTAATGCCTACTTAGATTATCACATGGTAGGCGACACATCTATACGCGCATTTGATTCGCAACATTCCGCTCCCCACATGCTCCGTATCTACAATACAAATCTTAAACTAAAAGTGCAAAGTTACTTACATTACGTTAATCTCCCTAAGAGCAGTCAATTCGAATTGATCTACAAAATGTTAAAAACAATAAATAACTAGCAAGTAAAAAATACATACATTTATTACAAGTTCTTAACACTATTGTAATTTGTATAAATTGTTATAAAACGAAAGTGCAGGTACTGCATAATGGAGAATTAAGCGTATCCGATATTATATACTACGTATGTATAGAGCCGTCTGCCATGACGTCATTATTGTCCATCCATCGGAGATTTTATGCACACCTCTACGAATACAAAAAAATATCGATATACATATGCTTTCAATTATCACTAATATAATAATACAATGACCCATACATGTCCTTTTTTTCAAACACTTTTTGATGACAAAATACATGCAGTTTACAATATGTTATCGATAATCGAATAAAAATAACAAATAATCGATATATCGATCGATTAATTTTGCTGCAGTCTTATATGAAAATATTTAAACAGTGCATATGACTATAATAGACTATTGTGATTATTGCATTTTATTGGAAGCGTTGCAATTCTTTTTACACTTTTACCACACGTATCTTACATGTACAATTTAATGATTGGTCGATAATACGAGTTATAGGATCACACCAAATTGAGGCATATTATAAAATCTCAACAGGGCTGGCACTGCGGCATTAAAAGGCCGCTAAGGTAAATCGATATAAATTATAAGTCATATATTATGTCAGTATTTTATTAGTGACAGCCTTGTATGCCTTTAATGTAATATTTGAGCATTTATTTTGTTTCTATAAATTGTGAATCTTATTTTATTAAAACAGCATGGCAGTTGACGGCTCAACGTCGAATTTCTATACTAGCGTATGGATTTTAGGTCTAAAATTAAAAATATACAATCTAACGAACACTTTCTATTTTATTGCATGGAATATGTGTTTCAGATAACAGTAAAATACACTGACGCCTTGTTCGACACGAACTTGTAGTTCAAATTTATCAAAACTTTATTCTATTGTTTTTAATTGTTAAATGTACTTTCCACTTTTTAAACAAATACGTAACTTAAAATACCAATTCATTATAAAAATATTCAAATCAATTACGCTTCAGCCGCAAACAATCACATAATGTTTATTTAGGAACATACAAAAATATTTTTATATATTTGGTTCTGTTTCTAACACTATGTTTATTTTGATGGTACGAAAAATAAATATTTCGATGAGTTTTAATGACTGCTCGACTTAAAAATATCGTAATTAAATTATAAAGTGAATGAAGAACGAGGGCAAAGTCTTTTCGAGGTTTCTACATACATTTTGCATAATACAATCTCACTACAGAACCACGCACGTACCAAACTTCATACTATCGGCTTATAAATCGATATTGTCTGTAAAAATATTCCTTGCATATAAAAAATCCTCCAGTACATTATTAGCCGATTTCGAAATATTATTTTCAATTTCGTGTACCATTTTCCTAATTCCCTTCAGTCAACATTCGCTCGACTACTCACAACGACACAAGCTAACCATTTCACTAACACGTATTACATTTCCCAAGCGTATTCCTACTCCGATTGACACATATAAATCTAAACAGCGCACGTTGGGAATTTCTTTTGATTTTACAAGAGTTGCAGAGAGGGGTACCCAAACCACTTTTGCATCAGCCTATACCTAGTCAGGTCATAAATTCTGTCACATGTTTAAAATAAAATAATTGAAACAAGTTTATTCATTATGTAACCATTTATATATCAAAATGAACCTAACAAAACATAGATTCTTATGACACTAAAGTTTATTCAAAATGACCTCCGTGATTTTGAATACAGGCCTTCAACCTGCGCGACCAGTTGTCTATCGCAGCACGAACGAGGTCCATGTCAATATCGGCGGCTGCCTTAATCAAGGATGTCTTGAGTGACTCCAAATAGGGATGAGGCTTTGAGCACGCCTTTTCCTCCAAGTGTTGCCATATCTTGTAATCTAACGGATTCAAATCTGGACTGGAGGAGGGCCAGTCTTCGTGCCGGATGAAGTCGATTTCACGCGCCGCCAGCCAGTCTTGTGTGCTCTTCGCTCTATGAGCTGGCGCCGAATCTTATTGGAATACCCAGTGCCTGTTATTGAACATGGTATGAGAAACAGGTTCCACAAGGTTCGTCAGGACTGTATTTTGATACACAACTGCATTCGTTTTTACATCTTTCTCACAAAAATGTACCTCTGTTAAGCCCCAATAAGAAACTTCCAATCATACCATGAGCGAGGATGGAAAATGACCTCGTTGGACACGCGGAATACGGTTGCTCGCTTCTTCACTACTGTGTGCGTACACCTTATCATTTTGTTTGTTGTAGCTCTCTTCAAAGGTAATTTTTTTTTCATCTGAAAAAAGAATTTCCCGATATTTTTTTCCCGCGTACCGCTTCAACAAAGCGCGGCATCTCTTCAGTCTCAGGTCCATTAGACGAGCATTCAAACGATGTCCTGTTTTTCTTCGATATGCCCGAAGCCCTAAGTTTTCATTTAACACCCTTTTCACCGTGGTTCTGCTTACCCCAATCTTAAGGGCCAACAGTTTCTGCTTACGTTTGGGATTTCTTTGAATTCGCGCCTTCACAGCTTTTATCACTGCTGCAGTCCTAACAGACCGAGGGCGACCACTTCTTGACCTGTCATCTACACTAGAGTCTTCATTGTATCGTTTGATGGTACGATAAACGAATCTTTTGGTTATATTCAAATTTTTCAGTTATGTCAAAAAATTTAATTGGCACGTAACGGCAACGATGCAACGCAATAACTGCAACACGGTCTTCTTTAAGCGTCCACTCCATATTTAGAAATGAGTAAAATTCTAAAAAGTACACATTTTTATTTTCATGAACAATTCGAAATTCGAATACATTAAACTTTTTTGTGGCCAGCATTCTAAAAGAAAAGTTTTTATTGTGTGACAATACTTATGACCTGACTGTGTATAAGCTGTTTAAGCTGTATAGCCTGTATAAGGCTTTAATCTTGTTGACGCAACTTATTGTACCTCATGATGATTGAAGAATCCAGATACACAATATGCAGTTACGAGGGATGCCTATCCCGGACTACCTATTAACACGACGTGTTATATTCATTTGTATAATATTTTTCTAGTGTCCGATAACGGAGCGAACGGCTGGTATGTTAAATGACTATTGCAACTCAATGATGGTTACACCCAGGAGGCACCACTTAGAGGCATTAACTGCTTTCGATATGTTATAAAAAAATAAACAGTAGGTTATTGAGTCTTCCAGCCAGATATACCATGTCGCAACATTACGGATTATACAAACTCTACAAAGTGAAAATATAAGAGACTGACCTTCCCTCACACCCGCCGCGGCAACTCCTGTAAACCAGGATCAACAGTGTCCTTTTAATGATACCGAGAATTGAAGCTCGGCGAGTCTCCGGGAATTTCTTGTCTTTAACCCGCAAAGATATAATTCCTAAAATTCATAGGAGTTGGCAATATTTTTGTCCGAAACAGGATTTTAAGAAATTCAGAAAACTTAATGAGCATGCGTCGTATTTTGTGATGACAAAGAAATCTTGATATTTTCATGTGGCCAAAGTAACCCACTTTCAGCAACACCTCTATATCACAGAAATAATTCCATTCTTCAACAAATATTTAATTACTAACATTCGATATTTTTCATATCACTTTCAATTTCCGAACGTGCGCTCAATAGTATTTTCCACTAGACAAATTTCAAACGCAATTGATCTAAATTACACTATTAAGTAGCGGCAGATATATGCCTTAATGCAAATGCTTCTGGTGGCTTCATTTCATCAATTTTATATTTTCCTAACCAACTCGAGCTCCGTTAGTGTACTTTCTTATTAAAATATAGACAACATATTGTCATAGAGTGTCGTAGCTTTCTAAGAAAAGTGTAATATAAAATTAATTCTGTCCATACAGTCGTTATAATGGCGAGTCCAAACTTGCGTACATGCAAGTTCTTAAACAACACGCACTATACGTATGCGTGCGTAGTTAAACACCCGACTTTACCATTGATATATATTTTTTTGTTTTATTAAGGGTTAAAAACAGGTTGTTGCCATAGTCAATGTAATAACTATTTTATACCGTCTTATAGTTTTTCGGCAACAATTTATATCGACTTTGTATGTACGGCGGAAGACCCATGTAATACAACACTTTTATAATTGATTTTTTTATATTCTGCTTCGGCACAATGATTAAGTGCATAGTACATTGCATTCACGGTTTCTTTAAGTACACTATTCTTCGAAAGCAAGAACACATAGTACACAAGACATTTGCACTCAAATCCGTTCACGCATCACTTTCTAAACCTCAACTAAATACATACAAAAATTAAAGCATGAAGAAAGGTATGTTTAACCGTTGAGACTATGAATATCCAATTTGTTCCTAGTTTGTTATCATCTTAACTTATGAGGGCGCGTCTGAAGACATCTCAGCCGGCATCGACTCTGCAACTTGTATCTGTAATTTTTGAAATTTTCTTTGATTATACGAAATATTGTAACTTTTAACGTCTCATGTACATTGTTCTGACTTGGGTCCTACACAATTATCACTTTTCTGTTGGCGTTAACGCTTGCGTGACTTCTGTCATTTCAATACACTTCGGGCCTTGAGTTTCACAATCCATATAATTATGTACCTCATACTACTTCGATTTTGGGAACCATTAAAATGCAACAAGTATACCGGGTATATCAAGACTGCTACCGAAAACGAAGCCGGGTGGTAGTTTTAGTGAGTACAAACACGATGCAACTGAAATTTTCGCTAAAAAACGCGACAATTTTTTTTATGATTTTTTAAATATCGTAATTTTTGGGTGGTAAATCCATAGTTCTTGCTAAAATAATAATTTAAACTCTTTTATACCTTAGAGTCCTTATAAATAAAAGGGTATACACTATTATTTTAGAAAAAAAAATGAATTTACCATGCAAATACGACCATAGGAAAAAAATAACAAAAAAAATCGTCGGTTTTTTTTCAACATTTTCTGTTGCAATGTGTCTGAAGTCAATAAAACTACCCGGCTTCGTTTTCGGTTGCAGTCTTGATATACCCTGTATATTAAGCGCACTACTCCCCAAAATTGCCGGCTAGGCGACACAGCCCACCGGTACAACTCGGCGGCATACAAGCAAATAATAATAGTAGGTTGCCTGGAAGAGATCGCCTGTAGCGATAAGGCCCCCATATACTCAATATACTTAATAAATATTTTTTAATGAACATTTTTATTTTTGTTTACTGATGTATATCGATCCAAAGGTTGTTTGTAAGAAATCACCTAGAGCGATAAGACTGCCATCTGTACTTTTTTTAAATATATTTAAATGTTTTCCTCTTTATGTGTAGTTAAGTATAAATCAATAAATAAATTTAAAATAAATAACAACAGCGTAATGAACTATACGGTCTAATCATTATCAATCGTACTGGCGATAGTAGGGGAGGCCTGTGCCCAGTACTGGTACGTATATGGGCTGATACAATAAAAAATAGGCTTAATCAGTATGTACATTAAACAGATAGAGATAGGGATATAAACAAGTAGAGGAGGCCCGTGCCCTGCAGTGATACGTATATGAGCCTATACGATAAAAAAAAAAAACAAATAATAAGAATACACATAGATAAAACCGCGTATATAATAAGTGCGTGGTGGCCTGTTGGTAAACGGACTAGACGCGACTGCCAACATATTCACGGTGGTCGCGGGTTCGAATCCCAGGGCACATCTCTGACTTTTCGGAGTCATGTAGTGTATTGATAGTCAGTCACCACGCACTAAAACGGTGAAGGAAAACATCGTGAGGAAACCTGCATACCATAGCGATTCATAAGAATTTCTATGGTATGTAAGTTCGCCAACCCGCACTAGGCCAGCGTGGTGGACTATATGGCCTAACCACTCTCAATCGTACTGTCAATTGTAGAGTAGGCCCGTGCCCTGCAGTGGGACGTATATGGGCTGATAAAGATATAATACAGATAGATAAAACCGCGTGTCACCTTGTCGTGCGCGTGGTGCGGGCGCGGCGGCGTGAACACGTGCTCGATGCGCTCGTCCAGCACCGCCTCCAGCGCCGCCGCCAGCTCCGAGCTCTCCGCGAACTGACCGCCGCCTTCTGTACACGCACGTCATCATCACCATCATCATCATCTCAGCCACAGGAAGTACACTGTAGAACATAGGCCTCCCCCAAGGATCTCCACATCGACCTGTTGGAAGCGGCCTGCATCCAACGACTTCCTGCTAATTTAGCCAGGTCGTCCATCTACCTTGCAGGCGGGCGTCGGACATTTCGCTTTTCTTAGCGTGGTCCACACTCTAGAACTTTTTGACCCCACCACCCCACCATTTACTCTAACGTCCCGATCACTTTACAGGCGTGTCAATGCAATGTCAACTTAATGTCAGTTGGATTAAGGTATATTTTAACTGTCAATCACAATGTAATAATACTCTTATTGTTACTATAATAGGGTATATTTTGAAAATGTATACCGGGTATCTCAAGACTGCTACCGAAAACGAAGCTGGGTGGTAGTTAGAGCGACTTCAGACACAATGCAACAGAAAAAGTTGCAAAAAAAAGCGACAATTTTTTTTTTGTTATTTTTTTCCTTTGACCATCTTTGGGTGGTAAATACATTTTTTACTAAAATAATAGTGTATACCCTTTTATTTATAAATACTCTAAGGTATAAAAGAGTTTAAATTATTATTTTAGCAAAAACTATGGATTTACCACCCAAAAATGACGATATTTAAAAAATCATAAAAAATAATTGTCGCGTTTCTATGCGAAATTTTTAGTTGCATTGTGTTTGTAGCCACTGAAACTACCACCCGGCTTCGTTTTCGGTAGCAGTCTCGAGATACCCAGTATAATATGCGGTCTGGCGGTCGGTGGACGTTCAAGTATTTAACTCTCAATATGTGTAGCAATTAATCTGGCTACAATGTCATTCAAACCGAAACACAACAGTGCATTTACACTGGTGTTTGGCGGGAGAAATAGACATTGCGGTGGTACCGTCCCAGACAGCCTCTCACATAATATGAGAGACCTGCCACCAGTTATCATACATACATGGCGTCCCACGCCGATACCACATGAAGGGGAAGTACCTTAAATATTGTAGATAAATAATTTTACTAAAAGAAGACATCTTTTGATTTGGAAAAAAAATCGAACTGTATTCAAATATTTTTGAATAACCGCATGTCTAAAGCGGGAATCGAACCCGCCATGTGGTGAAAAATACTATCAGCTTAATATACCAATAAAAAGGCTCAAAAATAAGAATATTTTTTTCCATAAAACATAGCATCTCAAATAAAAGGTTGTTTTTAGCACATGACGGGTTCAATTTCCATTTCAAACATGCGGTTATTCGAAAATCTTTGGGTAAAGTATAAATTATTTTCAAAATAAAAATAATGTCTTCTTAAAGTAATAATGTCAATTTAGGATATTTAAGACACTTCCACTCCATGTGGCATCGACGTGGGACATTCTGCATACCTGCGTACCTCACGCAATCGGCAGAGAGAAACAAACTTTCAATTGCTTATTTAATCGACTTTTGAAAAAAAAAAGTTATATATTTGAATCCGTAATTTGTGCGAGAAGTTATTACACTGTCCGGACCACAATAACATATCAAATCTTGCGAGAGTCGTTGTTTAAAAACTACGAACTTTTGGCTGCTCAAGTGCGCCGCCTAGGCTGTTCTGAATATTAAGGACAATCAATTTGCTTTATACATATTTCCATTAGTAATCAGACGGGGAAAATAATAGCTATTTATCGCTTTGGAGGTCGAATATCATAATTAAAGGGTATAAAAAAATAAAATAAATACACCCAACAGTCACATACATAGTCCTGACCCCACACTAAGATCGAGTCTTGTGCCGTGGGTATCAGGAACTACGAGAGACTTTTCGGTCTCACAAACACCCAGACCCGGAAGAAATATTTGTGGGCCGCACAAACATTTCTCTCGGTGCGGGGATCGAACCCGCGGCATCTCGTTTCACAGGTGGCGTCTAACCAACTGCGCCACGGAGGCTATGTCACTGATAAGCGCACTACACACCAAAGTCTATGCCTACCTATGTCAGCAACATTTTGTCGGCACGCTAGTTAGCGACTTCACTAATTACAATTCGGAAAACTTGGTCGACGGCTCGACATAAGAAACTTTGTTATAAAGTTGTTGAGTGTCGCCGGGCAACTGAGCTGATCGTTAGCGACGACGTAATGTAGCCAACATGTCGGCGGGCAACACGTGTGTGCGCTTGTTACGATATGATTATTTTCTTATTGACCGCCGGGTTCTGTCGCCGGATTGTTTTTGTTTTAATATTCTTCTCCCCCTGACGATGGGATCAGAGTCGTTTGAATGGGGTGCCGCCGGACTGTGTTGCCGGACCGGCAGCTTTGGTGCATAATGCTCCATAGGAAAATTGGGGTATTATTAATAGTAAGATAATGAATGCACTAGGGTTACTCTATAAAATCGATAAGAACTTCGAATGTTTGGGCGCCGTACGTAAAACTTCACTAATGTGCCTAGATACTAAACAAAACGTTGGATACCTTTATCGTACGTCGCAACTATAGATTAAGTTTTATAACTATAGACTATAGAGTATCGTTTTCATAAAGTAACGCCCCAGGTCTTACATTTGGGTGTCGAATTATGTGTCAATAACATTAAGCCTTATTGACCCTCATTGAATTATCAAATTCTCGGTTTGTTTTCTAGAATGGGTATTGCAATTACTGATTTTATTATCATACGTTGGCTTGACACGGTATCGACATTTTACATTTATTATTAATTAATTAGGACAGTTATAATGAAATAATGTGATGATTACATATTTAATATAAATCTTACAACTACATCATACATTCACAAATATAAAAATACCTTATATAATTCCTCTCGTATTACCTTGATTGAAAAACTCCGTAAAAGCTTCGTCTGGAATTTGACTCAACACTGCCGGGTCTAATATGTCGTCGGGCGGCACTTGTCCCACTTCCACTTCTGAAATTAATTAATTACAAATTAATTTTACATAAATTAACTCACGCCTTTTTCCCAGAAGGGTTAGGCAGAGGTGCTACTAAGACACCCATTTCGCCTCCTTAAGGGAATGAGCTTATCGCTTTATCGGGCACAAATTCCTGACTCCGCGCTGATAATGAATATAAAAATCCAATATCACTTTGCTTGACCCGGCATTCGAACCCGAGACCTTAGCCTTGTAACCGTCCCGTGGTACAACTACACCACCAAGGCAGTCTTTCGAATACCAGTTTTAAGTCTTCAGTCAGAATTAATTTTATAATATGTACTGAACATTATAAGATTAGTACGTAATATCGAAATATCATGAATCCTTGATTTGTATTTTAAACTTTAACACAACGCAATAAAGCTTATATTGCTTTAACGAGCGTTCACTTACGAAGATTGCCGATGTAGCTTACTTTAATTGTATATTTACCTATATCATTGTGACTGGGGCCGACTATGTACTCGCTTTCACTGAGAGCGCCCATCCCCGCGTCTTCTGAACTGTCGTATGCGGATGAATTGGAACACACGTTGATTTCTGTGAATCAAACACTCATATTATGATTAAGACATATGCCGCCTTTTTGAAATGGAAATGGAATAAAAAATATTTTTTGAAATCCATATGTATTTTAAGACTGTTGCAAATTCATCAGCATCAGCACATGCCCGATGCATCACATCAGCACAGCATATGCTCTCTAAGTACTCTACCCGACCTCTTTAAAGGCTTGTCAATGTAATATCAACTGAATGTCAGTTGGATTAAGGTATATTTTAACTGTCAATGTAATTATCGTTATTATAATAGGGTAATTTAAAAAAAAAAACATGCGGCCCGGCCACGGCGGTCAGTAGACGTTCAAGTAGTTCAACATTTAATAAAAAAAACCGTACAAAATATTACTGTGATATTAGGTTCGAATATATTTACCTGACAATGGCTGGTCAGCGGAGGTGAGCGTGGCCTGCGGCTGGCGGCGGCGGCGCGGCGCGCGGGGCGGGCGCGGCGGTCGCGCGGGGCGCGGGGCGCGCGGCGGGCCCACCACGCGCGTGCGCACCACCTTCTTCGGCCGGCTGTCGCGACTCAGCTTGTCGTAGTTATCCTACAATGCATCTCGAGCGATCAGCCCTGTATACTGTAACGTGGCCACTCACGCACACTCACACTGCCGAGCTCTCTCGTGTCGTGGGTGGCACATGTATACACGTGTATATCCAAACTTCGCGACATGCACCTCGCTTATTATCTGCGATACTGCGTCATTATGATATATGTATTTTAATCGTCGACGCGTACAAATCGTGTGAATGTCGCGAAGTCGATCACCGGTAGCGCCGAAGCTGACTCACGAACGCCTGCGGGGAAAGCCTTGCGGCTCGAGAAGAAGAACCCATTAAGCGTTTAATGAATATTTATTTATAAATATTTCTACATAATCTATCGAATGTACCCTACGACGGAGACACAGCAATAATCCGCGACACGCTCAGAGCGGTGTCCGTTCGTATCCGGCGTTGTAAGTATGTTATTGGCTGACCCGCTTCCATGCGTGCTCTGCGCAGAGCGGCGTGTCGGAGTGCGTCTGCAGCGGCAGCAGGGGCTGGCGGCAGCGCGCGCCGCCCGCGAACACCGCGGCGCACGACAGGAACAGGTGCTGGTCGGGCGACAGCGTCACGTGCGCCAGGCAGTAGCGCGAGCACGGCAGCGCACGCGCACTACACGTCGCCTCCGCGCACGCGCCGCCCGCACCAGCCGCGCCCGCGCCCGCGCCAGCGCTCTCTGCGGACCCGCTCTCGCCGCCTGACCAGCCGCACTCGCTACAAATAAAGGGACAATAACCATTTATAATCAACATCAGTCCATCCGCGTCCACTACTGCTGGAGTCCAGTGGAAACTGGACTAACTAAAAAACCATTTTTTTTGGAAAACGTTCATTAAAGACTTGTACTTATGGAAGATACATCTAGATGACCGATTTATACATATTTTTGCATTTCATGCGTCAATAGGTCCTTCTTTAATAACGAGTCGATAGATCATTTTGAGCCAAAATATGATTTAAAGCCAAAATCAATTTTTTTTTTTATTTGATCTCTAATTCTAAATGTGCGATATATACAATAAAATACACAATAACCATTTATGCACATGTCAATATATCCAAGTTATGTTCATTCTGTGACACCAACGATAGCAAACTTTGTGAAGGTTTTTGATGCATGAACAAAGTAAATATTTGGAATTGGATAATTTCCCGTAAAGATTGTAACTTTAACATCTGTAAGATTGCTTACCGCATTTTCCGCCTCTCTTCCGAGGTAAATAAAGTGTTCATTCCTCTCAACGCCAGGCAGTGGTTTAGAACTTGCGTCGACACGTAACCCGTAGCGCTTGGACCCGTCAGTTGCCTCTGTAACAAGTTAAAATAAGGCACATGTATAAGTAAACTTATATTGCAGTATATCATCAAAACATATTACTAAATGTAATATTAAATAATAAACAATAAATGGACATATTAAGAATAATGCAATAATAAAGCTACTATTTTTCAGAAGTCTCATTACAAAAACGTGTATGACCCCCAACATTTCAATTCTATAACATTAAACTAACTGATTGACAAGCATCTAGTTCTGTAACAATTGAGAGGGTAGGCCTCACGTGACCACGACGGCTCAAATGATGTTCGTATATTTCACATACCAATCGCAATGTTTAATAAATCTACGGACATATGTATCTCTGCCTAAATGATAAAGAGCAATTAATAATTAATAATTTGATGACAATTGTACCAACCGTGGCATTCTCTATAATCGAAAGAGGTAAGTATGGGCCTCATCCACTACGGGAATATCTTTGGTGGAGTGATAAAACAAGTCTTGTGAAAGCCTGAACAGAGAATAAAGACTGCTTACCTGTATAACATTGACCAAGGTCCGCGTCTTCTTGAAGTTCTTGCAGTGCTTGAGCGACGCAAATAAGTCTGGTGAAAGCCTGAATATTATAAAGACTCCTAACCTGTATAACATTGACTAAAGTCCGCGTTTTCTTGAAGTCCTTGCAGTGCTTGAGCGACGCATATAAGTCTAGTGAAAGCCTGAACAGAGAATAAAGACTCCTTACCTGTATAACATTGACCAAGGTCCGCGTCTTTTTGAAGTCCTTGCAGTGTTTGAGCGAGGCCTTGGCTTTGCGCACGTGCCGCCGCATCGCCGCCCGGCGCAACGCAAGCCTGGCTTCCCGCGACTCCGCCGCTAACTCCTCCACACACAACTCGCCGGTTCCTAGATCTAGAACAAACATATTTTTTTACAACATACTATATACACTGCTTTTTTTTTACTCCACTAAAAGGCGAGACGAGCTTGCCGTTCGCCTGATGGTAAGCGATACGACCGCTCGTAAACAATAGCTAAACGAAACAACACCTTGAATTACAAAATCATGCTCCACTGCGCTCGCCATCCTGAGACATAAGATGTTAAGTATCAACATGTCCAGTAGTTACATTAGACTCTTTAGCAACACAATCTTTACATTCCGGATTAAAGCATGCCAAAAAAAATTCTGGATAAGACAGCTCCAAAACAAAAAGTGTGTCTTAAGTAAAGCAGTAGGTACATATAAACTTACATAACATGAAATACATATGAAATAAATACATAAATTTTGACGACGAATCGAACCCAATACTTCACAATTCACATCACACAAACCCTAGTGGCGCTAAGCTCCAACCAAACTAATGGGTACCGTTAGACATTCATACTTTTCAACTTTGAACTGGCGTAAGTGACATTATTTCCATAACATTTTCCGTAAAACCATATTAAGTTTAGTGGGACAGTAAGGCGAGCGGCAAGTTTGATTTGCCACACCGGTAATTTTAACTTGCGACAAACCGTGCACTCATGGCAACGTTACATTTTCCTGTTAGGGCAGCGAAGTACTAATTACTAGCTGTCTAGCTTTGAATGGGTGTATTTTATTAAACATTTTAAAAATGTTTATCCTGAGAAAACCTCTCGACTATGGGTACATAAAATATACCATGGGGGAAATGTTGTAAGACTAGTTTTGGTTTAGATGTATATTTGTTTTTTAGTAATTGAATCTAATATAATAACTATTTGTGCAATGAACGAAGAAGTGACAATTTTACTCTCTCTTCCGCATATGATAATTAAAACGTGTCCGAATATTTTTTAACTACACACGCCGGCACAATTAGAGGAACACGCACAAAAATTAGTTTTTTTTTAAATTTTGTTTGCTGTTTGTTTAAATGGTCTTTGTTTTTATATTTCAGCACCTTTAAAAAATTAAATGTTGCAAAAAGATTTTTGGATATTTAGAGTTTTATCGTTAATTATACGCTCTCAAGTGTTTTTAAGATTTTTTCACTTTCAAGTGGTTTTACAAAATTTTGTTTAATTTCATTTTATGTGACTTAAGATATTTTTATTGTGTCTGAAGTCGCTTAAACTACCACCCGGCTTCGTTTTCGGTAGCAGTCTTGATATACCCTGTATATGAGGCATAACAGGAGGGGATATAGAGAGGGAAAATTATGGGGGGTATTATGGGGTGTATTCAGCCCATGAAACTGTACAACATTCCTCTAGAAAAACATGACGTAAGAAAAACTTGCAAATAAATAGACTAAATAGCTCAAAAATATCAATTACAATGAAAGAAAGCACATTAATAATCAAATCCGCTATATTTGTGATAAATTGATACCTACAAAAATAAGAAAAAACCATAAGACAGAGGCTTTAAGAAAAATCGTTAGTGATATTCTAGAAGTAAGAAGTACCGAAAAGGAAAAAAGTAGGACTCTACAAAAAGACGTGAGATCCCATCAAAAACATCCTGTAAAAAAATCCAAGTCTCGCAGCTCAGGTTTTCTACCGCAAAAAGTTGTGAGATGCATGTAATACCAAGTCGATTAATTTATTTAGTCCTTAAGGGACCTTCTATATAAAGTTATTACGTTAGTTATTACCATATCAATATTAAAAATTATTTACGTTTTAAATAAATAGATCGACTTGGCCAGCAGCATTATGTATAAATTGTACGATACATTATGTTTTCATGCGATGGCCAAGTCGATCCATTTATTTAAAACGTAAAGAATTTTTAATATTGATATGGTAATAACTAACGTAATAACTTTATATAGAAGGTCCCTTAAGGACTAAATAAATTAATCGACTTGGTATTACATGCATCTCACAACTTTTTGCGGTAGAAAACCTGAGCTGCGAGACTTGGATTTTTTACAGGATGTTTTTGATGGGATACTTGTTACTTGGTTGACTAAGAAAATATTCGTAAATTGGACATTGCAATAAAATGTTGAACAACCATGCGTCACGTGTTCTGGTTTGTTTCTTTATCAGCCCATATACGTCCCACTGCAGGGCACGGGCCTACTCTACAATCGAGAGTACGATTGAGAGTGGTTAGGCCATATAGTCCACCACGCTGGCCTAATGCGGGTTGGTCTGGTTTGTTTACATTTAGTTAAGTACCTAAACCAATGGAGTATAAATAAGTTTATTCAAACTGTGAATGTCGCGTTTAGATTCCAAGAAAAAGAAACAATTTTTACTTGTTGTCTCCAGACCACATCAGAAACATTATATGGCATACTAATTGTTTTATATTGAAACTCAATCTGACTACTGCTAATCCATTCTCATGCCTTTAAATCCCGTCCTGTCCCGTTAGACTTTTTAAAGTGAAATAATCCCATCATACTTGATTGTAGCGTAAATTCCATCATGTACACAGGCCATGCAACACAAGATCCCAAAGAAAAATAAAAATCCGTATCCGTAATAAAAAAAAACTTCACTAATGCTCCACTTCTATTAAAAACATAGCGTGAAGTTATATACCCTATAGCATTCTTCGATAAATTACTTGTAATATAGAATAAAAAACTACTACCAATACACATAAAATAAAAATATACACCGAATACGAGTAGATGTAAGATAAAATGTAAAAATAAAATTCTCTGCACAGTCTGCATGGAGTTAGGAAGTTTAGATAAAAATGTAAACATTCTAGTCACGCATATTTACGAGAGTCATGACCCGCGCTGATTCACGCGCAGGTTTAACGACACCGCATTTCTAAATTTTTTTGTAATGTAAATGCGTCATATTCATAACAGCGCACTACACGCGCGCAACTAGGCACGAGCCGTCTTTACATTTAATCGAGAGTATGGTTAAGAGAGGTTAGGCATCCACCATTTACTTAGTCTGATCTAGTGCAGATTGGCCGACTTACATATCATAGAAATTCATACCTTGCCTTTATGGTATGCATTACGTCACCATTTATTTTTTGCACCAGAGCGGGACCTCAGTGGAATTAAGAATATTAATAATAAAGTTTTTAGTGTTTTACAAGTTTTTGCATAAAAGATTGAATAACATAAAATAATAATCAAAATCGTATTTTTGTATTTATCGGCTGAACAAATTGTTTCAAACCATCGGGTTTAGTTTTTATATGTGTGAAACTCAATACATAATTTATTTATAATTTTTTTTC
The DNA here is from genome assembly GCA_009982885.2 of Hyles vespertilio. NCBI lineage: Eukaryota > Metazoa > Arthropoda > Insecta > Lepidoptera > Sphingidae > Hyles > Hyles vespertilio. Next base: position 10,124,159 of record CM042828.1, read on the forward strand.
GTTATCAAAATAATTTTCATCACTACGACATGACTGACATGACACTCGCTCGTGTTTTATCACGTGTCCATATTTTGATAATGTGAGAAAAATATCTTTCGTCGTGATGTGATGTGATTTGATAATGTGAGTCGTGGGCGTTACTTTCAGGCAAACACACGTACTCAATAAGTTGTGGAAATTTTTATTAAGGCCCTATTCAGTGCAACGCGGACGGTCCGCGCGCGATTAGTGCTTGCGTCCGTCGCGGATCAAATCATCGTTCAGTTCGACGCGGAACGCGGTTGAGAGTGGTACAGTTACAACAGTAAGCCTAATGATAAAAAATTGAAGTTGGTGGTTGCTGCCTATTTATTAAATAGCAGTTTGTTTTTTTAAACCAATTTTTTTTTTCTTCGCCTGAACTATCTTCAAATTTTGGATACACAGCTTTGCAAACATCCAGCCACGCCTTTAGTTTAGCATCCTTATTTTTATACAAGGAGTCACGGAGATTCCAAAGACATGGTTGTAATCGTACTTCTTGTATAACCCTCTCAGTTTGCACGGTTGCAGCCATGACGACGACAGTACTTTCGTCCGCGTCGCACGACCGTCCGTCGCGCACTGAACAAGTCTGTACAAGTCACAGATCACTTCCAATAGATACCGCATTACGATAGTTTTGTTTCGAACCGAAAATGCCAATGAAGGGAAATGCGCGGGGGGTGGGCGGGTTGCAGCGCGGTCACGTGGACTTCACTGGAGAGATGAAGCATAAGTCGATAAATAAAAAAATGTATCGATAGTTCGATTTGCCAGTAAGTTCATGTGTTATGATCGCTTCTATAACTTAATTACCAACTTGTTAAATATTTGATAATATTTTTTCACCGGCCTGTAGGGCGATTCACGTATTATAATAAGTTCAGTTGCAGTGCAGTTGCGGTTAAGTTTCGATCAAAACAGCCCTTATCGTATTCTCGTAATTTTGACAACCGCTGTCAAATACGCTCGCGTCAAGTTCGCGTCACGCAAATGTTTTAGCGTATTCTACTGCTGCGCGTATAAGTCTATATACATCTCGTATACTTAATTGTAACCGCACCGCAACTTGATCGGCGCGTCAAAAAGTTACGTGAATCGCACTACATATCTGATAAATTATACCAACCGGCAACAGCTAACTACGAATAAAATAGGATTAAGATTTATACTTTAGTATGTAACGGTTTTATTTCTATTATTCACTGTGTATTTTTGTATGCCATAATGGCGAAATACCCAAATTAAGTGTTGATATAAAAGATCAGATAAAAATATGAAATAGTAAATAACTAAACCTTACGCCCTAAAGGGCTACAATAACTTCCGTTTCTTGAATTCTGACGACGGCTGTAGTAAATGTAATATCGACAAGTGACGATGAAACCCACTTGACAAACTATGAATGTTTTTGAGACGATATATACAACGTATGTTAAAATTAGTGCAATAGCTTGTGCTACTGATTCTCAATAAACTTAGTATACTAAAACTTATGGTAAATACCCTCCCATTATATTTGAAAACGTATACAACCAGAGGGAAAAAAGGAAATTTAATTACGCCAAAGATAATTAAAAAATATTGTAAAAGTACCTTGTTAACAAATTTAACTATTTCAAATTACATAAAATAACGTAATTATGGTAATTTGCAATTTTTATTTAAATCAATATATATATATTTTGTGACATTTTCATTTAATAAAATTAATTTACATTATTGTTTTACAATATCGATATTTCTGGGAATTATATTATAAACATGAGTCAAACACTAGAAGAACGTGTAATTTCGCCAAAAAAGATGGCTTATTACGGTTATTGCTATGCGAAAAAGAGAGGGCTGATTCTCCATCCGAACTCGACTGTTTGACATTGATACATTAACCAGTATAAATTGAGCTCGCTCGGGACCAAATTAATTTAAAGAATATTAGTTATCGATGATCGAACAAATCATTATTAACTGTAATATTATGTTTCCAAAATGCAATTTTCGCTAACGTGCGACGATATGTGCGGGTCCACTACTTGGACGACACTGATGACGCGACATTTGGCATCGGTTTATATCTATCTGATAGCTTATATGTGTTGGGCGCAACCGCTGCCTTGCATTTGGTATCTATTGGGAGTGATCTGTGGTACAAGTGCATTACCGTCCGCGCGCGGACGCCCGCGCCGCGGACGAGCGACGCGGAGTGATTTCGATCCGCGCGCGGACAGCTCTTCGCGGCGCGGGCGCTCCGCGTCGCTCTGAACGCGTTGTATGGGATTGATACATTTTACCGTCCGTCGCGGACATCCGCGTAGGTCGTCCTGCGTCGCACTGAAGAGGCCCGGACAGCTCTCCGCGGCGCGGGCGATCCGCGTCGCTCTGAACACGTTGTATAGGATTGATACATTTTACCGTCCGTCGCGGACATCCGCGTAGGTCGTCCGCGTCGCACTGAAGAGGCCCTCTGTCCAGATGTTTTTACGAAAGTGTGGGTACATATAATACGACCCCACAGTTTTCAGTGGTAGTTCAGTAAAGCATTTCGAGCGAGAAATACATTTTAAATTATTGTTGAGTATGTTTGCAAGAGCGGGACGATGTCGGCCTTGCTGGGACACCGGAACAGACTTCCTGAAAGCGGGACTGTCCCGCCTAAAGCGGGACGTATGGTCACGTTAGGTATGCAGGTTTCCTCACGCTGTTTTCCTTCACCGTTACAGGGCGTGATGATTGTTTATCAATAAAAGAGTCAAGGCAAAAGTCTACGAAATATATCAGGTGTGTCCTGACATTGGAACCCACGACTAAATTGAACATGTTGGCAGCCGCTTCTGGGGGCGTCCGCGTTATTCTATAAAAAGGATACGAATTTCGAATGTTCGGACGCCGTACGTTAAACTTCACTAATATGCCTAGATACTACACATATTGCTGGGTTCCCCTATCGTACGTCCCAACCATAGACTAAGTTCGTAGAAAATGATAAGTATAATAGAGAATAGTGTTAATTTTTAGAAGTGGAATACTTATATCTTGCTCCTGACGTCGAACATGCGAACATTCGAAGTTCGTATCATTTATTAAGTAACCCCCCCTAATCCGTTTACTAAGAGGCCGCCACGCACTATTTGCCTAATAAACAACGGCGACGTTCGAACACTCGTCATCATTTCGGAGTATAAAGGAGCCCCCCTGGCATACATGTGTGTAGTAGCTATGTGGTCAGGATATTATCTAACAGTGTTCTCTCATGTCAGGGTACGAAACTCTCGGTGCACTAGCCTAACTCGCGCTAGACACGATTTTCAAATGACAATAAACTATGGCCGACATCGCAAATTGTTCGTGACACTTTCACGCAAAGTGGTCTCAGTTATTTATTGCAAAGACTGATATTTTACTATGCACAAATAACTAGCATCCAGTCATAAACCGTATAATACGAATGCCTATGACAAAGACATAGACGCTCGTTATACATAATATAGATGAGCTTTTCCATATCAAAACATAATATGGATTATTTTTTTACATTTTGCTTCTTTTCTAATTATGCTTCAGTATTCACTGATCTTAAATTTCTGCTTCCTATGATAAATACACCCAATAGACAAATTCATAGTCCTGATCCCACATTAAGATCAATTAAGTATTGTGTGATGATTATTCGAAACTACGAAACTTTTCGGTCTCACAAAACATCTAGACCCGAGCCATATATTTGTGTGCCTCACAAACATTTGTCTCGGGCGAGGATCGAACCCATGGCCTCTCGTTTTAACAACTGCATCAAGGAGGCTGTCATATCTTGTCAGATAAATAAATTGAAAAGGCATACAAATATACCCACGTATCCTCTGTAAGAGGTCTTCGTAAAACATTCCGATATCCATGGGCCCTACTATATTCATCCGAACGAACGAACGAACGAAGTTCGAAACTTACGGACAAACGAAGTTTTTTATACGATACGAATGTATCTATTCTGTAAAAGTTCGAATTTGTATAACGAACACCATAACTATAAATCTTTGGTTACGACCATAAATCAATAACGACCATAAGTTTTATGTAGGTACATTCGTATCGTATAAAAAACTTCGTTTGTCCGAAGTTTCGAACTTCGTTCGTTCGTTTGTTCGTTCGTTCGGATGGTACGTTCGTAATAGTAGGGCCCCATATTTTAACGAATTGAATGTCGTTAACTACTAGTTTACATACAATTTATTTCAATTTACTACATAAATATCTAAGACTTAATATGTAGGTGACTGATGACCTTCATCTTATCCCCAAGATAAAACAACTGATAGTTTCCAAAGTCGTTATAAGTAGATTTAAATTACTTTCATCCATCCTATATGCGACCAGACATAATGGAAAACTCTGAACGCGCGAACGTGCATCCAAAATGCAACGTTATGACACATGTGGAGATTTTCCTGTATAACAACGATGTACTACGGCGTAGCACTGATTAATCCTCAGTCGTCATAGACTCAATGATTTTATGTTACGAGAAGTTTATACCATATCAGTTTTATCGAAAACTACAACGAATTCATATTATCTAAATTCTAATCTATACGTGATGTAAGTTATAAAGCTTAAAAAAATTGTCAGTAAGTAGGTTTTAGCAAATAAAAAAAGCGCGTAGTTCTCTCAAACTTTACAAACGCCTTCAATTCAAGATTACTTTTATCTTTATACTCTCGAGTATTTAAACCTATAAATGCTAGATATTGTTTTATAAATAAATACATTCAGACTGTTTACCTAGTTCTCCCAAATTATCATTTTTAACTATAATGGAAGTTTCAGCCCCGAAACATTCAAGGGTGGAACTAGAATAGTTGATTAAGCGTTCTCAGTGTAGATGTCAGTCATGGGGCCTTATTATACATCAAAATTGTAATTCATTTCACTTCACAGTCTATCTTCTTACAACTCAGGGTGCTCATTGAAATTAAACTATTTTTTACGGATTTTACCAGCTACCAGACCACAAGATACTGTGAGATCCTTCTGCGTAGAACGGATCGCAATCTCCAAATAACTTTTTGAATTAACTTTTTAATTTAATAATTGTAACTTAAAGGCATTGAAATTGTAGAAGTCACTAAGCAGATGATTAATACGCATAATGTAAAGTTATCGCAACCTAGCGTCGGGAAGTTAAATATTAAACCAAATGCACGATAAAATCCCTAAAAAAATGTTTTATATGAATGAATAAAATTCGCGTAAATCTAAGAAACATTAAACTAAGGATACTGGACAAGGGCGAAGTAAATCAAACAAGAAAGCGGATTCAGGTATACTCAGTACAACACCAAATACCAGAATATCAATACAAAAATACTAACAACCATTCTCTATATCCTATCTATCTTTGTTAACTGAAACGTAAATTGCATCGAAATATCTAATCTCTAGGGATAGATAGATTATTATAATTAGATTAAAACACTCACCAATATCGGGCATTTCATCATCGCTACTGCTGCTGTACGTGAAGGAGGGTCGCTGCGAGTCCAACGGTCCCATGTCGAATAGCTCGTGACCAGGAGCGTGCCAGGACCGGCACGGCATCGGCACGGCGCGTTTCTGAGCCGGTATCCGCTGCAGAGCCTCGTGAACCGCCGGGCCTCGCCCGCGACGTGCCTTCGACTGAGATGGCGTCTTACCTGGTTTTATCATTAGTATGGGTTACATTGGAATGTATCCAACAGGTGAATAAAGATATTATTTTCAGCAGCTAAGTTGCTGTGGTTACAGTGTATGAGAGAGAGTATATCTTCAAAGTAGTAGGACCTGGCATCCAAGTTTGAAAGGCCATAGTTTATAAGACTTATTTCTGCCACCAGGCAAGTGTTGTGTTCCAGTTTAAAGAACAGAGAAGCCAATACAACTACTAGGAAATTACGCTCGAATACTGGAACGCAATTTAAATATAACTTGCGCTTAAGTATCTTAATCCCGATTAAATGTACTAGCTAAGTGGGCCGTGCGCTGTTAAGAGCAACTTATTAATTAAATGGCGTTCCAGTATTCGGGCGTTAGAGACTTTATTTATCTAATGTCCTATAGTGAGATGCATGGTGACAGTTGCATCATCAAAATCTGAGGCTAAAATTCCATGGTTTTGTTCTGAGAAAATTCTAAACATTTCCATGTTTAATGGTTTCTTAGATTTACGCGAATGTTACACATTGAAATAAAACTATTATTTACGGATTTTATCGCGAATTTAGTTTTATTTTTTACATTTTTGACTTCCCGACGTTTCGATTACTTTACAGCTTTCGTAGTCACGGGGCGGACTGATGTATTAGACATCCGCTCTGTGACTGTTAGTTAGAGGGGTAGTTGAATTGTAACAGTCACAGAGCGGCGTTTTATTTCAACATTTCTATGTTACATAATCTATCTTTGCAGTTTATTGAAGAAGAATTGCATAGTATTGACTCACAGATTTATTCCTTTTTTAAATCTACAATTTTAAAATCAATGGCATATTAAGTCTTATTGAACTATGTATTTGAAACAATTATAAACAGAATATTACCTGATGCAGCTTTTTTAGGTGGGGATGTTGGAACTTTAATAGATGAAGTTGAAGGTTCAGTTTTGATATTCAGACTTGCATTCTCAACCAAACCCTGTTCTCTTTTGAAAACATCCAAAAATGTTTCACTGCCAGACTGTTTTCCAGTTGACGTATACTTGGCATTATTTGATGTACTGCTATTAATACTGGTTTTGGTAGATGGAGCAGTGTTTTGGGCATTGGGACTGTGGATGCTGGCCCGACGTGCTGCACTGGTTGAATTTTTCCTTGCCGGTTCTTTAGGAGCACTTTTGGACTTTGCAACTTTGGTATGTGTGGTCTTGGTTTCTTTCACAACTGGAGGCTGAATGGACTTTTGGATTGGTGCATAATGACCATTAGAGATCACTTCTTTCTTCTCTTCCCTTATATCTCCATTAGTAAATGCAGCTAATACATCCAAATCTTTGTTTGGACTATCAATATACTTAGTCTTTATTTCACTGTCAAAAATGTAGTTATCATCAGTGTGACTGACAGTGATCTCACCAGCCACAACATCAGAATCGTGAAATGTGTACAATTCATTGGGGTCTATTTTAAATTTGGTGTAAAAGTTGTCATTAAACTGGGTGATATAGTTTTGTTCGTCACCCGAGTTGTCGTGTATAAACATATTGACATCACTGCAGCCCGACACACCCTCGACTGCCATCTTATACTGTGTTGCGCAGCTCGCATCTGATATATTTTGGGGAATACCACTGAAACTATTACAATATGTTGTCAGTAATATTACATAAAGAAATCCTTAAATTAATATCTTAAATATATTTTGGTAAATAAACCAAATATTCAAAACCCCTTCTTCAGTCATTATTTGGTAAATTAGGCATTTACTCATAACTACATTGCAATAAAAAAACAGATATTTCTGTCAATAGGTCTGCTTCTGAATGTATTAAATAATAATAATAAATAACACCCAACAGTCACATACATAGTCCTGACCCCACATTAAGATTAAGTCTTGTGTCGTGGGTATCAGGAACTACGAGAGACTTTTCGGTCTCACAAACACCCAAACCTGAAAGAAATATTTGTGGGCCGCACAAACATTTCTCTCGGTGCGGGAATCGAACCCACGGCCTCTCGTTTCATAGGCGGTGTCTAACCAACTGCGCCACGGAGGCTGTCAAACTGTGCTGTGTATTCTTCTAAGAATACTTGTTCCGATTTCTGCATATTTTTTAATATAAAAATACATTATCTGCCATAGATTTATTATTCAGCAGCTATTGATGGAGCACCACAAAAACTAATTTGGGTAACACAATAATATTTTAACAAATTTAATACAGTCTCATTCAGTTCATTGTTAACTAGTAGACTCTGTATTCTTAACCTAACAAGGAAATTCAGATATCCCTTGTTATATTTTAACATGTTTTATATTTCAATGCATGTATATAAATTGTTATTCAAATTGTTATCCAACTAGAAGTATATTAACTTGGGGTAAACAGACACCTTAGTTTAATGTTAAGTAATGATGCTGCCGTCTACATACATTGTTGTGTATATGTTGTTGTTCTATAATTATTCTATAAGTGTACCTCATTATTGTTGTGTTTATATGTTGTTGACTATCGTTATAATGGGTTATACTAGTTTAATACTCACCCCACATTTTCTGAAGCGCTCAAATACGACATGCTGTGTACATTTTACAACACAATCATACAAACAATATTGATGCTAGGAAATGATTTCAAATTAGTTTTTTCCCACTGCTTCATACTGAAAGTTCGAATACATATATAGAACATACATAAATGCGCATTATATCACAATGCTATTTGTTACAAAACAAAATATTTTCATTTTTGTGCAAGTATCCTTCTTCTGACATCATAGTGACATATGTCACATTATTAATTTAGTAAATACTCTTCAGGGTTCACTGGGTTTCTTTTTTATGTTTTGCAGCAGTGCAAAACAACCAAAATATTTTTATTGTCTTCCAAAACTAATCGGCAATAAACATTGATAAAGATTACAAAAAACAATTCTCACATGATAACACACACTCTTTCAAGCACATATTGGTCTTTTTAAAGATACGATTTGCTACAATAATAAAAATGTTATTTGTGTGACTTATTTTATTCAATAACGCTTCTAAAACCCCTAAAACAAAAATATTTTACTCAATAACATCAAGAACAACTGACAGAATGCAGCAAATGGCAGCCAAAATGCCACAGATTATTAGCCATCGATAAACTTGCACGGTCAGTCTTGCAGGATTATGAATGCTGCATGATAGTCCTGTGAAATCCTTTAAACTTAAGTGGAGTAACTTTAAGCTCTGATTTAATTTACAGTGTGTTTATGTGCCGCGGCCTGCATCGCACCGCGGCCCGGCCCGACGCGACGCAGCGCGGCCAGGCCCCGCGCTGGCCTGGTGCTGCAAAGTAATTCCAAAAAAACTTTGGCTCGATCAGAAGGCGGTACTGTGAGTCGGTCCATTATACACACATTACTTTACAAAACCAAAATCAAATTTGCATGAAATTAGTTAATGTAATTAGTTTAATCTGACATTATTTTGTCTGCTCTCATTAAACTTATATCACAAGTTAGGCCCCATTCACACGGGCGCTATTTTAACGTGTGTTAAAAAATGTTCCGATGAAACAAATGTATATACCTATATTATTTTGGTGACACAAAGGCGATTTCAAAGCGCGATGCTTGTTAATCGAACGTTGTCGGATTGTTGACGTTGGGGCGTTGAGTTAAATGTTATACTTAAATTATAAGGTATATTTGAGTAATAAGGTAAACAATAAATATTATTATATTATTTATTATAATATAAACATGAAAACATACATATTGGGAACGATAAAAAAGCGTCAAATTCGATGCTTTTTAAACGTCCGTGCGAATGGGGCCTTAGGAAAAAGTTAGTTTATGTTCTGAGCAATTTCAGTTGGCTGTAGCACAGAATAAGAAACTAACAGAAGTCAAGCTCCATACAAAGCGCGCTAAATCAACGCACACATTGACAGCGTTCACCGACACGATATTTCAAACCAGTCGAGACCACTGCGAGCGCGAGTGTCACCCGCTTCGGGCACGCAAATAGTGAGATGTTTTGTGCAAAGATGGAGCAAATGAATAAAAGTTATTACACTTGTATATAAAACACCAGATCATTGAATTGAATATAAATTTCATAAAAATAAAACATATATTATACAAAATCAATAAAAATAACTTAGAATAATGACATACACATTCTCAGCGAGTTCATAAATAAAATTACAGTTATTTATTGTATTATTGTGTGTTATATATTTTAGTTTTAAAAATTCAATCAAACGGTATGAGTGCTATTAATACGATACGTGTTTTCGCATAAGCCAGAGTTAACAACCCTTGTGCGAACGCAGAGCGCAGTGTGAGTGTGGCAACAAAAGTGAAGTACATACAGTAGCTTGACTTCTGTTAGTATTCTGTGGCTGTAGTTTTTACGGTAGTTACACGTTACGATTTTGCTCTTTCTTGCAGCAGGAGGAATAAATGTTTTATTTTTATTTGTAGTAGGTATGTATACCGATAGATGGCGCTGCGAATAAATGTATGTTTCTTAAGGTTTTTAATTTCGAAATTATTTTTGAGATTATGTTTGAGGTTTTAATTTAAAAATGTGTACCTTGACAATTTAAAAATAATTGTAATGGATAAAGTACTCCTGTAATCTATAACGTTTTAAAAGGATTTTTTAGTCATGACGATTTGAATATGCCGCTTTTAGCAGTTCATTTGAGAACCCCGTTCTTGAAGCGTTGTTGTGAATCCAATATGGCGATATTTGATGTTGTACTATTTTGAAGGTACGTCAATTTGACGATTCTGTAATGTTAATTCCGGTAAATATTGTATTGTTTGGAAATCTTAAACACGTAAAGAAGACGCTGGTATCTAATTGATTGATAACATAAGTATTCGTGCCCGATGGAAGGTTTACAATTTGTATTGTTTTGTTTGTGATTTCCGATAATTTAATGATTATTTCCATTGTACGAAATTATAAATCGTATTCGGATGTGGACGCTGAGACCGAGCGTCGTTAAGGCGGTCCAAAAGGGAATAACCGTGCCGGCTATTCATAGTTAGGTGTGTTTCATAGAAAATCAAGAACAAGACGGAATGTAATTGCGGTAATTATTGAAATATTTCTTGTAGCCGTTTCGTCACGAAAGTTATTATTTTTGTTTCAGAAGTGCATATGTTTTTATACCAATGGGAGTTAAATAAATACAAATCGGGGTGCACTAGATTAGCGCCACAATAATCAAATCAGTATTTGAGTACATAGTGTTTAGAGCACTGAGTATAATGACAGACACTAGACGAAGAGTAAAGCTTTACGCTCTGAACGCGGACAGACAGTGGGACGACAGAGGAACAGGGCATGTGTCATCATGCTACGTAGAAAGGTTAAAAGGAACTTCCCTGCTGGTGAGGGCAGAATCCGACGGGTCCCTTCTCCTCGAGAGCAAGATTCAACCAGACACTGCGTACCAGAAGCAACAGGACACGTTGATTGTGTGGTCAGAAGGTGACAACTTCGATTTAGCATTAAGTTTTCAAGAAAAAGCTGGCTGCGATGAAATATGGGAAAAGATTTGTCAGGTAAATACATATACTATACATAAAGCGTATATATATTTTATATAAAAAATGTAGAATATACAGGAATCAAAGAAAGTGTAGTAGAATTGCATGTACACAGCAGAAAAATGTGATTGGTAGGTGTGAGAGGTCATACAGATATATTTTTTCTTATTTATTTCTTGTATTGAAAGTGTGTGAAAGGATCGCTTATAATAATATTAGAAAGTATAATTAAATATTTCTCACTAACAGTTGATATATTATGTAACTTGTTTGTAAACATTACATTACTCACAAATGTGTACAAATATAAATTTTTATTTAAAATAATTTTCACATTTCATTTGGTAGTGCAATTTTTCAATCACCTTATGTTAATTTGAAACATGTGATATACTAAGTATCAATAAAACTTTTAGGTACAAGGGAAAGATCCATCAGTTGAAATAACACAAGACATAGTAGAGGAATCGGAAGATGAGCGTTTTGATGAGATGTCAGATAGTGTCCAACCAGTGGAATTACCTGCATGTGAAATGGGCCGACTTGAAGATATCAGTGAACTAGTGAACAGCTGTTTAGTCTCACCAGCACGTAAGGACAAACTTGCAGCAGCATTAGAAACTCAACATTATATCAAAAAACTCCTGAATCTCTTCCATATGTGTGAAGACATTGAAAACATTGAAGGATTACATCATCTCTATGAAATCTTCAAAAGTATATTTCTTCTCAACAAAAACACACTCTTCGACACAATGTTTGCTGATGATACAATATTTGATGTTGTGGGTTGTTTGGAATATGACCCCAGTTTGCCACAACCTAAGAAGCACAGAGAATATTTGAGAGAGTTGGCAAAATTCCGTGAGGCCATTCCTATAAAAAATAAGGATTTGCTAGCTAAGATACATCAAACCTACAGAGTCCAGTACATACAAGATATTGTTTTACCCACACCTACAGTTTTTGAAGACAATCTGCTAAGCACATTGTCAAGTTTTATATTTTTCAATAAAGTAGAGATAGTGAAACTAATAGAAGAGGATGAGAAGTTTCTTACAGATTTATTCAAGCTACTCATGGACGATAAGACTCCTGACACAAAGAGACGTGATTCTGTGTTATTTTTAAAAGAGTTTTGTAATTTCTCACAAAATTTACAACCGCAAGATAAAGATGCATTTTATAAGACATTAGTTTCTTTGGGGATACTGCCAGCTTTAGAAATCACACTAAGTATAGATGATCAGAAAACAAAGACTGCATCTATAGACATATTAACTTACATTGTGGAGTTTTCACCTTCAGTGGTGAGGGATTATACATTGCAACAGGCTAATAACACAGAAGAGGTAAAGTATCCTTCATTTATCTCATCCTCTTCAATCTTTGTATGAGTGTATTTATATTGGGATTGTTTTTTACAGGAACAAATGCTACTAAACATAGTTATAGAGCAGATGTTAAGAGACCGTGATCCTGAACTTGGTGGTGCAGTGCAACTGATGGGTGTCCTACGTATACTCCTTGACCCTGAAAGTATGCTTGCATCAGTTAACAAAAGTGAGAAAGCAGACTTCCTAAATTTTTTCTACAAACACAGTATACAGACCCTTATAGGTAAGTAAATATATTAATTTTCTCCTTTATCTTTCTTTATTTGTTTACATGTCCATGATTTCAATTTAGCTTATTTGATTTCATATTAGATAAATTATCACTATATCATATTGTAAAATGTAAAAAGAAAAAAAGGGTAGGCAGAGGTGCCAGGCCAACCACATTTCGCCATGTATGACCAAAATTTACTTTCACTTCATTTACTTCTGTCCACTTCCTTATGAACTCAATATAGACTACTTCTGACCTGACCTTGAAGCATATAAAATAGTTTATTAATTATATAATTATATCACATTAGATTACACAGATCTTTAGTAACATGTTGTTTTATTGACACAATGTTATGCAACATACTTATTGGATAGATTCATTTTCTTGTGAGTAAAGATAATGATGATTATCATGATTATAATCAACACACTGAGGGTCAGTGACAAAGATTATCTTGTAAAAGACAAGACACTAATCTGATAAGTATTTTGTAATATTTACTCTACTGCAGTTGATTAATAATCTGTCAATCTATTCCGACCTTGTGCAGTTATTGTGGACATGTTTAAGTTCTGAAATGTTTATTGCCTCCTGTTATGTTATGGCAGCTTTGGTGACAAATACAGAATGTGATGGAAGCTATTATGTTTAAAATTTTTAGCTGTTCTTAGATGCACATGTGAGGCAATTTGTGAAAGTGATTTTGGTCTTGTTGTGATGCATACTTTTCTTTTATTTAATTTGGTTTGCAAATAATATATAAGTGTGTCTGTGATATGAACATTATTATTATTAAAATCTTTTTTAATATGAAAGAGGTAATAAATATCTAAATAATTTTATTAAGTGACTGGCTATTGTCAGTATAAACTCAATTTAGAAGTACATCTTTTTTATTTTCTTATGTAAGCATAAGATAGGGCCTAACCACTCTCAATCGTACTCTCGATTGTAGAGTAGGCCCGTGCCCTGCAGTGGGACGTATATGGGCTGATCCAGAGATGTAAGCATTTGAATGTGTATAGGTGTAAATTAGAACTTAAGAATTGGATGGTTGTGGAAAATTATAATTATGTTTTGGTGGTTATAAGTGTAGGTATTAGAATAAGCACTCACTTCCAGGATCTAACAATAGTATATTTTATAATTTAACACTTAATACATTCAGAGACAGAGTAAGATTATAACTATGCGATTCGGAGCGAGATGTGCTCGTCACGAGAGATGGCAGACTGTCCTCTTCATCCAAATAAACCAACCCTTTTATAGGACTACCCGAATGAGGATCGGTGGGGATAAATAGGGTCTATCCTTTCAACTAAAAATTAAGGTCTGCCCAAACATCTGGGCTATTGTCCAAACCGAAAGGTTTACCCAAACATGTGTACTATTGTCTAAAAAACATAAATTTGTTGCAAAGGATTGCCGCCACTAAAGAACTTAACTAATACTAATACAGTTTTATTGCCCCGGCATGAACGGGCCATTACAATTAGGAAACAATAATTTAGAACAGCATCTTTTTAACTAATATTGTACAATAAGGTACACAAAAATTCTTACTTAAATAAAACAACTCGCAGATGTTTTATGGTTAAACATCTGCAGTCATATTTTAAAATGAAATGTGTGTTTAAATAATGTTCAAATTACAAATAATAAGCGTGTTATTTTAAAAGTTAAATATAAGTTGGGGTATTGCAACCGCTTTAAAAGCTAAATCTAAGTTGGCGTATTGCAACCGCCACAATAAATAAATAAAATAAATAAATAACACCCAACAGTCACATACATAGTCCTGACCCCACATTAAGATCGAGTCTTGTGTCGTGGGTATCAGGAACTACGAGAGACTTTTCGGTCTCACAAACACCCAGACCCGGAAGAAATATTTGTGGGCCGCACAAACATTTCTCTCGGTGCGGGGATCGAACCCGCGGCCTCTCGTTTCACAGGCAGCGTCTAACCGCCTGCGCCACGGTGGCTGTCAGACAATGTAAGTTAGGTGAATTGGAATGAGTGTGTTTTTCACCAATTCCAAGAGGAATGGATGAGGTTAGAATCTTTGTTAGAGGCAAATATTTGCATTGAATCTCATATTGTAGGTAATCCTAACTTGAGATAAATCAGATGGTGTCATACTGTTAACATATTTTTCTGTAGCTACATACTATGTGTATATTTATTTCAATTACTTGTAGTTATTGATTTAGTATTCTATGCAAGACCAAGTGCCATAGGCCTGCCACTGGCATACTTATTTTATCATTATTTGTAGGTTCATTGTGTTTAATAAATAATAAATTGACCATTTCAAATCTTTCTATGTAGTGCATATTGTCTATTAGACTGACAAATAAGCATATTTATTTTGGTTAAACATTATCATTGCTGCTATTACCTCCATTTTAACATTTTCTTTGTTTTTAATTTATTTAAAATCTGCATTTTTTAAATGGAAGTAAAATAAAATTGATAGTAGTTTTTTCAATATGAGTAAAAAGTACTTTTCGCTGCTTTAATTTGATAACGACACATCTCGAAAATAAATAATTATTTATATATTTTATTTTAATAATGACAACTCTTTGAAAGTTGCTAAATCAACGTATAATCTATCAAAAATAAGAGTTTTGTTGACATAGTATTTTAGATTAATTTGTGTTTAATGGTAACATTATCATAAAAATACACATTTCGTTATGTGCCACCTTCGATCAAATATACACTAGATACACAGTTCCCTGTAAAAGTTCTGTTAAAAAGTGGCACCGATGCATGACATGAAAAAAAGTAAACAAAAAGATCACATATTCCAAATATATTAACACAAATTCCACCTTATTCCTGGAGCTTAAAGTAGCTTTTCACATGATATTGTCTAAAGTTGTGCGACGTTTTAGAAGCAACGGTCGGTGCGTGACTGAAGGCAAAAGAGTGCTTAAGCACTCATTTTTGGTGCCATTTTCTAAGCGCTCATGTTGTATCTAGTGTATATTTGATCGAAGTGTGCCACTATCAAATTAAAGCAGCGTTTTGTTTTCTGGCAATTTTTTAGAGCATCTGTGTTATGTTGAATGTTGAATCTGCACTTCAAGTGGTATTTAAAAAGGTTCCATCAGAACTATAGACAATATTTTGGCTATTCCCACATTCAGCTGTTTTGCTTAATTATATTCATAATTATTTAATGTAGTTTTAGAATACTTTTAAATTCAAAAGAATGTTGAGAGGTATATATGTAAAATATTACTTATTAAAGATTCTAATAAGATTTTTATAAAAACAAAAAAAAATTATAAACATAAATTTTGAATGTATTTTAAATAAAATGCATTCCACATAATCAATGTGGGAACTTTCCATATGTTATTCATAGAATTAATTACTATGCTCAAAAGAGAAGGCTGCTGAATAGTTTTAATTAATTATGTATGTATAACTTGAGTAATAAAAAGTTTATTCTTGTATAATTTACCTCATAAAAGGCAGTTACTACACTACCTTATAATTAACACAATTTCAAATCACATTATGCATTAAGAGTACAGTGTGACAGTTTAAAGAAAACTCTTCTCCCTAAAGTTTAGATATCGACACAACTAGGACATAAATTTATATTGAAGTGCAGTTTCTTAACAAAAAATGATGCAATAACATTATAGCATTTCCTGCTTGTTAGGATCTTATTATTTGTGAAAAGACTTATCTAAATCTTTTTAATATTTATCACAATATTATAACTTATATAAAAGCAGTCAAAATAATAGTCAATCTAAGGTTTATTTTGATGAAAACTTACTTGGGTTTAGGCATTACTCCCTATCAAATAATTAATTAGCAAATGAAATGGTCATATTAATTCACAGCTCCCTTACTAGAGAACACAACTGGTGAAAAGCCGTTGAAGGAAGACTACCACACCGTGCAGCTGCTGGGCTTAGTGCTGGAACTGCTGTCCTTCTGTGTTGAACATCACACATACCATATCAAGACCTGCATATTAAATAAGGTAAGATTATGGGACAATTAGTGACAATATGTAATTCCATGTGACATTAATTATATTTTGTGATTGATTAAGTAGAATTACTGGTGTTGATTTTCTCTAAGTAGAAATAATTCTAAGTCCTCTGGTATACAAATAGAATTGGTATACTAATTTCTATTTATAAATAGTTTTTTGTTGGTTGGTAAAAACAAAATGACACTAGGGTTATATTTTGTAGTTTATGCTATTTTTTAGATGGACAGTTAGAGCCCCATTAATAATTGTATGATACTCAATCTCATTACGAGTTTTCAGACATATTTATGTTTTTTTTTAAATTGCAATAAATGGAGAGACAAGCTTGCCGTTTGCCTGATAGTAAGCGATATGACCGCTCTTAAACAGTAGTTAAACCAAACAACGCCTTGAATTACAAACTAATCCTTGCTATTAAACTGCACTGGCTATCCTGAGACTTACAATATTAAATCTCAAAATGTCCAGTAGTTAATCTGGCTACAATGTCCATCAAACCGAAACACAACAGTGCATTTACACTGCTGTCTAGCGGGAAAATAGACGTTGCGGTGGTACCTACCCAGGCGGCCACTTGCATATGAGAGACCTACCACCAGTATTTTTTTCATTCAGCTCATAATTTTTATAAAGTCCCTATCACACTACAAAGAAATGATTTATGTTATTTCCAGGACCTCCTACGTCGTATATTGGTGCTGATGAGGTCCACACACACATTCTTGGTGCTGGGCGCCCTAAGATTCATGAGAAAGATTATCGCACTCAAGGATGAGTACTACAACAGATACATCATAAAGGGAAACCTGTTTGCACCAGTTATTGATGCCTTCCTTAGAAATAATGGCAGGTAAATAAGCACATGTTTTTCCTTTACTTTGTTAGATTAGTAGTTGTGTTATGTTATTATAGATTATATTTTTATAGATCTATTTTCCTGCCTATTTTATGCAGATTGCTTAGTACTTGAAATACAATGAAACTATATACAAGTGTACATATTTGTGCATATACAGTTGTTTTTAATGGAATATTTTACATTTTCAGGTATAACTTATTGGATTCTGCTATATTAGAATTATTTGAATTTATTAAACTTGAAGACATAAAATCTCTGTGCTCACATGTTGTGGAAAATTATGGAAAAATATTGGAAGATGTTGAATATGTACAGACATTTAAAGCTTTAAAAACGCGATATGATCAACACCAGGACAAGTTAAAGGAAAGAGAGAGAGGTAAAGTTATTTTTCTAATTGGGTAAATTATAATATAAGAATGAATAAGGTAAAGAGCAGCTTTATAATCCTGGCCGCTAGTTAATTGGTCTAACACAGCAGAAAAAACACAATAGCAGGAACATAACATTTTTACCAATATATCAATGACACATCTACGAAAATACCATGATGAACATTGCCATGCTATGAAATCTTACTGAATAACAAAACCCTGTGATTGTCATAGAAATAATAGCTTGTATCAAGAGATCATCAAGCACATAGCAGAGCACTGCTGGTCATAAGCCCATTCTTGTACGCGATTTGTCTTATCAAGTCATCTTAGTAGCTTAGATCAAAGTCAGGTAATATATCTTTATGACCTATGGTGTTGCAGACCTTTATTGGCGGCGGTGATCACTTACCATAAGACCGTATGCTCGTTTGTCCGCTATAATATATAAAAAAACGTGAGCCGTCACGGGACGCCTAGCAGATGAGAAACATCGAAATTATTTTGAAAATGCAAGATCAAAAAAAAAAACTGCGGGATCTAAATAAATGTTTCACTACAATAACGATGAATGAAAAATGATGAAATGGGCGTGATGGCCTGTTGGTATAGACTGGACGCGGCTGCCAACATGTTCACGGTGGTCATGGGTTCGAATCCCAGGGCACATCTTTGACTTTTCGGTGTTATGTGTGTATTGATAGTCAATCACCAGGCACTAAAGCGGTGAAAGAAAACATCGTGAGGAAACCTGAATACCATAGCGATTTGTAAGAAATTCTATGGCCAACCCACACTAGGCCTGCATGGTGGATTATATGGCCTAACCACTCTCAATCGTACTCTCGATTATAGAGCAAGCCCGTGCCCTGCAGTGCGACTTAATATGGGCTAATACAGGAAACAGAAATGATGAATGTTCAAAAACAAGATAATAAAAGTAATGTGTTATTGTTCCAGTAAGCGGCAGCGTGGGCGTGGCGGAGGCGGTGGTGCCGTCGCTTCTTCGCACGCGGTACCGGCGCGAGGCGCGCGCGCCCGACGAGGAGGAGGAGATGTGGTTCAACGACGACGACGAGCTCGACGACGACGCGCCGCTCGACGCCGCGCAGCCGCACGCGCACGCGCACCCGCACGCGCACCACGCGCTTGACGCCATCGGTTAGACAGCTTTTTTTCTATACATGCAGAGTTCAATATCATATAGTTAACTCTATTGATAGCTTTTAACAAGCAATAGGCTATTTGACAGTATCATCATCATCATATCAGCCACAAGAATGACCTGTTGGAAGCGGCCTGCATCCAGCGACTTCCTGCAACCTTAGCCAGATCGTCTGTCCACCTTGTAGGTGGGCGTCCGACATTTCGCTTGCCTGTACGTGGCCTCCACTCAAGAACCTTTCAGCCCCAACGGCCATCAGTTCTACGAGCTATGTGCCCGGCCCACTGCCACTTCAACTTGCCAATCCTATGGGCTATGTCAGTAACCTTCTTTCTCCTACGGATCTCCCCATTTCTGATTCGATCTCGTAGGGAAACACCGAAAATAGCCATCTCCATGGCTGGTTGAGTGACTTTCAGTCTTTAATGAGGCCCACAGTGAGAGGCCACGTCTCGGTGCCGTATGTCATCACTGGTAACACACAACTATCGAAGACTTTCGATTTTAGGCACTGAGGTATTTTCGACGAGAAGACGTCGCGAAGTTTCCCGAACGCTGCCCAACCGAGTTGGATTCGACAATTGACCTCGATCGATCTCGAAGTTGGAGCTGCCTAACCGGACCACTTGTCCTAAATAGACATATTCGTCTACAACTTCGAGAGTCGAGCCCCCAACTCCAATGGGGGTGGGCACAGCATGGATATTCGACATGATCTTCGTTTTATCCATGTTAATTTTAAGACCCACCTGTTGTGAGACTCGATTAAGGTCTTCGAGCATAGTGCTAAGGTCTTCCAGCGATTCTGCCAAGACTACAATATCGTCGGCAAATCGAAGGTGAGTAATATACTCGCCGTTGATGTTGATGCCGAATCCTTTCCACTGCAAGACTTGAAGGCGTTTTCCAGCGCGGATGTTCGAGACGATTTGTGATGACCCTCGAAAACAACTTCTAGACATGGCTCAGGAGCGATTGGGCATGTATTTCTTCAGCTAAGTGTTATCACCTTTTTTGAAGAACAGTACCACCACGCTCCTGCTCCATGCCTCTGGCGTTGAGCCTTCGAGGAGAACGAAATTGAAGAGCCTCTGAAGGACTTTCAGTACCGGCGTTCCGCCCGCTTTCAGAAGGTCTGGAGTGATTCCGTCCTCACCCGGCGCCTTGTTGTTTTTATGTTGTTTGAGGGCCATCTAAATCTCACACAGACTGATGTCTGGGATATCATCGCTAAAGTGTCGGATCAACTCGGCTCTCGGGTCTTCGGCCGAGCTAACAGTAGGTTCGGCAACCGAGATGTAAAGCTGTCCGTAGAACCTCTCGATCTCTCTTAATACCTCTGCCCTCGTCGATACCACGCGGCCATCGTCCGTTTCCAGCCTAGACAACTGTCTTTGCCCAATAGACAAGTCTCTTGCAAACACTTTTAGCCTCTGTTCCGCTCAATTGTCTCCTTAATGCTCACAGTATTGTGAGCACGGACATCGTGTTGCAAGGATTTCCAGATCCGTCTATTGAGCCGCCGATATGCTTCGGCGTCATCGGAAGACTGCAGCGTCAAAGATCGACGTTCGGCCATGAGTGTGGATCGAGAGTTTTTGTGGTCTATCTCTACGGCGACGTCTAAAATACTTAGATCCCACCGTATGGACAGCATCTACCAAACCGCTGTTTAACTCGTCCACTGCAAGGTTTTCTTTTAGACAATCAAGGCGAATTGTCAACTCGAGTTGAAAGCTCTCGGGGTTTTGGATATGGGCGCGAGTAGGTCGGAGCGTAGACTTCATCAAGCGACGCCTTTCTAATTGGACGTTGATATTCAATGTGCCCCTAACCATTCGGTGATCACTGCCGGCTTTCACCCTGTTGATCTCAGACACATCACTGAACATCCTTCTATTCGTCGTCAAGATGAAATCTATCTCATTTCTCGTAGAACCGTCAGGACTCAGCCACGTCCATTTCCTGTGAGGCGGCCTCAGGAAAAAAGAGTTCATCGCAAAGAGTCCCTCTTTTTCCAGAAAGTCGGCCAGCCTCTGACCCTGAGGTTCCGATTTGACAGTATACGAAACAACAATTTATTTGTTTCATCCGCGTATTTTATTTAGTTTTGAAGCACTTTTAAATACATAAATACGAATAGATTTATTTTCTATTGAAAACATGTGATTGGAAACCGTTTCGTCTCGCGAAAACTGATGACGTCACACATCTGTAAATAGACAATATTTTGAAATTTAATATTAAAATTATCAAATAATGAACGAATTTTTACATGACATATCACTGGAGTGAATGGTCGGAATAATTTGGCAGTTTAAATAATAAGCAGTTTTATTTTCACTTAAATTGCTACATTAATTGAAAATAACATTTATTTGTAGGGTCTGTAGACCCCATGAATTAATGTGTCATGGTATCCAGAAACAAGTAGCCTGTTGTGTGGCCAATATCACAATACAGATGGCAGCAGATAAACTTCGTTTCCTTCACGCATTTGTGGCAGTTTTTATTTAATCATAGAAGTTATTGTTATGATCAAATTTAATAACTTTGGACATATAGTTAAGAATGTGTTGCCATGGATTTTTATGAATCTTATATTGGATATTGTGTTACAGGTAAAATAGTGGAAAAGAAAGTTTGTACCAACACTGAAAGTGTGAACGGTCCAAACAGAGTACTGCTCAGTACAGCGGCGAGCCCAAAGCCGACGCACACTGACGTTCAGGTATCCTCGCCCAGATTACTCAATAAGGTAAACTTTTAGTTCCCTCACATATCTGTACTCGCTTTGCTGCGGATTCGATCAATATACATCTCGAATCATATGAACAAGCAAAATGTACATGTAAATAGGCGCTTGAATATATATTACAAGCATACAATTGTAAAATTCAAATAAAGTGAAGTTGTGATGCCTAGTCATTTAGAGATACAATATTATTACTATTTGAATAATGTAGAGGGAAAGGTTTCCTTGAGTTTTGTGTGTGTTGCTTGTATTTGAGTTGCTAACTTTTTTGTTTTTATGATTTGAGATTAGTTCACGAGTTGGTATATTTACGCTTAATGTAGGACTTTTGGTATGTTGTTGTGATTAAAAATACAGATAGTTTGATATTCGCTTCGCTTAGCTTAGCTAATGTCTTAGTGATTGTGAATTTGAAGATTTTAGATTACCTCACCAATTTAATAACATCACAGACTATATTCAATTGTTTTAATGCTGATTTTTTCATGCAAATATTTTAATGAACTAACACAATCACGTTTTAAATGCCTATTGCTACATGTATAGTTTAATACATTTTTTATAACCTTATATCTGTATCAGGGCCTCGTGGACTACGACGGGGACTCGGACGAGGAGGAGGAAGGCGGCGGTGCGGGCGGCGGGGGCGGCGCCAGCACGGCGGGCGAGGAGCGCGACGCCAAGCGGCCGCGCCTCGCGTAGTGCCCCCCCCCCCACGCCCCTCCCCGCCCCGCAGCCTGTTTCAAGGAATATAGCCACAGCCTCGCGGCGCTGTGCAACCCAGTGACCACTCCACACCACACGTGACGCTAGTGGATGTTCTCAAACTCGACGCCGTACACGTACGTCCGTTTCTTGTGTTTGTTTCTCCATGAGTAGAGTAGGCAGTGTGCGACGTGCGCCGAGACGAGCGCATGGCAGGGTCGAATGGCGCATGTGTTTGATACGTTTCTACGGAAATATTGTGATATTAACATTTGTCACTGCCTTAAGTGAAGTGTTGAGGCTCGTCTCTTGGTCGTTCTGTTTCGTAACACACTCGCAGTCAGGTACACTCGCGTCAGACAATCGCCAGACAACAAAATTACTTTGAGTCGGATGTGTCCATTTGTAAATACGAAATGACGACACTGGAGTGTTTGATTAGTTAGATAACGTATGAAGTGATTCATACTTCGTAGTGTAATTACTTCGAACGACATCAGAATGTAGAACAAAATATTGGTTATGAGGTGTATTTAATGTGAATTATTTTTAACGGTTAGGTTACCTTTGTCAAGGATTGTAATCACAAAAAGTACAAAGAAAATATGAGTGGGAAAGTCTAATATAATTAAAAAATCAAAAAGCACCGTCAACGCAATATGAATGTGTATAAAATGTTCTAAATAATTGTTTAGTTTATTGACGATTGCGAGACCAATCTTTTTAATGGAGATGTTTGAATTTGTATACTGTGCTGTGGAATTGCTACTCACTAGTGTGTTATTGTATCACAAACTGATTACGCTGAATATTATCTGCTGTCTTTCAACATCGCAACTTGTCTTTTGTATAATAAAAAGTAGTGTTTATGTTTAGAACATCTCAAGGGTATTATTTCAAAGACAATTATGAAAATAATTCTTTTGGTTTCAGTTTATCTTATTTTAATTATTTATTTGCACAATTTTTTGCATTCCTTTCTTGTTGAGCTTCTCGAAGATAGAAAAATTTACTTGCTTTTTACAATATATTGTAGGTAATATAAGAGTGATTTTCAGTTTATTCTCATGATTATAGATCTTTTAGAAGCTCAATTTTTGTTGAGAGTAGAGAGTTATCATGATTATATAATATCCACCTTCTGTATATGTATATTAAGCATAATTTATCTGGATTTCGATAATTTAGCTTTAGGAATAAAGTTGCCATTTTAATATTAACTTAAAATTGGATACCATTAGACTACATATATGTAAAATATAGAGTGACATAATAGAAGCTCTTTTTAATAGTTGACGTAATAATGGTATCAATTTTTAAGTTGTTACTATTAAGGTCCATAATATGAATTTTATTTCTTTGTAAAAAGTAATATGAAATTGGCAGCTATTAAGATGTTTTGGTATAACGATATTATATAAGAAATGATTGGTGTAAAGTCAATAATAGATAGTAAATATGTCTGCTGATTTCCATACGAGTTGGACCAAAACATGACTGAAGTAGGCACTGGTATAAAGGTTAATTAGTTAAATAAATTGTTACCATACTTAAAAGGTAAATCTAAATCCAGCCATGATTATTAAATAATATAATATGTTTGTCATAATACCACATTTGATTTCATCCTCTTGTTAATAATATTTTATGGCATGATATAGCCTGATTATTCTTGAAATCCAGATTTGTTATGCACTGTCTTTAAACTGAGCTATATGGTAGGTCGTATGTAAATCTACTATCATCAATGTATTTGTATTGTCATTAATTACCAGCAAAACAACTCCAATTAATTTCAGGATATGCATGTTGCAGTTTAAATTGTGCATGTTCTGTGCTGAAATAAGCACTAAAAATTATTAGTGTCAAAACGCCTTTTTTTAGTTCGTTTTTTCGTCTTTTGCTTCTTTAACTAATTCAATAATAACCTTTATTTATATAAATTAATTAAATATGAATAATAAAAAAAATATTTTTGTTATAGTATACTTTATCTTATAATCAAAAGGTTTCCAATTAGGATCATTGTCCTGAAATTAATTGTAGGAGATTTTGGTTGGTTGTATATATTTACTTCGATCGGAAAAATGCTGAAACTACTCTGCCAGTATTTACATTCTGTACTTTCAACAAACAACTATCTTTGCTTATGATTGTTATTAGCTTTTTGCTCTGCAAAAGTAATGTGTATGTGATAAAAATATCTGATTAAGATTCATTTTATTTTATTACTGCGTAAACCTCTAGATTTATCGTTCGTATTTTGTAAATAATATTAGATTTGTAAAATATACTTTATCTTGTAAACTCAAATATCCATAATATTGTAGCTTGTCTGATCACATGTCGCCAGAAATATGTTGTTCACTTAGACACAAAGTGGTCCAAATGTGTTATTTAAAATATTCCAAAACTACAGTGCTTCTTAAAACAATACCTACCGATTTCCAACACTGTTATTATTTTTTAACGGTGCTCAAAATTGACATACGTGTCATGAAATTATTCCTAACATGTTGGCGGCATAAGTATAAAATTTTAAATGTTCGTATGCACTTTTAATCCTTCCTTACATTAGAAGTGAATGCGAGAGATCGTCAGCTCTTAGCTGTTATATGATGCTTAAAACACCTAACCGTTTATAATAACATACTTTTAACTGCCTTTGTATTCTTTGAAAATACATATCAATTTTTAATATGTATCTGACAGTGGAAGTGTTGATCTCTGTTTTACGAATACAGCGTAGGGAATAATCCAGTAACGGCACTCTTCTCACGTCCTCTAATATGAATATGATGGTCACACTGCATCGACACTAAGTGGAAATTATATTTTTTATTTTTATAAAATTGACTAAACCGGTACGAACAGCGCACAGTGAATGCGAGGCGAATTTAATTATTACATACGTGGGGTGAATTTGTCAGAGTATATTGTAAATAACGTTTTATGTAATAATTTTATTTGAAATCTGCCAAAGTCCACGTGTCTAATAGGCTATAGCATCGAGCTGTCAATTAGATTTATACGATACTTATATTCCTTGAAATAACTTCCCCCGTTGATAAATACGAAGTTCTAGGTGAAAGTAGACTGTAATGATGACTATTTTTTATCTGTCTAGGTGGATGACCATCATAAACTAATTTATACACAGATTAAAATTAAATAGATTTACCTATTGGCAAGTTGTGTAAATTAAATAAGCTTACTATAATGCTATTATTATGATGTCACTAGTTAAGTAAGCAATATAAATATAAGGTAATATGAAATTGATGTTGTATTATTTCAAATGGTTCCCTATAAATAAAACTTACATTTTTCAAACGTTTAAATATATTTTTTGAGATGAGGAAATAATTATTCAAGAGTTGGTTTAGTGAGTATCGACAACTTCAGTCTTGAGTTTGGAGGCGAGTGCCCTCCGTAGTTGCATGGCGTTGGGCGTGGGGGGCGGCGCGCGGCCCGCCAGCGCCGCGTGTGCCACGCGGGCCGACCGCGGACGACTTGAGTTGCCTTGGGAACCTTCGCCACCTGTACAATGACAAATAACTGCTTCATCATTGTTAAATAGCATGTATATATTTCATGGTCATAGCATTCATTTCATGTTAATAGCATAATGAATAGGATGAACATGCAATCTCGCCTCCTGATTCTGCTTCGGTTTCAACAGCGCCAAGCCGTCGTTCACGAACTTGCTTCTTCAAAGCTAACAGTTTATCTCGTTGCTGCTTGAGGTACTCCTGGCGAGCGCGCATTTCCTCCTCTGTCACCTGAAATTTATATTGCCGATATTTTACACGCGATTAATTCTTAAGAGAATTAATCATCAATCATCAATGAATAAGTGCGTGGTGGCCTGTTGGTAAACGGACTAGACGCGACTGCCAACATGTTCACGGTGGTCGCGGGTTCGAATCCCAGGGCACACCTCTGACCTTTCGGAGTCATGTGTGTATTGACAGTCAATCACCACGCACTAAAACGGTGAAGGAAAACATCGTGAGGAAACCTGCATACCATAGCGATTTATAAAAACTTCTGGTATGTAAGTTCGCCAACCCGCAGTAGGCCAGCGTGGTGGACTATATGGCCTAACCACTCTCAATCGTACTGTCGATTGTAGAGGAGGCCCGTGCCCTGCAGTGGGACGTATATGGGCTGATACGGAATTCTCTTAAGTCCCCATATACACATAGGTACATATAGACCAGAAACTTTACTTGACGTCTAAACAATCCAATTGCCATAGAGTAAGTTTATCAGAAAACATATTCACAAAGTATACAGTAGTATAAAATAAGTTTGATGTAGGTAGGTACCTTATTTACTTATTGAAACACTGTAGATACGGGGAAAACAAGCTTTTTAAAATTTTTAAACACCGTTGAGATGTTAAAATAGAAAGACCAAACATTACTAGGGCAACACAGAGAAAGAAATGAGTTTTAACTAAAAGTTGTGCTATTAATATGCCGCCCTAGTACTTTTTGTTATCTGAGAAATATATCGTAGATTGATGACATAGGATAACAGAAACCCTAAAACCTAAACGATAACCAGGGCCTGATGATAAAGTTGGCAAGTCGCTAGAACATCTATGATAAAACAAATCTACATCTACTAATAAGTTAAATAATAATCGTCAATACATCAGTGTTGCAGTCTAGTAGATTCTGCAAAAATTTTCTTTATTAGAGTTATACATAATATTATATTGTCCCACCTCAACTTTTTTTGGTGGAGGTGGTGGTGGCGGTTTCAGAGGCTCCAGAATTACGGCTTTCTTTACCAGGGGAGCAGCAAAAGAAAAAGGTTTGTTCTCACTCTTCTCTTCATTGTTTTGGAAACTTTGTAGTTTACTCAAAAGAGTTTGCTTTTCTGCCACTACTTCTTCGGGTGGAACGCTTATTTCTGGTTTGTCTACATTTTCGTCCAATTGTAATCTGAAAGATAAAATTTATATTAATAATATATCTAGATGTCTGTGTATTGGATGTTGTATCTAATTTTTAAAAAAAAATGAGCTATGGTGCATTGCTCAAAGATCTTGAATCACTGGCTTACTTTTTAATCTCTGTCATGACGTCATCATTATCCGGCCAATCATCACTTTCACCGCTGCGAGAAGTATCCAAATCTTCTGAATCGGACGCAAACAGGTTTGGCATTGTGCCATATCGTCTTTCTATTAGCTCCAAAGCCTGATGTCAATTCACCATTGCATTATATTTAAACTACGTTAGTGTAAGTATTGAAATACATAATTATATATACTTATTATTCCATAATAGCCATTGACTTCAATTTAACTTGATTCAAGCTCATAATAGTTATATTTATGCATTAAATAAGGCACAAAAATTAAGATTTATGTTGTAATGTATCGAAGGCATAAAGGTACATAAGCGATATAATTACGTAGGTATATTTATATAATTATGAAATTAGCACAAACAAGTAGGTAACTGTGGAAGTTTTTGTAGCCAACGACCAGCATCAAATTCCTGGTGATAATATTTTATGAGAAAAAGTAAAATAATACGTAAAAAACCTGTAGCTGTAGTTCAACGTTCTTGTGCGTCATCATTTTTACGAACATATCGTAGTCATTAGCTGCCCATATCTGCTCGAACAGGCGTCGATGGAAGTGTGCCGGTAGTCCTGCTAAATCACGGGCTGAGAGTTTGCAGGCTCCTTCAAACTGCTCCGCTGTTATGCCAATATCGTCCATAAATGAACCTAGCATTACGTCCACCTTTAAACAAAAAATGAACCTTTATTGTTTTATAATTGCTTGACCTTGACGACCGAAGGTGATCGGGTCATGGTTGAGACTTAAAAGAACTTTCATCATGAAACACTTTTACCTGAGACCATTCAAATTCATATCGTTGATAACGGGTTTTTTTAAATAAAATCTGCAAGGACCTTACAAGATGTGCTCAGCCCATATAAAATATTGGTTTGGCGCCATTGCTGGTTACAGAGTGGGTACTATAGGTGAAAGGTTTAACTGTAGCAGTATTTGATTTTTCATTCCACTTACCAAGTTGCGATATTCATTGTGAATCTTTTTATATTCAGGTCTATCAAGAACTTCCCCATTGTCCGTCGGCTCAAAAGCTGTAGATAAACGATAGGTACATTAACATTAAACTTACCAATCTTATAAGCGAAAATTATATTATAGTATTTGAAATAGCCCTGTGTTCTTACCTTCTTTAAAACTGCTCACAAAGCACGAATATAGGTAGGCACATAATAATTATTAAAGCTGTAATAACACTTACGCAAAGATTTTTCTTCTATGAATGTTTGCAATGGGACGTTCCAAACAGGTCCATGAAGAAATCCCACAAGAGAATCAAACACCCACGCATTACCATCCGAGTCCATTATGGTTGGTGCACTCACCACCTGCAGCAAACAGACAACCACTGCGTCGTTTAAACTTTATTCAGCAACTAATAGCGTATTATAAATATGCGACGTCTCACACTTGTTTGCGTCTAAGTTGTTATGGTAACTATTTAATTGCGCTATGATATTGTTTTCTCTCGTGTTTATTCTAATGGTAACCGAGGAGACTGTGGCTTGACTATTTTTGATAAAAGACTGGTAAACAAAGGCGCTTTTTTGTTACCAGCTAATTAATAGGTTCGGCAAACGAGCAAACAGGTCACCTAATAGTAAGTGATCACTAGCAACCCAAAAACATTCACAACGCTCGGATCACGGATAGGTGACCGGCGTAACCGATCGGGAAGGTAGCGGAAAGAAAAAAGGTTACTAAGAGAAAAGTGCCTACTGGGCATCGGGTAATTTCACTCACTTAATGAAACACGACAGCGAAGTTTTCACTTTACGACGATTTCCTGGAAGAAAGTGGTACCGCCCTGAATAAGGCTGCCTATTCATGGTGAGTCATGACTCATGACTGAAAAAGGCGTGGATCTACAACTTTTTAACGATGTAGCATGGGTCGTGACTCCTGTATAATCTTTTGAGAGAACTGCTTCAATTTATGAATAAGTAGAGACTCGTTGAACATCAGAGCTTGGGCTAAACAAGTGGCATTCTTTTTTATTGCAACGAATGGCGAGACGAGCAAGCCGTTCGCCTGATGGTAAGCGAGACGACCGCTCATAAACAGGAGCAAGACCAAACATCGCCTTGGATTACAAAGTAATGCTTGGGCTTCCAGTGCGCTCGTCATCTTGAGACATAAGGTTTCAAATCTCAATATGTTCAGTAGTTACTCTGGCTACAATGTCTTTCAATCCGAAACACAATACTGCATTTAGACTGCTGTTCGGCGGGATAAATAGACCCAGGCGGGCACTTACTTGTGAGAGACCTACCACCAGTAGGTTTACCGTTTACAGGCGTTTGAATGTTTAAGTACCTAACTAATACCTATAGGACGTAGGTATTGAGACTTGAATTTAAAATTATTTATCCATAAGCCAAATATTTTGCACTGTGCACGGTCCTCATAAGTCCTCTAAGAGCTTTCCCTGTTAAAACGGAGCTGGCTGCGTGTCATATACCTGTTTATCACAATGACCATTTTATAAAGAGTTGCATGAAAAAACTAAGCTAAGAAAGGAAAGCTCAACGGTTATAATTCCTTTTGCTATAATAAAAGAAAATAATTCGACGTTCCATAACTGTTACATAGAAGACTAGAATGAATATTGTTATCTCTGTCGTGTTCATACTGAAAGAAAAGGAAGTCCGGTTTTAGACTGACATTGTATCAGTGATTGTTTTCAAATGTCAAAATTCATATGATAACAAAATTTTCAAAAACTGGAGTTTATATCACTTAAATATTTATTGAATAAGAGTAACTATGCCAAATCAAAGTCCATCATTTGATTATGAAAATATTAACGGGGTGAAATTGGCTTTAAAAATTGACACAGGGAGTGGTTCTCCGAATTCGCGACTTTTTACGATTTCATACAAAAATGAGAGAAAAAAGTCTTCCTGGCCAAAGAAATCCTTGTTTTTCGCAATCTTATTTAACATTATAGCCCTCACGTATATTCGAATAAGTGTGACTGCAATATTAGTTATTATAATAGTGTTATCATTTTTAGTTTTCTTTTGGATCACACACAGTGTTCAATCAGGTAAATAAATTTTGTTATATTTGTATCCAAATAGGCGGTAACTTATCTATTAGATAGGTATTATGTTATTGAAGACATACAGTTTTTATGTTAGTAGCTATTTACTTACTAATATTTTGTTCCCCTATTTCATGTCTGGGAAAATTACCAATAAGTTAAGTTACCATAAAAATACTGTGATAAGGTGTTTAAAATTATGTATTTTATAATCTCTGTGTAAAATGTATACATGTTTCTCATACATACTCTTTCTCGTAGTTTCTGATACCCATGAAACAAGACATTTTGATCTCAATGTTGGATCTGGACTATGTATGTAACTTTTGGGTGTATTTATTATTTATTTATTTATGAATGAAACGTTTAACATAAAGGAATTTATTTTTTATACATAAATTGGTACTTATTTTTTTTCCAGAGACCCTGCTCGTAATTCCCACAGTTGGTATTCAAAGTTCTGTGAAGTATGTGTGCGGTAGAGAGGATCAGTTTGTCCCCTGGTCAAGCATTGATGATGTTATAATCAATGAAGTCATTAAAATGGTAACTATATTATATTTAATTGGAATTTAGATTTTTTTGTAAATATTCTTTGTTTTTATGCTGACAATGCAATTTATTTACAACTATATATTTTCTTAACATGTATGCACAGTTAGTTTATACAAAATAGTGTGTTAATATTGTAGCCATGTCTAGACTGAAAACAAGTATAATATTAATAATTAAGTTTACTGTTCCAAAATTAATCAAATTAAATAAACTGTATACTGAGAATATGATTACTCGGAGAATATAAAGTTGCAATGTCTTCAATATTTGTACAAATACTACGAATATATTAAAAAAAAAAATTACCTTCAATAACAAACAGTTTTGAAATAATATTACTAAATTTCACATTAATTTTGTAATTACAGAATCGAGTATTATATTATCTCACATTACTGGTCAAGCCAGGAAACCAAAGCACACCTGATTCAGAATCTATCAAGTTAATTCCACTTTTTAAAGTAAGTATGTTTAAATAAAATAACTGTAAAACTATATTTCTAGCAATTTCACAGTTATCTAATGTTGTTATTACGAAACCAGGCACTGTTTGATACTGCTTAGATACTTGGGAGCCTTTCTCTGTGTACACTCGTCAGGCACTCGACTGATATTAATATTTCACTCACCCATAGTTACAGCAGTCCACCCTGTGACGAAAGCTGTAAAAGCAATTGAAACATTGGGAAGTTAAAAAATGTAAAAATTTAACCAAATCTATGACAAAACTTATAAATAATAGTTATATTTCAATGTAAAATAAAGTAAATAAGTTATTGGTGGATTTAAACATGAGAGTAAATTTGGTGAAAAGGATTAATATTCTGTGATAAAGTGAATACTAGTTTGTCCAACTAGGCCACATTATAAAGCTGACTGGTACAAATTCTTTATCACATGATTTGTATTACGTTTATTGATTTAATTTCATATCTTATTCATAAACCTATATTAGTTATGGAATGTTTTGTCTTCCTTGCTCAAGCTGAATTCAGAAATCGTCTGTAAGAGACGAAACATTCAACATAGGTTAATAAACAGCATATAAATTCACAGCTAATATAAAAACTAATGTAAATATTTTTTCAGTACACAAAACCTCGTCTGGTGATGCTTGAGAAAATATATTCTGAACTACAATCTTTGCTAACCGAAGCTCAAAAACAAGATGTAACCAAAGGTTCTGGAGATGTTGGATAATGTACTCAGTTTATATTATATTGGGAAAACAAATTATATGAAGTTTAATTACTTTTGTTGTTCTTTGTTTCGTTGTTTGTTCATTTGTTCTGAAATATGATTTAAAGTTCTAAAATAATTTATAATAAGAATAATTTATGCTTTAATTAGTTTTTATATAATGTTAATGAGGTGGGTAATTGATTTTTACTCATTAATAAAACACCTTAAATTTATTGTTTTATTTTATCTTCATTGATTAGAGACCGAACAACTCGCCGGATTCGGAATAAATATTGCTGCTATACACGATTATTTGGGCTGAGGTTGCCATGCTGGCTACTAGAAATGAAGGAAAAATGACCAGCGGAATAAAGAATTGTTAGCCTTTTTTTTATTTTTAGGAACGGCAAACGAGTGAACAGGTCACCTGATAGTAAACTATCGCACCCGCCCATGATTAGGCACAACGTTTGGATCATAGTTGTATTAGGACCGGCCCATCAAATCTATCGGGAGCAGGAAATAAAAAGCATGGGAAAAGGAAAAACCGTAAAAATAATGCAAAATAAGATTAATCAGCTACTGCTTATGTATTATGGAAAATATATTTATGTACATACTGGGTATATCAAGACTGCTACCGAAAACGAAGCCGGCTGGTAGTTTTAGTGACTACAAACACAATGCAACTAAAATTTTCGCAAGGAAACGCGAGGATAATTTTTTATCATTATTGGGTGGTAAATCCATAGTTTTTGCTAAAATAATAATTTAAACTCTTTTATAGCTTAGAGTATTTATAAGTAAAAGGGTATACAGTATTATTTTAGGAAAAAATGTATTTACCACCCAAATATGACCATAGGAAAAAAATAACAAAAAAAAAGTCGCTTTTTTTGCAACATTTTCTGTTGCATTGTGTCTGAAGTCGCTTAAGCTACCACCTGGCTTCGTTTTCAGTAGCAGTCTTTATATACCCTGTATATACAATACTATGTTGTGTATTGTAAGCACTATACTATGTATGCAAATTGAAAATTTTGCCCGAGCCGGTATTCGAATCCTCGAGACCTCAGCTTTGCATTCATACCGTAATACAACAGTGCCACTGAGGCAATTCACAGTTAGTTGAATGAAATACAAGTTTCAGACGCGTAAACATACGTTATTACCTAATTTTAAAATTCTACCAGCGCGTGATGTAAATTCATGTGCAGACCCGCTATATTAAAACTTTCTGTTTGATGTAGTTCTGAGTCAGGGTATTTTTAATATTTTTTATGAAGTTGATTAATCTTTACTGAAAGTTCTCATTTAAATAAATATATATATACAGGGTATATCAAGACTGCTACTGAAAACGAAGCCGGGTGGTAGTTTAAGCGACTTCAGACACAATGCAACAGAAAATGTTGCAAAAAAAAGCAACAATTTTTTTTTTGTTATTTTTTTCCTATGGCCATATTTGGGTGGTAAATACATTTTTTCCTAAAATAATAGTATATACCCTTTTATTTATAAATACTCTAAGGTATAAAAGAGTTTAAATTATTATTTTAGCAAAAACTATGGATTTACCACCCAAAAATGACGATATTTAAAAAATCATAAAAAAAAAAATTGTCGCGTTTCTAGGCGAAATTTTTAATTGCATTGTGTTTGTAGCCACTAAAACTACCACCCGGCTTCGTTTTCGGTAGCAGTCTTGAGATACCCGGTATATATATATTAAATAAATACATATACATAAATATAAATTCTAAAAGAGGAGATCATCAATTCGATGTGTATGTACTATGTATCTGATATTCATTGGGTATTATAATAAGTTTCTGTCTAAAGTAATTAAATATTATACCGGGTATCTCAAGACTGCTACCGAAAACGAAGCCGGGTGGTAGTTTTAGTGACTACAAACACAATGCAACCAAAAATTTCGAAAAGAAACGCGACAATTATTTTTTATGATTTTTTAAATATCTTCATTTTTGGGTGGTAAATCCATAGTTTTTGCTAAAATAATAATTTAAACACTTTTATGCCTTAGATTATTTATAAATAAAAGGGTATACACTATTATTTTAGGAAAAAAATGTATTTACCACCCAAATATGGTCATAAGAAAAAAATTACAAAAAAAAAATTGTCGCTTTTTTTTGCTACTTTTTTGTTGCATTGTGTCTGAAGTCGCTTAAACTACCACCCGGCTTCGTTTTCGGTAGCAGTCTTGATATACCCTGTATTTCACGCGCCAAAGGCTTTACTTTACAAACTTACTTAGATGTGTATAGGGTAAACATCTGATAATTTACTTACAAAAAATTACTGTTTGTAACAGGGGCCTTTCTTAAAATAAATAAACAATAAATACACCCCACAGCCACATACATAGTCCGGACCCCATACTAAAATCGAGTTTTGTGTAGTGGGTATAAGGAATTACGAGAGACTTTTCGGTCTCACAAACACCCAGACCCGAAACAAATAAGTTCATATGAAGCATTTAACTCCGTGGAGCAGTTGGTTAGACGCCGGCTATGAAACGAAAGGACTGGGGTTCGATATCTGCACCGAGAAAAATATGAAATACGTAATGTTTTGTAAAATATACTTCTACGGTCATAATATTAAGTTGCACGGTGATCTGAAACGGTCATTGGGGTCGCTGCGTCCATTCCGTAGGCTGTGTGCCCTCAATATTCGCGACGTTGAAATGAGCTGCAGATTGCGTAAGCTCGTAGGTATCTATTAATAAGCAGATAGGTTTTAGCTTGCTACATACACTTCAATCGGTCTTCCAAGCAAAGTAGTAAGTGGTTACTTAATCACGAAAGATCACTAGTATTCTATAATTGTGAATATTTTTTACTACCTATTAATTTAATTTGAATAAACATAAATGTTAGTTTAACTGAGCCGGTTAAAACTAAGTCTAATCGAGAAAAAATGTTAAAAGATTAAAATATCGCCACAATCAATAAAACATAACAATTTATATAAAAAAGTGTCCGCGTACAACTGTAAAATTGACAAGAAATAAATCAAAAATAGGAGCGCTAAATCCCATTGTTGGCTGCACAATTTTTATGGAGCGGAGTTTGCGTGGGGCCGCGCGTACAGCTGTTGAAATTCGCCAATTTGTTCGCAATTTGTAGCTTACCTCCGCTTGTACATTCGGCAACGCCGAAAACATGAGCGTCGAGTCTCCATAGCCGTAACGATCCGTCACCTCACGGCTCGGCACATCGACTACTCGAATTAACACCTCGCTTGCTTAATGCTTACACTATTTTAATTACACACGTACGTATATTAATCGCCCATTCAAAAGTCAAAGGAAGAAAGGCACGTATCCAGTTTCAAAATGATGTTTCCGAACTAGCGGAGCTTTGTTCGTGTTTGAACCATGTTGGCTTTGTAAGTACAAACAAGACAAAGTTGTCTTGAAGGCTTGTGCCGATTCTTTTTGCGGTTTAAAGGCTTAACTGTTTTAAATTTACACTATAAGTATTTTATTTACTGTTGGGGATATTTACTTGTTGCTAACCGTTTGACTTGATTTTATTATTGATTTATAGTGATGCATTGTTGTAACATTATTATGAGTGTTTGGTATTTGTACATCAAATGTAGGTACTTGTAGGTTCAAGTTTACCTAATATAAACTACAGTTGTATTTTAAAATAATCTAATAATTTTAAAATATATTGGAGATGAATATTATTCTCATA
The DNA here is from genome assembly GCA_009982885.2 of Hyles vespertilio. Lineage (NCBI taxonomy): Eukaryota > Metazoa > Arthropoda > Insecta > Lepidoptera > Sphingidae > Hyles > Hyles vespertilio. Next base: position 10,160,539 of record CM042828.1, read on the forward strand.
GACAACCGAATCTAATCTATTATGGCAAAGAAAAAACACCTGTCCTGGATGACCATTTAAATGCCGACGGAGAAATTATCAAAACCATTTGAAAAATCTTATACGTAATGCATATTTTGAACCGTTAAAAGTGAGTAATATATTTAGGCATTTAGATGCTCGAAAATTGCAAATTCAAACCTCTTTAGATAAGTGGATATCTGGAGTGCGTATCTGCAAACAAATACGTATCCGATAGCGGCTGAGAATTATCACCAAGCGTAAATTGTAGAGGAAGGCACCAAGTTTAATAACATGAATGCGCGAGCGTGAGAAATCGAGCGTTGTTTACCTAGAATTAGAACGATTCTCGCAAAACCCAATGATCACAGTGATTTAAGGCTTTCGGTTCGTTACGTAGAAATTGAACAATCGTTGCAATCTCGTTTTGTGTGGATTGTTGGTTACTAACTATCCATTTTGGCGCCTTTTATTCAACTTTATTGCTATCCACTTTCACTTACTGTTACGATATCATACAATATTGGACCTGTTGGTGGTAATATCTTTGCTTTTAGAACGGATTTTCAAAAATAAGGAACACTTCGGCATCTTTTGACACTAAATATTAAAAGTATCTCATTTCATCATCAATATATAAATAAATAAATAACACCCAGCAGTCACATAGATAGTCCTGACCCCACACTAAGATCGAGTCTTGTTTCGTGGGTATCAGAAACTACGAGAGAATTTTCGGTGTCATAAACACCCAGACCCGAAAGAAATATTTGTGGGCCGCACAAACATTTCTCTCGGTGCGGGGATCGAACCTGCGGCCTCTTGTTTCACAGGCGGCGTCTAACCGACTGCACTGACTGACGGCTTTAGTCGAAGGTAGTTCTAAAACCAATTTTAGTAAATGAATATTTTGTCCCTTTACAATGAGTTGTGAATTCAGTTTGAGCGAAGAAGACAAAATATTCGATAGCTAAAATATGTTTTAAAACTCTCTCTGAATAAGGGGGTAAGTAGTATAGATACGTAGGAATAAAGAACCTATAATAATACAATAGACGAGATAATTCTGGTTTTAAAATATTTAAACTCTTCCTTTGAGTAAATAAATAAAAACAAGTAGGCATTTAGGTGTTTAAAGTACTACGTTTATGGTCCAACGAGAAACCCAAGCCATCAGCAATATATTCATAGTATTATACACGTATAAGAAAACTCATCAAACTACACACTCGTTTGAACAGCATATCAAACGCATGAAACTTTCATCAACGCGAGTTGTCGGTATTTGGAATTTAATAAAGGTACCCTGTTCTCTCATATGAATTGAGATTCAAAATGGTGAGGAAGCTAATGTGGCTCTCACGTAAACAGATTACGGGAAGCAAAGCCAAAAAAATATAGCAAGTATCCGATATCAAGCCCGCCTCGACCCACGTGCCTCTCAAACGTAGCTTTTGATCTTTAAAAACGTCAAGTGGTTTGGTTAGCTCTTCACGCCTTTATAAAGCCTTGTTTGTTATCATTCCGTTAAGATTTTTATTTTTCTACGCGATTTTAAGTGAGATTTTTTTTTATTTTTTTATTGCAGTGAATGGCGAGACGAGCATGCCGTTCACCTGATGGTAAGCAATGCGACCGCTCATGAACAGTAGCAAAACCAAACAACTCCTTGAATTACAAAGCAATGCTTGGCATTGCACTGCGCTCGCCATCCTGAGACATAAGATGTTAAGTCTCAATATGTCCAGTAGTTACTCTGGCTACAATGTCCTCCAATCCGAAACACAACATTGCATTTAAACTGCTGTTTGACGGGAGCAATAGACATTGCGGTAGTACCCATCCAGGCAGCCTCTCACATATGAGAGACCTACCTACCACCAGGTAAAATGAGATATACGGAATCTGTTAAGTTTTATATCGGAAGATCAGTTCAGAACTTTTGTTTATTATTACATTTAAAAACGGCTCATCTGATGGTACGTGATCCCAAATCAAGTAGAAGCCCATCTAGAAGCGGCATGTGTATTTCCTCGATTTAAAATTGAATTGAGAATAAAATGACTTTAGAATTCTTACCCCTCCAAGGAATCATTCTAACTAAAAGGAACACATTTTTGTCATTTTATTATTACGTCTGTTTTCAATGGAACAGCAGTATCAACTCAATCTAGCCAGCTCAGTCATACTCTTCTCTAAACTGGGCTTAACGAGGTACTATCACCTCATCAAGCACTATCTGCTATTTATACTTAGTTTAAATTTCAAAGCGCTCTTGTTCCAATTGAATAGCAGTGTGTGAATGAATGATTGCACAATTGCCCTTTTGTGCGGTAGGTCAACGTCTCCTTTTGTCAATTCAGACAATAAGATTATCAGGAGGGCGTGAAAAGCCACCGTCCGTGCAATTAGGCCACCAGCTCTCAGGGAACCGAGCCAGTCCATGGCACCACCTAAATCTAATTAGGTAATTGAAATGATTCGACGATGCGTTCCCGGTAGCGGAGCGGTAACATCGTCGGCTGCATCGCCAATTAGTTCAGAGTTCGCTCAGTGCGATGCCATTTTCGCCAAAGCTCGATTTCCACGTGGAGAATCGACGCGTGAACCAGCTCGGTACACTAATTGACGAGTTCTGTGTCTCCTTGCACAAGAATGCTGTTAAACGCCAGCGTTAGCGGAATAATGATATTGTGGTTGGAAATTATTTGTTGCTGCCTCATTATTGCTTGGAGTTTTTGCGCCTCAGTTATTCAGAGTGACGTAGTAAGTAGATCTCAAGAACAGGAAGCGATTATGTTTGTTGGACAGCAGTTTTCAAGAGAGAAACAATTGAAATTCTGTTCTTATGTTGTTAATATCATAAATGTGAGTTTAAAGCAATCTCTTTTATAGATAATAAATTAACGGCGGAATAATTTATTGAATGACTTGTATTAATAAATAAATATTAATAAATAAATACATCTACCAGTCACATACATCGTCCTGACCGTAGAATTAGATCGAGCCTTTGGTCAACCATCCAGACACGAGACATATATTTGTTTCGGTGCGGTGATCGAACTCGTTTCACAGTATAATGTTCATTCGATAATACAAAACCAGCTGATATGTTTGCCACTTACAGATAAGTGGCATCAGTAGGTAGTGTAACAAGTTATGCGGCCTGCCACCCTATACCTAATACAAACTCAATGTTAGTGGAATATTAAGGTGTCGCATGACAACTTTGTCGAACTGAATGTATATGTTCAGAGTACCGATGACGCATTCCAATGGTGCCACCTAGGCGGTTCCCTTGCTTTAAACCTTGTTAGAGTTAACAAAGGTATTTAAACTATTTAACACGTTATAAAATTTTAGGAATATTTTATATTATTAATTAATACTCTCGAAATTATTTGACCTGTACACAATATGCAATAATCGTGACATAAAAATGATCTGATTTTAACTGATAAAACAGATAGCTTAATTTTACATCACGTAATTACATAAATATATTGCCAATGTCTATTCACGGGTGTTCAAACACAATATTGTGATAAATTACATTCATATGGTTATAAATGTAATTTATCACAATGTTTTTATTGTAGGAATTGATCCGGCTAACGAGCAGACAGCAGAGCCTTCATTTTAGTAAGTTGTTACCGCCGCTTACTATCATCTACAGTATGTACTTGTATCTTGTTACTTGTAAAGCTCTTAAAATGTGAGGGGAAAAGGAATGAAAAAGGACAGGAGGAAAGGGTTACAGAGTCTCCGGCTATCTCACTCACCGAACAAAGAATTGAGTAGAGATCGATTTAATATCCATAACCCAGCGTTAGCAAAGAACAATGGTATCCATTGTTCTTTACGGTATAAACATTTGGCAAGGTGAAAATTACATTACCTAAATATCCAAGTCGCAATAATGTTTTCAACATACAGCTTTAACCGATATTCAATCATAGCATATTGTTTCAAATAATTAGTAAAGAGGCATGCAATTATAAATTCCTGTTGATAATTCGCTTTATAGAACAAAGGCAGATTGACCAATTTAGCATTTGAACATTTGAGAGACATTCAATTCCACAATTTGATTGATTGCATCAGTGCAGAGGCCGCGGGATACAATATATATGCTAATTGTGCGCCAAGACGAAGCCTGAAAATATTCCATTGAATCACTAATCGTCGAGCTTAGTGTTAGGGATTGTTTAATTGGTTTTATTTGGTTAATTGGGCATATCAGGTTGGCATTTCAGTCTTTGGGTTAAAGAATTTTTCAAAAAAATGCGATTCGATTCCTAGCTAGGCATATTGATTTATCAAAAATCTAAGTATGCAGTTGTAGTTTTCATCAAAATCGGACTCGTAACTCTATTCAGTATTATTAAATATTCGACATAGTTTAAGATTTGCCAATACACCTAGTTAAAAAAACATCGTACCTATATGTTCTTCATATTAGTATCTAGATTCACGTTATTCTTGTTCATTTTAGCAGTGTAACGGTGTTAACTAAATAGCTGCTTAATATAATAAACTTTTACGCACCTTAAAAGTATATTTCCATAAGAAACCGCCACAATCCACAATTAGTTTAAAAGCCGCATTCCTCGTTTTGCCGCCGTGTACGGTTGATTTGCCTAATCTGTGGTAGGTTGGCTTGTTGCGATGTTTTTCTCTGCCCCCGGGGAACCTGAAGAGATTGTACAAAGCTGTACGGCGGTTTTCACTCTTTATTTCCGTCGCTTTCAATTCAAAAACGTGCCATAAATTATATGAGATGTTGGTATTTTCATGTTACAAAATATGTAAATACTTGGTTTAGTCTAATGGCTTTATTCATAGTCGGTTTTAAAATCCATTTTAGCTATCGAATGTTTTGTATTCTGCGCTCAAACTGAGTTCAAAAGTCGTTGAAAAAGGTAATAACATTCAATAATTAAAATTTGATACAGACAACCCGCATTAGGCCAGCGTGGCGGACTAGGTTTTCATCAGGGCGTCTGGTACACGATAGGCATTTAAGGTGAAGGTTCGCCAACACTCTCCCAATAAACTGGCAGAGTCACTTTAAATCATATCTTAATGTGTTGTTGCTGTTATTAATATAAATGTCTAAATTACTGTTGCAGTATCTCTGGATGCCAGCTACTTTCAATAGATCACTGAAAAACTTTTAAGGGGACCTGTGTACACTAAACAGCAGATAATTAATAGAAAAATCCAATATCATTTTGTCCAACCCGGGATTCGAACCCGAGACCTCAGCTTTGTAACCGTACTTTAGTACAACTACGCCACCGAGGCAGGTGTATATATATGTTATGGGCCAAGTGATTAATCGAGCATTATTTATAATGCCCGGGCAATATGAATAATGCCCAATAAGAGCGGGCAATGTGATTATAATCAATCAATTTATCACATTGCCCGGGCATTATGAATAATACCAAATGCCTATTGGGCAGAGTGATGTAAAGCGAATCAAAATCAAAACAATGAGCCGAAGTGGTAGAATTTAGAATAGGGCAGCACGAGGGGTTGGGTTGGGAGGAGTGGAGGGGGAGGGGGAGTGACGAACCTCCCCTGGTACCACTTGTTGTCAATACAAATTAGCTTCTGCATCGTCTCCGGCGCTACGGGAAGTTCAGCCCCTTCGCCCTTGCGTAACAAAAGATAGGCACCCGTGCGAGCCGTAGCGGCTGAGGCTGGTCGCCAGAGGCGACCAGCAAGTCGAAGCTGCGGAGGTGAGCATCCTTCGTTACAGCGGGCGGGGGCTGCTCTCCCTCCGCGCCTCCGGCTTTTTATAAACACTCTAGGGTCGGTAACCAAAAAACTACGTGAAGTCGGGGTGTCCCGAGTCGGTTTTGCGGCACAATCGACCTAACTGATCCATAAAGCGGGTACACTAATTTTCTTCTGAAGATAATGTTTCGGACGTTTAAAAACAACTAAACATAAGCAGGTCAATTCAACCTGTCTTATTTATGGGTCTATCGCAGATGCGACAATGCGGCAGCGCTCCACGTATAAAATCACCTATTAATCACATTGCCCGATCATCATGTAGCCATATTCATAATGCCCGGGCTATGTGATAAATAGGTGAGTTTAGATTGTAATTAATCACTTGGCCCAATATGGCTCGGCAATATTCATACTGCCCGGGCATTATGAATCCTGCCCGCATTAATCACTTGGCCCATAACATACCGGGTATCTCAAGACTGCTACCGAAAACGAAGCCGGGTGGTAGTTTTAGTGGCTACAAACACAATGCAATTAAAAATTTCGCCTAGAAACGCGACAATTTTTTTTTATGATTTTTTAAATATCGTTATTTTTGGGTGGTAAATCCATAGTTTTTGCTTAAATAATAATTTAAACTCTTTTATACCTTAGAGTATTTATAAATAAAAGGGTATATACTATTATTTTAGGAAAAAATGTATTTACCACCCAAATATGGCCATAGGAAAAAAATAACAAAAAAAAAATTGTCGCTTTTTTTGCAACTTTTTCTGTTGCATAGTGTCTGAAGTCGCTTAAACTACCACCCGGCTTCGTTTTCGGTAGCAGTCTTGATATACCCTGTATATACTATATTAAATTTATATACTTTTGCATATACAAGGTATATCAAGAGTGCAACCGAGTGAAAACGAAGCTGGGTGGTAGTTTTAGTGACTTAAGATGAATGAGAACAATGCACGTTAAAACTATCTTGACTTTTGTGTAAATTTATGCGTCTACTTTGCTTTCTCTCTGCACCATGCAAAGGTAGACTGGCAGAGAATGCCTCAGGCATTAAGTCCGCCTTTATACAATATTGTATATTATAAATCATAAATAAAATACATAAAAATAATACTGTCTATTTTACTTTTATAATAATTGTTAGATTAGATGAACTGTTTACATAATACAAATGCATTGTAGTTTTGATAAAAAAATGTTTCTCAGTTTGTTGTGGTGATTTTATAAATCAAGTACGACGGGCCTTGCATGTACTTTATAGTATAAAAAATCCTTTAATTTGATTGCACAAAACAGAAACTGTCTGTGAATGGGGCCGTAAGTATATCCCTTTAACTTCTTAAATCTGCAGATTGTTTGTGTTTGGGACAAAACTAAAAAATGTTTTTCATTTGAAACTGCACATAAATTAAAATTATAGACAAAAAACGAATTTGAAAGTATCAGGAATAAAAAAAGTAGTAAATGACGCAAGAAAACTATAAGATGCGCTATTAATATTTTCAGTTTTTACATTATTGAATGACATTATTGAAATTGATCATAGTGTCATCTGTTAACACATATTTTAACAATTATTGGCCGTAATTATAACAGAAAGTAATACACGTGTATGAATGAAAAAGTACACGGCTTTCATTGAAATAAAACATAAGGAAAATAAAACTCCATAGTGGTTGCATGGCCAGACTCGGCCGAGGCGAGAATTCTCTGCGTATTAAATAATATCCGAAGAATATTAACACATTGAGACTACTGTTTGTTCTTCAAAATGAAAGAAAGACTATAATTATAACAGGAAATAATACTGCTTGTATTAATGAAAAAGTGCAGCGGGATTCATTTGTATGTAGGTACACAGTTCTCCACATTGGTCGCAGGGCGAGACCAGATATATAAGCGTTAGGAAACTTCGGCGACATTTGAAACTTTTCTCCTCGGGGTTATCAGTTTGACAGTTTGTTTTAAGTTAAAATCTTATAAGTAGTGTCTCGACGGTCGGAAATATCTATTCTTTATTTCGTTGAGGTTTTATTGCGTTCATCCGTTGGGATGAAATTCGTTGTCAAAGATTATTTATGTTTCGAACTTACAATCTTATGGGTATCTAATATCTACGCAGTATATAAGGAGTTAATAATTTAATATAAAAATAGAATCATACCATCATTATTAGCTATGTATGTAGGTGTGCTCTGATGTTTTGTGTACTCAGGTCTCTTAAAAGCTTTCCAGTCATCCATTAAAAATAACTGGCATCCAGAGATACTGCAACATACATTGAAAACACATTATTATAAACAAACCTAGGAAGTAAAAATAATAACTTGTTTATTTAAAATAACTTGTATGAAAACGTAGTCATTACTAACTATACTTCATGATGACAATTTACTACAAATTATAATACAGTTCTTGTAAAACTTTAAAACAAATTATTTAAAAAAAAAATATATGTTAAAGTAAAAATTACGAGACAATAGAGAATTTATAACTTAAAAAGTGGTTTATTACGAACAATCGTATCTTCAACAATACAGTTTCTTACAATATTGAAAAAAAAGGAAAAAATAGTTTAGCAAAAAGTCCATTATGGAGGAACTTGGCTCGTCGCGTCGGTAACACGCCGGGGAAATCATTTGCGACAGTAATTATATGTTTTATGTTTTTCTGCACCGCGTCTAGTTCACACCGCCATGTAGCTGTACTTATTTGTGTATCTAGTTTGTTTGTTTACGTAGATCGATATAATCTTACTGTTGGTTTATTGTTATGTTTGAAATATGGTGTTGTTGTTTTTTGTTTTTCGAACAAATGTGGTTAGAATAAAAAATATAAATAGATTATAAAAACGCTGGCCAGGTGCGGGTTGGTGGACTTTACATACCAAAGAAATTCATGAAAATCGCTATGCTATGCAGATATCCTCACGATGTTTTCCTTCACAGTATTAATTCTTGGCGATTGAAAATTAAATCAATGAAATAGTTAGTATCACTTTAACATCATGCAAAACATACTCAAGCATGAAATTCAATAATACTATTATTAATAAAGGAGCTATAAGCAATCTCCCGGGGAATATTCCAAGGTGACTCATTAAGTCCTCTCTGGTTCTGTCTAGCACTTAACCCTTTATCATATAATTTAAATGCCAGTAAGTATGGTTATACGATCTAACAAAATAACACATTTACTGTACATCGACGATATCAAGTTTTTTGCAGCAACAAGGTTAGAACTCCATCATCTCCTCCATATCACGGAACGATTTAGTACAGATATTAAAATGACTTTCGGTATTGATAAATGCAAATTAAATAGTATAAAAAAAGGTAAATATCACAAAGAAGAACCATACAGACTCGATTGTCAATCTGATACTATTTGTAGCCTAGAACCCAACGAATCATACAAATACCTCGGCTCACCTCCGCAGCTTCGGCTTGCTGGTCGCCTCCGACGACCAGCCTCAGCCGCTACGGCTCGCACGGTTGCCTATCCTTCGTTACAGCGGGCGGGGGCTGCTCTCCCTCCGCGCCTCCGGCTTTTTATATACACTCTAGGGTCGGTAGCCAAAACACTACGTGAAGTCGGGGTGTTCCGAGTCGGTTTTGGGGCACAGTCGACCTAACTGATCCATAAAGTGGGTACACTAATTTTCTTCTGAAGATAATGTTTCGGACGTTAAAAAACAACTAAACATAAGCAGATCAATTCAACCTTTCAATTTATGGGTCTATCGCAGATGCGACAATGCGGCAGCCCACCACGTAAAAAATCACCTATTAATCACATTACCCAATCATCATGTAACCATATTCATAATGCCCGGGCAATGTGATAAATAGGTAAGTTTAGATTATAATTAATCACTTGGCCCAATATAGCTCGGCAATATTCATACTGCCCGGGCATTATGAATACTGGCCGCATTAATCACTTGGCCCATAACATATATATCGAATAAAAATTATGTGTGTAAATCGCTTACGTAAAATTTATATATACCGTCATTTAATAATTCTGCGGCTATGGTAGTGTACTACGGGGTCTTGTGTTCAATACCTACCTAATTAGAGCAATCCACACGATCCACATATCAGAAACGTTTAGTACTACATACATACATACACAAAGACAACAACCTCAATTGCATAAATATTTATTACAAAAATTATCCGTCATTACAATTATCATAAAAATTTCTTAATATTTTCAAAATTCCGATCACTTTTTCTCTAAAAAATGTCCAGGCACCAACGTCGACCTGCGACTCGGCGAAAACACAATATCCACGCTCTGATCATCTTTGTTTCCTTGTTCTATTCTATCGTTGTATTTTAAATGGATCCCGCCCATCCTCCGAGACGCCGATGAGATTATAGCCGCCACAGTGAACGACGGATGCGGCAAGTCAGGAATTTGAGAAATATAATATTCACGCAGTTTCTGACGTTCGTCAATCTCAATTGTTTCATTTGTTTCGAGTGATACATTGGTCTCTTCTGTGGCTCGTGTTCCGTCTGTGTCATTTATGGAAAAACTAGACAATTCTTGGTCAGCTTCGGTTTCTCCACTTGAGTTCAGGCGGTGCTGGTAGTATGATAAGCGGAGATGTGAATAATCATCGATAAAACAATTCGTGAGCTCTTCTGTCTTCGTAGCTTGGGAGTCTTCTTTTTCTGCCATCGTGGATTTTGACTCTGATATCTTCTTATTACTTGTTAAAGTTTTAAATAGTTATTTTAACACGCGTAGACAATGACCGTTTAACTTTCAATTAAAGATTTGTCATCAGACTAATTATTTTTAGCTACCTTCAATGTAATTAAGAAAAGTACGTTTGGTTATTGCATTATATTTTGTATCTTTTAATAAAGTACTGTTATTTTTTTACATTTGTACATATTAAAGAAAAATAAACGGCATTTAATGTTGCGTTGAGAAATTATTAGTAATACATTATTTAATTATTTATGAATATTTTTTTAAATGTTGCATTCGAAGAACGACTTGAAGAAAGTAGCGGGTACAAAATTCTCAAGTTCAGCAAAGGATGGGATCAAAATATGAAAAACCATAGAAGCTTTTGTCGAAAGACAAGCTGTGAAGAGGGGAGATCGTCCGAATGTCGAGAATATGGTTAATTTATTTTAATTTAAGTTCTTAAGTAAACAGCATTAAGTGAAGGCTTATTTTAATTTACTATATTATGAAAAAATAATAACAGTAATATAACATGTTTAAAAATACCTTTTTAAAGTATTTCTACTCGTAATAGTAGCATGAGAAAATTATGAAAGCACAACTGTTGAAGTATGAAATAAATAGATGTTTCTGTAAACTACAGTCCTGAATAAAAACTAATATACAAAGCTGAAGAGGATTTTTTGTTTGTGCCCCCTAACCTCAGGAAATAATGGTCCGAATTGAAAAATATTTTTTTGTTGGATAGGTAATATATCAAGAAAAATCTAACATGCTCACGATTACCCCAAATAAATGACACATGCTATTTGTGAGTCATGGTTTTCTAAGTACTCATCACAATATGTACGAAAAGATTTCCTCAATATCTAGATTAATTCAATCAACATACAATTTTGATTTATCATGACAGCGTCAAATCTTCAGTTTTATCTAATAAAAATTATGGTCAAGTATAAAAACTGCAAGTAATGTGCTCTCAGTAACACAATTTCCTAAGGCATAATGAAGGTTGCTCTTGTTGCATTGGCTCTCGTCAGCGTCAGCTTGGCTGCTCCTCAGCCGAGGATGATCTTCCACGAGCACGTTGAAGACTTCCTGATTTTAATCTTCAAGGAAGCTGGCGATGATATAGCCCACATTAATTATGAGTACATGCAGTACGAAGAGTTCTGGGCGGCTAACGAGTACATGTCATCCAAGGGCTTCAAAGACTTGATATTTGAGATGGAATCTTTGCCGGAATTCAAAGCTATAAGTTTTTTTTAGTTTTATAGTTATTTAATTTCAAATTGATTATCTGATTGTTGTAATACCAGTCTAGCTGTATACCATACAATTGTTATTCCAGGGCCAGCTAATCTAATATCGCCTCTTGAGACTCGATTTCATTTAGATGCATTATTTGGCTCCACTGTCAAATAAAATAGATTAACGTCTTATGTGTCAGGATGGCGAGCGCAGTGGAATGCCAAGCGCTGGTTTGCAATTTAAGGTGTTGTTTGGTTTGCTCCTATTCATGAGCGGTCGTATCGCTTACCATCAGGCGAACGGGATGCCCGTCTCTACATTCATTGCAATAAAAAAAAACTCTATGGAATAATATCACTGGCTGGCCTAATTTCAAACTCGGTGTTTATGATTAATGTATGGAGTCAATTTATTCATTTTAATCTAAGCTCTAGCAAGAAATAATACTTTTTGATGCAGGTGGCCGAGTTCCTTGATAATGACAACATTGATATCACATACTACATTGATCTCATCCACGAAATGATTGGTGAGTATAGTAAAGTTATTTTTCTCATATTAAGTTGCTTACATTTTAATTTACTTACCTAACTATCTGATGTATGTCAATCTGTATCTGTATCAGCCCATATACGTCCTACTGCACGGGCCTCCTCTACAATCACGAATAATAATGGTAATAAAATCTGTATAACCATAAAATACATATTATAAATCAGTACACCAATAGTTTGACAATCTTATCGGCGCAACAGAGATGTGTGCATCGGAGCGTTTAACACTATCTCTTAAACTAGACAATCCTGTATCTTAAGAGACAGTAAAGTTAAAGTTAAATGTAAAGACAGTCGATTGAGAGATGTTAGGCCATATAGTCCACCACGCTGGCCTAGTGATTACAAATCGTCATTTTATTAACCGTTGTAGCAAAAGCATTAATAATTATTAATTTGAATCATTCTATATGAGCTCATAATACAGGCCCAGGTTTTGATTGAAAGAACTTAGGCCCGCCATGGAGGCCTAAGGTCAGTTTTAGGAAATATATTAATTTTTTGCTATAATCCACAGAGTCCATGGTAGATATACCGAAACCTGATGACCTCATCAGTGGACCCGGTTTCAACTCTTGTATCAGCGCAGTGACTGCTGCCTTCCCGAAGGCTAAGCTTTCAGCACTCTTTTTTTTTTATTTTATTTTTTTATTTCAGTGAATGGCGAGACGAGCATGCCGTTCGCCTGATGGTAAGTGATGCGACCGCTCATGAACAGTAGCAAAACCAAACAATACCTTGAATTACAAAGCAATGCTGGGCATTACACTGCGCTCGCCATCCTGAGACATAAGATGTTAAGTCTCAATATGTCCAGTAGTTACTCTGGCTACAATGTCCTTCAATCCGAAACACAACATTGCATTTAAACTGCTGTTTGACGGGAGCAATAGACATTGCGGTGGTACCCACCCAGGCAGCCTCTCACATATGAGAGACCTACCACCAGTACAACTCTCTACAGTACAGTAGTACTCTTTGATGAGAAGATGGCAAATGACGAAGAGTTCAGAGTCGCTGTTGAAAATCTTCATAGCAGTGAATGGCAAATTGTTTTCAGTGCTCTGTGGGAAAACGAATTGTTCCAAGCTGCACTTCAAAGAACAATGGCGAATTTTTGATTGATCTTAATTTGAGCGTCTTAAAGTGGCATATATACAAAACAATTTCCAATATTTTTGTACATTTTTTCAAATAATCATATGAATTATACAAAGCGGGTGAAAAAAAAACCTTTAAAATGGAAAGCCATTTGAGTAATTCCGGATTTATGAACTATTATTGGCTAAGTGTTGCCATTTTATATTTATTTATTCTAGTAAAGTACTGTTATTCGAAATAACTTTGTCATTCAATATAATATTTTGTAAATAATTATACTTCATTGATATTTTATTTAATTAAATAGTAACAATACATAATATTTTTCTGTATTATTTAATAAGTAAATTCAAAGTATGATATGAGCCTGGCCAGAAGACTCATACTTAAAGCAATTGATTGACGATTGACATAGATAACCCAGCAAAAAAAATGATAGACTTTTGACGTTTCCGTTGCGTGAATTGTTGATAAATGTTTAATCTGTTTAATCCAGACTGAGTCAAAAATAATTGAGGAATAAGCATCGGAATGAGGAGCCTGATACTGCGTTGTGTGATCCGTGCATTGTTACGGACTTTTATATTAACTGTGTGTGATATGTTATGTTTGTTATGATCATCGATCTTAAATTTAATGCTTGGATTGATTTATAGTAAAGATGTTGAGAATTAAAGGTAACTGTATGGTAACTGTCAACTAAGACTGCGGTAGATCAACTGTAATTATTAATGATACGTGTAAATATATACTTTTCAGGCTAATTTAAATAAAAACACAAGATACTAATAGAATGGGTGTATTATTATACTTTTTATTTATTATAAAATGATATTCCTGACAACACAATACTTCATAGCCTATTCATAGCACGGTCAGCCGTTTTACTCGTAGTGTGACGTAGGTGTATTTAACACAAAAATTCTGATGTGAATAACAATTATTACACATGTTGAATTAGAAATTATCCCTCAGGCTAACGAGATTTTTTTCATCTTAAGACATTTAATTTTAATGTCAATAAAAATAATGTATGGATAGTTGCCATTGTTCTTTTCAATGATAATGGAATCAATATGGATCGATGGTGTACGCAGAAGTGCTTGCTATATTCGGACAAAAATTATTTACGTGTTAGAAATTGCCGAGTTATTAAATTAACAATTTTGTTATTTTGTTTAAAATCGTGTGATGAAATGTGTATACAATAATAATGACATTTATCGTAAATAATTGATTACCTTATTCCGTGTATTTATTTAATTCTAATTAAAGATAGCATCATTTGGATTATTCTTATATAATGAAAAATGAACTCGTTAAATCTTTTAACATCTTTTTGGTATAAAACTGTAATTGTATTGCGTGCAATTACAACGAGGACCTACATTTTTAATTAGTGACATGAACAGCATCATTATAACAAGAGCATACTTGATAAATCCGAAAAGATTACGAGAGACTTCACCGTAATAATCAACAGTGAATACGTAATATATGCACCAATTGATGAATAAATATTCAAATTGACTTCAAATGTTTACATGGTTGTCTCAATATTATATGGATATATTAACTAAATTATTTGGTATTGGGTACATCATTTCACGGTCATTAATATTATTACGCCATTAAAAATGCATATAAATTTACTGGTGGTAGGTCTCTCATATGTGAGAGGCCATCTGGGTAGGTACCACCGCAATGTCTATTTCTACCGTGAAACAACACTGCGTAAATGCACTGTTGTGTTTCGGATTGAAGGACATTGTAGTCAGAGTAACTACTGGACATATTGAGACTTAACATCTTATGTCTCAGGATGGCGAGCGCAGTGGAATGTTCCTACTGTTTATGAGCGGTCGTATCGCTTACCACCAGGCGAACGGCTTGCTCGTCTCGCCATTCATTGCAATAAAAAAAAACATGTCAACTATTAGGTGCAGACATTTTGGTTGAGGTGTTGTTATTATTCTGTTAGTTTGTCCTGCTATATTCTGATTATGTTAGTTGTGGATGGCTAAATATAGAAGGTGTGCACCATTGCGTCAATCTTCCGACTGACACTAATAAAATCGTTTGTGTTTGAAGTGTAAGAGGGTTTCTTCAAATTTCCAGCTAGTTATGACTCAGAATAACGCAATGTCAAAATTCACTACATATCGAGATAAAACTGTTCGATATTATGAATTTTGATCTTTCTTGACAGTGTTGAAGATTTGGTTTATCTAATAACGATTATTTTCGCATATAAAAACTCCAAACAGTTGTGAGTCGGTACCACAGTTTTGAAAGGCATAATGAAGGTTATTATCATCGCATTGGCTCTTGCCAGCCTGAGCTGCGCTGCTCCTCAAACTCGGAAAATCTTCCATGAGCACGTAGAAGATTTCCTGGATGTGATCTTAGAAGAAATAGAAGATGATCTCAGACATTTAGCCTTAGAATACGTTAAGTATGAAGAGTTCTGGGCAGCTACAGAGTACATGTCAACAAACAGCTTCAGGGAATTAGTTGCTGAAATGGAATCATTGCCGGAATTTAACGCTGTAAGTTATTTCTAGTGATATAATGATATCATTCTTATTTATATTTAAAGCTATTTGGCCAACTAGTAACAATTAATTACATGTATAATTGTCAAACTTTGTTATTTTATTCTTACAATATATTGTTTAATCCCCTTATAACTCCAATTAACAAATTCGGGATGATTTAATTTTATATTATAGCTTGTAAAATATGGGTTTGGTGTTCTGAAATCACAAATCTTTTCAAATGTTCGTGCAGCTAATAAAATAGTACTTTGTTTTTTTTAGGTGGTCGAATTTCTTGAAAACGACAACATTGACATCATGTACTTCATTGATCGCGCTCACGAAATTATTGGTAAGTATAGTATTTCTCGGTTCATCAAATACATAGACGTGAATGATAGGTCCTAAAGACGCCATAAGCTGAGTGGGTACACTCCGTTTTTTCAATTTGTAATCGTAAATGCGTTAAATAATATTTACTATTCATAATTGTTTTTTCTACATATTTAACTAATAAGTCTATGGATTTATTAACAGACTTAAACAGATTTTGAAATGTTGCCACTTCACGGTAATATCAAACATCCAGCTGACAGACATCCGCTGTTTTTTTTAAAGCTTCTACAAGGGTCTCGACCAATTGAAAGTTAAGGAGCCATTATACCGGGTATCTCAAGACTGCTACCGAAAACGAAGCCGGGTGGTAGTTTTAGTGACTACAAACACAATGCAACTAAAAAATTCGCAAAGAAACGCGACAGTTATTTTATATGGTTTTTTAAATATTGTCATTTTTGGGTGGTAAATCCATAGTTTTTGCTTAAGTAATAATTTAAACTCTTTCATACCTTAGATTATTTATAAATAAAAGGGTATACACTATTATTTTAGGAAAAAATGCATTTACCACCCAAATATGGTCATTGGAAAAAAATTATAAAAAAAATTGTCGCTTTTTTTTCGCAACTTTTTCTGTTGCATTGTGTCGGAAGTCGCTTAAACTACCACCCGGCTTCGTTTTCGGTAGCAGTCTTGATATACCCTGTATAACTGATAATTGATTTTTAACGTCTATAAATAACGTTTCAAAGTCAGCTCATGTGAATTATTATGAATAACGGGGTTCTGTTCTGACCCGGTTTAAAAGATGTTGTAGTCAAAGAAATTTTTGGGCAGCAAGAGAGGCACAATTTTTTGAAATTGACGAGACCAATGTAGTTTCATGAAGTGCTTAGAAATTATAAGTTTTGTGTGGTGTTGCAATTTTTTATGGGCAGACGCTAACCATCAAGTTATATATTATTGATCTGCGCGATATCTAATTTTCGCAGATAAACATAAATACAGCTGGGTACCTAATTACTCGCTACTTATCACTTAGAAATTATCTTAGATATCCTCGAACATTATAAGATATCCACAGCCTCCATTGTGCAGTTAGATGGACACTAGCTGTGAAACGAGAGGCCGCGGGTTCAATTCCTGCACCGAGACAAATGTTTGAATAATCTACAGACATTTGTTTTAGGTTTAGGTGTTTGTCAGACCGAAAAGTCTCTTATAGTTTTTGATATCCACGACAGAAGACTCGATCTTGGTGTGTGGACTACGTTTGTGACTGTTGGGTGTACTATTATTTTTTAAATTTCTTAATTTCAACAGATACCATAAGCAGTATGCCGAAACCTACCGGTGAACTGGTCAGTGGACCGGATTTCAACTCGTTCATCAGCGAAGTCACCGCTTTGTTCCCTAAAGCCAAACTTGC
Organism: Hyles vespertilio; assembly: GCA_009982885.2. Taxonomy (NCBI): domain Eukaryota; kingdom Metazoa; phylum Arthropoda; class Insecta; order Lepidoptera; family Sphingidae; genus Hyles; species Hyles vespertilio. The sequence continues at coordinate 10,178,220 of CM042828.1, forward strand.
AGCAATTTTCGATGACAAGATGGCAAACATTGAAGAATTCAGGGTTGCTATTGACAACCTTCGTAGCAGCGAGTGGGATCGTATATTTACTGCCCTGCTGAACAGCCCTACTTTCCAAGCTGAAGTCCAAACCTTTAGGAATAATGGAATTGACTTGGACCTTTTAATTGTAGAAATAGTCGCTGTGTTCGGACAAAATTAACATTACAAAGTACATTGTTTCGATCAAAATTATTCATATGAATTATTTGAATGATGAATGATTTGCTACAAAGAAATTGGAAGGATTCTAGTACGTTTACGTCAAGTTATAGAATTCTGTTTTAATAAAGATTTAATAGCTACCTACTTGAAGTCTGCTTTTATTCAAAATTTCATTCAAATACTTTAATTTAAATTGTTTCCTTACAAAAATTTACGTTGCAATGAGAAATAACGAAATACAATGAAATGAACAGCATCATCGTCTTTAATATATTTCAATACGATTGAGGTATACAATACCGAATAATCAAAATACCAAATAATTCCATAAGGTTATTTAACCTTGTATTTACAAAGAGCTACTTTCTTGTGAGATAAAACAGTGAACAGAATATATCAATGGATTGATAAAAGATTGAGTCTACAAACAAAACAAGATACTGAAATCTTTATTGATATGTGGAGGCACAAATTTAGAAGCAAATATTACTAAAAATTCTATGATATTTACTACATTTTATTACGATGATGATACAAATTGCATTTGTACTAAGTATTCGTAAGTGATTAGGTACTTCATGTAATAAATTACCCATAAGTTGATTATTTCTATACCGATTTTAGATTATAACTATGCTTACTACAGCCACCATACAGAGAGAGGATGACTTATTTTTATGAGATATCTAATTTTAAGGCGATAACACAAATAACATGTTACTTCTTAAAATCTTTTACTGCTCATGCTTCACCGTAGCATGGTAACAAATTTCTTCAAATCGCAAGATAAGATCGATACAGAATTTTGGTCTCTCATGACAGTTTCGAACATGTCTAATCTAAGAAAGATTATTCTCGGCTATAAAATGCAAGTAATCTAATCTCAGCGCCACACTCCCAAAAATCACGATGAAGAATATTGTTCTTGCATTGGCTCTCGTCAGCGTCTGCTTCGCTGCTCCTCAACCTAAGAAGATCTTCCATGAGCACGTGGAAGACTTCCTAGATGTGATCTTCGAGGAGGTTGGAGATGATTTGAGCAGTGTGACTGACGAGTACATGCATTACGATGACTTCTGGGCGGCTGTTGACTACATGAACACAAACAGCTTCAAGGACTTGGTTTCTGAAATGGAATCTTTACCGGAGTTCAATGTTGTAAGTATTTATAGTCACTCTATATTCATGTGTACTATCCAAGTAACAACTCTTCGAAGAATTGCTCCAGTAGGATTATAGGCCTTCAGTAAGCATAAGTTTGATTTTAATGGCCAATATGTTAGTAGATATAGTTATAAAAAAGCTATTTGAAACCAATGAATTGATCAATAGATTTCTAAGTGGTTCCACAGTGATCTAGTTGAAGTGTTGAGGCATTTAAAATATATGTTTTTGATACTCTGGATTTGTAAATGGCGGATTATATTTTTATGGGGTAAAGAAAAGGGCTGTTTTTAGGGCTTTTCTGGCAATTATTCGAAATTTTATCGCCGTAAAAACCATCCTTGGACTTCCACAAACATTTTAAAAAAAGAATTATTGAAATCGGTTCAGCCGTTCACACGTGATACCGTGACAACGCGAAACGGGTTTCATTTTTATATATATAGATTACTTCATTTTGTTAAGATGTTATAATATTAGAACTAACGAAATTATCTTTATGCAGGTGGTTGAGTTCCTTGAAAACGACAACATTGACATCACTTACTTCATTGACCGCTCTCATGAGATGTTCGGTGAGTATTGAAACATTGTTTTCATTATGTACTTACCTAATACAGAATCGACGAGTATAATGTTACTGCAATAATGTGCTGAACAAAAAGAATCTAAGTAACAAAAAAAATTCATGTCTGTTCGGATTATGTACCTAATACAGTGGAATTCACATGCAACGACTTCGCTTATAACGACTAACCAGTTTTAACGACGATAATGTTAACTCAAGTTAGGTTTCATAGTAATGTACTGAGAAAACATAACCGTTTAGTGCGACTCCGGTTTTAGCGACCAACTGCTTATAGCGACCAATAATTATGATAATACCATGGAGACTCTATGGATAATACATCCGGTTAAAACGACCGAACGAACCCGCCCCGCGCGCTTCATTTCACCGTATTAGCCAGTGGCTCCATAGTTAGTGTAATGTCACTTTTTAAGACAAGTTCTTAAAGCTCGACAAAATAGATCGGTGAAGCCAAAGTATTTTACAATTGAACAATAAAGTGCAATATTATGGAATTGGAATGCGTAAGAACCATTAAAATAAAACATATGTGTTTATATATCCTACAAATGTTTTATTTACTTACATAGAAAAATCAAATTTTCGCAATTATAATATATTCATATTTATTCGTAAGTTAACTACATATGTACTTAAGAAATAATCCGGCCGGTTAGTAAGTCATCCGGTTAGTACGACATAGTATCGCCGGTCCCTTGAATGTCGTTATATCCGGATTCTACTGTACTTATTTAAAAATATCTGGATGCCCCGTTAAATAATACATTTTCAATATTCAACAGAAGCCATATCGGACATCCCGAGACCCTACGAGCTGACCAGTGGACCTGGCTTGAACTCCTTTATCAGTAAAGTGACCTCCATGTTCCCGAAAGAAAAACTTGCAGCACTCTTTGATGAGAAGATGGATACTGATGAAGTGTTCATGGTCGCTATTGAGAATCTCCGCAGTAGTGAGTGGGAAGAAGTATTTAGTGCTCTGTGGGATAGCGAAGTCTTCCAAGCTGAACTTCAAACCTTCAAAGACAACGGAATTGATATGGACCTTGTGTACGAAGAAGTACTCGCCATTTTCGGACAAAATTGATTGATGAATTATTAAATAATTTATTAATAAGGTTTAATTTATTTGAAACATAACATGAAATATAGTCCATCCATCCATCCATCCATCAGCCAAAGGAAGTCCACTGCTGAACATAGGCCTCCCCCAATGATTTCGACAGAGACTTCTGAAATATAGTGAGTAATAGCAATTATACCGTGTAAGTAGATAATAATGCTAAAACATTTTAAAAAATAAAGATTTTATACACTTTGAATGCAAGTATTTATTTATATTCCAATAAAATATAGTATTAACTTATCTCGCCTTAAACCCGTTTTCAACAATATATTCTTAATAAATATAAAATATTTTTATGCGTCTACGACAAGATTCGATACTTTTTCGAATTATGTGGCATTTTGCACAATATTTTACCACAATCAAGTGCCCTATTGTTGTGGCCCATTTTCCTCATTTCGTTTTTCATCAAGTGTCAATGGAAAAAGTATTTCTTTGGCTTAGTTTATTTCATGCTTTGTATCTAAAACAATGCGACAATCAAGCGTTATTGTTTATTTATTTCAGTTCTCGTTTGTTATTAATACCATTCAGAATGAGTATATCAACAATAGGCTCTTATTCTCATCTCGTGACTAGAAAAGAAAAGTCTATAGAAGTCGGCAGTACGTACATTTGATTCATCTTCATCAGAACAGTGCAAAATGAGAAAAGTATTTGCTATGTTAGTTTCCTTGTGTATTGGTATGGTTTGCGGGTTCATTGTTCCCTCTGGCGTTTCCGAAGTGAGTATCTGACATACAATTCACAAGTGAAGTTTAATACAATGTTTTATTAAATTGAGTGTACTTTATCTCCAGTACCTGTGATAATAATAACATATATGTTTTCACATTCATACACCATACGTGTTATAATATATATTTTTGAAGTCATTTTTATAACTTGATCACAGGTTGTTTATCAAGACGAAGCTATGTTAGCTGAAAATGATGCGACGAAACAGTATGAAATGAAGTTAAGTACGATGGAGCCCGGTTTCGTTGCAATTCTCAACCGAGCAGCCATAGCGACCGATAAAAAAATAAATTCTGAACGAGTCCGTGAAATAGACGAAAAGGCGTTGTATGAAAACTCTGAAAATAAAGAAAATAACTTAAACGAGCGTTCTTATATATTTATAAATCAACGGTTCAAACCACCTAGTCGCCACGGCTATCAACTTTCAAATCAGTTTGAGAAAACTTCACCAGCAAAAACTTTGTTTACCCCGTCTGTAGAAAGTAAAGAAATGGAAAATATGAAACGACCACAGACACTATCTTATGGCTTTTTTCAACCCTCTTTAGATGAAATGATTCTTAACAAGAAACAAGGTGATAATTACGTTTTCACGAATAGCGAGTGTGCTGACTGCACGAAAGTGAAAGCAACGGAAAAACCCAAACATGAAAATAATGCAAAAACGAATATCAACGATAATATATTTGATGACCAATTAAATTATTTAGTATTACTTAAACCTCCATATGTGAGACCAGTCAATATTAATAATAAAATTAGCCAAAATTATCCCAAAAGTAAAGACATTTCCGCTGCTGCAGGTGGCAAACCAGACCAAAGAAACAATAAAAATAATAAACATCTCGTCTCTCATCATTCAGAAGCATCACCAGTTTCTGCTAGAAAAGAAACTATTAATAATATTGAAACGTATCGATCAGTTCATTCATTCCAAAAGTCTGCTGTGAATGGCAATCTCGGGAATTATAAAGGAAATAAGCCAGCTCTTGAACGTTTCATCAACAATGGTCCAACTTACAGACCTTCAGCAGTTATTGCAGATGAGCGACGCCGAGAATTTGAACGATTCCAAAAAAACACTTTTAGAGAAAAAGTGACAAATGAAAAGCTTGATATACATTACAATGATTGCAATTATCAAGATTGTATACAAAGAAGCAAAAAAATTCAACGTAAAGCTAATAAAACTAAGTGTAAATGTCCTCCTACCAGTGAAACGACGGGGAATAACGTAATTAGTGAGAGACTTAGCAAAGAAGAGGTAAAGATGAATAGAACAAAGGAAATTAATTTAGATAACGAGCGACAATTGGAAGACAGCGATTACGACAATAACCAAGTCGAAAATGCCAGCAGGGGCATCGGTGAAGAACTAATCAATACAGTAAACACATTAAATTTTACGTTACAAATGTACCCTTAGATTTTCAGTAGTTGGAGAGGTTAAACTAGCGGTCAAGTTTCCAGTTTTCTGCTTGTATGACATGTGTAATTCCTAGGTCATTCTGACAGTGGTTTGCAAAGGACTTTTTCATAGCAAAGTGCTTCGTGTGTAGATCGAGATAACGAATGTCAAAGCTATCGCGATTAAGATCGCTGCGCGCGCACCCCTTTCTGACTACCGTTTGTTGCTCCGAGAAATGAAAAGCAAACACTGGAGAACGCCAACAGATGTCCAGATAGCCAATAGAGTTCTCTAAGAAATACTACACGTCTAGAAGCGCTTTGAACTATTTAGAACACCCATTTTTGTAAAGCATGTAGTTGTAGTATTCTTACAACTTGAAGTGAATGTTTCATTGGATTTTATTCAACATTAAATATTCCTTGTCTAAAATATTGTTTGATATTTAACATGTTAATACATTTTGATTTCTGTAAATGGGATTTTATTTAATCTTAGTTTAGTAATCATCTTTTCATTTTACACATCTTTGTTTGGTACGTGTTTTCTTCCTTATCTGTAACCATAACATAACCCATTCTTCAGCTTAACAGTGATACTTTGCTATTATGAATTGAAGGCACATCTATTATGAATTGAAGGCACATGCAATAAATATTTAATCATTATTATTTTTCTGTATCAGCCCATATACGTCCCACTGCAGGGCACGGGCCTCCTCTACAATCGAGAGTACGATTGAGAGTGGTTAGGCCATATAGTCCACCACGCTGGCCTAGTGCGGGTTGGCGGACTTACATACCATAGAATTTTTTTTTATAAATCGCTATGGTATGCAGGTTTCCTCACGATGTTTTCCTTCACCGTTTTAGTGCGTGGTGATTGACTATCAATACACACATGACTCCGAAAAGTCAGAGGTGTGCCCTGGGATTCGAACCCGCGACCACCGTGAACATATTGGCAGTCGCGTCTAGTCCGTTTACCAACAGGCCACCACGCACTTAATAATATTGAATATGGATAATTGTATTGTCACCAGAATTAAAGGCGTATACCAAATTTCAGATCAATCGGTTAACGAAAAGACGGTTAAATTTCAATTACTAAATTTGACCCAAACAAACGGGGTGAGCTAAATAAAACCGCTTTAATTGCTTTAAGCGATAAGACCGCCATTTTATTTTTTTAGTTTCTGAATATTGTATTTGTTTTTTATGTGTACAATAAAGATTTAAATAAATAAATAAAATAAATAAATAATAATAAATAATAAAAAAACTTTATTTAAATAAAACTTAATTACTTACTTACAATCTATTCAGGGGTTACCAAATAGGCACAGCCTATGTCCTGAGATACCAACTTATCCAGCAGCATTATGTATAAATTGTACGATACATTATGTTTTCATGCGATGGCCAAGTCGATCTATTTATTTGCAACGTAAATAATTTGTAATATTGATATGATAATAACTTATGTAATAACTTTATACAGAAGGTCCCTTAAACAAGGTCTAAATAAATTAGTCGACTTGGTATTACATGGATCTCACAACTTTTTGCGGTAGCAAAACTGAGCTGCGAGACTTGGAAATTTTTTACAGGATGTTTTTGATGGGATAATGGAATTAAATAACTATACCATACATGTAGAAGAAAAGCAATACATAATATAAATAATAAAGTTAATCAAGCAAATTAAAAATATAAATATATTCTAGTAAGTAATGAAATAAAATTAGGAATTTAAGACATGTTTTTTTAACGTATTCTATCCAAAAATAAATCTAATTTTACGGATTTTGTCGCGGATTTGGATTTGTTTCAATGTGTAACATTCTATTGAAACTAATATTATTATTAGAAATAATTAAATACAAGTTTTTTGCTGTTTTATTACCTGCTATATTTTTTTAATACAAAAAGGTAAAGGTTATCTCATCTAGTAGTATAACATCTCATACTTTCTTAGCTATATTTGTCCAGGGAGATGACTTCGCTCGGACCCGCGTCATTGTTCGAAAATATTTGTACCGCCGAATGGACGATTTGAAAAATTCACGATTGTCAATGTTAATGTTTGTACAAACGTATAAATGTTTACGAAACATTTGAAGTTGTTGTCCACTTTACTTTGCTTATTTCGATCAAAATGGTATGTGAGAAGTTCTTTGTATTGGCCAGTTACATACTTGGAATATTTCTTAGTATAATATCTAAATAAAGAAATAGATTTCCTGTCACGTTTAGAACACAGTAAACTCCCGGGAAGGGTCCCGTAGGTTCCTTCTCTTTTGCATTCACTTCCATTACATTATCCATTAGTTAAGGTCGATAAGATAGATAAATACACCCATAATTACCCATTTTTTATGATCTAATCTGACCGTTATCAATCTCAATTTCTTTAATTTCATACTTTTTTGCACAGTACAGTGAAACGATAATGGAATTACATATTAACAATAAGTGTGACCATGTAAGTTGTGACCTGATCACACTAGGTAATTTCTTACAGGCAAACATGGCATGCATATATGTATAAATAGGATAAAGAAAGGAAATTTTCAAAATAAAATTTGTATGAAAAAGTATGTTTTATTATTAATACAAATTCAGGCATGTAACTTGACTTATAATATAGTTTTGATTCGTATGAAATTTTGGTTAATTTTTTGCGTCTTCACCTTGTATTTACATTGTAACATTAATTTAAACAGGACAGCGAAATTATTTGTAAACAAAGCATGCGTTGATTATTGTTAATACATAATTGGTTTCAGGATTGTCACACATTGGCCAATCAAAGGACAATATGACCTAATTAATGCTTAATCCCGTATTTAGTAACATAGAATATCAATCATTTATTCTGAAATACTTTATTAATTTAATTCTTAATTTTTAATCAGCCAAATTCTTTAGCATATATGGAGTAATTACTATTAAAGCCATAAATACTTTATAGAATAAAATATAAGAAAACAATACAAAGTTGTCGACAATGCGATGTACCAATTTGAAAATTCCTATGGAGTTTGGAACTCTGCAACAGGTTTCCAAGTTTAAAACTTTCTCTTGAAATCGTGAAGCGTCTTTCAGATCTCGCGATGTGCATATTTTATATCACATGGCATCGAGCCGAAACTTGGCTGCACAGGTGAGAAATGGGGGTCAGACCCACATACTTTTATAAAAAGATATACTCGTATATAGGTCAGACCCACATATTTTGAGACAAAGGTTTAGCTATTTTCAGTTTTCGAAATCAGGTAGATAGTTTAGGAACTTACTCCTTACCGGTATCACGGTATTTATGAAATAATACGGAAGCATCGGATATTAAATACTTACATAAATAGACTCACACCTTTTATTCCAAAAGAGGAAGGCAGACGTGTCAGGACACCCACATTTCGCCTTGTATGTTCTGTCCCACGATGTGATTGGTGGCGAGCCTATCGCCATTTTTTTTTGTATTGTATCAGCCCATATACGTCCCACTGCAGGGCACAGGCCTACTCTACAATCGAAAGTACGATTGAGAGTGGTTAGGCCATATAGTCCACCACGCTGGCCTAGTGCGGGTTGGCGGACTTACATACCATAGAAATTCTTATAAATCGCTATGGTATGCAGGTTTCCTCACGATGTTTTCCATCACCGTTTTAGTGCATGGTGATTGACTGTCAATACACACATGACTCCGAAAAGTCATGTGTGTATTAACAATCAATCACCTGGGATTTGAACCTGCGACCACCGTGAACAATCCTATCCTATCGCCATATCGGGTACAAATTACTGACTCTGGGCTGATGATGAATAGAAAAATTCAACATCACTTTTACTAACCCGGGATTCGAACCCGAGACATCAGCTTTGTAACCGTACCCTAGTACAACTACGCCACCGAGGCAGTCATATGTTTATCTTATTTATTTACTATCTCGAGAAATTATTTGCATTGTTATTCTGTAACATGTGGTGTGCAGTAAACATATTGAGTATTGGTAGATAGCATTGAATGACGATACAATGGTAAAAAGCGTAACCGAAAATTAAGCCTAGTAGAAAATGCCGATTAGTTACCCACGCAAATCAATTGCGACAATAAAACCATTAATTATGTTATATTCAAACTCTAAGACTTCGTAAAATTATTTATTATGGCCAATTAATTATTTGCTCCTTAACCTTAACTTGTGGGAGGAATTTTCACAGTAAAGTGCTAAACAACAGTGGAGACATATCATCTCTTTATTCCTTATACAGTTCTCACCAGAAAAATCGAAGCACCTTGCAACCTTTTGTACGGAATATCAGAAAAATATGTGTATTTAGGAATATATCATGTCAAATGTCGTTCAATAGTGAATAATATGTGGTTTTCAAATCCTAATGATGTTCTAAATTAAAATTAAAATACACATTTTCTGATAATCTTCACAAAACATAAATTTACAAGGTGATTGATTTTTCTGATGAAAAGTATATTATATCAGTTGTCAATACATAAAAGAATGAATTAGTTTTGAAAAAATTATAACAAAATATTAAGTGTATAAATCAACAAACATAAAACTGAGCAATTGTTAATATCCAAATTCTGTAACAATAACTATTAGTTTTATTCCAATGAATGGTAAAACGAACGTACCATTCGCCTGATGGTAAGCGACAGGATCGGTCATGGACAGAAATTTAACCAAATTACACCATGAATTGAAGAGCAATGCACGGCATTCCACAGCGCTGACCATCCTGAGACGTAAGACGTTAGGTCTCAATATGTTAAGTAGTTACTCTGGCTACAAGCTTCAAGCTTCACACCGTAACACAACAGTGTATTTACACTGCTGTTTAGTGGGAGAAATAGACATGGTGGTGGTACCAATCCAGGCCGCCTCTCAAATGTGAGAGACCACAGTATTAATATATTTTCCAAATGAGCGGCGCGGCGGTTGAATAGTAGAAAATTATAAGAGCGTATTATAGGTTCCCTAACTCTAATATTTGAGTTATGTAAGCTATCATACATGTATTAAAATGAATACATATATACGTAGATGTAAAGAACTTATAAAAAAACACGATTGCGGGTTACCCAGGAATTTCGTAAATAGCTAGTCTGATCCTACTATCTTGACGATAAGACGGGAACTGAAATACCGTTACATACTAAAAGGGATAGTAAAAAACTTGGTATAATGTCCCCTGTAAATATACCAAAGTACGGTCCTTGCACGAAGTCTCGTTCCGTCGAGTTTCTTTCCTCAAGCCCAGCATCTGCTTAATTATGTAGATGCGAATGATCGTTGCCATTTTCTTGTTTTATGATCCTGGAAATGACCCTCTTGGGTTTGACAACGTTATTAGATGTTTTCTTATAGTAATTTACTCGACGGTAACCTTTATACGGCTAAAACACTTTTACTAGTGAGAGTGCTTCGTGTTTTGTATACTGCATGTATGGATTACACTGGTCTACAAAATTAAACTTTTTGTTTATCTGTAAAATAAATGCTTTATTATTTTACTAATTTGGGGTCACTGAATACGAAAATCAATACACACATGACTCCGAAAAATCAGAGGTGTGCCCTGGGATTCGAACCCGCGACAACCGTGACTATGTGGGCAGCCGCGTCTAGTCCGTTTACCACTCTCAATCGCACTGTCGATTGTGGAGGAGGCCCGTGCCCTGCAGTGGGACGTATATGGGCTGATACAGAAACAGAAAGAATACGAAAATATAAACCAAATTTGAAAGTTAGCTCTTATTTTAAAATTATGGCTGGTATCGAAATATATGACGTAAGAGTAAAATTTCATAGAATATGAATCGATTAAAAAAGACATTTTCTTTACTTTTTCATAAACTTTTGACATGAAACTGAGTATTTTAAAATATTTCCCAAGTATTTAACCTTTATTATTCAATAATTTCTCTTTTTTTCGTTTTCCTTTTGGAATTATCTTTACGAAAACCTTAAACCAAGTTCTAGCAGTAGTCCGCTAGCATTGACGCATTCTATCGGCCGTTGTATTTCTTTTCCATTGTCAATAAGTCTTGGTGAAATCGTTCACCATGTTCGTCAGTCATATCACCGCAGTTAGGAGGAAAAAATCGAGGTGAGAACGAAGAAAGTGAATTTTTGGGGACATATTGCGACCCATTTGCTGATACATTTGCAGAAGATTGTTCACAAGCTCGTGGTAATTTTCAAATCTCCTATTGCCCAAAAAATCATGAACTACTACTGCTCTAAAAGATTCCCATGCCTCTTTTTCGATGCCCTGTGAATCGGATCAAAGTTTTGGTCCTTAAGAATCTCTCATATTTGAGGTCCGACGAAAACTGCCCCTTTTATTTTGGCGCCGCATAGATGTCGAAATTCACTTCGCAAGTAATCAATTACTTGCAAAGTGGGTGCGAAAAAAGGTGGACCAACCTTCAAAGGTTGGTCAACCTTTGTTGAGAGGATTAACCAAGGTCTTCATTAATCCCAATTTCATATGCGATGGAGGGAGAAAATTTTTATGAGGATCGACTAGGGGAGGATATTTAACGTTATTTTCTCCAGGGCACAGACTTTGTCTTCAAGTCCAATCTTTTTTAAAGTAATGTAACGATCTAGCCCGACTATCCCACCCACACAAGAAGCACCAGCACTTGGTGTAGCCCATTTGCAGACCCAACAAACCGTAGTTTTTGCAAATTGTAGTTTTTGCAACAGAAATTTGTCGAAAATGAGAAATAACTTTTAAAATTTCGCGTTTTAACAAACAAATAAAACGTTAATACTATAAGACACATGAAACGAAAGCATAATAATAAAATTAACGCGGATACTCTCACAAAATTATTTGAAATCTCATAATATAAAGTGACATCCACCAAGTTACCCGGTATTATCTTATTTATAGCATAAATTAATAATAAGAGCTAACTATTAATTTTAAGTTCTATATTTAGATTAAGGGGGTCGAATACTAAAGATGTATAGCAGTTTCAAGTAAAAGGCAATTTTCATGTTGACAAGTGTTATTTATCTTGAATATTTTTATTTTTATTTTGTTTATTCAACAAAATCCACAGCCCTTAATACTAATATAATATCTCAAAGAACGTTTTATATTTCTCCATGATTCTCATTCAAGGTCCTTGAGGTCGTCGGAGAATTTGTAGTTGAGATTGCCTGTGCATACCACGACTTTTATGGATAAGTCGTATACAGTCCAAGCCGTTCGACTGTGGAATGTACTACCAGTTGTCATAAGCCAGGCGAAAACACTGACATCTTTCAAAAAGATGGTTAAAGATTATTACCTTTCTCTATAAGCAGCTGCATGAAGAAGTTTTATTTCCTACTTTTGTCTCAATAGGTAATTTATAGTATAGTATGTATATATGTATGTTTATCTACAGAAGTATTCATATTTGTATGTATATAAAATATATTATATAAATATGTATCAAATATTGTGTATAATATATTAATTATAAATAATTTGTTTATCTATTCCTTTTCAGAGCATATTTACCTTTAAATTCTATACTGCCCTCTCTTCTTATCCTTTTCTTATATCCATCCAAAGGTAGTCTGGAAGAAATCGCCTAGGGCGATAGGACCGCCAACTGTATGTACTCTTTAATTTTATTTGTTAAATATTGTATTATTTTGTCCTTTTGTGTGCAGTAAAGAATAAATAAATAAAATAATACAACTGGTGTGCTTATCTTACGGCCAATAATGGATTTATATTTTAAAAATGAATAGTTTTATTATATTTGAGCACGGGTTTTTTATATGCGTAGTTACTGCATAGGTAGTTGTAGGCATATGTTGCACCTCAAGCATTAGTTGGACACCAGGAAAAAGACAATGTAACACATACTAATAACCTGTTTTTCACATAGTCAATCACTTATCATATCATATTAGTTATTACATACGGTATCGAATATTTTAATCACTACGAACATCCTGAAAATCAATCGGTCGAACCTCTTCCTTACCAGCGAGGTTACCAGGTTACCAGCGAGATACTGGAAGCAGATTGCATTCAGCGAACCCCCTAATTCTCAGTATGTAAAATGTACTCTGAGCCTCTAAATCGTTAGTCAGTTATATTACCTTCGGAGTGTGTGAGTGGACGTGCAATATTGAATACATTATACAGGGTTTATCAAGACTGCTACCGAAAACCAAGCCTGGTGGTAGTGAGTGATTTCGAACACAATGAAAAACGCGACAATTTCGCAAAATAACGCGACAATTTTTTTTGTGGTTTTTTAAATATAATCGTTTTTGGTTGGTAAATCCGTAGTTTTGTTAAAATAATAATTTAAACCATTGCGTGCCATCAACTCATCATCTTTTAAAAAAATACTATGTATTTACTACCCAAATACGTCAATAGAAAAAAATAACAAAAAATGACTATTCAATTTTAGTTGCATTGTGTCTGTAATCGCTAAAGTTACCACCCGGCTTCGTTTTCGGTAGCAGTCTTGATATACCCTGTAGCATAATAATGTCTATAGAACTAAACACAAAAAGATACAATAGCTGAGGTGAAAGAGATAACTCACGGAACAGTCAACACAGGTTAACATAAAATTTCAATGAAAATTTCAACGTAAATTAGGTTGAGTATATTTTAGCTATAAAATATCGGCGTAAACATATTAATATTGCGTGACGTATCAGTGGCATCCTCCGTCATTGTTTGCGTGGAATAAAGTATATTAAGATACGAGATGTTTGCTAAACTTGGTGAGAAAAATACGATATTATTGTTGATTTTTGGCGTAGTTTTTATAGCCTAGGGGAACAAATAAGATACTCACTACTAAATTAACGCCTACGAACAGCGTCAACTCATGCTGAATCATAGTTTCATTGTCGATGTTTAAGATTCGTGGGAACGGATAATAGAACGAGTGGGGAGGGTTAACTATTATATACTCGAACTATGTAATTCACAATATGAACTTCATGTTGGTATTTCACGAGATGGTATTATCAGCCAACGTATGTATGCTGCACTTAAATGCAATGTGCCACCTCCACTAATAAATATTTCATTTTAATATTCATTTAAATATGATGTTACCCAATAAATGCCGTTGTGTTATTAATAATTTTAAACTAATGTCATAAAAACTTGTACAACTCTTCATCCATTAGTAAATTTATATGAATTCATTAAAGTGAATAGAAAATTTCGATTTTAATTAAGCGAATAATTTTTGATATATACAAACAAATAGATAACCATTGCACTCACATCCACATTTGTATGAACTAAATATCACGTAAAGAGACGGCGCCGAACCGTGCCTGGTTGCTGTTTAAAAAGTTCGCATTATACGAGTATTTGCCAACATTGCCTCTTTGGAATGAGAGATATAAACTGCAGTAGGAATGATTCGGCGCGGTGATCCTGGTTATTCCGCACCAAGCTTCGCCCCAGTTCACGGACAAAATCCCTAGCTTGTCAGTAAATTGGACTAAAATCTTACCACAACTTGGTAATAACTCATTAATACAGGTCCGCAATCCCAAATCACATCTAACCATTAATCAGATTGATAAAACCTCAATACTCAATAATCGTGCTTTTATGCCTAACGAGGTCTTATTTGCTGGTGTATATGGAGTTAATAAGGGTGGGGTAAATTAGTGTCGAAATTCTTATCAGCTCATTTCAATGGAAAGGGGCTGGCACATCAATCAAACTCGCATGACAGGCAAAAATTGAAAGACTGGAGATATCGACCGAGATATTGTGGAGGTATTGGTGCGAAATAAGGAAATCCAGTAAAATGAAGGGCTGAAAGTGGGTGTGCACGTTTCGAGGTCACGTGGATCGATATTATTGGCATAATAAACATAGATTGATTGAAGATGAGTGAGCTGAAGTGGCAATATGTATAGCAAGTAAAGCTGAGATCTAATATGCTCATGGGACTGAAGAGTTCTAGTGTGGAAACTACGTAAAGGCAAGAAAAGCGTTGGAAGTTCATCCATAAAAATTGGACAAAGGAATCCAAAATGTTGCAGGAGACTATTAGATTCAGCCAATTTTAAAATGGTTTCTGTAGACATTATTAGGAGACGTTTACCTCTAGCAATTGGCTTCCTAACTAAAATTGACGATAATAAAACAAATATTCATAGAGGGGGAGCTTGGTGCTTGTATGAGCCTTGGAATATGATTTACCGAGTTAGTTTTAATCAGCGAGTTAAAGTAGTATCGGTAGGTTACTGGGGCTTGCAAAATCGAACGCTGCGCTGCTGCTGCGCGGTAAAGTTACAGACTCGTTACCAGATGAACGAATTCGAGAAACTTATACAAAACTAGTGGACGACTAGAAAGAGTGGTTTAGTTCAACAATGGTGCTCGACTTCATAAATTTGCTGTAACAAATATTTGTCTTCATTCATTCATTCATGTTGGGCATGTTGGTATGTGTATAATTTAGTGTTTGGGCTAACTAGCACATTTATGTTATAATGATGGAGCATGAAAGGCAATCACAATTTGAACTTGATACATTCATTTAAAAAAGTATAAGACTAATTTTCCATAAAAGTAATATAATTATTCGAACAATCGATTGTTATTTAAAGTTATACTGGAAATCTATTTATCTACTTCAGCGTTTCCCGAGCGCCATGAACTTCTCCTTCTTTAAAAAAGGCTTAACGAGAGTACTCTCCCCACGCTAGGCCCCTTACATGTATTGGCAATATCGAAACTGGTAACAGAAATGTTCTTCCAATTGATATTATAAAGTGATATAAATAAAGACGTACATGACATGCACGGCTGAAACAAGCCACAAAATTAACTTCATTTAAGTAACTCACAATTTTTTTTTCTATTGCAATGAATGACGAGACGAGCAAGCCGCTCGCCTGATGGTAAGCGATACAACCGCTCATAAACAGTAGCAAAATTCCACTGCGCTCGCCATCCTGAGACATAAGATGTTAAGTCTCAATATGTTCGTTCAGCAGTTACTCTGGCTACAATGTAATTCAATCCGAAACACAACAGTGCATTTACGCAGTGTTGTTTCACGGGAGAAATAGACATTGACAATTACGCAGTTTTGTCCATGATAACAAGTGCTACAGTATTCATGGGAAGAGAGGTTACATGAATTTTCCCACAAATGTTATAAGAATTCCTGGTTAGGTGTGCGGTCACCATTGAATACAGTAGGGGAAAAGCGATGTACAGGGTAACAAAAAAACTCTGTCTGATCGATAAATGTGTGAGTGTATATCAAGCGTCATTAATGTGTTCTATTTAAAAGATTCGTTTCACATAATATGATAAAAAATATCTTTAATAAAATAATGCATGTTGTCAGAATTTAAAACTTCGCTTAATTTTAGCGTAATGTTGATACTAAAATATGTATTATAAATAACTTACGATAATTGAACTATACTTTAGTATTTATTTTAATATTTTAATACTACAGTTGAGATACAAGTGTATTGGATCGGACATGGTTTGTCATCCATGCAAGTGTATCGGTTTTAGGATCAATCTGTATTACAGTTTCGAATAGACGGGAAATTGGCGTATATTTTATATATACGAGTATAACATTATATTTATTCGAGGCAAATACTCGGTGAGTAAAGTAACGTTGAATGCAAAACTATTTTTTTTATTTTCATGCTGCACTGAGGTGGAGCTTATAACCGCAGCTAACACTAATCCACCACATGCATGTTATTTGAAATTGTATTTTCTAGTTAAAGGTATTTATTTTATCATATTTTACTCTGTACAGAGAAAAAATAAAGAAATTACATAATAATAATACAATTGGCGGCCTTATCACACTAGGTAATTGCTTACAGGCAACCATGGTATGAAATTAGGTTATGTTAACCTCTGATAAATATTTATTGTACTGTCTTACTGTGTGATTTTCAATGCTTATTAATATAAGGATATGTAAGACAAAGTGATGTGAATCATCAAAACATCTAAGAAATAGAAAACCGAAGTAAAGCAATGGTTTCTTAGGTTTACGCCAATGTTACACATTGATAATTATTTACGGATTTTATCGAGGATTTGGTTTAATATTAACATTTTTTAACTTCGCGACGTTTGGGTTACTTTTCAGCTTTCATGTTATATATTTCAATATAGCAATGGTTTTGGCGTTGAGCGAGATTTTCTAAAGCCATAGGTACTACCATATTGAGAGACCACAATGCTCCTAAGATCCAAGCGTCGTATCAATTACCCAGGTTTCATCTCGGACTCATTAAATAAATATATACATACATAAACTTCCGCCTTATTCCCAGAAGGGGTAGGCAGAGGTGCTAACAGCAAACCCAAATTTCGCCAGGTCATTCAATAAATAAATTGCAAAAATCTATTTTTGTGATTTAAAAGGCTCCTAATAACCTTAAACAGAGTTTATGATTAGGTCTCAAAGTAAATACTAACAAACGGTTTCGTATGAAGCCTTGTATATTTGCAAATGTAATATTAAATATTCTCAACGACGAACTTTTAATATAGATATCTATTACAAGTACTGTGAGTAATTTATAATTAGTTTCTCTATATTCAACTTTTAATTAATTCGAATGCTAACTACTTAGTACATAATTGTTGTTTAATAGATTCGAACTAATTGTTTTTGTTTTCTTTTAAACCAATTGTCGAGACAGCTGTTCCAGTTTCGAGCCCTAAGCAGACTTCTGACTACGAAGTAACAAATATTTTTATTTGACTTCAAAAAAGGAGGAGGTTCTCAATTCCTCGGAATCTTTTGTTTATGTACATACATATGTTCACCAATTTCTCGATGACGCCTGAACCGATTTGGAGAATTCTATTTTTGTTTTAAAATGTATATACTTTAATCGTAAATAGTGGCTCTATAAAAAAAGACTTGGAGAGTAAAATTCCTCAAAATGGATTAGGATTCAAATGTTTATTTTTGTATTAGGTTTAGTTTCATAAGTTATTATTTATTATTGACTATATTATCTGTCACTTAAACATAAATAATCTGTCTGTACTAGGAACGAGGAGGCAAAGTGCATCGACTGGCAATAGATCAGCGGTGTGGACTAACACCTAAACCGCTTCATTCACAGAAAATATTTATGCGTTTGCAAAACATCTTTCGTCCAGAAAGGAGTATACCCATTTTACTGTGAAACTTAGTATCGGAGCGAAGATTGTTAACCCTCGACGAAACCTACTTTTTTGTGTAGGGAAAAATATATATTTGCAATAACTATAAACGATGAGATCAAAGAAATTTAGAATAGCCACGTACCAGTAAGAGAGAAAAAGAGGACAAAAGATTATCAAGTTAAGGCCGTTAGACAATATTACAAGGTAGTACTTCTATTTTTATGAGTTTCCTTTCATACGATTCAATACATAAACTCAAGCCTTTCTTAAAGATAGGGGTCCCATCGCCATATCGGACGCAAATTCTTGACTCCAAGCTGATAATGAACAGAACCTCACTTTGGCCGACCCGGGATCCAAACCCGAGAACTTCATCATGGTAATTATACTATAGTACAATTGCGTCTCCAATTTATCCAATTTGTTTACTTAACCCTTATTAAAATAATTTAAATTGATCACTACAAAGTGGAGGCCCTGTCAGCATGTTAGCTCGCGTGACACGTCCTAGGGTACACACGAATAGACAATTCCTTTGTGGTTTCATGTAGGTAAGCGATTTAGTGGGAAAGTATGAATAGGGTCTGACAGGATGTTTAGTGTGCACTTCTGTAATTCGAGCCACCGACGTACTTCAGAATACTTCGGGAACTTTGCCACTGTGAATTTATAAGATGTCTGGTAACCTACACCTATGTATGCAGATAATTAGAGCATATTTTAATTGTTACATGCATGATGCAAGCGTTACCTTTCATGTGTTTAATTTAACTAAAAATACATGCTGTATCGATCGTCTGATATCTTCCGGTATGCGAATCTGTTGCTGTCAAAAAATCAAAAATAACAAAAAGAAACCAACTTATAAAAAATACTGATAATAATTACAATTAAATACTCGTAATAATTATCTATGTCGTTGCACTTGTAAATGTGATTCATTTACTTACTGACTAGATTTGACATCATATAATACCTAAGTTATGCTTAACATATTGAAGGTGGGCTGTCAAGTGCCTTCCTATTTTCCGAAATCTTGTTTAAAATATAACGTATCCGCAATAATTGTTAATTACCAATATAGTCAGATCTGTCTTCCTATATTCCTAAATTAAGTATTATAGAGATCAATTTACAAAATCACATTACAATCATATATCGCATGGATCGAATTCGCAGCCGATTTTCAGTCCAGATACAGCTCTGCGGCATGCAGTTTTCAAAGACACGTCACGCGAATTCATTAATACCGCGCTATAATTAAAATACGGCTGAACCATTAATTTCATTAATGTACGTCGCGTAGTGAAGCGGAGGTGCACGTAATAAATGCAGTTTTATTAATATCGAACTCGCATCGGGATGCAATGACACTTGGGTAAAAAAATGCGGTGCGGCGTCGGCGCGCACGGCCAAACTGGGGGTTTTATCTATGAAACTATACGAACTTTGAATGTTCGGACGCTGTACGTAAAACTTCACTAATGTGCCTAGATACTCCATAAAATATTGGATTCGTTTATCGTACGTCGCAAGCATAGATTATGTTCGGAGACAAAGTAAGTACAACGTGCTTAGATTATATACTCGTCTAGATTGAGCAATGTCAACAAACGATGCGCTAAAAGTGTCCTCACTTTCGTTGATATGTGTGAGTACCGGTCGTGTAATTATTGTAAACCAACTGTCAAAGTGTGTGTGTTTAGGGATGCCTACTCCAGATTATTAACTTAACTTTTCCCCATTATTTTATATACAAAATAGGTTAGAGACTGTCCCACCCTCACACCCACCACTGTAACTCCTGTGAGCCAGGATCAACAGTGGCACGCAATGTAATGACACCGAGCATTGAAGCTCGGCGAGTCTCCGGGAATGTCTAACTTGTCTTTAACCCGCAACGAAATTAATCAGAAAGTGAAATTAATAGGAGGAGTTGGAAATAAATTATTGTCCAAAATATTATTGTACAAAATAGGTTAAATAAAATATTTTTTCTTTATTTAAAGTAATCATACTTGGTGGCGCGGATGATAATAAATTTTAGTGGACTGTATTTTGCGGGTTGCACGGCACACTCGGAGGGCGGGATGAACTGCCTTCAGGAAAAATTGGTTCACTAGGCAGTTCTACAAGGAATGGATATGCACATACCTTGTAGCGTCAGCGGCGGTGTTGTAGTTGGCGGCTCGTCTGCTGCTTGGCGGAAATTTACTGTTTCTTTGATTAACTATACACTGAATAGTTACAAGCACCAATAATACGACAAGACACCGATAATCACTTAATAACACATTAATATGCGGAGCGGTAAAATAATTAACTTCTCACTCCGAAGGCGCGCGCGCAAGAAAAAAAAAAGTATTTTATGGCGCCCTCGAGCGGCGGTTTGTGGAAACGATATTTTGCTTGTTGGGCCAGGTTAGCGCGGGCGGCGATGCGGTCTCGCTCACACCTTGCTGTTGCGGTAGTGCGGGAAAGGGATGCGGGAAGGAAAGCATGCCGTGCAACTTAACATGCATTTTGATTTGATTTTAGAAAAATGACAGCGGAAGTTTAAATAAAAAAAAAAATAAAAATAAAAAAAAATGGTTGCCTGTAAAGTCGGTTTTACGGGCGAAGATTTTACGTGACAACGTCTTTTTCTCGGTAGAATATTTATTGATATGAATATAATTAAATTGCACAATAGGAACAAGGAATTGAATGAAAATAAGAATTGCACAAATTTTAACTATAGAAATATATTTTGTTTACTAAAACATTGTACATGTAATGACGAATCTAAGCACTCCATATTTTCACTACAGACACAGCTGACGATACTTTAACCACACGTGTGAACTTGTATTGTGACGCTTTCTTGTTTTTCCAACGCCAAGAACGTTCGAGAAAGACAAAGACAGAGACACAAGCATGCGCCGATTCAATGCGCCTAATTCTCTAGTGCTGCGCGCGCACCGTTACGTTACCGGGCGTTACACTTTTTCATAAGTGACTCCCAGCCGCAACCTAATTTAAGACGTTGTCACGTCAATAAGAAAAATCGTATTTTGCCTGCTCTCGATTGTCGAGCTCGTCAAGACGATTCCTCTGACTCCAAACACGGGGGGTTTACTTTAAGAAATGACGGAGTTATGCCTGGACAAATATTTTAGGGGAGAGAGGGAGGAATTTGGGGATTTGGTTGGGGCCAATCTGTAGAGCTCACCGAGCCGGTTCCAAAGATACCAAACTCGGTGGGTCTACGATCTATATTGGCCGAGATAGGATTGGGGGGGGGTGAGGTAAATTTTCGGGGGTGGGGGTAAGGGAGGGGGGGGGGAGGAAGGTTTCGTGGGGAGGCTAACTTAAATTAATTTTTTGGAGGTAAAATATTTTTTTTTGGGGGGTAATTTTTTGCGTAATTTGGGATTTCTGGCGGGGTCAATTTGTAGCCCTCACCAAGACGGTTCCGAGGATACCAAACTCGGTGGGTCTACGACCTATGTTGGCCGAGATAGGATTGGGGGGTGAGGTAAATTTTCGGGGTGGGGGTAGGGGTGGGGGGGGGGGGGGGTAGGTTTCGTGGGGAGGCTAATAGGCACTATTTCGGAATAAGGGTGGGGGAAGGCAGGGGGGGGGGGCTATGGGACAATTTTGGAAAAAGTGGGTGAAACTGAAAAATAATTCTCTAGTGCTGCGCGCGCACCGTTACGTTACCGGGCGTTACACTTTTTCATAAGTGACTCCCAGCCGCAACCTAATTTAAGACGTTGTCACGTCAATATTTATTTGCATTATCTTAACTTAGTCTAAATACAAATTGTCATTATTGGAGCACTCCTTTTAAGTATAACAATACTTGTGTTAGGAGGCTCCGCTCTTCCAAAAGTAGTTTTAGTATAGGTACAAATTCAAGCAAATATAAAAATGAAAATATTAAAAAGTTAAGAATATCAATAAACAAACTTAAATTCTATAATTGAAGTTATGTGTGTACGTGTATGTGTGTGTGTGCGTGTGTGTATTATTATAATAAAAATATACCCATGAATGGATCCATGGTATTAAGTTACTACTTCTGTGAGGGATTCTATTTCATCATACGTTTTATTTTTTAGCCATTTCACCAAGGTATTTTTGCAGTCAAATTTATTCATACAGTAAAATTGTAGAGGTTCGTTTAATTTATTGTAAAGGTAGGAAGACCGTTTCTCATATTGCTTACTAGCAAATGAAGTTTTAACAGTACGAGAATGAGTGACTACATAATTTCTTCTCCTATTCACTCTGATGCCAAGATCAAAATTAAGTTTTCCATGTAGCCGCAAAATAAGGAATAATATATATAATTTTCTTACTGATAATATGTCGGAATCTTTGTAAAGTAATACTTTGTTAAATATAATAAAATTACTTATTTTTGCGGTTAATGATAAAATGGCGCAACCAATACTATTAATTATATTTATAACGCATTTTAGTAAAAACAATAAAGATCTAAACCCATCTCCTAGTGTTAGTTTCCGAATAAATAAAATAATAAATAAATAAATAACACCCAACAGTCACATACATAGTCCTGACCCCACATTAAGATCGATTCTTGTGTCGTGGGTATCAGGAACTACGAGAGACTTTTCGGTCTCACCAGTGGCGTAACTACCCCATCGGGGGCCCGTGGCAAATTTCATAAAATGGGGCCCTACGTAAATAAAAAAAACTTAATATTATTATTTCGTTTTTATGAATATTTTTTTAAGGTGGCCTATTTGTAAACGGACCCGACGCGACCGCCAACATGTTCATGGTCGACTCGCGATAGAATCCCAGGGCACACTGACGTTTCGGAATCATGCTGGTATTGCTACTTGCTAGTCAATCACAATGCACTGTGCCGGTCAAGGAAAACATCGTGAGGAAACCTGCATACCATAGCGATTTTTAAGAATTTCTATGGTACGTTAAGTCCGCCAGGGCACAGTAGGTCAGCGTGGTAGTCTATATGGCCCGTGCCCTGCAGTGGGACTTATATGAGCTGATACAGTACTGTACAGAATAATTTTTAATGACATGGTTTCATATTTCTCATCAGGTTTCGAACACAAAATCATTTCATGAAATCTAAAAAGGTTCCTCTAATAACGATAAAAGAGTGCTTTTGGAATTCGATTTTCATTTCTTTCTACCACGAGGTACCGAAAAACTTATCTTGAGTTGTATAATAATAATAAATAATAAATACACCCAACAGTCACATACATAGTCCTGACCCCACACTAAGATCGAGTCTTGTGTCGTGGGTATCAGGAACTACGAGAGACTTTTCGGTCTCACAAACACCCAGACCCGGAAGAAATATTTGTGGGCCGCACAAACTTTCTCTCGGTGCGGGGATCGTACCCGCGACCTCTCGTTTCACAGGCGGCGTCTAACCAACTGCGCTACGGAGGCTGTCAAAAATGTATCAAAAAAATGTATCAACTATAATGGAGTAAATTAAGGCCCAAAACAACAATAAGCTAGCTCATTTTGTATTTTCAGGCGTAAGTATTTTATCTGGCTATTAACTCAAATTTTGCAAGGCCTCCTCCAAATTGCGCCATTTCACCGTCAGCTTGTCGCATCCAGCATCGGACAGCGACCTCTTGCAAATCGTCACTCCACGTAGCTGGAGGCCGTCCTACACTACGTTAGCCAAGATGCGGTCTCCTCGCAAAAATACGTTGACTCCAACGGTTATCGGTTCTTCGACAGATATGGCCAGCGTACTGCCACTTCAGCTTGCTAATCCTGCTTGCTGTCTATAACTTAGGTTCTCGGACGAATAAGCTCATTAGGGATCTTATCCCTCAAATAGACACCGAGCACAGCACTCTCCATAGCTCGCTTAGTGACCATAAGCTAATGGACCTGACGTACGTGAGAAAGATCTCAAAGTTGTTTCTACCTTGTTAAAGTGTCTGCCCGAGGTATGCAT
Source organism: Hyles vespertilio (assembly GCA_009982885.2). Taxonomy (NCBI): domain Eukaryota; kingdom Metazoa; phylum Arthropoda; class Insecta; order Lepidoptera; family Sphingidae; genus Hyles; species Hyles vespertilio. The sequence continues at coordinate 10,202,619 of CM042828.1, forward strand.
ATTCGGAAACAACTACGAGCTGGTGGCCACATACAACGATTTGATCAAGGTGGTAGTTGGTCATTACTTTGATTTTGTCAAAGTTAATTTTATGATCTGTTCGCTTTCAAGCTGAAGCCAGGCCAAAAGGTACAGCATCTGTTGTTGCTTCTCCAGCGATTCTGCAATCAAGACTATATCGTCAGCGAAATGTCCTCTACGCTTGTTTAATATTTATTAATTTACACTTTATTGCACAAAAAGACAACAAATACAGAGAGAAATTACATTTATAAAAAGTACAATTGGCATTGAATATTTTATTTATTTATTGTCACTGTCTCATTAAGATTTTTGGGTTTACTTAATTTTCTCAATCACAAATTATTTCACTTCGCCTTTTAATTATTTTAAATTACACCTGTCTGTAACATATGGATTGAATAATTTCCACTCCTATTCATATGGTTCAATTTCATTTTTGTACGTGTGTTTTTTTTTATTGCTATGAATAGCGAGACGAGCATGCCGTTCGCCTGATGGTAAGCGATACGACCGCTCATAAACAGTAGCAGAACCAAACAACACCTTGAATTACAAAGCAATGCTTGGCATTCCACCGCGCTCGCCATCCTGAGACGTAAGATTTTAAGTCTCAATATGTCCAGTAGTATAATATATACTCTGGCTACAATGTCCTTCAATCCGAAACACAACAGTGCATTTACACTGCTGTTTTACGTGAGAAACAGACAAAGCGGTGGCACCTACCCAGGCGGCCGCTCACATATGAGAGACCTACCACCACACCAAAAAAATCACAACCATTTGTACACCAAATGGATGTGATTTTTTTGAGTCTGAATATTCACTATCGCCGAGATTTGCTATTATGGCATATTTAGTTTCGTCCTTTCGTTTATTTCTGTGACTTATTACTCTTACTCGCCTTTTCATCAATAAATTGCTCATTCCCAATGTTTGAAATGTAGCCAATTATTTATTATTAATAATTATCGTTATTATTGTCACATTATTTTTCGCTTGCACCCTGTCGGTTTGAACTTGAGGCCCTATCGAGCCGGGGCCCTGTCGGGCCTGAGACCCTGTCGGACCAGGGCCCAGCCGGGCCGGGGGCCAGTGGCATTTTGCGCACTCTGCCACCCTATTGTTACGCCACTGGGTCTCACAAACACCCAGACCCGGAAGAAATATTTGTGGGCCGCACAAACATTTCTCTCGGTGCGGGGATCGAACCCGCGGCCTCTCGTTTCACAGGCAGCGTCTAACCGCCTGCGCCACGGTGGCTGTCAAAATTAACTCTTTGTATTTATTGCCTGGGCTGTTATCTGATTTCTGTATTTATGTAAAATATAAATCATCATAAGAAAAATGTTCGGAACACACGACTGAAGTCATGTGAGGCTACGAATGGTCTTCTTTTCGTTTCCGCTGTGTAATGTCTCTCCAGCAATTTGCTAGTACGGAATCCGTAGGAAGTCTAAAAATATTATTAGGACCTTGAATAAGTTCTCGCTGTTTCTTCAAAGATGACAATAGCAGTACCCCGTTTGTGAAATTTTGAATGGTAATACACATGCAAGGCAAAGAATTAATAAAATTACTATGAAGTGCATGTCGTCGTGGGTTTCATTAATATCGTGTAGGTAAGTATTATTTACTCATTAAATAAATAATGCCATTCTTCTTGTTGTTATTCTGATCGAAATATTATGTGTAATGATATTTGTGTTTTATAGTTTCTCCCATAGTTTCAACAAATCATCCTAGTAATAAATTGACAACACTGGCCAATGAAACTCATCTTCAAAATAATGAATTAAAAGTTCATGTTTTCTTCAAATAATAGTGGTTTAACAATAACGTTACCGATAGAAAGTGATATTTGTATTATTATACAGTTTTCCCACACAATTGCGATACAATTAAATAGCTTTAATAATAGAAAATAAATAGCTAATTTTAATAAATAAAGACGGATTAAAATATATTATACTAATTATTTTATATTATACTAATTATTTATATTACATAATTATATAACAACTAAACATAAATATGTTACAAATAACATTTCGGAAGAAATATCATTAATTATGTAACTATGCTACCATAAGTGCATATTAAATACAAATATGTATACTTATTACAAATTTTAAGAATACAATATTCCAAATATACCTATCTATAAATAAAATGAACATTATGGCTTCCTCCTCTCTCCTAAATTGTTGCCGTGCCCAACAGGGTTCACATTGTACTTTTTTATAAAAATTGTAACATCTTTATAACATGTGGTGTGCAATAAATATATTGAGTATTGAGTATTGAAAAAAAAATTTCGACAGCACAAACCGGCATAATTAATTATTTTTCGGGAGCACGTTATCCATATGTAGTTCAAATGACACTGACGTACGTGAGAAGCGAGTCTACCAAATTTGGTAGACTTTATTTGAGCCGTGCGGTGAGGTGTGATGTGTCATCTAGACGAGTATATAATCTAAGATAATAGAGAATAGTATTGATTTTTAGCAGTGGAAATCTTCTTGTCTCTCTCGTCTTTCTTCGGCTTACATCCGAACGTTCGAAGTTCGTATCGTTTTTATAGAGTAACCCCCCTGAATGTTTCCCACAGTAATGAAATATTTTATTGCGCGCCGCAACAAAGGCTTCACGGAATTCCAACGGAGACGTAACACAACAATGTACTCAGATTTTTACTAATTCGCAAGTGCAAACGAGGTTTTGTATGAGTTTTTATTGCGTACGTGACGCGGAATCGTACCGACAAACTTTTTAAATGCGGACTAGAATAAATGAATCTGCATTACGAAATTAACACGGATGTTGTTTGCTGTGACATCTTTACGGTTTCATTTTAGTTTGTAGGGTTACGTGAGGACTGAGGTGTTAAGGAGTTTGCGTTTTGAAATGTAATTTTTATGAATACGCTTATACTTTTTTGCATTCGTGATACATACAATAAAGATAAAGGTAGGGCAGTCGAGTATACTTCAGATTTCTTCAGTGAATAAATAAATGAAAAAGTGGGATGCTGGCTGGCAAAATGGTATCAATAAAGTTTACACCACTTAATTAGGGAAGTGGAACCAACAAAGTGCGTAGTAGCCTGTTGGTTAACGGACCAGACGCGGCTGCCAACACAGTACACGGTGTTCGCGGGTTTAAATTCTAGAGCACATCCCTGACTTTTCTGAGTCATGTGTTTGTTGATAGCTCATCACCACGCATTATAAGAAGGAAAACATAGTTAGGGAACCTACTTTACGACGATTCTAATGGCGAAACAATTTTCCATATCGGGCTAGTAGGTTCAGAGCCTGTTCAATGCAAACAACCAAATCTTTCATCTTTATAATATCAGTTTAGATGTTCATCAGGAACAATGCAGGATTCCAATTGCGAAAAAAAAAAAAAAACAAATCAGTCCAGTAGTTTCAGAGTGTATTCAATACAAACAATCAAATCTTTTGTCTTTGTAATATTAGTTTAGATTATTAGGTACAAATAAATCTATTAATTACTGGTAGTAAGTTTCTCTTATGTTTCTCCCGCCAAAGAGTAGTGTAAATACACTGTTGTATTTAGATTTGAATGATATCGTATCCAGAGTAACTACTGGACGTATTGAGAATTAACATCTTATGGCTCAGGTTGCTCCCGGCATGCTCGTCTCGTCATTAATCGGAGTAAAAAGTCGTCCTATCTTTATGCAAGCAGAAGTATATGTATACATATTTTATAGGGCACAAACGAGCTTGTAGTTAACCTGATGGTCAGTGATCACCGCCGCCACAGAACAGTTGAATATGGTTAGAAAGGCAATAGCCGTCAAATTGTATGAAAACCAGTGTCGTCGTTTTCGAAACACAAAACCTCTACAAATCCAATATAGAAAGCTTGCAATAGTCGATTTTAAGTATCGATAAAATTATGGAAATATGTTTTTGTTATAAGACCAAAATTATTTTATAGATATGCTTAATGGTTTTTTCCTGATACAGTTATTTAATTAGTATTATGTTGATAGACGGAAAATAAATGACACTACAATATCTAATATTGAAAGTTAATTTTAATTTGTATACTATTTTACAAATCTATATGTACAGGAATTTCAAGATTTTTAGCTATGTGTGAGATATTAACATTTTTATTATTGGAAAAGCAGATATATGCAATTATTACAATACAATTATGATTTCTTTACGTCAATAGCTTCAGTGGTTTTGATTCTTCATACAATAATTCATTATTTCACCCCCATGATACAATTTTTTCATAAGCGTTGCCCCTAATTATATTTGGTTTGTATTTTACTTCTAATACAGATTTTTTTATCATCTTCTGTTTCACGAAAATGAATACTTAGAACAAATCGTACTGGATTTTGTAGGAATCCAGTTGTCTCCTTTATCGACTTACTCTCGGAAACCTACAAACGAATGGATTAATATTATAAAGTATATTCATAATTCAGATACAAATTATGTTGTTCTCAAGTTGGCGGAGTTATGACATTAGAACATAATGATAGGTCGTCAACGTTATCAAACGTTTCGAGTACTACAATTTAAAATTACTAAAGGATTTGATTGAATTTTCTTTGTTTAATGCCTATGAACACTGATTTACGAGTATACGAAATCTATAACTACATCGACATAGTTACTATGTACATGACTACAACACTGCGTGATATGTGACAAATTTCGAAGTTGAGCAAAAATGAGCCGTATGCATTGCGTAGGAACTTCGCATTCACGTACAGTGGTATGTACGCGTAAGCAGCAATGTATATTTTTGATATGTCGTCTATCATATTATCGAATTCTTAAAAATGTCGTAATTACAAACCGCAATTTTTGGAAATAAAGGTAAAAATTAATAAAATCGGGTTTAAAAGTGGTATAAAATTCTTCCTCTATTGATATTCGACGCTTTAGTCAATACTAAATCTGCATTTTTACTCTATTTTGCCGGAGCACCACACTCAAAGGCATTTCGACAGCGACTAATTTGACAAATCATCCGTTCCGCGGCAGTGATGCTTTTTATGCACCACCTTGCGACGCGTCAAACGCTTGTATTTCCTTTCTAACCATATTCATCTGTTCTGTGACCGCCGCCCATGAACATCTGCAACACCTTAGGGCAGGGCAGGTGCGTTGTCGGCCTTTAAGGTGGGAAAACGCTCGTTTTTTAAGTTCGCTAACTGCAGTCGGCAACTGGTTCCACAGATTTGTAGTACGATGGAGAATGTGTCTAGAAAAACGTAATGTGGTGGATTTCCAACCTCCAAGGTGATGTGGGTGGTATTTAGATGTTTGCCGTGTTAAAATGTTATATACATAATATATACATCAACACATTTATATAGCCCAGTATATCGTTGTGGTAGTTATTAACGCATATATGGGAGCTTAATGATTTAATTCAAGTGTTTAGTCCGGCGAGATATTTGGAATCGGTTGCGGTTTGCGGTGACGACCACGCACGGATACTCTCGTGCAAATCGCTATCATTCAATTTGAATTGATAATTTCATAACCTTTAATCAACTGTTAAACGCTAGTTAGTTATTTGGTTTCGCCGCACGGTGTTTTGATTGTTTTGCGGTGAATTTTTCGTTTTGCTTTTAAATTTGCACCTATTACCATTTTTTTTGAAGTAGTGGTTTTTTTCTATTTCTAATTTTGTTGATTGTTTAAGCTGATTGTTTATGACTTTCAAAACTTCATATTTTTCCTTTTGTATCTCCGGTGTCAAATGTTACAGTTCAGTCTTGATAAATCTTCATTGCGAATTGAACATTTTAATAAAATATCCATAAAATAAAGTAAGTCTGCCAACACGCACTAGGCCAGCGTGGTGGACTATATAGCCTTACCACTCTCAATCATACTCTCGATTGTTGTCTGATCCATAAAAAACAGCAATGAATTCTTCTAGCAGAAATGACCTAATTCACTTAATACAATATTCGAACCAAATGCATAAAATAGTTTGTAGTAATTTTTGTACAGACACACTCGTAGGCACTTCGTAAACTTGTTGAATCACATATATACATGAAAAATGCACAGTTCCTTTGAGATAAACAACTGAAGCTGAGAGTTAAGGCAAGTGTTTTATATACAGGCATTTGGATGTAATTCAGGGTGGGATTGTGTGAGTCCATGCGAAACATTGCATTGTTGCAACGCATTATAAAAATCTCAAAGTGCTGGGGAATTCGTTTGTCTTAAAAAAGTTGTTGCAGACGTCGAACTAACATACGCAGTGATTTTTTTCTTCTATAGGAATTTTGTTTGCATAAACATACTCCTAATCATAAATAAAAGTACCAGTCTTCTGTTGTGGGTACCAGAAATGTCGAGAGACTTTCCATCTGTCACCTGAAACTGATATTTGCGGGCCCCACTAACATGAGTCTTAGTGCGGGAATCGAGCCTACAGTCTTTCGTTACACACCTTGGTCTAAACCAAATACATTATGGAGGCTGTCAGTGATCTACTGTAATAAGATTGTCCTAGAATATTCCTAGTACCATTTCACTTTACATTCCTTCTCATTAAGTTATAAAAACGAAGCAAAATCTCCGTAAAAGCATAAACACGCGTAAAAAACAAATGTTTTTAATTGAAGTTTTCTCCCAGGGACAATTGAATGTTCATCGAGTTAGGTTGTCCGGAGCATGTACGTCGTTCTCAATAACCTGCCACAATTATGAATTCTCCCGGGAATAGGATTTTCGTCAGCACAATATGTTTGGAATTTTGTATACAATTAGGTCAGCTTTGGGTTGAATGAAATCTAGATTGTTTTGGGATTTACTCGTATTTCAGTAGTTCTGTATTGTATTTAAAATAATATACCTTCAAAAAATTAGTTTAAACTTAGAAATTTCACTTAATAATATTATTTTTAAAACTAACGTCTTGCAATGTGTGTCTTGTGTCGTACGCGGTTGCCCGTTCCAAAACACACAGACTCGATACAAATGCATTTTGTTAATCACATAAACATTAGTTTCGGTGTTAGCAATATTTTATACATCTTAATCAAAATTCTAATATCTAAAACCCATGTACTTTTAATTAAGTCCCATACGATTTCAATTATTTACAGCTCAAAGTTTTATTACAACCGTATAGTTTGCAAGAAAACGCGCAGTTGTAAACGGCATAAGTTGCATTGATTTGTATCAATATTGTAGAGAGCGAACGGCTCCGAAACTTCAGTCGTACAGAACAGTATTTGATTTCGGCACGTTCAATTTAGATTCTATTTTCATTTCCTATCAATTTCCATTTTCATTCGACTTATATCAGTTGTGATTTATTGATTACTTTTTTTATTTTACTTTCGAAGATTCACGACCCTGGTCTTGATCAGCAATTAATTTTGAATATAAGATTATCTTTCGTTCATATTGGATTTGTGAGGTTTTTGTTATTTGTTTTATTGAAAATTGGGACATGAAGCCTTTGTTTGCAGCAGGAACTAAAGTAGCTATAATATAGCTTTAACTTGTGGAATTAGCATCATGGATATCAGTTAAAATAGTTGGAAAATTACTATGAACGTAGTTCTTTCAACGTACGTAGTAGTTTCAAATATTGTCAATAAATGCCATGCTAATTAATTAATCACCAGTACGTATCTAGATTAAACGATACCGTAAAAGCTCATTACTCTCATCACAAAGCGCTGTAAAAGTGAGTTGCACGTTGCAGCCGACAAGATCGGTGAGTAAATAGAGGCGTAATGAATCACCGTAACCGTTTTCCGATAAGGAGTGTGGCTCTGGCCTCTCACTGGCCCGATATAGTCGGCGAGCCCTGTTTTATTGTGCTACTATTTTCACTCTATCGCCAGTGAACACAACCCGGGCGGAAACTGAGATAAAGTCGCGACCTCACTGTGATACACTACCTTCTGTGTCGGAGTGGTGTTACAGCGCACAATTCGCGGACCGCTCCGTCCAGTTTCTGTAGAATCACTTGCCTGACCTTTTGTGTACAGATTAGTTGCTATTGTTCTTGGTAGAATCGGTTTTTATATAGTTCGGTTTGTTCTTGCATTAATGGGATTAAGATAGGGTTGTACGGAGGGGGGTGAGGGGTTCTCGCGGGATTTGTTATCTACGCTCGTCGCTGCGTTGGGAGTAAAAAATGCAGTTTCCTTTTTTCTACAAATTAACGCGATAGAATTGAGATATATAATAAAAAAGTCGGTTTTTAAGTCAAAGTTTTTAGTCAGGATCTTTATTTTACAGTACTTTTTATAACAGTGTAGAGTAATATTATACTAAGAAATTGGTTTCGATGAAAAAACATCATACATAGTTGAACAACAGACCCGAAAAACCGGACAAAGAATGCTGCGGTTCACAGCTCGCCTAATCTGCAACTATACCAATGAGACACGAGTACTTTTGCAAATTTAAGTCGAGAGCATGTTTTACACATTAGTTCTTAGTACAGTGCAAAGACCTTATCCGTACGAAACTCCGTTCTCAAGTCAAGAGTCTAATGTTTATTTACAAGCCAGATTAGACTTTACAATGCGTGGGTTCCGACAAAGCCGATATCAACACCCGGAAATCCAAAGGATATGCTGACTGATACGCTTAGACGCCGCACAAAAAACTCACGGATCCATCGGTAAATTTTATTTGCATTGCGTTTGAGAACATTCCATTCGGAAACTGAAAAGGGTCTCGTTGTCAAAGTAACAAGGGTTAATGCACGTCGAACAAGACTCCTGTTTCCAAGACACTGGATTACTATGAAACGTGACTTCAAACGATGTTGAAATGCGCTCCCTCGGAGACATTATTCAATCATTACATTATCTGGAATATTTGTGGTATGCAAACGGTGTTTTTGTGATTTATTTATTTATTTTATATATGCTTTATTGTACACCAAAATGTAAGACACATACAAGTACTTAAAAACTAAAGGCATGGTTACAATAGGCGGCCTTATCGCTAGCTGCGATCTCTTCCAGGCAACCTTTGGATGGACTGGATTATTGTGAAATTGAAATAAAGGGTAGTGCAAATAGCGAGAGAATAATCATAATAAACAATAATAATTGATGTACATGCTATATTATATTAATTTACATAATATAAATAAATACAAACATACATACTAATATATATCGAGCTAACTATAATGATGATTTAAGTAGAGGAGCAAAATATATATATATATATATATATATATATATATAACAGGATAATACGTTACTGCAGAGAGAGATGATGTATCTTAACAAGTCTCTTAAAACTTGGTAATGTCTTAGCTTGTCTGACAGACAATGGTAATTCGTTCCACAAGCGAGCAGCATGAACTGTAAAGGACTTGCTTAGAAATGATGTGCTGTGTTTGGGAATCTCTAGGATCAAATTCTCTGTTGATCTAAGAGTTCGCGCATGAGTTTGACCGAGGAATTTAAAACGGTTTTTAAGATAGTGGGGGCTGGAGGGATTGTACAAGATACCGAATAAAAGGGAAAGAATTCGAGTATTACGGCGAAAACGTATTGATAGCCACTTGAGTTTGATACGATATTCGGAAACATGGTCATATTTGCGAAGACCAAATATGAATCTAATGCAGAAATTCTGAAGTCTCTCAAGTTTTTCCATTTGGGCTTCGGTGAGGTCGAGGTAGCTAATATAATAATAATAATCAAGGAGGGGGAAAAGAAGAGATTGAACCAGCGCAATTTTCGTGGAAATCGGTAGAAAATTCCGCAATCTCCGCAAGGACCCCGCTGCAGCAAACAATTTGCGACTTACTTGTTGCAATTGGGGACCCCAGGATAGGTTTTTGTCGATGATTACACCCAAATTCTTAACAGTATCACTGAATGGAATAGCACAACCATCAAACAGAATTTGGGGTAATTGATCCGTATCTAATTTAGATATCAACCTGGAGCTGCCAACAACAATGACTTGGGACTTAGCAGGGTTGACTAATAGCCCGTGAGACTTACTCCATCTGCTAATACTCTCGAGATCCTTGTTTATAGAGTTAATAGCCTCTGTCACCCTGTCTACAGGAGCATGATAATATATTTGTAAATCATCTGCATACAGATGGTAGGAAGAAATCAGATTTTTTGATATAGAATTAATAAAAACAGCGAAGAGTAACGGAGATAAAACGCCGCCCTGAGGGACGCCAGTAAGTGTATCGCACCACGAAGACACTGAGTCTTCAACACGAATGCGCTGGCGTCGACCCGTCAGGTAACTACGAAACCAGTCAATTACCGTTGGAGATATGTTAATAGAGCACAGTGTGGTCAGCAAGACATCAAAGTCAACGGTGTTGAAAGCATTGCCAAAGTCTAGCAGGGCTAGTACCGTTAGCTTGCCATTCTCCATCGCAGCTCTGATGTCATCCGTAATATGAATTAGTGATTTATTGAATTTTTCGGTAATAGTCGAAGTATCTTTGTCTTTGGTTTGTGAAAAATTGTATCAGTCTCTTCTAGAACGTAGGACCAAAATTGTCAAAAGATTGAAACAACCAGTTTGTTTGGATGGTAAGCTTTGTAATAATTATCTATTGTGGTTAAGAGAAGCTTGTGTCCAACAGAGTAATATTTATGACTGTGATATGAATATGAATGATGATACAAAATTTTTATATGATTTAATATGATGTGACTGTTCAGTGATATTTATCTTTAAAATAAACTTTTGGCTTATGTGATATTGATGTAATAGATAAGACGTGTGTTTTTGATTGCAACTGACGCCCTGTATTTTCCTACTCACGCGGTGTACGTGTATTGAGTCACTAAGATCCAAATAGATCCAATTGAAGACCGATAAGCCTATGGCTAAAGCAGTTATCATTTTATTCACAGAATAAAGTGGTGGTGGTGGTTTTTTTTGCGAGGTTATTTACCTCTTTATTTCATTGTTTTGTCACCCGCTTTGCACGGAGGGAAATGGACAATAATTTATTTCCAACTCCTCCTATTAATTTAACTTTCTGATTGATTTCGTTGCGGGTTAAAGACAAGTTAGACATTCCCGGAGACTCGCCGAGCTTCAATGCTCGGTGTCATTACATTGCGTGCCACTGTTGATCCTGGCTTACAGGAGTTGCAGTGGTGGGTGTGAGGGCGGGACAGTCTCCTAAAGAATAAAGTGGTACTATCTGGGTTTGAAACATTTAAGATAAAATTCGATTGAATTCACTAGGAGCTGATGTACAAGCAGTTCATCTTTAGATAACACATAATGTTAAACTGAAACACACTCTTTCTTTAGCCAAAGGAAGTTCACTGCTGAGCATAGCTTTCCCAACCCCACAAACAGAAACACATTATTGTATTTTCCCTTTAACTCAATTTCATCCAAGATTAATAAGGAGGAATTGTGGGTGCATTGTAATTCCGTGGATCCCTGGGACAGTAGGGAGATAAGGAGCTCGTTATAGGGATTATTACGCCTTGGACAATGACATTAGCCGGAGGAAACACGATAGCTAAGCCCTTAATGCAGGTCGACTATCTGTGAGACGGCAGTATTGTTATCTGTCATCTTTAGAGATTTTATTGGGACTGCATTGAATTTATCATCAGATGCACTGTTGTTATTTTGTCTTTCCTTTATAAAAAAGAAGCAAGACTATTAACTGTCTTTAACATTGGCGTTATCTCTTCTTACAACTTTGTTTTATGAATTAAATGGAAGACCTATAAAATCAAGGAGATATTTCAACCCAATTATGCCAACAGTGTTCAGTTTAAAAAGCGGAACGCAACAATGTTTCTAAAAAGTACTAGTTAATTTGTATGTCACGTATCTGATTCCGGACAGAATATTGCTCAGTATTGCTATACTAGTGGAGAAGCGAAACAATGCACTATATATTGCAACTCGAAGCGTCAAGCGTTTGGTATAAAGTTTTCTAATAAAACTGCCGATCAACAAGAATTGATCGTCATGAAATTTCGCTCGCACTTCCCGTTTATAGTTTATGCTCTCGTATATCTATAATTTATTGACGTTTTAAAATTTTAAAACATTAAGCTTATGGTGTCGTTTGTTGTCTTTTTACGTTCAGCGATCTCGGGTGATTGGGAATTTATAACTCAGGTTTATTAGTTATGTTATTAAAATTGCTTGCTGTCGATTCTCTTCTTTACTTTTCATAATATTCAACAGATGCCCGATAGTTTTGATGTAGGTAATAAATATTCTGAATGGAAGTTTCTCCTTTCACATCACAAGCATTATAGATTAGTATTTTAAAACATTGTTTAAACCAAAAGCAAACGAAATGAATTTATGAATGGATCTAAAACATTTGAATCTATAAGAAAAAAAAAATACGTGAAACTTCTATTAAATAAAATTACAAAACAATAATAAATATGTATTTTATTTCGTTTAAGGACACTGCATTTTTATTCAAAAGATGTAAGTGAATTCATGGACATTTTCATCATAAAAGAAGCTAAGTACTCCAAAAGTTATCACTCTAATTTTTCAATACCACCACCCACAAAACAAAAACACAGTAATTTCAAAATATTATGTTCCTATTCAAATTTTATGTTCCATTCCCGAAACTGCATTTCTCGCGTAAAATACAGTATTTTTATGCTCCGCACTCACAGTATATTTGATATTCAGTGAGTCAGGAAAGCAGACCGCGGACGAAAACGTTTATTACGCAAATAAATAACAGGGAATGCTGTTAAGACCGACATCGCAGTTATCAAGAGCTGTACACCTGAAGCTTGCGCTTTATTTTACGGCAATTTATTTCGTAGCCAGCGACTGACGCTCACTGAGATCCTATTATGGAAACATATCCTGGCTAATTCTGTATGTAGGGCTGTCTTTGGGTGTTTTATGGTTGATTGGTTTTAATTTAAAGCCTATGATTCTTTTTATTGCAAATGCGAATAGTAAGCGATACGACCGTTCATGGACAATGTCAAACCAAACATCACCATGAATTACAAAGCTCTGTACTTGCACTGCGCTTTGAGATATAAGATGTTAAGTCTTATGTCCATTACTTACTATGGCTATAATATCCTTTAAAACCGGAATACAACTGTGAATTTATACTGCTATTTGGCTGAGGAAATAGACAATGCTGTGGTACCTAACCAGGCAGCTTCTCATAATGAGAGATCTACCATCAGCGAGACCTTGATTAGATGTATATAGATAGTATATATTAATGTTTATATTCAATTTGTGACTGACACTTTCCGCGTCGTCTTATCCCAACTGTATATTGTAGATTGTTGAGTTTTATGTGAATATGATTGAGACATGATCAATTATTTTGCAACTTTTCACCAACGTGACGTTAACTATTTCATGTTTTTATTATTTCCCGCGTAATAGAGGTTCTTATATGGGGTATCCTACTGTCTTGCGAATTTTGCGGACGGGCTGGATCCCTAACAAATCTTACGCCATAGTATCGATTCAATCCTCTCGCAGTATAATAGGCACCGGATAATCCATTGTGTGAAGCGTCCTGATTTCTTACCACGCGACCACGCGACCCCACGGCGCAATATCATTACTTGTTTATCTTATTGGAAAGATATCTCCAGTTACAGCATTTGAAATTTAAGAAGTTGGATGCGTCCGTGAAATATTCTGCGACTTAGTAATGCAAGTTTTTTTTATTTGAGCAATATTATACAAAGTATATTTTAAAAACAGCTTAGTTCTTATTACATTTGAAGCAACAATAAAAGTGAAAATAATATCAAAATATTTTCATGTCGCAATTTATTATAATTTTATAAAAATACACCTAAACGTTGAAGAAAATGCAAATACCCGTAATACCGCGCTTACAGTACGCAGTAAATCTTATTGGCGTTTTGCTGAGACAATTTAAAGACACATTGCATATCTAACTATGAATGGATTTGCATAAATGTGTTTGTAAGTACAATTTGTATTGCAGATACTCGGTACGATAATGCTCTGAATGCGCTTACGCCAAGACCATTGTATATTATGCGCCTGGTTTTCATTGTTGGGATCACATTATAGACGTATAGAGGCCGTACGGTGTAGGATCACCAATTGCAGGTTTAATACACCTCGGTGCTCTAATGCTGGTTGTAGAGCGATTAGAACGGGGACAAAATTATCATTAGTAGGGTATTCAATATGCGTAACGATTATTAATATCGATACACAGGAATGTAGTCCAAGCACCAATTATGGACATATCGATAATCGGGTATAGACAGCTTTGAGTGGTGGCTGCTGAGGGTATAGTAATATTGAAGATGGTTAAGACGGAATTAGTTATGCTGCTAAGTACCATCGTATCGGATAGCATATGTCCTAATCAAGTATATGGAAACAGATTTAACCAATTCTGAAAAACGCATTTTTGATTTCCTGATTTGTCTTTTGAGATGTAGATGTAGAGTATGCCATAAAATACATATTATCTAATTCTAGATTAAAAAACAGGTTACTCAAATGATTGCTCTGTATCACTGGTAGGTCGCCTGGGTTACAGGTACCACTGCAATGTCTAGGGCCCTACTATATTAATCCGAAACGAAGTTCGAAACTTCGGATGATCCAAGTTTATATACGATACGAATGTACCTACATATACTTATGGTCGTTATTGACTTATGGTCGTAACCATAGACTTATGGTTACGATGTCCGTTATACAAATTCGAACTTTTACAGAGTACATACATTCGTATCGTATGTAAACATCGATCGTCCGAAGTTTCGAACTTCGTTTCGGATGAATATAGTAGGGCCCCTATTTCTCCCGCCAAACAGTAGTATAAATTCACTGTTGTGTTCCGATTTGAAACACATTCTATCCAGATTAACTACTGGACAAATTGATACTTAACATATTATGTCTCAGGGTAGCGAGCGCATTGCATTATGTTGTTTGGCTTTGCTACTGCCCATGAGCTTGTCGTATCGTATACCATCAGGCGAATGGCAGGCTCATTTCGCCATCCATTGCAAAAAATACATTGTTAATAATGTCGAAATGGGTAACAAAAGTATTAAAGGGGTTCATAAGAGTCAGCAGTATTGGCCGATCAACTTCCTCCGTTATAAATCAAATGTTTAATGCTGTAAAAAAACAAAAAACAACAACAGAAAAGTGTTTATGAAGAAAATCGAGATAGTTATTAATGATATTGTTTTGGCAACTTTTGAATTTTATGGATTCATATCAGATCAATGTCAAGTAGTGTGACGCGCGGGATTTTCTACTTGTAGGATGCAAATTTTTGCATTACTTACTCATCGATGCGATGATTGACTCATGAAAACAGAAATAAACATACTTACACATTAACACCGTTCACGTGGTGACCGACTGTCAAAATACTCATAAATCTGAAATGTAATTGTCATGTCTTGGGATTCGAACCCGCAACCACCGTGAACATGTTGGCAGTCGCGTCTTGTCCTTTTAACAAGCCGCCACGCACGCACAAAATAAATAATAAAATAAAATATTGATATATTTATATACTTATTAGCACAATTCTAGTAGATTTAAAAAGTACATAATACGAAGAGATTTGGCTATAGTTTACAATATCGCTTATGTACTAAAATATTTTAACAGAATGTTACATAAACCTTTAGTTGCGGAAGCGACTTTTATCTTCAAAGTAGGAAACGCAAAAAAATAAACGTTGTATCCAA
This sequence comes from Hyles vespertilio, assembly GCA_009982885.2. Lineage (NCBI taxonomy): Eukaryota > Metazoa > Arthropoda > Insecta > Lepidoptera > Sphingidae > Hyles > Hyles vespertilio. The sequence goes on from CM042828.1 coordinate 10,218,373, forward strand.
AGGTTAAAAATATTACTTTTAAATATTTGGTAGGTTTACTGGATGGAATTCCAGTTAATGTTGCTTTAAAATAGAACAGAATGTATTTTTTCCAGTCATGTGGATTTTGCAGTGATGCAGTTAATTCTGCGGTCTACGAAAACCGTTTCCCGTTTCAAAAGGAATTTTACAGTGTAGGTTAAAGCACGGGATAAAATGTTTTGAACGTTTTTTTTCTATTTTACTTACTTTTTCAATACCTCTTTTTGCGTAATATTGTCGCGAGATTGATAATTTACTGTTAATAAACGGCAAATCTTTATGCGATAAATTTATCTTAATGAAATAATCACGATATTTGAAATAGTTATTTTTCCGCGTGAAGGCTTCAAATATATAATTCCTTGTGAATCATCTGGGGATTTGAAAATAAAAAAAATAATTACAAAATAAGTTATCTTCATTTTACACGGCAACTTAGCATACTTCAATAACGAGGGATTTAATTTATTTTAACCTTCAAATATTTTTCGTAAAATTGTTATTACTGGCCTAAGGATCGGCATTAAAGTGGCCTTTACAATACGTGCATTAGCATAACGCAAATGGATACACAAACACGCGCGGGGCTTCAGGATATCTGCGCGTTTGCGAGGCGCTGCAACGGAACGATGTCTAAGTGGCTGCTTTGTCGCTCTCACTGCAGCTGGATATCCCTCATATGCTGTCGCATTACCTACGAGACGAAACTCCGTCCCGCGCCAGTAAATTGGGTAATCGCTGTGTAGTTCAAAGAACAGCGACAAATACGTTTTGTTAAGTTTTGGAGCTCAAATATACTGATAATTTGAAATTTTAAAAAATGACTGAATGAAAATTGACAGAAGGAATAGGTGGTATTTGCCATGAAAAAGCGAATGAAAACCAAGAAAAGTATCAGCTTCATTTAACGGTCGTAAAAGACTTGTTGATAAAATAGAAATGCATGGCATTTAATTAGCTGAAGAATTGAATGTTTGTTTCGGTTAGTTTAAATTTAGGAGTAGGTAGTACAAAAATAATATGCCATGGTTAATAGATTATGAGGTGTTAGTATTTAATTCCAAAATTAGATCGATACATGATTTATCTAGATTTGTATAAATATATGAAAATATATCCAGTGTAACAATACAATACAATACTATAATTCTGCAGCATATGTACATATGATGCTCAAAACCTATTTAAGTATGATACAATGGATATAGTAAGCTTATGTACCGACAATGTAAGCAGTTGTTGATGTGTTATCAGATAAGAGAAAAATCAAAGATAAGTAAATCTTACGTAAAAAAGTAAAAAAATGGCGCAGGTGAATAAGTTTACGATGATTCAAATCAACTATTGGATGATTTGATAAGATAATCTATCAAACAGGGATAACCAGTTACGATGAATCAACTGGCGAAGAGGATTGCACATCCATGATTGTAACACCTGTAGATAGTTGTTATAATTGCGTTGACTTACAGCCGTTCTCTATAATCTATCCCATCAAAAACATCCTGTAAAAAAATTCCAAGTCTCGCAGCTCAGGTTTTCTACCGCAAAAAGTTGTGAGATGCATGTTATACCAAGTCGATTAATTTATTTAGTCCTTAAGGGACCTTCTATATAAAGTTATTTCGTTAACATGCATCTCACAACTTTTTGCGGTAGAAAACCTGAGCTGCGAGACTTGGAATTTTTTTACAGGATGTTTTTGATGGGATCTCACGTCTTTTTGTAGAGTCCTACTTTTTTCCTTTTCAGTACTTCTTACTTCTAGAATATCACTAACGATTTTTCTTAAAGCCTCTGTCTTATGGATTTTTCTTATTTTTGTAGGCATCAATTTATCACAAGTATAGCGGATTTGATTATTAATGTTCTTTCTTTCATTGTAATTGATATTTTCGAGCTATTTACGCCCGAATACTGGAACGCCATTCAAATAATAAGTTGCTCTTAACAGCGCATGGCCCACTTAGCCAGTACATTTAATCGGGATTAACGTAGTTAAGCGCCATTTATATTTAAGTTACGTTCCAGTATTTGGGCATTGGTCTATTTATTTGCAAGGGCATGTGACATGCTGAATACACCATTTCCTTCTCTATATCCCCTCCTGTTATGCCTCATATATATAGATATCTATCTACAACTATTATTCCATTATATACGGGTACAATGATTCATTAACTGCAAATGTAACTTTGTAATCCTATACTTTTATATGGGATTACAAAGTTATTCACGCAGTTGGTCTATATAGAAAACTAGAGACAAATTATGAAATGTTTGAATTTTCCCTTACTTTAGATACTAAACACTAATTATATTCTAAATTTGAAGGTTCTATGTCTGCTAGAAGTGCCTTAGACTTTTGATGATCGGTCAGTCAGTCAGTGAGTGACAAAATTAAGAAAGTTTGACTAGTTACAATTCTTAAACTACTGGTTCAAATTGAATGAAATTTTAAATATACCGTGTTTACACAATGCCTGCTTAGTAACTGAAAATTCAGGCTTCATGCTTTAGCCACAACGAAGTTATAGGGGGTTGAAAATGGTCTGAATTGCTTCGAGAAAAGGATGTTACGGCCTATAGCTCGACTTGGACGGGGGCTCGGCCGCGCCCCCAGATCTATCTTCAACAACAGATTTCAACAGATATTTCGATGCATTTTATGTTTCAGGTAACAAAGATAGAGAAATAATATGGTGCGTATATTTATAGATAGCCAAGTATGTGTTTTTTTATAGCAATGAATGGCGAGTCGAACACACCAATCGCCTAATGGTAATCGTTACGACAAGCTCATGGACAGTAGTAAAACAAAACAATAAAATGAATTACAAACCAATGCTTGGCATTCCACTGCGCTATCCTGAGACATAAGATGTTAAGCCTCATTATCTGCAGCAGTTACTTTGGCTACAATGTCCTTCAAACCGGAACATAACAGTGCTCTTATACTGATGTTTGGCGTAGAAATACATGACAAGAAACTTATCAGTTATGATCAGCCAAAATTGCCATATTAGTGATATCTTGTGGCACACATTTACTCGTAAGTTAGACGTGGTACCTAATTTAATTAAAGACATGCTTTAAAAACCACAACATAGCCTACTTTAATGTTCAACATAATGCATGTAACGTGAATAATAAACACGACAAATCGCTTGTTACGTATAAATTAAGTAATTGAATAGAGCCACCGAAGCGTGTTGTGGCCTGATTTTTGTCCGGACATTTTTACATCGGGTGACTTCGTTTATCCGGCCATACAAAATAATCTCATAAGACCCGATCTGAGTGACGCGGGAGTACGAAATTAAATGGTAACGAACGTTGACCAACAAATTAACCAGCGCCTGGGAGTTGTCGCCTAATGCAATTCCGACTGTGACGCGCTGGCTGCGCGGCTCGGTTTAGACCTCGTGTACTTTTTGCATCATGTTTATAGCTCTTTTTAATGTTGATGTGGATTTTGCGTTTGGATAGTAATGTGTACTTATTTTAGACTACGCCTACGTAAAATGTAATACGAGTATATATAAGTTATCAAAACCCGCACTAGACCAGCGTGGTGGACTGCGTGGCCACTCTCAATTGTACTCCCGATTGTGGATGCCCGTGCCCCTGCAGTGGGACGTAAATGGACTGATACAGATTTTGAGTTATGATTTGGTTTCATGTTTTTATGAAAATTTCAGGATGCTTCGTTGGTTTATTTACAGGATTAAAACTATAAGAGACATCTGTTCGAGCTCCAGTTCAGCTACTTAAATTATACTTTTCATGTTTTTTTTGCCGATACTGGATTATTTTATATCAAGCGTCTGTCTACTATATTGTATCTTACTGCCGTTAGACCCTTTATATCTACTATCTAGGAAACGGGTCATGAAATGAATATTTTATGCTGAAATATGCAAAAGGAGATTAACAACAATCCCACGTGCAGGAAAATTGTAAGGCGTTTAATAACGTTTCAGAGACCTACGTCACAAGACTTAATTTATCTTAATGTGGGGTCAAAACTATTTAATTTTATTTATTTATTTAAATCTTTATTGTACACATAAAAAACAAATACAATATTCAGAAACTAAAAAAAATAAAAAAGTACAAATGGCGGTCTTATCGCTTAAAGCAATGTCTTACAGACAACCATGGGATGGATTTAAAGAGAAGGAGAAAGAGAGGGCAGTATAAAATAAATAATTAAAAGAGTGGACACTAAATAATATTCATACTAACTAAAAAAAAAAAAAACAAATTACATCATCATAACATACATACATACATAATAAATAGCATAAATACATACATATATAATAATGTATATATAAATATAATACACACAAATTGTAAAATAATTTAGATGTAGGAAATAATGTTAACTACTAAAATCAGTTTAATTAAAGAGAAAGGTAATGTTCTTTAATTTGCCTCTTGAATGAAGACAGTGATTTCGCCTGTCTCACCGTAACAGGAAGCGCGTTCCACAAACTATATGTGTGAACAGACAGTCACATTTATTTATATTAATGAAGATCTTTAATGCGTATGCAGAATGTCATAAAAACGAAACCTCGAACAATAGTAATAATACATTAAGTAAAACACCATAAATATGTTATGATATCTAGTAGTCGTTTTAAAATTAAACAAGTGAATAAAATCTTTGTGTGCACGATGTCGAATGTGCACGTTATAAAGCGGTTTATGGAGCACATAAGACGAGCATACAAGTTCTTTGTAAAAGGAAAATGCTCTCCGAAATCCGCTTACTTTTTTAATTTTTAAAATACGACTTATAACCTCCTTTAAGTTCACTTCAATATTCTTCAGGTGGCTTTTATTGAGATCGAAATAAATATGCTCCTGTAGTTTCTATATTTTTATACTATAACGACAAAGAAACTTTACCTGATAAGTGTATTGTCTTCACGATAGAATATCTACTGAAGATGGTGTAATGATTTTGTTAATTTATTGTGAATATTTTAGGATTATAGTGTGAGTAGTGAACATTTTGTTTACTAAATTATTATATTTTTATACCAATAATATTAAATGCTCTTTCAAACTTAATGTAACGATTAAAGTTGCAATTTAAATATATAGATTTAAAACGTGAAAAATGGAATGAGGAATTTTAAAATGTAAAACAGTGTTTTGATTGACGTCTTGTTGGTGTGTGTTCTGATCATGTATTGTAGAAAAATGGATGTAAAATAATCAGAAAATAATATTATAGTTATTGAACGAGATGGAGTTTCATTCTTAGCCAGAGAAACCCTTCCTAGGACTATAACTATCCAGATACAAAGAGAGAGGACCGTACGACAATCTGAAGGCCTTCCATAACAATAGGAAATTACTTCTGGTTAGTAGCTATAGAGGTCTAATTCTAACCAAAAACATACAAGTTGAACCGTGAAACACGTGTGAAAGTCACTGTATTTGGTTTTACGACATAGTATTGGAAAATCTTACCATCAATTGCAACCAAAAATCTATATCACAAAACCTTGAATTTCAATTCAAACAGCCGTAAATGCTACTTTTTTCCACCAATGTATTTAAGGCGGGAGTCTTCATGTATTTCGTGAAGGTCAGATATGATATCTATGCCGGCTTGGATGGACATGCTTAACATGAAACGCGACACACTTGTGTGGGTCCATATAGGGATTGGGGTATTCCCAACTCCACTAATGTTTGGTGGTCGCCCATTAGATTTTTTCTTGTCTAGTCTTACTTTTTGTTTCCTCTAAAAGTAAATTATCTACATAAAAATATCCATAATCTTTTTTAACCCGGATGAAGCCGAAAACGCTACATTTTAAAAACCCATCAATATATTGAAGGGTGGTACGTTCACGTATTTCTCGGCACTTACCACAATTATAATAATAATAATAATAATAATAATAATAATATGTACCACACTCTTGGTTAATATATGTACTTAAACACTACAAGATCCACCCCACAATCACATTTTTTCTGGAAAACACAATGTTAAACTGGAGTACAAAATTAAAAATATGTAACCACAACAAAACTAGTGAAACAGAGCTGATTCCAATCAGACGAGGTATTTTCCAAGGTGATGCCCTGAGTCCCTTGTGGTTTTGTTTAGCACTCAACCCCCTTTCAAACATGCTTAATAAAAATAATATTGGCTTTAACATTAAATATAATACACAGCAAACTACACTCTCGCATCTCATGTACATGGATGATATTAAACTCTTTGGAAGCACTCTTAATGACATACACACACTTGCCGACATTACTCTTACTTTTTCACAAGACATTCACATGGAGTTTGGTATAAATAAATGTAAAATACAGTCAGTTCAAGGAGGAATAGTAGAATCAACTCCTTTCGAACTAGGAAACCATGAAATAATAGATGCTGTAGACCCAACTGAAGGATATAAATATTTAGGATACTATCAGTCGCGACACATACACCATAAAGAAATAAAAACCACCCTACAACAGAATTTTAAAGATAGATTGCATAAAATACTTCACACTTACTTGAATGCACGCAACACCACCAAAGCCATCAACACATATGCAGTACCCATACTTACGTATTCATTTGGAATTATACGCTGGACACAAACCGACTTAAAAAAATTACAAAGAATCATTAATACAACAATGACTAAACATAGAAAGCACCACCCACGAGCGTGCATTCAAAGATTAACTTTGCCTAAGCACGAGGGTGGTCGAGGGCTCATAGATATAACAAATCTACACAACAAACAGATTTCCACACTCAGAACATTTTTTCACACACAGTCACAACATTCCATACTACACAAAGCTGTTTCTCAAGCAGACACATATACACCACTGAAACTCACAGACCATACCAAACAGATTAAAATAATCACCAACCATGAACAAATCGACACTTGGATCAAAAAATCCCTCCATGGCCGTCACCGTCTCGATTTGATCAACCCTATTGTGGACAAGGTAGCGTCAAACGCGTGGTTGAAAAGGGGCGAGCTGTTTCCAGAAACAGAGGGATTCATGTTGGCGATCCAAGATCAAGTCATAGACACCAAAAATTACAGGAAATACATAATTCGTGATAGTACTCTTAACAGCGACCATTGCCGGCACTGCCATAAACAACCAGAAACGATACAACACATCACAGGAGCATGCTCATTCATTACACAGACAGATTACAAACATAGACACGATCAGGTAGCGGCAATAATACACCAGACACTAGCACACAAACACAAACTCATCACAGATAAAACACCATATTATAAATACACTCCCCAAATCATTCTAGAATCTTCTGAGTATAAACTTTACTGGGACAGAACAATACTGACTGATAAAACCGTTCACCACAACAGACCCGACATTACACTACACGACAAACAAAATAAAACAGTATATCTCGTAGACATTGCCATTCCCAACACTCACAACCTTGCTTCCACACACACTAATAAATTAACTAAATACACAGATTTAAGTATTGAACTCAAAACTCAGTGGAGAGTTCAGTCGGTGAAGACTATACCCATCATCATATCCAGTACAGGAGTTATCCCCAAAACACTGCACACAAGCCTTAAAACGCTAAACTTACATCCACTTACCTACATGCTCTTACAGAAGGCTGTCATACTTAACACATGCAGAATTGTCCGGAAGTTCCTCTCTATTGATTAAGAAGGAACTGCCCTATATCGAAACACCAACGTACTTTGGCCAAAAGCTCGGTACTTTGGTGTAAACCCCCAAATTTTGGGAGAATAGTGTAAAAACATTGTAAATAATAATAATAATAATAATAATAATAATAATAAATAATTTAAAATACTATCACCATATACGAAAATAAATTCCACAAGCCCTTAAATATGAACCAGGCGAGGCCGTAAACGCTACATTTTAATTACACTCGGCCGTCCGATGAAAACCCTCAATAAAAACCCACCAATGTATTTAAGGCTGGAACGTTCACACGGAATAAGCTTTTCAGATTCGCCGTCCACCGCTGTGAGCACTAAATAAGTACCTATCTAACATAAGAGTCTTACGACTGGCTTTGCACATACGTACCTAAGTACCTTTAAATTTCAATTCAGAACAGGTAATCAGATTTACAATGTCTATTTCGCATGCGCTTTGATGGATTCGTTCAGTTTATTGTAAATTATGTTTGGGATTGGGGATTTGTTTTATCAGCTGTATGATGCATGATGGCTATGCGTCTGCTCATCTATAAAAGAATTGTGGATTTAGTTTGGTATGCTGGCTTTTGCTTGGTGTTCAACTTTTGTGTTTCTTGCATAGAACTTTTAAAAATCAAAATGATTAAAAGTTCAATATATCTAATGAGTTTTGGCAGTTCTAAAAACATACGCCCAAATACTGGAACGAAAATTAAATATAAATGGCGCTTAACTACGATAATCCTGATTAAATGTATTGGCTGAGTGGGCCGTGCGCCGAGTGTTAAGAGCAACTTATTATTTGAATGGCGTTCCAGTATTCGGGCGATAGTGTTCAAATGCCTGCGGCTTGTTAAGTGAATCTTGAATGCACCCAAAATGTCCTTCTTTTGATTTTGTTCTAATTAAAACTAATTTCGTGATCATAATGGCGATATTGGCGGCTTAATTGTCCACCATAGATAATTATCAATACAAATTGTACAATTACTAGCATTTACACGGCTGTCACTACAGAAATGGTGGCCTGCAACAAATGCCGCATAACAGATGATAGAGTTGGGAGCCCTTAAGCTTAAAATATAGATTGGTTTAGATTAGCTTTAGTATAACTCTCGACCTACGGCAGAAAACTATATATTTTAAAATACTAAGTCTCGCTTTTTATTTTCCTCTTCCATTTTAAGAAGCAGATAACGTTCCTGGGATCCAAGTGTTATCAATACATTGAGACGGGCATCTGCTCGTTCAACGAAAACGTTAAAATGTCAAGTAAAAATTATCCGTGAAATCAATAATCACGTTAAGCATTACATGCGCCTGTGACGCAGATTGTGCCAATCCTATGAGAACTGCACGCAAGCGTGACTCGACTGCGAATATCAAAACCGGTATATTCATACATCAGGTGATATCGGCGCGAGATCGTCTGTGAATGCTCTTCTCCGATACGGATGCTACTGTCGATACAACTGCTAAGCTTGACTATCAAATTTGTACTCTATGTTACACAGTATAAAGTCGAAATTTGATGTAAATCCAAAAGCGGTGATAGTTCGCAGTAGAAGTATAGCAATAAAGACGTCAATCCGTAACGACGGATGCAGCTATTATCCATTGGATGCTCAGAGTGCTTTACGGTGTAAACTCGTGCGGAATAAAGATGAGCATAAATTGAATGTATGCTTAACTTATTAAATAGCCATCTATTATCAGTTTGAATGGTGTCAATAATGACGATGGAACAGGGCTGCCAACTTTGTTGTATATGCTTAGGTGTATTTAGTTACATTATTGTTTTGATACGAATTATTATTGCATTTAATATTGATTTCACATTAAAATTACTATAAGGGTCGTCATTATCATCATCTTCCACTGCCAGTAGGGTCCCACTGCTATCACTTACACTTTTTATCGCAAGGTTTGGCCTGCGCCTTCAAACAATGACATCGACCCATTGACTTATATTCTACCGATAGACGAGGCGCGTCATAGAAACTATTTGTCCCGTATTTGTCAAAAGCTCATTAGCAACATCTAGTACGTTTACTTGAATATTACAAATTATGATCAAAGATTATTAGACAGAAAAGACAGTTCATATCAATAATAGCTTTTCCTAACATACTGCCTAAATATCAATACCGTCATAGCAATAATATATTTTGTGATTATTTTTTTTATTCACGTGAATAATTCATGGAAATGATCTAAATGAATTTAAATACTCTTAAAAGTGTACAAGTCTGACAATCATTCAATCAGTTTACAATCAGTCTGACATTTATTATAATAACATTTATGAATTTTTGACAAGCTGATAAACTTTTTTCGGTACTACTAGACAGAAGGAATGGTACAATAATTTTAAATGATATTAGTCTTCAATAACAATCAATGGATTCGAATAGTCCATTAAGTAATTCATATTAAAAAATGGGGTCTAAATATTATCCACTGTTTCAAAACATACATACAACACACATATTTTGTGTTATTAATTAACACCATATAACTAAAATAAAATACTGAAATCAATTTGCAACTACATTCTTCCTACATATTTGTATTTATAATGTATTCGAATAGTTTATGCCTATTTGGTCGACTGATATGAATATCCCTTGAATAATCTATATCTAATATAGTTCGTCTCTCTCACTCGACGGGCAATTTTTATGCGCGGAAATGAGACATACGATTAAGGAGCTCACCTTGTATTTTAACGAGCTCTAAAATATTTAATCCAATAATAAATAAAATATCTGTAGTATTGGCATTATTCTACAATAATATATCACTTACGTATTATTTTTTTACTATATTGTAACTTCAGAAAATTTTGCTGTCGGTTTGACGGGAAACATCAAAATAAATTTCATAAAAATATAAACAAGGAGGCGTACTGCTGCGTAGCTGTTACGCGGCAGACTGATTCGTGTGCGGTGCATGCACCGCACCTGGGTGGGACACGTTTGTTACAAAGAACGTCTTATCTAGTGTAACATTGATATCGATGCATCGACCCATCTTGACGCCGGACGGCTGATGATAATTTTACACCAAAGTAGTTCACAATTTACAATCTGTTTTTTTATGGTTAGCACAAAAATTAATATGATGTGCCATGCTTTGTTTTAAATTATTACAGGCTTCCAGATGTTATGGAATGGTAAATATTAAATCACAACGGTAAAAGCTGATTAATAGTAGGGATTCTTGAAATCAAATAGATTTCGTCGATGATATCTGTCGTTGTTTGGATCTTCGACACTTAAATCCATATTACAACTACATATAGCATTTGAACTACATACACCTGAAAATAATTCAAACAAACCGCCGGCCACCGCAGACCAACAAATATTTAACACATTCGCAATTTTTTCAAAACAAAAGTGTAATGCAAGATTATTTCAGACGTAACCGCGACTTGTGCTCGTAATTTGTTAGCACCACAGAACAAATAGCCGCGTTGACTTTAGCGTCGTCGTACCCATTTGTGGATCCGCTCGCATCGTGTTTGTAAACGTACTTACTTGCATTCCGGCTCGCGTGAATCCCTACAAAACCCGTCATGCCCCGGCAATACAGAATGTGCAATAACTTTGCACACGGATATGTTTTTTACTACTACGTGTTTTTTCTTCGTGTAATTTTTTGGTTTTAGTTTGTTATTTATACTAATGTATAAAGCTGAAGAGTTTGTTTGTTTGTTACCTCTAATCTCAGGAGCTACTGGTTCGAATTAAAATAATATTTTTGTGTTAGATAGGTTTGTTATCGAGGAGTACTATAAATATTTTATATATATATATATATATATATATATATATATATATATATATATTATCACGCCAAGACCTATAGGAGGGAAGCAGTAGTGAAAAACCTAGCAAACACGAAAAACAAAAATGTTTTTCTTGTTCCGATTGGTCGATATTCTAAATAAATAGTCGGAATTGAACATTTTGGCCGCCATTTTGAAAAGCGTATCTCTAGTTTTAAATAGAAGAAAAAAAGGGGCTTAATACGATCGGCCTGATACATAGACTATTTTAAAGCCTATTTCAGTTGTCGAATGTTTTGTCCCTTCCGAACTACTTCTGAATTCACTTTGAGCATAGAAGACAAAACATTCTACAGTCAACTATCGAAAAAGGTTTTGAATAGACTATGAATAAGACCGATTTTATTCAGAATTATGAGTGGATTTATTGTAAAATTCTAGTTGACATTTATTCTTCTTTCCAGTGCCTCTCCAACTAGTGAAGGTTGGTAGTCAGCTCCGCATATTACACTCTGTCTTTTGGCAGGTGGAAGAGCTCCAAGGCACTTGCAATCCCCGTCCATTCCCGGATATTACACAACCAGGACTTCTTCTTCCGACCGACGGTTCTTTTGCCTGCCACTTTGCCCATCATAAATGACATTGACGATGCCATTTATTGAGGCTTGATTAGGCTTGAATTAGGAGGATCAATTTTAAATATTTACAATAATAGCGTAGTCAGATAAAAGACTGTAGCTGGATCTCTCTGATCGCCAAAACAATTGCGTCAAGTATACGAACAACCATGACGATTAATCTTGACATTCTTTATAACATTTATAAGCTATTTCAGGTTGTTTCGTATCGTATCGTATCGTATCAGCCCATATACGTCCCACTGCAGGGCACGGGCCTACTCTACAATCGAAAGTACGATTGAGAGTGGTTAGGCCATACAGTCCACCACGTTGGCGGACTTACATACCATAGAAATTCTTATAAATCGCTATGGTATGCAGGTTTCCTCACGATGTTTTCCTTCACCGACCTTCAGGTTGTTTAGCATGTTTTTAATTACTTGAGCAGTAGTATTAGTTTTGCTTAACAATCTTTAAAGAGCACATTGCTCCACCAGCTATTCGCAAACGAGATTGCGCTGAAATTCCGCACACTACGTTAATCTCGTATGCTAGTGGTAAGTAAATATAATTAACATGAATTGTTGAGCGTGCCGGCATAATTGTCTCAATCTATAAGAAAAGAAAATATACTCCGGGATGATATTTCATTTGGGTAGTGAAGTATTTATATAATTATAAAAAATAATATAAAAGAATATCTTAAAAATATTTTATTACAAAGCAGCTCAACATGTGGATACCTGTACATTTTGTGCTTATGCATTTACCTTGGTCTTCCATCTAGCGTCTATTATATAATTAATTCTTGAAAAACACAAAATTACATTGTTATATCATGAGTCAGAAATTTTAACATGTAATTTGTCAAGAAATAATGTTCCTACTGCCGCATGTACGATAGAAAAAGTAGGTGAAAAAAAGAACCTAACTGAACCATATCTTAAAATCTAATCGAGTGTAAGTGATTCTAGAAATACGGAGAATAGTTTCTATAACAAAATAACTCCTTGCTGGAATTCCGTAGGAGTTTAAAAAGAAGGTATTTCCCTACATTAAAGTGGCTTTCCTTGTCGTAATAAACTTTATTTCAGTTGTTACGTGTAGATTTTTATCTTATTTTATTAGAATAAAGCGCCCGCAATTTATCTCTGTTGCAGCGGTTTCAGTTTTATCAGAATATGTACAGTTTTCGTTCACGTAATTTTTGGGGTACATTTTTTTATTAAACACAGCTTGTGTTGCGAGAGATGTTTCTCTTTTTGCATAGGACCGGTAAACCTATTCACGGTCCTTTTTTTATATTTAAACAAACTTTAAACAAGCAAAAAGGTCATCTGATGGTAAGTGATTCCTGCCGCCCATGAAAATACACAACGTTTGGATCATAGATTTAGGAGCGGATCGGGAAGAAAAAAGGAAAGAAGTATTGCACTTCTGGCAATCTCACTCACCGTACGAAATGCGAAAGCGAAGCTACCACTTTACGTAGAGTTTTTACGAGATATTGGTACCGCCCTGGACGAGCCTGACCATTAATGCTGAGTGATGACTGACAACAGCGTGGCTCTACGCGTAAGTTGTGAATGCGGTAATCAAAGATGCACAGGCAGAATTTGTTTGCTGTACTTTTTCTTATCTTATAAAAAATCGGATATGGTATAAGCGTTGATGCGTATAACACGCTGAAATATATTGTGGCTTATATTTGCACGACAGGCGTCAATTCTTCTGAGAACCAAACCAATTGTAGCAATGAAGATATTGAAATTGAAATACATACCAACTTAGTTGAACTAAGTAATGTATCTAGCTGAGACAACCTTGGTTCTAGATTTTCGCTAAATCAATCACGCAAACATATTAAAAACACATATTTTGTATCTTATAGTAATTTGGGGTAGTACTCCTAAAAATTACGTCATATTCAAATTGGCCAAAATAACATTATTTAACAGCTTTTTAATTACACATATCTGACTTCAACTAATAAAATGTATAATGATACTAAATTAATCAGACCATCAAACAGTTATATACTTACAATACTTGTATTCTTATGCACAAACTACTTAACAAAAATATTCACACTAATTTAACTTTTGCTAAATTAAAGCAAATTAATCAACTAAGTTTTCGACGAACCAGTTCCTGGTTTTACCAAAAATACCGTTGTTATGCGCGCAAGCTAGCCTCCAAAGCCCAGTGGAACATAAAAACATGGAGGCTACATGTGTTAACGATGAGGTGTAAAATCCACATTACCGCTAGCAGGTTGTGAGCGGGTAAAATACGCTACGTGTACCTCGATCCAATACGATTTTACAGGTAAAAACAAATGGACGCTGTTCGAAGGCCTTGGCTTGGATCTGATTAGCTTTAACTGGTTTGGATAGTGATTTTTCAGTTGGCAGTATACATTTTTGTTTTAATAAGTGGATACTTCGTTACATGTAATCCAAATGCCATGTTTAATTATGTTTACGATGGACTGTTTTGATTCATTAAATACATAATATGTGTGGATTGCAACTTTCTGTATTGACAATAATAAAGTCGGACGAAATAGCAAATATACGAAGATTTTTTGGAAGTGTTTTTTGGAATACATCGCCGGTTTGCGATAAGACCGCCGATTGTTACACAAATTAATATGTTTAGTACCTAGTTATTTCTTTTTTGTGTGGTGTAAAGTGAAGTATACGAGTATATAAATGAAATAATTAGTTATATAAAGGTGGAGCAAGAAAATGAGCCCTAGCTGAGAACTAGGTAACAATAAAATGACTGATCAAAATACAAAATTAGCATTTTCTATTCTTTTAATTTAATTTTTTTAAATCACAATAGTATATTGTTTCTTTCGCTTACAAACAACGTAATGAAATACAAATCCTCAACAAACCCCCAGACGTTATGATACAACCAGGCTATATATCAGTACACATTCAGCAGTGTTAAGTTTAAAGTGAAAAATCCCTGGTGTAAAGCACGTAGCAATGGAGAGAAAGGTTTCTGCGGAATTTTATTAAGAAAACTTATGAAAGTAGTGCACAATTACTTACATGTAGCCACTGATGTATGTTCTGTACTGCACGTTATAATTTATCAGCGTTGATGGCACGTTTGGGAATAGGCCCGCCTCTTTCTCTGTTATGGCCGCGCATGCCTGGATAATTTTTAACATGGAATACAGGTGCTTTCATAATGTATTTATAGCGGGAATTATGCTAAGTTATCGTTGATATCGGCTTCGCTGTCTGTCATGAGGGATATATATTTTATAAATTATATTTAAAGAAGATATTGTGACGACCAAATTGTAACAATGTATCCCTGGGCAGGGCATGGGCATCCTCCACAATCAACCACTCTCTAGTACTTTTAGTACTTAATTGGTTAGGCCATATGGTCCACGCTGGCTTCATCATTTTAGTGCATGGTGATTGACTTTCATACACTATAGTTATGACTCCGAAAAAGCAGAGGTGTGCCTTGGAATTTGCATCCGCGACCAACCGCGATCAATTGTAATCATAGGAGATAGAAAAATCGATTAGAATGAAAGAGATTGAGTAAAAAGGTGAATTCTGAAATCGTCGGGAAAATGCAAGGTAGTGAAAGATATTTATTAATATAATATCTATTTGTAAACTTGAAGGGACTCTTGAACCTTTTATTTGTAATGGCCTCGGAAGTACATAGTGTACCTACATTTTAAGATAACTACAACCTTACAAAGTCATAACGATTCAGCTTTTTTGGAAATTTAACAAAAACCTTTTCAAGTATTTATTTATACTCAAAAAAAATTAACTTCATCCGAAGAGGGACGAAAGGTATATTTTTCTTTGTTTCTTTTAACAGTGAATATCCAAAGCGCCTGCGGCAATATCATAATCTTTTGACTTGTAATCTTTGGGCTTTTGTTATATTTACTTAAAAACAGAAGAAAATAAAAATCCGTGTTGTTGGAATTTTTCTTAGTTCAGCGAACAGTTTAAGCGGAATAAATTATTTGTATTGCAAAATATTTGGTTTCTTGGATTTACGCGAATAAGATTACAGTAAAATAAAACTATTATTTACGGATTTTATCGCGGATTTAGTGTTATTTACGTTTTTTCGTTTCCCGGCGGATGCCAAAAGAAGTCGGGAAGTAGAAAAATGTAAAAATTAAACCAACTCTGCGATAAAATCAGTAAATAATAATTTTATTTCAATGCGAAATATTTTTCTTAGTTTTTTATTGTCTTATTAAATATATGTTTTTCAAATACCTTTGATTTATGCTCACAATATTTAAGAAGTTATAATTGCATTAAGGGTCATTGGGTTCGAAATTTACGACCCGACTGATTTTTTTTGTATTTTTTTTATCGCGTCAATGATTTAAATAAAATGAAAAAATAAGTTTCATTAGTACACTAAAAGGCCATACACAAGTAGATCACTTCAGGTTATTTTCGGGAATTAAAAGAGGTCTAAAGCATCAGACAAAACATTTCTAAAATTTTAAGTTTATTTAATTTATTAAAGCAATAACTCCTAGGCCATAAACCAAGGCCAGTGACATCAGAAGTGAACATTTTACGCGGAAAGCATTATTTACAGTTACGCCATACTCAGCCGTAAACTTCACAAAGCTTCCCAACTTCATTATTACCAAAAGGTATGTCATTAGAAGCCAAGTTTAATTCATATGCGAAGTTAGTCGTACTTAGCACCCTATCTGTACTTATATCAATCCGAAAGTTTTGTTTGTTTGTTACGATCTCCGGCTTTTACTATTGAAGTAAGAAAATTCAAAGAACATCGGCGAAAATGGACCATGAACGGAAACAGTTATGAATGGTACATCAAAAAAATTTATAATTTATTAGCGTAAAAATGCATATTTCAAATTATTTTTAAAAACCCGGATAAAAAAGAAAAACTTAAAGTGTTTTTAATAATATTTAACGCATATGAGTGCGTTCCATAAGTCATACTTTGTTAAAATAAGGTTTTAACTACAACGTTGAAGATAGTACTAAAATAGAAATAAAGTGTAGGTATTTTCTATGACACATGACTATTTGTCATGTCATTTTGCTTTCTTGTGATTTCCGATTTACGACTACTGTTAATTCTCTGTTTATATTTGTGACTTGGCTTTAATCACGGACTCCGATATACCCTTGTTATTTCTGACCACTTTGTAAGATTAACCATTGTATAACGATAATGCTTTGTGATTTGGTTTAAAGTGTGAAGTATTATCATATTTCCAACATGAACTCGGAACAACAGTGTACTCCTCAATAATTTTTGCATTGTGTTTAATGCAATACCTAGTTAACTAATCGAAGTTTTTATTTAGCCATGAATCTACAAGGTATCCTATTTACCATTTAGTCAATATGGTTTAGTATCCTAGAGTTCGCACAGGAAAAGTGTGTGTGTTTTGATGAAAAACAATGATGCAAAACTTCCAAATCAAGGAGAGACGGAATAACTAAGTATTGTTGTAACTGTGTAGTAGGACGTCGCACAGTACTCGTAATGTTGCTGTGCCCACGTTATGACTTTGATGTTGCCCCTGCAGAGTTCTTAGATTCTATTGTAATAAGAGAAGATGAGAAATAATACATTTAAAAATGTTTTCTGTGTTTTATTTTTGTGACCAACTAAGCGAAATCTGCGATAAAATTCTTATACAAAGTACTTTTATTTAAATGTGTAAAATTCGTGTTAATGTAGGAAACTATTAAATAGAGCTTTTTTATGAAGAAAACAAGTACCTTGTTAGTGTTCTTGAGGGATAAAAAAAATATATACGGACATAAAAACACGGACTAAAGACATGGCTAATTATACCTTAATTACTGAATGACAATTCAAAGGGTATTTGTGATTTGATATCATGACATGATATGATGACAAAAAAATGATATCTTAAAATCCATGGAGTAATCTAAAGCACGAGTAAAGCTGGGAGTATAATATAGGGATGAATATATCTGCCCTTACGGATGGTTGGAGGCACTGTTTATCACGTGTTGTGAAATTTCGCCTTATCTCCGTGCTAACATGAGTTGTGGCGCTTGTGTAAGACGCTGAAATTAATGCGAATTTGTTGTCAGGCTGGGTTATTAAATGCTGTGATAGTAAACGTCGTTACATTTAGTGGTTGCTGAAATTGATTTGATGATATAAAAATGTGACTTGGGAGCCCAGACGAATGTTACTTTTCTGTTGGCATGAACGCCTGTGGTATTATCAAAGTGTATGGAAATAACATTTGGCAGTCATGTGAATTTTGGTAACTAACATTATCAACCTACATTCTTCAGGCGTACACACCAACAGAAAAGTCACATTTGTCTAGGCCTCCTGACTTCATTAGATCTGATTTTTTTTTAATTGTATTTTCTTTCGCCACATCCTTTTGCATGCTGTTACAAACATTTTAAATATAAATATTTGACAGCCTCCGTGGCGCAGGCGGTTAGACGCCGCCTGTGAAACGAGAGGCCGCGGGTTCGATCCCCGCACCGAGAGAAATGTTTGTGCGGCCCACAAATATTTCTTTCGGGTCTGGGTGTTTGTGAGACCGAAAAGTCTCTCGTAGTTCCTGATACCCACGACACAAGACTCGATCTTAGTGTGGGGTCAGAACTATGTATGTGACTGTTGGGTGTTATTATTATTATTATTATTAAATAAAGTCTTAAATTTCATAAATATTTTTTTTGTGATAATATGAGTGAATAAATAAGTACGTAAGTATAATGAATAAAGTGTGAACATAAATAAAAAACATTTATCATATTTTATTCTTGATCGTCAACTTAACAATGGCTGTCTTGGAAAAGACAATTGTTTAACCTTAACTGCGGAGTTTCACGTTATAATGCACTAAGTTCATAAACTTTAAAGTTGTACTCCACAATAACACGAATTAACTCAATTGTCTTCAGAACTAACGTATAATCCAAACGTTGACCCATCAGAGGGTTAAGCGAATTAACGTTAGTCAATCACGAATGCGAAAGGTCCTTGGTCTTTCAGTCGGAGGCGGGTTAACCCTTCAGTTTGAAGAGTAAGTGCCGCTAAGTAAGTTAGGTACTTACGCACCGGCCACCGGTCTCAGAGACCAGGCTGTTTGTGAACAAACAGTTTCTGATTGATTGGAAGCTGTTCTTGTTTGTTCTTTACTTGGGAATGCTATTTAAATGTAAGATTGAGATGTTGCATTTGGATATGGGTACAATTGTTCTGTTGGGACTCTGGGTTTGTGATATAAATTATGTTTGTAGATTTGTATCGATTTCTTGTTGCTATAGTGCTTGTAATTGAAATGTCAATTGTTTGTTCGGAACTGTAAGGTCCTTGCAGTCTAGCTGAGATAAAAAAATAACATTATTGGTAAAAAAACAAATTGAGCAAAGTTTCCTAAATTTTTCATCGGGTTAAATGTAAATTTTATGTGTAAAAAAACAGACGAAGTCTTGCCACAATCACCATTTCTTTGTAGTTTTATATTAGACCTCGTCCCAAAGTTTACTATACTCGTATAGCAGAATTGTATAAAATACAATTACAATTAAACTTAAAATTTATGAAAAGACTTAAACTATAAAATTAAGTAAATGTCAATTTCCGATTCAGAAAGACGTTATCGACGAAATAAAATTACTCGGGCTCTGTCTTAGGGTACAAATTGGATTTTCAGTTTAAAATCATCGGAGCGTGTTATTGATTCCATCAATCAAGACGGATCGCGTGTGGATTGATCCGCATCGGGCCCTTAGTATTCCGAGGTTCGCGTCAACAAGTTATTAATAATAAGTAATAGGTATTTTATACTGAGGCGGAGATTGTAAAAAAGAACGGCACAGATTTTTTTATTGCTATGAATGGCGAGAAGAGTACGCTATTTGAGTACCTGATGGTATGTGATACGATCACTCATGGAGATGTTGCACTGTTTAGCACTTCCACTGCGCTCACCATCCTTCACCCAGGTATTAAGATTCAATATGTCCAGTAATTACACAACAGCGCGTTTACACTACTGCTTGGCTGAAGAAATAGATATTGCGGTGGTATCAACCCAGACGACCTCTCATAAATGAGAGAACTACCACCAGTCAGTTTGTTCGCAATTGTTTTGCTCGAAGTGTTCCATCTACTCTTTGAGGTAATATTAAAAAGGAAAGGATAACGCGGACAAAATATGTGTAACATAAACGGTGGTACATATACAGCGTGTGCTGTTCCCGTCTCTCTTACTCACACGCAGTCACTATCTTACCTCTCTTTCTGTTGAGTTGCTGCGTTCCTGGTTGGTACAAACAGTGCGCATAGATTATGTTTGCGCTGTCCTCTTCAGTATGGTATAAACTCTATGCCTCTAGTATATACAATGATAAGAAGTCAGCAGGTTGCCCGCCTGTCTCTGTCACTATGATTTATACGGCATTTAACTTTTATGGTAGTGCTAAGTGGGCCGGCGACTTTCACGAGAACGGGGAACTCATCTCGGCTAATGTAAGCTGAAAAGTTAAACAAATTGTCCCCGCTTGTGACCTTACAATATTTTTTCAACGGCACCAAATTTCAAAGAATAATGACTTTCATAACTCGTGTCAAGTTTTGTATTTTAAAGGGGAATGAGGTGTTTTATGCTTTAGTTTCGTGTGAATTTTTAATTTGCAATCGGGTTGCAATTTTAACTTTACATTTATGTACAAGTGATGGAGATATGGTAATGTTAGTGAAATTAACATCAAAACATCAACAAGTTGCAAATCAAATCAATAATTTAATAATAATATTAAAGCTTCATAGAAACCAATACTCACCTTTTGAAACTAATTTCTTCTTTCACTATAGTAAATAATATTGGATATAGTTTATGTACTGCATTAATTTATGAATATAATCTTTATTGATGTATGTGTGTGTATTTTTAAATAACACGATTTGATTGATTATTTTTCCGACCCAAATATCGACCAATAGAATTGCACCATTCGACGTCACGTGGTACAACCTACATGGTATTATACAGATAATTTTTTGAAAATTTTCTCTGGTAGTTGCTATATATAAAAAACAAAACATGATCCAGTCAAATTAACCACACGTCAAACTGACAGGTTGAATTCAATTGTGAAAATTGGAGATTTTGCATGAAAATGAGTTTGAAATTAAAATTTGGGACGGAACAATAATCCCCCGAATACCACACGAGCTTCAAAATTATCGGGTATTTCCCGATAGGTTCGTTGCAAACAAATGAAGGAGTCAAAACTTGACGTATTATAAGTGATTATTTATTTTTGTTGTTCTTTGATTTTTTTATAATCGCGTCCACCCGTTTATTCTATGTTATAGTCACTGTAGTTTATCTTAAGTTTGTCTGGAGACAAACTTGACTTTTGTCTTAAGACATCGCCGTTTTGCAATAAGACCGCCGATTGTTACACTTATTCTTATACTTAGTTCTTAGTTTTTTTAAATACAAAAAACTGGTGGTAGGTCTCTCATATGTGAGAAGCCATCTGGGTAGGTACCACCGCAATGTCTATTTCTCCCGTGAAACAACACTGCTTAAATGCACTGTTGTGTTTCGGATTGAAGGACATTGTAGCCAGAGCAACTACTGGACATATTGAGACTTAACATCTTATGTCTCAGGATGGCGAGCGCAGTGGAATATTGCTACTGTTTATGAGCGGTCGTATCGCTTACCATCAGGCGAACGGCTTGCTCGTCTCGCCATTCAATGCAATAAAAAAAAAAAAAAAAAAAAAAAAAATACATTTTGTTATGTAGGTCATAGATTTTTACAATGTAACATACATATTTAGAAATAATCTCAAGTTCTTAATATCAAATACAGGTAATATCAAGATTGCTACCGAAAACGAAGCCGGGTGGTAGTTTTAGTGACTTCAGACACAATGCTACTTAATTTTGTGCAAAAAATTATGAGGATTCTTTTGTTTTTTTTTTCTTTCGTATTTAGGTGGTAAATACATAGGTCTTTCTTTAATAATAGTGCACACCCTTTTATTTTTAAAGACGCTAAGGTACGCAAGGCTTTGAAATATTTCAAGAAAAACTATAGCTAACTACTACCTGGCTTCGTTTTCGGTAGCATTCTTGATATACCCGGTATATACCTGAAGGGGCAGGAGGGCCATCATCAGAACTCATCTTCTACGATATAATTATGTAGTTATGTTAATAGGTGAACAGCGAAATCACAGGTTCTTGTTACAGAGTTTAATCACGAAACGAAAACAAAACAACACCAACTTAGTCAGAATACTAAAGAAGAACAACAGACTTTAACTTATTTTCATAGCGATTCGTCACAAACGTGGTCTGCGGGCTCCGTCATCTTGAATTCCGTGTCTCCAGGCGACGGCCCTCAACACCATCGACAATGACGCTTCGCTAGGCTGACTCTGACAGCTAGAAGTCAGTCAACCTGATGTATGAAATTGACGGAAGCGCCGTCATACCTGTTACCTAAAGTGTTCCTATCTTCACGTAGCAACGGATTCAAACATTTTTGTGCATTGTGAGCATTTATGGCCGGCGATTGGCAGACAAATTTTTATCGCGAACAAAGCACAGTACATCTGTGATAGCCAGTGATCAATCAACAAAACGGATTTTATGTTTTTGATTTATTTGCATACACACTGTTTTCACGCCTCAATATGTTTGGATTTGATTTTTGTAGTGCATGGGGCACACTCTTATTACACTCCTGGGGCTGGGTGTCCAGAGTTTTTTATTTCAATAAATGCGACCGCTCAAGGGCAGTAACCAAACAGCATAATGAATTGCCAAGCAATGCTTGGTATTCTCTGGCTGCATTGTACTTTAAACAGAAACACAACAGTGCATTCACATTGCTGTTTGGCGGGAGAAATAAATATTGTGGTAGTAGACCTAACACAAGTAAATTTGTCAGGGGCAGCACCGGTGTATCTTTGAAAATCGACTTGCAGTTAAGGCTATTGTGTTTTGTTAGTAGGATTGCTAAAAGAGGGTCTACTCCGATTTTGTCCTGTTAATATATTCTTATGTACAGTTATTGTATGTTCTTTGGTTGTTACTCAATTTGTACCCAGTAAAATCGGTTAATTTTTCTTTTCTCATAACCTTTTCTCAAAAGCAAGTTTTGAGAGTTGCGATAAAAAAGCAAAGTAATTTTCTTGCTAAGATTTTAAGCTGGCGAGTATAGATAAGGAACTAATAACAAACGGTTTAATTAACAGAAGCAGCAATGAAACTTCGCAGCACTAATTCAATCAACGCTACATGAACTCGGCAGGAACACCGAATTCGTCCAACCGGCTATATAA
Source organism: Hyles vespertilio (assembly GCA_009982885.2). NCBI lineage: Eukaryota > Metazoa > Arthropoda > Insecta > Lepidoptera > Sphingidae > Hyles > Hyles vespertilio. Next base: position 10,241,900 of record CM042828.1, read on the forward strand.
TTTAACTAATAATAGAATTTTGCCTTTGATGCTATTAGCTGTATGTTCTATTTCTGTCCTGGCTACTAATTATTCCTTGGGATGCTGTAGAGTACCAAGAACATAGTTTGTGACCCGTATACAACTTGATTTTAAACGTATGTTTGATAAATATTGATGCTATTATTAAAGACCTGTTTTGGCTTTGATTTGTAAGCTTTTTAAAATAATATCCCTAAGTGGTTTCTTGTAGGTATTGAATAAGGATAGGTATAGTACGTAAAGGAAAGGTTTTCATAAGAAATTTCGAAGGGTTCTGTACAATCATCTATAAAATACATTATAAACTCACGCCTTTTTCCAAAAGGGGTAGGCAGAGGTGCCAAGGCACCAACATTTTGTCTTGTATGTTCCGTCCCACTATGTGTTAGGTGGCTAGTTATCGCCCTATCGGGAACAAATTCCTTATCCTGGGCTGATAATGAATAGAAAAATCCAATATTAAATTGCCCAACCCGGAATTCGAACCCGAGACCTCAGTTTCGTTGCCATACCCTAGTACAACTACGCCACCGAGGCAGTCATCTCTTTATTAAGATTGGAGTTAAAAATTGCTTAAAAATTACGTTTGTTGTGTGGGGCCCATTAATATTTTTTATTTTTTTATTTTTAGTATTTGTTGTTATAGCGCCAACTTAAATATATAATTTATGAAAATTTCAGCTTTCTAGCTATCTCGGTTTACAAGATACAGTCTGGTGACAGACATACAGACACAACAGAGGCTTAGTAATAGGGTCCCGTGTTTACCTTTTAGCTATGGACCCCTAAAATAAGAGGCTTATATTTTATTTATTAATTTGTATGGTATGTAAGGTCCGCAACCATTCAGTCATTTATTTTAAAGTCACGATATATTGTTGATGCTAATAAAATATAAATTTTACAGAATAAATGTTTAATAGTCGAGATACCATGTTTAATTTGGTTTCATCTAGCTCTTGCTCTATGAACGGGATCTCTAACTCAAACAACTCACGGGAAATTTAATTAACCTACTTTAACAAAAACAACGCCAAAGACATTGTTATTATACGGTGTAATTATTCTCATTCTATTTTCATTATGTAAGAAGTGAGTAGTTTTAAGAATTCTTGAGCAAGAGTGAAATGGATTGGAATGAGTTCGGAGTAATGCGGCCGATTTTGCAACGGATTTTATAAATAGTTAATAATGTGAATGGCTCGGCTTGAACGGGCGCCTCATGAAATCCTGTAACATCACTGTAAGTTTAGACTAATCCATACCATATTTCTTTACATTTTCTATACTAAAAGTGTAGTTAGGGATTACATAATCGTCAATCCTGATCACTACTGATGTTATTATTTTATTTTCACTAAGATACTTGTAATAGCAAACAAGTTTTAAAAATTGTTTGCTATTTGTATTTATAAGGATATCATTGGTTAAATTACTAATTTATGTAATCTATTAAAAATATATATTGCACAGTGTTATTTTTACATCTTTCTACAATTGCAATTTCTTTCCGCAAGCCGCTTACATTTGCAACCTCACAGCACAAACAGAATATTTTAACTGAACATAAACGTCTGACGTACCAAAAATCGCTCAAGCTTCACTCTGAAACCACAGAATTCGCGGCCTAACGTTCGCAACTTAACACTTGTCTGCTCTTGCTTTCAAACACGGTTCTTTGACGAAAGAAACATTTGCACAGAACGTGCAAGGTGTTATCTTAATCAGACCGTCAAGTCGGCCCGCTGGCGACCTTTGTGAGAACTCTTCCACTCCGCTGACGTAAGCAGAACAGTGCAGAGGAAGGTAATATTTCTGCCGCTTTGAGCCGACCCATTCAGCTTTGATGCTGTCTTTAGCGAAGATGCGGCGCGATGTAGGACGGTTTGCGTCGCGTCATTTAGATAATAGCTGTGATTGTAAGCAAAAGTGGACTGATGACCTGATGATATTGTGGATGTATTTAGCTTCTCAAGGTTGCTGTGGAATAATTTAATGCAGGCTGTGTACTTATATCGAAATATTTATTAGTTTTTTTTTTAAATTACCTCTATCAGTGGCGAGATATGCAATCCATTCGCCTGATGGTTGGCGATACGAGTAGCTAAACGAGACAAAATGAATGATGACTTACAAAGCAATGCTTGGCATTTCACAGCGCTTGACATCCTGGGATATAAGACCACTGGCAAAATCGTGATCGAATTCGTTCAACTTTATGTGAAAATGGGCAGACTTAATTTTATTGGTCTATTTTTAGACTTCGAGTAACTTCGGACATCAGTGGTATTACTGTCTCCTATTGAACTTTTTCCTTAATATTGAACATAACTAAACTTCATTCATTTGCAAGGATTTCCGTTGGCCTATTGTTTGTATGGGAAATGAATATTACGTCAGTATCAGCTTCCGATTCGATGCACGCTTTGTTTCATAGACTTATTTGCGCTACAACGGGAGCTGCGTAAATCTAGAATTCTAGAGCGTTCTTTGAAATTTAATACGGTTATCGATTATTTTATGAATACCTCTGCATCAGCCTAAATACTTTTCACTGCTGTTAATAAATCTCTTGTCAAATATCGGATATTATCCGAGTTATCTCTACGTTATTGGATAGATTTTTATTATACGCCATTGGTTAGACCTTCTTTACTAAACGTGGTATTCTATACGGCCTTTTTATGACCTCATCTTTTAATCTTCTAGTAGGTTTTTCAAGAAACTAATATAAATAAACAGATGAAACTTATATAAAACTACATATGTGTCCGGGAGACTACGTACAAATCTATCTCTCTTTAGCCACAGGAAGTTCACTGCTGCACATAAGCCTTTCTCAAGGTCTTCACATCGACCTGCTAAAACCGGCCTGCAGCTAGCAACTTCCTGCAACATCAACCAGGTCGTCCGTCTACTTTGTAGGCGGGCGTCCGACACTTCGCTTGCCTGTGCCTCTAGTCCAGAACCTTTCGGCTCCCACGTCCATCAGTTCTTCGTGCTATGTGCTCGGCCCACTGCCATTTCAAGTTGCTAATCCTTCGGTCATCGACGACTAGTTACGACCATCTGAAGCTAAAATATTGTTGTCCACTGTTGGTAGGTTTCTTATGTGAGGCCATCTGGGTAGTACGTACCGCCGCGATGTCTATTTCTCCCGTCAAACAGCAGTGTAAATGCACTGTTGTGTTTCAGATTGAAGGACATTGTAGCCAGAGTAACTACTGGACATATTGAGACTTAACATCTTATGTCTCTGGATGGCAAGCGCAGTGGAATATCAAGCATTGCTTTTTAATTTTAAGTGTTGTTTGATTTTGCTACTTCTCATGAGCTGCCGTATCGCTTACCATCATTCGAACGGCTTGCTCGTCTCGCCAATGATTGAAATAAAAAAAAACAAATTTTATTTCTTGATCAGAATCCATGCAATGTACACAGGTTCCGCATAATATTTTTATGGGTTGACTTTGCTACTAGAGTACGTCCCTGGCTAGTTATACAGTTCTTATTTCACTGTATAAAACGAGTTCAAAGGAATCGTTAGCTAGAACAAATGTTTACTTAATCGAACTACAACCTCTCTTTCTGCCAACATGCTAGTGGTAGTTAGTATCTTGTTTTTTCAATTCAGTTATACTTAGGTTTGTTTTAGCTGAAAGTTTTACTGGACATATTGAGACTTCACATCTTATGGATGGCGAGCGCAGTGGAATGTCATTCATTGTGTTTGTTTTTGCTGCTGTCCATGAGCGGTCAGGCAGAATCAGGTAAATAGTATGTCCGTCATTCTATTCATCGCAATAAGAAAGCCATTGTTTATCTATCATATGGAATAGATAAACCATCCTTGTAAATTGCAACGAATAATTAAACAATGAAAACAAAAAATTAAATAACTTTTTTCTTGAATCGAAGTCGAATCAAAAATACTCCACAAAAAATAAAGATCTCAGTGTCCTTTACTAGATAAATGACATTAAAAATCACTAAAGTCGTAACCCGCTCCCCGCTTCTAGTTTCCACCGAGCCGTCATCGTAAAGGCCTACGTTTGAAATGCGTGCTCTTCATGCTTCGTTGCTCATTTGTGATGTAGAGAAATTGTTGAGCTTTCATCAAAAGTGTTGCGAATTGTCTGCACGTCTAGAACTGGCGGGAATTGAATTAATTTCCACTGTAGTTGTAAATATACCAATGTTTATCTGTGTGAACATTCTGATGTGAGAAACAGGAAAAGATTGTGATAACGTCCCATGTATGGAAATGCGTGTTTTTTCCTTTATTCATAAGCCTCGTATTTTATTTGCGAGAAATTGTTTTTGATGTTGTGCTGGTGTTAAAAGATTTGTTTAGTTATTATTTAGCACGTTTCTTTTATTTCTCATGTGAAATATTGGTTCAGACTACGGTTCTAACCGACGACCTATCCATTCTAAATCGCATGTGGATAGCACGAAGACTATTACCAGTTTAGATTTAAAAATTCCTACGCTAAAGGCAAACTTAAACTTACTTTAGTTAGTCATTAAATCACTGTGCTTTATATTAAAAATTCAACCGATACGACACATCTTAAATTTCCATCCCAACTCGCCGCATGGTCGAAACTAAAAGTCCACATGAAAACTTATACCATTTAACTCGATTGCATCGTTCTAAATGAACGTCCAAAGAGTTGTATGCCATCAGAATCACAGCGCTGTCTCAAATATTTGTATTACAAAACTGAGCTCAAAACAAACAGTGTACGTAGTATGTAGTTTGTGAACTAGTATTCCACCCGTCGCCGAGTTGAAAAGGTAAATGAGACGCAGCGGGCTAGGCGGGGACATTGTTTTAAGTCAAACCTATTCTGTTGTCGCTGTAAAGTTCACTTTTAATTTCGGTGCGAGCCTCGGCTAAGGCGGCGTTCATGTTAAATATCATATTTAATTTGACATTTATTTAGGATGCTGGATTTTGTTTTAAAAGGATTATGTTTAAGGCGTCAAGTAGGTCATGTTTTTAAAATTGTTTTCTTTTGCTAGCACGATGGTTAAATTTTGGGAATACTTGTAATTTTGATGTGGTAAATTAAGGTAGAAGATCTTCGTTTTTTATTTTGATGTCAGGCGAGATGCCATTCACGGTGCTGGTAAGCGATACGACCATTCATAGACAGTGGCAAAAGCAAACAGCACTATGAACTACAACGCAATGCTTAGTATTCTACTGGGCTTGCCATCCTGAGACATACGCTGTTGAGACTCAGTATAGCCAGTAGTTAATCCGGCCACAATGTCCTTCAAACCGCAACACAATAGTGCATTTACACTGCTATTTGGCGGGAACAATAGATAGTTCCAATCCCAACACATGCGGCCTTGCAAATATAAGAAACTTAATTTCAGTGTGTTATTTTTATAGACCTTGATTACTGCCAGGTTTTAGAGTTCTAGTGATCGGTTCGAGTATCATAACTGTTTAAAAAATATATATAGGAAAACGTGTTAGACTAAAATCCAACTGCTCCAAATCAGCCAGTACCTACGCTGTAACACCATCAAATAAATGTTACTTTTACCACACAGCAATCAGTCGTACCTCGTAGTCACCGTTAGCCGGGTCATTTTCTAAATCGTCGCTCCATTCGACTAAAAGCGTCCCATGCACAGACTCTTCACAGCCATTCCACTTAGTTGGGCTATGTAAAAGCAGTTTGTCAACATTTAGCCGAGATGACTGGCATTTTTTGTCCACATACTGCGAGGCGGACAGTATCGTTGGCGTGTCAATAGCAGAAGGCAGCGCAAGAAACTATGGAACTTTCGAGAGCTGTTTCCAATGGACCAATGATTTATGCTTGTTTGATGGGGCCTGAATCTACATTAAGTTTATTAGTGATTATGCGGTGTTTTGAATAATACGTGACTTACATTCTAAGGAGTTGAAATTACCTTAGAGTAGCGTAAATATAAGTTTTAAAAATGTGCTATGAACCATACCACCAATTGTGGTCGATAAGAATGAATTGCCCTATCTTCTTGTCTGCTACACAATCTGCAGAAAGTACTACTTGTTAATTTCATAAGTATTTCCTAGCTTTAACAGCAAACAGTAAATCCATAATTCTAGAATGAAAATAATAACAGCGCGCTGCCCTAGAGAGCGCTTGTATCTCAAGACTTTAAAAAGGTCGGTAATAAAAATTAAAAGTTCCGCTTCCCATCGTGCGCTGCACATTATTTCACACAACACCTAGGAAATGACCCGGCAGTTGGTCTCAATGCGTTGTATTGTCCACTCACGGCTGTTTCGTACAACGCATCACTTTTACAGAAGGTTTTGTTTTGTTGTGAACAATTGTTTAAGCTTTTTGTTTTGTGGCAGATTAATTTGTGGCAAATGCCATTGTTGCGTTTATACTTTGGAGTGTTATGTATGAACTTTATTTATATGCTTTGTACATATATTTATAGTAAAGGCGGAATAAATGCCTAAGGATATTTTCTACCAGCCAAACTTAACGCAGTGCAGAAAGACTGAAGCAGGTGCTTATTAATTATGTAGAAAATAAATAAATATAAAAAATACTTACTTATAGTTCAGAATCTTTTTATATACAAATTTCTATCGTACTAGTAAGTTATATGCTTTCTTGAACGGTACAATATTTGATCAATAATCGTGGTCTTCTTAAAACTAACCAAAATAGCTCTTAAATCCGGATGATTTAGTACCAAAATGTCGTCTATCCCAAATATTTCAAAGTTAAATGAACTAGGCTGTTAAATGGACATTTAAGTAGATAGCTTAAGCCGAAGTCAATGAGCCCGTTATTTAAAAATTTCTCGTTTTATATCTTTATCTAAGACATCTCGGGCGTAGATTACAAAGCGTTTTAATTTGTCCAAGTAATTTCTTTTGGCGTCACGAAATTTTGCACTGAAGCCGAGACACCAACAAAAGAATGAATAATGACTTTATAAAACAAAGTTGTAATTTTCGCGAAACTTCCTGCCCGCACTACAAGGGGGCGCTGTTATCTCGTGATTTGTGTTTTTGCTTTCCGTTCCTCTATTACCTGTGGCTACCTTTGCGAATTGACGCTTTCTTTCCTTTAAATTCTACCTACCAGATTGTGTCTTTTTGGGTTATGATTAATGTACGAATGATTTTCTTTTATTTTATTTTGCTGATATTTGACTGCTTATTGTGATCAAATACCATTCGTTTAAGTAAAATGTAGGATAGATTAGAATGTATCCATTTGCTGTAGTGTCTGTAGGTTATAAGTATAGGTTTCATTAATATGCCGTGAGATGTCGCTTCGTTATTGAAATAGTGTATTTTCTGGCCAGTTTCGCTAATACGTAAAATTACATAGTTTGCAAAGTAAAAAATGTTTTTAACCTTATAACAAATAAAAACCACAACTTAAGTTAATTGTAAAAATCGATAGCTATGTGTTTAGAAAACTAGCTCAGGAGATTTCTTGATTTTAAATAGACTTTGCTATAAAAATATGTGGTCTAATGTGAATTTGTTACTTAATATTTCCCTTAAGTATTTTAAGTCAAATGAGGCGACATTTTCAAAGTAATTAAAATAACTCGAGTTACAAGTATTTAATTAATTACGTTCACGTAGATATACAAGCGAATCGATACAAAGATGTAATTAAAACGAAATGTATTTGATACGGCGAAATGCTTAAGTAGATGTCAATTAAATGTCATCAAATGGACGTTAGTTTTATTGAAGATTGTATTTGTATTTTTCTTAGAACGACAAATACCTATATTTGTATGTTTACTTAAGTTTGCGTGATTTTACTTGTAATGTTTTCAGTATAGAAAGATTTTTTTTCAATGTTGTCTTTACTGTAACAACAAAGGTAAATATAAGAATTTCGAAGGTATAAGAAATCTAAAAAAATGTCTACGTGCATTTGGTGGCTTAGCCCTTAAAAGATTTGGATAGTAGATAAAATGCATTTTAATATCACATGAAAGTTAAACTTGCTCCCTGATTATTGAGCAGGTTAAAGAGACTGACTGTCTGCATCGGCCCATATATCGTCGCACTGCAGGACACGGGCCTCCTCTACAATCGAAAGTAAGATTGAGAGTGGTTAGGCCTTATAGTCCGCCACCCTGGTCTAATGCGGGTTGGCAGACGAAACACTTTCATATATATCTTGTACGTGTTTATGTTATCCATCCCATGTTGGAGTGTCGAATTTCGAACAACAAATAAAATTATTATCTTTGTAACGCATTGTTTGCGATATGCATAATGTAAACAATTTTATGCTCGTAATAATTTGATAGTATTAACGTGTTCTAATTACTTTGCACAACACCGTTTTCGGCGATGGAAGATCGTAGATAATCAACAAATCACTTGGAAGCAATGGCCGACATAAATCCACTCTTGAGTTTCTAACCCACAATCGTAAGGGTACGGCATAAAGTATAAATTACTAGATTACCGCAACGAAATGAAACAGACGCGGACAATATTGACTCCCCCGAAAGAACTTTAATTTTTTTATTAAAATACTCTCAAAAATTTGGAAGCAAAGTGAGCGGGTGAAAGTTCCCTCGGTTTTATTGCAGAAGATTACAACACTGGTTAATTTATTCTCAAAATTTGTCTCATCGTGAAAAATTTGCCGTCGCAATTGCCAACAAAAGAATGACTAATGGCTTTATGAAACAAAGTTACAGTAAACGCAGTGAAACTTTAAAAGGCTCCAAGGGTGTGAATTATTATCTCACAGTTTCCTTTGAGATAAGACGAGTTGAACGTATTTTTAGGCAGTGATAGAAATGTTGTATCTATTCTGATGGCAACCGGCAAACAAGAGGTAATATATGTTGTCTTACGCCCGAATACTGGAACGCAACTTTAAAATAAGTTGCGCTTAACTACGTTAATCCCGATGAAATGTACTGGCTAAGTGGGCCGTGCGCTGTTAAGAGCATCTTATTATTTGAATGGCGTTGTAGTATTCGGGCGTTAGTGAGCAGCAAGGTTGTCGTTTTTATTACACCACCTAATTTAAATAATTAAAAATATCTAAAATTGTGAACTCAAAAATTAACCAATATATAATCAAATTAATCAATTAAATTATATGACGACCGATCGAAAAAACAAATAAAAATAATAATAAATATGGCAAATCTTTGTAAGACAAGTCACAAATACTTATTTTAGTAAATTGACCAAAACCAAGCCCACTGAGTTTGACTCGCTGGATCTACTCAGAAATGGGTCGCGCCGCGTAGTATCCAGTGGTAAAGTAAAGCCCGCTGAGTTTGTTCGCCGGGTCTTCTCAGCCAGGGCCGCGTTGGGTCCGGCAGTAAGCCTAAACATACGGGACGTATCGGAAATACTTATGGTCGTTTTCTTAAGTTGGACCCAAAACAAGCCCACTGAGTCTTAGTCACTGGATATACTCAGGACTGGGTCGCGTCGTGTAGTTCCAGTGGTAGTGTAAGCCCACTGAGTTTGTTTCGCTGGGTCTTCTCAGGAAGGGCCGCGTTGGATCCGGTGGTAACAATAAACCGCTACGCACCGTTGTAATATTTATGGTCCACAAATAATATAATTTAATTTCACTAACGTGAATAATGTATTTCTTTGACAAATAAATTACCATAAAGTAAAAACTAATACTTTAAATAAAATATAAATAAAACTAATTATAAATAAAAATAAAAATAATTTAAAAATAAATAAATTTAATAAATAAATTGATAAAAGCAAGAAATTAAAATAAGTAATACTAAGTATAGAAAATATATTGTATATAGAGATTAAGTTCTATGTGTATTGACTTGTCATAAGAGCTCCTTAATTGCCTAGGTGACCAATAAATACATTTCATTTCATTTCATTTCATAAGTGTAGTCTGTTTATTTTCATTTTCGGCCAGGTATCGCTTGTAATATTGATCCGGATTTTTATATAATCTACATGTTTTTCGCTTTATTATGTATTTAGAAGAATATAGAAGTCATTATAAATATACATTTAGCTATAAAATTAAATTAATTTTACTTCATACGATACGTTATGCTTTCCAAACCTAAGGAAAATGAGTGGATGGAATGATAAAGGTACTCATTACTGAACCTCCGTTTGTATCAAAACCTTTACTTTCAAAAGCAACAATCCCAATAAATATGCAAAGAATTTGTGCCGATACAAGTGTTTGTATTCCCTTTGGAAGGTATTCCGGGTAAAAGGGATCTCCGAGATTATTTTCGTTATTTACAATCATTTTCTCGAATATTATGAGTGGGAAATAGCAAGTCACAATTTACAAAAATGTGAACAAATTGTGGGTTTAAGTTTGGGAGTAAGCCTATGTCAATTACGCATTGAGAAGGGTCCGTTTGGTCGCGACAAATTGAATGCCCTAAAACCGTGTGGTGGCTTACAGCAATTTTTACGCTAAGGGCTTGGATTATCTGCTTTATAGACGTAATATTTTCTAATATCATCCTCAACTCTAGTTATTACTTCACCTTATGTTTCTTATTTGATTGATGATGTGGAATATTTTAGCGCGGCAAAGAGATTACCGCGCGCGTCTGTTTTTAGTGCAAAGAGTAATTTAACTATTGCTACCACTTACCAGTCGCTGTGTTTCTTGTCAGTCGCGATTGATAGTGGCATGTAGAGAAATGACACGTAGTACCGAAAAGCTCGGCAGGATACTGGATGTCATTAATCTATAACAAAAAGATATACGACGTGAATAACTAGGTCGAATTGAAACCAATAAAGTAATTTTAAACTTCCCAGAACAAGATTATTATTTTAAAGCAATGAATGTCGAGACGTGCATTCTTTTCGCCTTTGTAAGTGAAAAGACCACTAACAGGCAGTAGGAAAACCAAACACCGCGAATTACGGATTAATGATTGGCATTCCACTGCACTTGGCATCCTGAGACAAATCTCAATATGTCCAGTAGTTACTCTGGCTATAATGTCCTTAAAAACCAAACATAACAGTGCATTGATTTTAAAATAACTCTGCTAAGAGGTCCAATGAAACCCAGTATCCCAAACTATGTCCTCACAAACTGCACTATACGAGTACACCTTAACCAATGCAATGCTACATACATATATGTTATTGGATACATTCTACAGATTTAATTGGGCGAAGTATCGAGTGTGTTTTGTTATGATTCAAGTAATTAACCCGGAATTTGGCAAAGGGCGAGCGTTACCCGGATAAATGTGGTCTACCGGCGTTTGGATCGAATTGCTTTACACGAGTTTAGTTACAAATTTGCAGCACTTTACATACATAAATTCACGCCTTATTCCCAGAAGGGGTAGGCAGAGGTGCCAGGGCACCCATATTTCGCCTCGTATGTTCCGTCCCACAATGTGATAGGTGGCGAGCCTATCGCCATATCGGGCACAAATTTCTGACTCTAGGCTGATACTGAATAGAAAAATCCAATATTACTTTGCCCAACCCGGGATTCGAACTCGAGACCTCAGCTTTGTAACCATACCGTAGTACAACTACGCCACTGAGGCAGTCACACTTTGATTGCTATAAATACACATCATAGAGAGCGTAGAGTTATTGACTCCATTTTTATCATCACTTTTTGTTATTTTTCGTAATAAACATAAAACAATTTAATATTTTGAATGTTGAGGTAGGAGTAACAAAGGATGCAATTATCGTTTTTGATGTAATAACTATAACAAGTGGAAGAAAAAGTAAGTCTTTTCCCGACAGTTGTGAATTAAAATAATTAATTATAAATTATTAATTCCATACCTTATTATTTGGAGTAATAGTGCTTCCTCTGGATTTGTATAAAAACCACCACACTTTCGTTCGTCTCGCGCGCGTCAGAACTCACGACACAGAGCACACGACCGGCGCAGTCGATGGCTCAGTAACAACTGAATGACGTCGCACCAATGACCGCCTTTTATACTCTAGAACCAGTCGGTAAGACACAACTACCCACAATGTAAAAACTAGCGTGAGAATTTTTTTAATATGAACAAGTTCTATTTATGTTAGCACAGGTGTATTACCACTAGTAATATTGTAGGAATATCCTTTATTAATTCCTCTATATCATCAAGTGGGTAAGCAGAGGTATTACTAGTGGCATCCACTTATTGGCTATTAAGTCAACAGTAATGTAAATGTGAAAGTTAATTATTTATTTGTTCGTCTCTTACGCAGTAACTCATTTATATTTTTTACATTTTATTTGTATTTTTTACACAAATTGTACAGTTCCTGCAAAATACAAGTAAATCTTAGCTTAGTGAATATTTTTTAGACTACGAGGAAATTCCGTCATATTCTAGTTTTTCTGGATAGGGCCACAGTTGCCATTGGGTGTATAATTGTTTGAACATTAAAAACCGTTTAATACATAAATTATATATACCTACGTGGGATATTTTTGCAGATGATTTTTACAAAAGGGAACACTTGGATTTAGAATAGTTTTTAAACAATTGATACTATTTCTGTCAAGAAATATTTCAACTAAGGTAAACAATGTTTCTCGAATGAAATATAAGCTAGACGGCTCAAACCGAGAATCAAATTAAGAAGATGTCATTCAGAACCATTACTTCTACACTTGTGGATCCTAATCATTACAAGAATAACATTTTACAAATCATATTAGATTTTAGGATCATACAATGCATTAAAACCCATCGAAGTGGTGATAGTTGGCAAGAGCGACGCAATAAATTAGCCCCAGCGTGCAACTTTATCTCATTCCGACCGAGCTGCGGCTCCCTTCGCGAGAGGCTTCGATTGCTCGCACACCTTCGCACCAACTTTCATATCTCCTGTATGATTCATGTTTTTATAATGTTTATTGGACTGAAAATTTTGTCGTTCTCGTCATCGAATCTTACTCGCACTTTACAGTGAGGTAGGAAATATGTGTGTGTCTGTTGAATGTATTTATTATTGCTGATTATAGGAATTAAATTTAATAAAAATAAACATGTTGTTTGGTTGTAATTTTACTAATACTTTGAGTTCTTTTATATTATGTATATAATTACTTTTAATAAGCCTAAGGCATACAAACATTATCATTCAGCACTCTACGCTATTTTTACCCATATTTTTTTTGTTTCACACATTTTTCTAATCTCATACTTATTACCATCCATATATATTATGTTGGTTGGGTCTTTTACTAAAGTATATCATTTGGTTTTATATATTATTATGTGAGGTCGACAATTATTTATAATTAAAGTCCTTATGAATACTAATTCGCGGTGAACAAACCACAAATTTTTGCGTGGAAAGTCAGGCTTATTTATTTCGTCAAAAGATTATTTATCAATCAACTAATGATTTTACATTCATCATCTTAGCTACATGAAGCCCACTGCTGAACATGGGCCTCTCCCAAGGATCTCCACATCGACCTGTAGGAAGCCGCCGGCATACAGCGACTTCCTGCAACCTTAGCCAGGTCGTTCGTCCACCTTGTAGGCCTCCACTCTAGAACCTTGGAGCCTGAACCTTGAAGAAATCACCATGGTATGCAGGTTTTCTAACTATGTTTTTCTACACCGTTATAGTCCGTGTTGATTGACTATCAACACACACATGATTCCAAAAAGTCAGAGGTGTATGTACCCTGGGATTCGAACCCGCGACCACCATATACATGTTGGTAGCAGCGTCTGGTCCGCGGTTTACCAACAGGCCACCACCCACTTACTAAATACCCAAAAACTGCAACAATAATTACAGGGAGCGTTAAGACTTACAATTTCAAAACAGCGAGAATCCGAAGGGGGGACGTTGACAAAATCACGTCGCGAAACACGCCGACGACTGAATAACAGGATTATACATCTTAAAACCTTTTTACTTACTTTAATCTCGACTTTTCGGGATTAGCGTAATTACGTCAGCTTGTTAGTGCAAGCCGCGGTGTTCCGTCTGATAATTTCGAATTTGCCGCTTCCTTCAAACAACTGGAAGTTTGAGAGCTGAATTTTTAAAGCCCTGCGTTGTACTTGGGAATTTTACTTTCATTTATATCGAGTTCGCGTGTGGGGTTTTTCGGTTTTGTTGTGTATTTAATTATTAAATAATGAACGGGAGTTGGTTGTTATTTTTGCAGAATAATTCTGTAAATGTCTCGTTTTACAAAATGATTATAGTATAATATAAAAACGATTTGTAGATACGGTACCTCGGTGGCGTAGTTGTAATACGGTATGATTACAACGGGTTTCGGGTTTGATTCCCGGGCCAGGAAAATGAAATTAAATTCTGTTAATTATCTACCCGGACTCCGGAGTCAGGAATTTGTGTTTGATATGGTGATAGGCTCGCCCCTAAACATCGTGGAACGGGAAAATACAAGGCGAACTGTGCGTGTCCTGGTTGCACCGATGCGTACCCTAAGAGAAAGAAAAAGAGTAAGAGTGCTACCATAAACGGAGCCGGGTGGTAGTTTTAGTGACTACAAACATAATGCAAATAAAATATCGCAAAGAAACGCGACAATTTTTTTTATTATTTTTTAAATATCGTTGAGTTTGAGTGGTAAATCCAAAGTTTTAGCTAAAATAATAATTTAAAGCCTGGCGTAACATAGCGTCTTTAAAAATAAAAGGGTGTACACTATTATTTAATAAAAGACTATTTATTTACCATACCAACAATAGAAAAATAAAATAAAAAATAAATTACATTCGCCACTTTAGTTGCATTGTGTCTAAAGTCACTAAAACTACCACCCAGCTTCGTTTTCGGTAGCAGTCTTGATATACCCTGAATGTAATAGGCATGATGACTGATTTTGAAAAACTACTTCAGAATGTTTGTATACATTAACAATACTTAAAATGAATTTAATTTTTGGAAAAAAGTAAAGATTTGCGCGAAAAATTACGTTTTAAATTTCATATTTTTAACCTTTGCTCAAAAACGCCGTAATAGTAATGGCGTCTGTGTGTGACGTCATGCTTTTGTTAATGCTTGCTCGTGCAATGTTTACGTGTATATTGTGATATATACAATTTAATATTTTTAATAGTAATGCCGAGTTTTAATGTGGATCGATGATGTGTAGTTCCGCAATGTTCATAATGTTTGACATGTCCAGAAAACAACGTATCAAAATTTAAAATTATCATACATAAAAATAGCGATAAAAATCGGAGCTACGATTCATTATTTCCTTTCGGTATTATTATTTTACGTTCATTACGTTATTAATGTTCCAATTAAACAGTGACATGGAATATCGCTTAGTTCCAAATTTTGAGCTATTTGCGATGAATCCTTATTCCATGAGTAATGTTTCTTTTTCGTAGGAAGCACAGAACTGATAGCATTACTAAATATTAGATAAATATACTGAATAACATAGAAATGACCAAAACTAGCCAACGAAAGTGACACGTCACTCGCTTCTGATTGGCGTTTCATCTAATATGGCGGATCCTTAGGTTTTGTACTTTTATTTTTGCAAAAATATATTTAGTCTTAATTAAAAACTAAAGCAAATATTTATTTTGAGAATCTTTCTGTTATACATTATTATATTAAACCATAATTTCATTAATTTGTTGTTACTGTCATCATCCCCATTGTCGATGCGAGTTTAATGCTATAAACGGACAAGACATTCTTTAAATAGAACTGAGTATACAACTATGATATATTATATACCTGGTCGATGTTTCTTTAACTTGCAAAAATTAACACGAGTTTGAAGTACAGCATTGTTTTAGCTCATTAAAGCGTGTTACAATAGGAATAAGATAAATAGTTCTAACTGGTTGATACATTGTCTCATAAAAACCAACATTAAATTGTTGTGGGTCGTTCGGCTAGTAACACTACAAGAGGGTAAATAAGTAAATACACCCAGCTGTCACATACATAGTCCTGACCCCACATCAAGATCAATTAAGTCTTGTGTCGTGGGTATCAGAAACTACGAGAGACTTTTCGGTCTCACACACAGACCTGAACAAATACTTGTGTGCCTCACTAACATTTCATACGAGGCGGGAATTAAACCCGCGGACTGTCATTTCACAGTCTTTACGCGACGGTGGCCAACCATATTGACGCAGTTATTGTAGTGTCAGCATAAAAAATATATTCAATTCACTATTCAGAATAAGTAATTTCAATTCAAAATCGCCATTTAAAAGTCGCTTCATTCGTCCATTCAATTATTTCAATAACCAACACAAACAATAAGATTGGATATCATAAGCCCATTATTTTTCTAAATGGGAATTGTCCTGAGGCTTTTCCTGAACGTAACGACAAGGTATCAGAGCTTACTGAACCAAACTGCGGAAGTAATATAAGTAAGCTAAATGAGCATTTTTTCGCTCAAATGACCGCGAAACAGTATCTTATTGCATAATATTGGGGATTCATTATGTCGAAAATTGCTATGACTGATGGGGATAAATAGTGTATCTTAGTCGGTATTTACATGAGTGCTTGTACAACTTTATCCCCGGCTTAGTTATAATCCGTCCATCAGCCAAAGGAAGTCCACTGCTGAACATAGGCCTCTCACAATGATTTCCACAGTGAACTGTTGAAGGCTGCCTGAATCCAGTGACATTCCGCGACCATTGGTAATAATGTAGATAAGTGGTTCCCAAACTTATTTTGTCTACTGCCCACTTTGAGAATAAATATTTTTTTAGCGCCCCCATTTTTTCACCTATTTAAAAACCACCATAACTTCAAATTAAATTAATTAATTATTGTGACCTATATTAACGGAGAATTCTAAACGAAACTTTTACTATAACCCGCAACTTGAAACCTGAGCGCTGTAGGTAACATACAACGGCGCTTAGGTCTCAAATTAACTCTTATGGGCTCCACCTGCCAATAAGAATGATTATTGAAACGCAACTTTATAGTATTTAAAGAGAGTATCTTTTATTAAAAATAAAACTAAAATAATCGATCCTTATATAAAAACTAATGTGAAGGATGAATCTGATGCTGTTCAATAAGTTTGTTGATATCAGGTTCCAATTTACTCAAGACCAATCGCAAGTCGCCACGTTCGGTAACAAGCAAACGATTTCTCTTTTTAGTAAACAGTGTTGTCACAGCACTAAATCCACGTTCACACAAATATGACGATGGGAATGCTATCAAGAATCGTTGAACGATTGACCACAATCCAGGGTACAATTGCGGGATCGGTTTTTGTAGCCAAAATTCTTGGTAACCATTTTTGAACTTGATTTTTATTTCCTCGTTTGTTGTCAATTCTATAAGTTCTTCTTCCAGCTGAGGTGACATTGCTGTGTTGACATTTGAAAACGGATCCAACACCCAGTCTGGTATTTCCAAGTTCAAAATGTCCTGGTATCGTTCAATGAAGTCAATGTGGAGGTTTTCCAAATGTTGGTAGTAGGCAAACAATTCGTCGTTACTGCATGATACTGATAAATTCGGAAAATTGTGAAACTCACGTCTGCCTAGATTCTTTTTGTGTAGAAGTAGTTTGGCTGCGAAAGCAGCAACGACGTTTTTTTATTTTAATTAAATTTAGTTTATCGCCTTGCAGTTGGAGATTCATGTCGTTGAACAATTTATACAGGTCTGTCATGTAAGCTATATCATTCTTTGATGTTATGAGCTTGTCGTGCAATTCTGTATCTTTAATTTCCAAGAACTCTATAACAGAGTCAAACAGGTTGTAAAATCGAGTCAGACAATTGCCTCTTGATAGCCAACAAACTTCAGTATGAAACAACAAACGGTTGAAATCCGCGTCATTAGTAACACAAAGCTGATGAAATAATCTATAATTCAAACAGCTGTTGCGGATTTTATTGACTGCTTTGATGACATATTGCAGTGATTGAAATAGTTTTTCACTTAAGTTTCTAGCAACTAAATGTTGTCTATTTATAACGCAATGTACACCAAGGACATTATTTTTTAAGTACGCTATGAAGCCTTTATGGCACCTTGTCATAGCCGGAGCGCCATCCGTAGCAACTGAAATAATATTTTTCAAAGGAATCTCTTTCTCATCGCAAAACTTTTCCAATATATTGAATATGGTTTCGCCTTTTGTATCGGTCTCTAAATTTCTAGCAAACAAAAATAATAGTTCTTCACATATTTTCTCATCTTTAATAAACCTCACGTAAGACAACAACAATGCTTCATTAGTTGGTATAGTGGACACATCGAGCTGAATTGAGAATTGACATGTCCTCAGGTGATCGCACAATGATTCTTCAATGTTTTCAGCCATTTCATCAATTCGTCTTTGCACAGAATTATTACTCAAAGGAATTTTTTAGATAATATCTGCGGCCGGTTTATGAAGCACAGTAGTTATTACTTCATTTATTGCTGGCAATATTAACTCTTCTCCGATGTTATGTGGTTTGCCTTTTTGAGCAATTAACAAAGAGATATTGTAAGAAGCTCGAAGTCCGTCGTCTTCTTGCTTAGCAGCCGCCGAAAATAGTTTTGCTACACTTGGCTGAGTATTATGCTTCTTCTCTAGGTCTTGAAAATATGCTATATTCTTGTCTTTCTTATCTGGATGCATTTTAATTTTTTAAATGCTCTTGCAGTCTTGAAGGCTTCATTGCTTCATTCGAAAATGTTTTAGATATAGAAGACACAAAGGCGACGATGGGTTTGTGGGATTTTCAATGAATCCGAATTTAATGTATTCCGCACAGTATTGCCGTCTCTTCTTGTTTACTTCCGACATTGTTTTGCTTTGAGAAATACGTTCAACTTCGCGAGTAGTGTAGAGGAGACGTAAGTACTGCTCATCTATTGCGTGCGAAACCACAAATGAAAATAAAATGAATATTACATTGTTTATATAGGAATGCTTAAGCAGCACGCACCGACAGGAATAAAACAAACATGCATAAACTCGTTTATCTCATTCGACGCTCAATCGTACTCAACAAGTCCGAAAAAGTATTCAATGAACCAGCCGACTGATACAGGAATGCACAATTTGGCTCATTTAACAAAAACTTGTTAAAACATGATAGATATCTACGAGTACTGTAAGTAATGCGAAAGTGTGTCTGTTGTCTTTTTATTTGTTTGTTTGTGTCTACTTTCATTACGAAACGGAGCGACCGATTGACATGATTTTCATTTTTTCTATATTCAATAAAATAGGACAGATATATGAACTACGCGGAGAGAAATATAGAACCGAGTTTGAGCAATCTTTTAATTCATATTAGTTGATGTTCACAAGTTGTTGTTGAGAGTCGAGAGCTCATGCAGTCGTTGTCTAAGAGGCCTCCTAGCTAAATAAAATTACAAATCACCCCCCAGGCATCTACACAACGCCCCCATTTTCTTTCTGGGTCTCTTACCGCCCCCCTTGCGACCTGCAGCGCCCACAAGGGGGCGTTATCGCCCACTTTGGGGAAGACTGGATTAATAAATAAAAAATAAATGTATCATCATCATTCTCAACTATAGCCATTGCTGAATATAGGCAATGAATTTCGCACATGTAATAGAACGCTGCGAATAATGAAGTTTTAAGTGCATTACTCATAATAAGTGGGTGGTGGTCTATTGGTAAACGGACCAGACGCAGCTGCCAACATATTCACGGTGGTCGCGGGTTCGAACTCCAGGGCACATCTGTAACTTTTCGGAGTTATGTGTAATGATAGTCAATCACCATGCACTATCACTGTTATAGTGTATGGTGATAGACTATCATGGTATTTTATTGTGTAAAATATTAAACTAAGTTATTACTACAAAAAAGCTAATATAATTTTCAGGCCTTTAATTATTAGTATATCTCTGTAAGAATGCTTTATTTGCCTATTACAAGTATTGTTATAAAGATGATAACATCATCATCGTAAATCTTAAAATTGAGAATCAAATTACAAATTTTTATGTCCAAAATATTATACCGCCATTTCGATTTTATATTTGGAACATTTTAATGCCACAATTTCGGTGGGCTGTTCTCGCCGTGAAATTTTAGTTTATCGATAACGGAAACTGGAAGATTAACTCTGCACGAAATTCTCATAAACGTTTTAGGTCATCGATAAGGGATGGTACGTCCCTCGATCTGCCGAAACTGTTTATTTTGTGTATTAATTTTCACGACTATTTGGCTCGGTTTGTTTACGATTTCAAAGTATTTTTTTATATTATCCAGAGAAATTCTATTACTTCTCGTTGGCGAATATCGTGTTGGATCGATCAAAAATAAAAATGTTAAAGGAATAATTTCTTTGCTGTTTAGTCCATGTCTTTCCGCCATTACATTTCATTTTCGATTGAAAAAAGTCAGAGAAGTTTGCCCGGGGCTTGAACCTCTGTCCTCTAATTAACCAGTCGTAGCCAACGAGATCAGCAGTCACTATCCCGGGCTACAGAAAAATCTTAGTAATCGAATCAATACTTCAATAAACACAGACAGCCATTGAAGTTGAAAAAAGTCGGTAACGCAGCAACTAGATAAAAAGCGCAAATCTAGATTTCAATTAGTTAACGCCGGGCATCTTTGCAGAGACGGGGAATAAAGAAAGTTAATGCTTTTCTTGTTCAACATCTCGATTCCAGTGCACTCATTAATGTCCTTTATTTATTTTTACTTCGCAGGTAAAGTAAACAATGACAGAATCAACATCTCGTATAGTCTTGTAAATACTTTTTGATATTTATTTATACACTTTTTTAGTTTAAGCAAACGAGCTATACAGGGTATATCAAGACTGCTACCGAAAACGAAGCCGGGTGGTAGTCTAAGCGACTTCAGACACAATGCAACAGAAAAAGTTGCAAAAAAGGCGACAATTTTTTTTGTTATTTTTTTCCTATGGCCATATTTGGGTGGTAAATACATTTTTTTCCTAAAAGAATAGTGTATACCCTTTTATTTATAAATACTCTAAGGTATAAAAGAGTTTAAATTATTATTTTAGCAAAAACTATGGATTTACCACGCAAAAATGACGATATTTAAAAAATCATAAAAAAATATTCTCGCGTTTCTTTGCGAAATTTTTAGTTGCATTGTGTTTGTAGTCACTAAAACTACCACCCGGCTTCGTTTTCGGTAGCAGTCTTGAGATACCCGGTATAAACACGCGATAGTTTTTTTAGTAGCTAATAAAATGTACAAAAAGAAAACATTATTGTGTAATAGAAAATCTGATTTTTTTAACAATATATCTCACCACATGTGGACAATTTGCACTAACCTTTAACTTATTTATATTATTACATGTCACTGCGGTAAATTACTTGTAAATGGTTACTTACTTATAACTATAATAAAAAAACGAGTATCACTCGATTGTGAAAATTAAAATGACACGCAAATATGCCTCGGGTTCAGCTTGCGTATATTTCGTACAATCAGCGTAATTGTGTCTGTAAAGACATAATTATTTCTCGTTGATGAAAACCTTATCTGGATTGCACTGCACTTACCATGAAGTGCGTTGAAATCACATTGTCAAACAAAAATGAAAAAGTAAACTTTGATAAATCTTCATCATCATCATTAGTTTGTTTACTGATCTGTGGTCATTAACCCGTTGCAGAACAATGCTGTACATAGGCCTCTGCCAAGTTACGCGACAACCCGCTGCTTTATACATCCTGTCGCTTACGACCCTTTTGTGCAAGTCGTCTCACTATCTGGCCAGAGATATGTATGGTAATAAAAAAGAAAAAATAAATTAAAAAATAGAACACAAAAAAGGATACAAAAACTGCTTCATGACGTCAGTTATTTGGATAACTGGTTGCGTCAGTTCATATTTTAGACTAAAGTAACGTC
This sequence comes from Hyles vespertilio, assembly GCA_009982885.2. Taxonomy (NCBI): domain Eukaryota; kingdom Metazoa; phylum Arthropoda; class Insecta; order Lepidoptera; family Sphingidae; genus Hyles; species Hyles vespertilio. The sequence goes on from CM042828.1 coordinate 10,263,766, forward strand.
AATCTCTGCCGTTTTAAATTTTATTTTTATTTATTTCTGCATTACATACTAAGTTACGTACAAAGGCGGACATAGTGCCTAAGGCGCTGTCTGCCAGTCAACCTTTGGATGGTGTGGAGAGAAAATAAGGTAATTTTAAACGTTACAGGAAATTAAATATTTTAGGAAGAGTTTTTCTACGCCTGATTTATCGTTTTTGTTGCAATCTGTAGGTACTAAGTTGAAGGTAGCTTAGTTGTTTACGTGCAGAGCTGATAAGCTACAACAGGGTATTTGACTATTTATTTGCATTTTAATTCTTATATAAATTAAAATGCAAATAAATATATTTCACCCATATCCAAAATCTAGCAAATAAGGTGTTTTGAAAGCACATTTAGTTATTAAGTTAGAATCGTTTTTAGTCTCGTGGGAGTAAAAGAAACGGGTTGCAAAACAAAACTAGTGACGTCACTAGTCTTAATATTATGAATTAAAGTGTGTGGATGTGAAAGAGATAGCAAGATGTCCCACTACCATAATTGTCCCCATGTGTTCAAATAATGTACAACGTCTCCTTGTTGAAGTCCAAATCATATCACCACCCTTATCAGCCTTTAGAAAAAACATTAAATCTCAGAGAAATAACCGATAAAATCATATGTTATAAAAAATAATTCAAAAAAATTAAACCTACTTCAAAATTATTATATTTAAAATACTTTTAATAGATCAAAAAAAACTAAACAGGCCAATTTTTTTTTGAGGTCAGTCCTAGGCTAACATATGTGTATTTAAAAGCTGTGCAGTTCTGACAAAATCATATAAATACACATCGAATACGAGTAGGGTACATAATCTCCTTTTTTGAAGTCGATTCTACATGCTTGAAGGTATCAAAACAAAAATTGAAATCACTATTAAAATTAGAAGAAAATCAAGCATATTTGGAGATGATATGTGCGTTCGGTATTCCCAGCGGGCTTAGTCGATAGATGGACGTACCGCGAGCACGTTTCTATTGCAATGCGATTAACTGTATCAGTGACCACTGAGGTTTATTAATAAATAAATAACACCCAACATCCACATACATAGTCCTAAAGCTAAATATTTTCATTATTTCCTACTTTTATTATTCAAACTTTATCCTAAAAGTAGACTTTAGAGTCTAAAGTTTAGACTGCACTCTCTTTATTTTCCTTCTCTTATGTCCATCCCAGAATAAGATAAATAAATGAGTAACCCTGACCCCATACTGAGATCGAGTCTTGTTTCGTGGGTATCAGGAACGACGATAGTTTGCGGTTTCACAAACACTAAGACCCGAGCGAAATATATATACATGTGGGCTGCACAAACATTTCTCTCGGTGCGGGGATCGAACATGTGGCCTCTCGTTTCACGGGTAGCGTCTAACCTACTACGCCATGGAGGCTGTCAAATTTACTAGGTAGGCTATATGCATATATGTTGTTATTGGATTTAGCTATGAAGAGCTTTGGGTTACGGTCCAGACGCAGCTGCTAACATGTTCACGATCGTCGCGGATTCAAATCCCAATGCACACCTCTGACTTTTTAGAGTTATGTGTGTATTGATGTTCAATCACCAAACTCTAAAACCGTGAAGGAAGACATCGTGAGGATATCTGCATACCATAGCCATTTCTAAGAATTTCTATGGTATGATAAGTCAACCAAACCGGACTAGCTCAACATCATAGACTATATATACTAAGTGTTTAGTGTACTTTTTAGAATTAATTATCGTGTATTTATTTTATACCGCGATGTCTATTTCTTACGCCAAACAGCAGTGTAAATGCACTTTTGTGTTACAGTTTGAAGGACATTCTAGCAAGAGTAAGTACATATTGATATTTAACATCTTATTTCTAATAACGGCAAGTGCAGTGGAACGCTAAGCATTGATTTGTAATTCATAGTTTTGTTTGGTTTTGCTGCTGTCCATGAGCGGTCGAATCACTTACCACCAGGCGAATCGCACGCGTCTCATTCATTGCAATAAAAAAATAACTTAACTAATCTTCTATATTATATCGAAGGCGAAGTGTCAATAACACCTAATTGACAAAGTCATTTTACACAAACTGAAAAAAAAGTCTAATTTTTGTTAAGTTAAAAAGTACTTAATATTTTTATTAATGGGTAATAGTAATAATCTAGGCATTATATGTTATATTATTCATCATCACCATCGTCTCAGCCACAGTGAGTCCTGAACTTAGGCCTCCCATAAAGATCTCTGTTGGAAGCTTGTCAGCCTGTATTATTACAGCTCAGTAATTGTGTTCTTCGTGTTTGTATCGACAGCTGTCTATCTCGTATCATCTGCTACGACGCTTCCGGCGTTTGTTTTGTGACTATCTACTAATCGTAGTGATGTGTAAACAGCCTAATGATTACTCTATTTCATTACTGTTCTTTATTACATCGGTTTAGTTGTGTTAGGTAAGTTTGATTTCTTGGTTAGGGAAGATAATTACAAACTTATGATATCTATATATTTACAAATATAAACTCAAGCCTTTTTCACAGATGGGTTAGGCAAAGGTGTTTGCAACCATGTTTCGCCGTGTATTTTCCGTCCCACGATGTGATGGGGCGAGCCTATCGCCATATCAGGCCCAAATTCCTAACTGCGAGCTGACAGGTAGTGAATAGTAAAATTCAATATTACTTTGCCCTACCCGGCATTCGAACCCGAGTCCTCGGCTTTGCAATCATACCTTAGCACAACTGTGCTACTGGGGCGATCCTGTTATATGTAGATAATCGTAAATACAAACTTTCTCAGCTTGGTATCTATTCATTTAGTCAGATTTGCCAGATAAATCTACAGCATATGTATGTATATACATATAGACTGCTATCAGTAATAAAAAGCAATGAAATAATGTCCTACTTTGTGAACAGATAATTTTACTTCAATTTTTCTGCAGTTGCAGATACAGATGAATAAAAATCAGACGAAGCAAGACTCATAAAAATAGATTAAAATTGGAGTTATTATGATAAAAAATTCTAAATAGGATGTTTATCAACGAATATGAGTTTAATTAGTTTTTCAATCGTAATGTTTGTGTACATGTTAATGAGTATTTTAAAAAAAAATTACGAATTAAATAAGTTACTTATATAATCGTCAGAAAAACGTGGTGATATGAATGAAGAGTTATTTCCGTAACATTAAGGAAACAAGAATATTTCGAGCAGTAACTAATTTGAGGTTATTCGTTCTAGTATTAAAAATGCGAAAGTTTGAAGAGACGAGGTATTATAGTATTGGAATTATTTTAATTAAGACAGTACATGGGCCAGTAATAAAGTCGCGAGAAAAAGCCATAGTAAGGTCATCTTTTAATCGCATGACAGAAAGAGTGGCAGTATCATTCAAATAGTTTACAATGGCGATAGATGGCTATCTCCCGGCGATATTATTAAGCCTGACAGCACAATAACATACATTTATCTGTCACATCTTTGTACTGTCCCACAAACTTATCTGACCCGGTGAGAGAGTCGCTGTTGTCAAATTTGGTGTTGCCATTAAAAATAGATATAGCAATAAAGTGGGTGAAGTAAGATTTTTCAATTCGATCAATAGTGTCAGGAAAATGAGTGGACCAGTTTCCTTTGCATGTTATTTTTCCTTCCCAAGATTTCTAACAAATCGCTCCCCATACCCTTAAACAAGTGTATCTGTATCAGCCCATATACTATATGTCCCACAGCTGGGAACTGCCCAATTCTACAATCGAGAGTGCCATTGAGGGTGGTTAGGCCATATCATAGGCCATATAGTCCACCATGCTGGCCTAATGCGGGTTGGTGGACTTACATACCATAGATATTCTTATAAATCGCTATGTTATGTAGATTTCCTCACTATGTATTCCTCCACCGTTTTAGTGCGTGTTAATTGACTATCAATACCCACATGACTCCGAAAAGTCAGATTTGTGACCTGGGATTCGAGCCTACGACCACCGTGAACATGTTGGCAGTCGCGTCTGGTCCATTCATCAACAGGCCCCCACGAACGTAACGATAAATTCTAGTTTATTATATGTACTTACATGTATTGTACTAGTACGTACAAAATTTTGTTTATGTGGTATTTATTTTGAAAAGACAACACAGACCTTTGGCGGAAACTACGCGTTGATACAATTTTTCTAAGGGTATTATTGGTGCTTGAGATGCTTTTCTTCCTTCATAAAATGTAATACCTGAAGTCTAACGTTCCTAGCGTCACTTTATCAAGTTCTCGGCATATTTCACTAGTTTTAAATAATGCAGGAAAAATAAATACATTGAGTAAACAACCAATGGCAGATATGTCAGCGACTGGCAGATAGACTGACATTCCAAATGACGTTATTGTTTCCACTTTTGGCCACCGGGCCAGATAACTTTGTGGCTCTATAATAGTTTTCTATATAGTGTAAACTGGCGCATCTGAGGAATACAAATATCCAATCATTAATTTAATTCTTTCTCGAAAATGAGCCTCGGTCTAGCAGTAAAAGGTATATGGGCTTTTTCTTTATAGCTGTAAGGGGGAGACGAGCATGCCATATGCGTGATGGTGAGTGATGCGACCGCTCATGGACAGTAGTAGAACCAGAAACACCATGCATTACAAAGAAATGCTTGGCATTTAATACACAGCACTCGCCATCCTGAGACTTAAGATGTTAAGTCTGAATATGTGCAGAAGAATAGAGTACTGTCTACATATCCTGCGGGAGAAATAAATATTCCAGTGGCGTCTATCCAGATGGCGTCTCACTTATAAGAGATCTATCACCAGTAGGGGCTGCCATAGATTTACATAATTTAAAAGTAATACATGCAATGAATCATGAATGTGTATGCAACGTAACGTTAAAATATGAACTTTCTGTCACTTAAAATTTATATCGTTGTTTGTCAAGTCACAATAAATAAAGTAAAATTTCGGCCAGCCATTGAAAATGTTGAGTAATGTGACCGCTGTAGTTTTAAAATACGCGAAAATATGGCGCGGTTAAAGCGAATGAAGCGTATAATGTTCGTTTAAAAAACAAGTTGTGAAGATATTAACACGTGCAAGTTTTGAATTATTTTTACGACGATAAGTGTTTGCATTTTCGTGTGACTTCAAAGTTATTTTCTTTCCAACATCCCCTTGATTAATGTGTGGCATAGTTTAATTTATAATCAGAAATTACAACAGATTTCCCAAAATATACCATGTCCAATGTCTATTGATAAACTTAGTCTTTCATTTTAAAGAATAAGTAGAAGTAATTTTAATTACATTTTCCGTTTCATGACAGGAATTTAATAACATCGTGCGACCAAGTAACCATTTTTTCTGTAAAAAATCTTCACTATCTATTTCCCAATTTTCCAAGTCATTTTATAAAGGTCGCCTGCGAAGCGTGAAATGTTCTTTCGTTTGAAATTAGTCGAGACACTCGGGGAAGCCTGACGCCTGTAATATTGTGACACTATGCAATCTTTTGTTATAAAATTACCTTTTCCTATACCCTCTCTCTGTTACTCTCTTCAGTCTATTGCTGAACATAGGCTTCCACAATGGATCGCTATACATATCTGTTGGAAGCGGATTTCCCACACCATACACAGAGATAATGATAAACGTATTGTAGTGTGTCTAGATCTTACAGCGTTTTGGAAATTGTCGTATTTGGCGAATCTTATTTATTGTCCAATATAAAAAGGTACTCTAAGTACATCGTTCGATCTGGAAATTTAATTTGAGACTTAAACGTTCACAAGATCATCAACAAAACTATGCTCAACAAAATCACGATTTTAAATCACAGTAAGACCATATGGATGTCCCGCCAGATTCCTAAATCAACCTGATAGAAGTAGCTTACATCCAACAACATCTTGCAATCTCTATTACAGACTTTAAAAAGTACATACATACATACTTAAACTCACGCCTCTTTCCCAGAAGAGGTAGGTAGGGGTTCCAGGATACCCACATTTCGCCTTGTATACGTATGTTCCGTGCTACGACGTGATAGGTGACGAGCCTATCGCCAAATCTGGCACAAATTCCTGACCCTGGGCTGATGATGAATAAAAAATCCAATATCACTTTGCCCAACCCGGGATTCGAATCCGAGACCTCAGCTTTGTAACAGTACCCTATTTAACACTTTATTGTACACCATATATACATAAAAATTACAAAACAACATGAAAAAAAATGCACAAGTGGCGGTCTTATTGCTTGAAGCAATCTCTGCCAGACAACCATGGGATGGATAAACGATAAGAACGTAACGTACCCTATTACAACTATGCCACCGAGGGAGTCCAGCCAGTTGTTTAAAAAGTAATACCACTAATAAAAATATAGATGGCACGTCTAGATTCATAATTTTAAAAACCATTTGACAAGGTTTAACGAGAACTGAGGAGTATATTACGGTCAATGCGCTAATTTGGTTTCCAGTAATTACTATGTACCCAGAGCGAGGCAGTTGAAACATCGACCCGGCAATGAAAGAGACGAGAGGGCTCCACGACTCGCCTACACGGTAACTGCTAGATTATATTACAGGCCTTTTTAGTGCTAACATTTATTGTTTTTCGTATACCTGACGAGTTGCTGACTTAATTGATTTGGTAGTGACTTTAGGATGAAAGGTTTGGTTTTAGCACCTCATAATCGTAATAGAATGTCTGGTGGAATGCTTTTCCCATATTCTTTCATTTATTTTTAATTTTATGTGCATTTACATTACATTCTGAGTCTCATTGCTGGGCTCGGATGATTAAGATAAAGAAAATTAGTCCCAAAATATATTTGGTTTGGTTTAGTCCTTGTTGTAAACCAAGTTTTTTTTTAATATAAAATATGTAATATAGCAAAAAAATAATTGCTTTAGTTATACTTTCGTTGAAATTATTTTCCAAGAATTGGAAAAATGGTTTTGTGCAATACTACAACACAAAACAAATATTTTTTGTTTTATAGTCATAGAAGGATTACTGCTATTTTAAAGTTTACAATGATTATAAAATCAAATGGGCCATTTTAGTAACTCAAAACAATCATGATTAATCAGCGCAGCATAAAAAAAGTTACTGAAAATCCTCCTCATAAGTTAAAATATTATAAAATCGAAAGAACCATCTAATTCATTCTAAAAATGAAAATAAATACCCAAGATTAGCTATCAAAACGGGTCACCACTCACCACGCAGAAACTAGTTTCGAAATTCAAAAGATGAACGCAAGTAGTGTTTAAATCCAATCGTTTGTTAGGCGCGCTCACCTGACGGAGGCGAGGGCGGCCTTCCTCCCCCGAGCCTACCAAGGTGGGCACGACGCCTGGGGCACTACTCAGTAGTCCGCCCGCCGCGAGATACGAAACACGTACCCATTGTCCATAAGCGCATGTTCCCGACGCATAACCAAACTTTACACCACAAACGTGAAACACCGTACTCAGTGCTTGGACTGAAGTGAATTTTACACGGTAGGCATAACAACTTTTAAAACTTAATTTGAATTTAGAAAGTAGCTGTTCGTTGTTTACAATCTAATTCGGTGCTGTCATAGTTTTGATTGCATTGTTTCCGTAGAACGTTGATGGCTGTCAACTGTCCCGCACCGGGAATTATTTTAGTGGCAATTATTCCATTCTAAATTTGAATGTTCCCGACACCTTGTTTTGTTTACAGTTGTGGGTTTTGATATGTTTTTAGATTAATTTTCTTAGTTTATTTAAAAGTGTAAATGCGTGTTATATTTTTCGTAACTTTTTTAACATATTGTTTAGCTATAATATATTAGCATGATAACTATTTTCTTCTTTCCTGATAAATATTTTTGTGTCTTTATTACATTTTTTCGAGAAATCGTTGTCTTTGTATTTGATACATGTTTTATTGTAGAAAGCTTTAGAAACGTTTTTAATTAATCACATATAGAGCTGTACGAAGTTGTGGTATTGTTCGTGATTAAAGCTATTGTATCGTTGTAATAGTCAATGTTTAAGATTTAAATTTCCTGTAATATTCATTTTATTCCTGTAATATTGATTTCAATTTCCTTCATACATATTCTACTAGTTCCTAAGTTCCACGTTTAGATGGAGATAAAACACAATATTTTTTATCCATTTCATATGATTCATTATTTACTTCATATTTATACCACACTTTGGATATATTATACAATTTCGAACATGAAATATTTTTAAAACTGAAATCTTTTCTACGTTGAATGCCCGCTATTGTAATCTAACGTATCCTTGATGATTATAACTTGAATACACCCTTTGATTCGTACAGTGTTTATAAACTTCGTTTCCTGGGGTAGAAAATTGCGCGTTTCAGATCTCTAACGGCCGTTTTCTATATCCTATCTGTCTTCAACAAGAAGTTAGAATTACTATCATAACTATGTCGATACAATTATATGCTTCAATAAACAGCGATATACACACATATAAATAAATAAAATAAATAACACCCAACAGTCACTTACATAGTCCTAACCCCACACTAAGATCGAGTCTTGTGTCGTGGGTATCAGGAACTACGAGAGACTTTTCGGTCACACACACACACACAGACCTGGAAGAAATATTTGTGGGCCGCACAAACATTTCTCTCGGTGCGAGGATCAAACCCGCGGCCTCTCGTTCCACAGGCGGCGTCTAACCGTCAGCGCCACGGAGGCTGTATATTTATTTTGCCTAGCTATCTATAAAATACACTGTTAGAAATTACCTAGTGTTATAAGGCCGCCACGTGTACTATTACTTTGTTTAATATTAATTGTTTATTTTTATATATCAAAAAGGATTGAATTAATAAGTATAGATATAAAAGAGATACAGTTTGAGGAGTTGATTATTACGGCCTTATTCAGAGGCAGTTTTAAAACGTATTTTAGTATCGGATGTTTCATTCCTTATGAACGATTTTTGAATTCAGTCTTAGTGAACTAGACAAAACATTTGATAGCTAAAAAAGGTTTTAAAATGATCTAGAAATTAGGCCGTTAAAAATTGTATTGGACTGTATCAATTGTGTAAATTTTTATGATGTACGGTGAAACTCAATTGATTATATGTTTGCGTCATGTGAACATTAGTAATATGTTTTTATCAGTTATCAAATAAAACATAAAACATACATAAACTCACGCCTTTTCCCAGAAGGGATAGGCAGAGGTGCCAGAACACCCACATTTCGCCTTGTATGTTCCGTCCCACGATGTGATAGCTGGCGAGCCTATCGCCATATCGGGCACAAATTCCTGACTCTGGGCTGATAATGAATAGAAAAATCCGATATCACTTAGCCCAACCCGGGATTTGAACCCAAGACCTCAGCTTTGTAACCGTACCCTAGTACAACTACGCCACCGAGGCAGTCATTTATCAGTTTATTAAATAAATAAATAAAACCCATAATTCACTGCTTGGAAAGAAACTCAGTCTATCAAGCTAGCCTACGTATGGGTTAACTTCACATACGCTTCAAAAACGCTATCGGCTAATATCCTCCATTGTGACTTATCATCAACATTGTATTGCCGATTTTTCATTGACCGCGATCAAGGGGTTAAATATTTAAGATTTTAAAGTTAGAAGATTTTTCTCGGCATTCAAAAACTTAACATATTATGTCTCGGGATGGCGAGCGCAGTGGAATGCCAAGTTTTGCTTTGTAAGTCGTTGTTTGCTTCTGCTACTATTCCTGAGCGGTCACTCGCTTACTATCAGGCGAACGGCATGCTCGTCTCGCCATTAATTCCAATAACTAAAAAAAATCTATTTCTGTTGTTGTATTTATTTAAGTTAGACCGGTCTGTAAACAACATGCATAAGAGGGTGAAGCACTCACGATAGGTGTACATAAATACATAAATATCACACCTTGTTCCCAGTTGTGGTAGGCAGAGATGCAACCAAAACACCCACGTTTCACCTTACGTGTTCTGTTCCACGATGTGATAACGATTCGAACCCAAAACTTGAATGAAATCGTACTGTAGTACAACTACAACCGAGATTACGCTTCAATTCGCTTTATTCTTGCAAATATTTTGTTGCGTTGTGTTAATAGTCACTAAAACTAACTAAAAACCTGGTTTTGATTTGCTCGCAGTCTGCATACACCCTGTATTAATAACATTTAAATAACGTTCTGAATATTATTAATTTCTCGCTCTAAGCTGCAGATTGAAAATAAATTACGATTGTAATACAATAAGAATAAATAAATCCTATACAAGTATTAAACGCTTGAAAATACAATTATCTTTTAATTTAATTGCGCTACAGTCTATGTAGGATTTGGTCAGGTATCAAAAACTCTTCTGATTCAATTATAACGCCCACTGTTCATAATGCCTTATTTAGAATTATAGAAACTAAACGAATTAGCAGAACTAAAATGAGTTTCAAATAGCAAATATCATTTTGAAATAAAAATATTATTAAAAGTTGTGCGGGCGTTGTGTTTAATATATTACAAATAGTTTCCTCCCAGGCTCATTTTTTAAATATTTTATGACGTATTTCTGTGCAACAGCAAATTTTTGAAACAGCGATAGTTGTGTGCGCCCGACTCGTCTTTTTCTTATTTTGTAGGTTTGGTAAACGAGCAAACAGGTCACTTAGTGGTAAGTGATTATTGTCGCCCATGAAGATCCAGAATGTTTGGATCTTTGACTGCAGGCCCATCAAATCCAAGCGCGGTTCCACCGTAGTGGGCACGATGGACATACCCACAACCCTAACAGACTTATGACGTCACACTTCCACTCTATATTGAGATCGATAGACTGATAATATTATATTAAATGCCATAATATCATCAATATACTAAAATCGCAGAGTTGAATCTTCATTGGGTATTATGATCATGAGCCAGATCATACACAAACTCCCACTTTGTTGCTTTTGGGGTTGCCATGCCCACAATAATTTAAACGCTGGATCCGCCCTTGATAACATCGGGAGCGGGAAGAAAAAGAATGGGACCTCTTACCAAGGGGGTATTGAGCATTTGACAATATCACTCACATAACAAAGACGAGACAGCTAAGCGCTCTCTTCACGTCGATCCCCTGTGGGATATTGGTGCCGCCCTAGAGGAGCCGTGATTCATGCTGAGTCATGGCTGACAAAAGCGTGTCTCTCCCATTTCCGAAAAACCTCTCGATCTTGCAAATATGGTGCATTTCGGGCTCAGCCTTTTCGATATCGAGTAATTGGGTATAATTTTGCCCATCTGTGAACTTCAGTTGTATCTTGCTGAAGGATAACTTCACAGCATTGTCTTGAGGGGTATTCTTGTAACTTATATTTAGCCAGCAGTGTGCAAGAAACTAGAACTAAGATATAAATAAAATCATGCAGCATTTTTTTTCTATTTAATATCATAATCAAAACAGAAAGATACAAAACAAATAGATTATAATATAGTCTCTCGAACCTGATTCGGTTTGACCGTTGAGGTGGTATGAGACTCATTCAGGAACATACAGCTTAAACAATAACATAATTTTACTTCTACACGTGAATAAATCCTTTTGTCAAATTCATCTCATGGTTGTCTGTAAGACATTGCCTTTGAGCGATGAGACCGCCAATTGTACTTTTTATGTATGTGATTTCTAATTGTATTTGTTTCTATTTTATGTATGCAATAAACAATTTATAAAAAAATAAAATTACACGAAAAAAGAAATGCAACTACGCGAAACTGAATAACCTCTAACTAAACAGAAAAGTAAAAATGAAAATAGCTGTCTATATTAAAATGAAAGCGAGTCAGTAGTAACAGGTTGTATTTCAATTTATTTTTAACTGTTGTAGTTGGGATCTGTAAACGAATACCTATAACTGCTGGAAATTAATTTCGCGCAGTATTTATTTAAACCAATGCATTTTTTAAGTATTACAGTAATTCTCTTTCCTATGAACTGTTATTACGGTTTTTGTACAGAGTTAATGAATTAAAATTCCGATAATTGAAATAAATCCGCTTAAAATTATCTCTTTTCTGTAGTAAAATATGATTTTGCATAAAAACTGTTCACTAAACAAATTATTTTATCTGATATTATAATGTAAAATGTTTTCTGCATTTTTATAGATAGGAAGTAATCTAACATAAATGTAATATGTGTTAATAATTTTTAAACAATTTATTGTATACTACACAGGATATTACTTTACAAAATAACACTTTCTTCAATGTATTAAGGAAAGCGTTCTTTTAAATACGTTTTCTTGTGAAACGCATAAATTACCGTGTTAATGAGCTTGTGAGGTTAAAACATGTAGAGACGATTAATTGCTTATTATAAACACATTTTTATAATGTTTAGTATAAATAATAATTAATGTTAGTTAAGTTAAGCACGGGCACAATATTTGACTTGGTGTTATTAACCATAAGTGCGTGGTGGCCTGTTGTTAAACGGACTAGACGCGGCTGCCAACAGGTTCACGGTGGTCGCGGGTTCGAATCCCAGGGCACACCTCTGACTTTTCGGAGTCATGTGTGTATTGATAGTCAATCACCATGCACTAAAACGGTGAAGGAAAACATCGTGAGGAAACCTGCATACCATAGCGATTTATAAGAATTTCTATGGTATGTAAGTCCGCCAACCCGCACTAGGCCAGCGTGGTGGACTATATGACCTAACCACTCTCAATCGTTCTCTCGATTTTAGAGGAGGCCCGTGCCCTGCAGTGGGACGTATATGGGCTGATACAGTACAGTACAGTACAGTTATAAACTTTTGTAAATGAGTGATATTTTATTTGAGGCCTGAGACAGGAGATATAGGGAGTGTGATCTATAGCAATATTTTTTGATAGATCATTAAAAATTAGCATATTACGATCTTATGCCGTCTGATGCCATTTAATATTCTGCCTGGACGGCATTTGCTCTTACCATCAGGTACAGTGTCGCGACGATGCAGGGACGTTTAAAAAAGCCTTTGTTTAGTAGAAGTCGCTCCTCACAGATCTTGGACGAGTGAAAGAGAGAGAAACTATGATTGTACTATGAATATATAGAGAAAAAAGTATTTATATGAACTACTAATTATAATCAATTATTATAAATAATATATAAACTGATCTGAATTAAATTAGTTTGCAACTCCTGTCATCATTGTGTTGCAAACTTGTTTTGAAACAAGCAACGCTAGAGTTTCTTGCCCGTTCTTCTCTGGCGTAAACAGCCTTACAAAATGGCTGGTGGAGAAAAGGAAGTGAATCTAAATAATGTATAATATTTTAGAGATTCTGTAAACTATTAATTAGTAAATTTCTGGTGATAGGTCGCTCATGTGTGGAAGGCCGCCTGGGCGGATATCAACCTCAATGTCAATTTTCCCGTCAAACAGCAGTAAAAATGCACTGCTGTGCTCTAGTTTGTAGGATATTGTAGCCAGAGTAACTGGACATATTGAAACTTACAATCTCATGAGGTTAGCGGGCGCATTGGAACGCCAAGTATTGCTTTGTAATGCATAGTGTTGTTTGGATGACCGGACGTATCGCTTACCATCACGCGACTGACATGGTCGTCTCGCCATTTACCGCAACAAAGAAAGTACTTTTTATTTCTGGGGGCGCGGCCGAGCCCCCTCCAAGTCGAGCTATAGGCCGTAACATCCTTTTCTCGAAGCAATTCAGACCATTTTCAACCCCCTATAACTTCGTTGTGGCTAAAGCATGAAGCCTGAATTTTCAGTTACTAAGCAGGCATTGTGTAAACTGTTAGCAGAACTAAAATGAAACTCATTTATAATAATATAATAGCAAATATCATTTTGAAATAAAAATATTATTAAAAGTTGTGCGGGCGTTGTGTTTAATATATTAGAAATAGTTTCCTCCCAGGCTCATTTTTTAAATATTTTATGACGTATTTCTGTGCAACAGCAAATTTTTGAAACAGCGATATTTGTGTGCGCCCGACTCGTCTTTTTCTTATTTTGTAGGTTTGGTAAACGAGCAAACAGGTCACTTAGTGGTATGTGATTATTGTCGCCCATGAAGATCCAGAATGTTTGGATCTTTGACTGCAGGCCAATCAAATCCAAGCGCGGTTCCACCGTAGTGGGCACGATGGGCATACCCACAACCCTAACAGACTTATGACGTCACACTTCCACTCTATATTGAGATCGATAGACTGATAATATTATATTAAATGCCATAATATCATCAATATACTAAAATCGCAGAGTTGAATCTTCATTGGGTATTACGATCATGAGCCAGATCATACACAAACTCCCACTTTGTTGCTTTTGGGGTTGCCATGCCCACAATAATTTAAACGCTGGATCCGCCCTTGATAACATCGGTAGCGGGAAGAAAAAGAATGGGACCTCTTACCAAGGGGGTATTGAGCATTTGACAATATCACTCACATAACAAAGACGAGACAGCTAAGCGCTCTCTTCACGTCGATCCCCTGTGGGATATTGGTGCCGCCCTAGAGGAGCCGTGATTCATGCTGAGTCATGGCTGACAAAAGCGTGTCTCTCCCATTTTAGAAAAAACCTCTCGTAGTGATCCTTGCAAATATGGTGCATTTCGGGCTCAGCCTTTTCGATATCGAGTAATTGGGTATATCTTGCTGAAGGATAACTTCACAGCATTGTCTTGAGGGGTATTCTTGTAACTTATATTTAGCCAGCAGTGTGCAAGAAACTAGAACTAAGATATAAATAAAATCATGCAGCATTTTTTTTCTATTTAATATCATAATCAAAACAGAAAGATACAAAACAAATAGATTATAATATAGTCTCTCGAACCTGATTCGGTTTGACCGTTGAGGTGCCATGAGACTCATTCAGGAACATACAGCTTAAACAATAACATAATTTTACTTCTACACGTGAATAAATCCTTTTGTCAAATTCATCTCATGGTTGTCTGTAAGACATTGCCTTTGAGCGATGAGACCGCCAATTGTACTTTTTATGTATGTGATTTCTAATTGTATTTGTTTCTATTTTATGTATGCAATAAACAATTTATAAAAAAATAAAATTACACGAAAAAAGAAATACAACTACGCGAAACTGAATAACCTGTGTTTTAAAGTAGGTGTCTTCCCCAACTCGTTAAAAAAATCTTTAATTACCCCCGTGTTTAAGGGTGGGGCTAAGGAAGACATAAACAACTATAGGCCTATATCGGTTCTACCGGCTTTATCTAAAATATTAGAAAAACTATTAAATTCTAGACTCTTACAATATATTAATAAACATAATTTATTGTCACCTTACCAGTTTGGCTTCAGACAAGGTGTTTCTACAGAGGACGCGGTAATATCCCTAAGTTCTACAATTACCGAACAACTTGACAAGGGTCATAAATGCCTAACTATCTTTTTAGATCTAAAGAAAGCCTTTGATACTGTTTGTGTGCCCATTCTCCAACACAAGTTACAGAAAATTGGAATTAGAGATATTCAATTAGATATCTTCAAAGACTATCTTTCAAGTAGAACTCAGAAAGTAAAAATAAGTGAGCATGTAAGTGATGAAGTAGAGATTACTTTTGGGGTTCCCCAGGGCAGCATCCTTGGGCCGACATTATTTTTAATCTATATTAACGATCTATGCAACATGGCTATTCCACATGCAAAAATCTTTTCCTATGCCGATGACACTGCCATCGTGTTTTATGGCTCATCTTGGAAAGCTATTAAAAGCAGTGCCGAAAATGTTATGACCCAGGTTGCAAAGTGGCTTACAAATAACCTCCTCACTTTAAACATAAATAAAACAAACTACATTAGTTTCAGCATACACAACCGCACTCAACCTGATACAGACTTTAATGTCAAAATACATTACCAAACTTGCGCCACTGAAAACCAATGCACCTGTCCCATTTTAACAAAAGTCAATCAAACGAAATATCTAGGCGTTATAATTGACCAGAGGTTATCCTGGTACCCTCAAGTTGAGGTGGTTTCAATGAGAATAAGAAAATTCAATTGGATGTTCTCTACACTTAGACATGTCGTACCGCAGAATAAATCTAGCCCAAATACCCTCCTAAATAGGATATATATTGCATTAGTCCAATCCGTTATAATATATTGTATACCGGTATGGGGGGAAGCGTTAAAAACGCGATTCCTGGAAGTTGAGCGGGCCCAAAGAGGTTTGCTTAAAATCATGTACTTTAAGAAGCGCCTTTATCCTACGGAAAACTTATATCAAATCAGTGACCTAATGTCAGTTCGAAAACTATACATACTACAAACTATTCTGAAACTTCATAAGTCACTTACCTTCAGTCCTGTTGACTCCTCAAAAAGAAGAAGGAAACCGGACGTTGTACCTGTCCCTAAAACTAAAACCGCTTTCGCCAACATCCAGTTTAAAAAACGTTCGGCGCAACTTTATAATAAAATAAACAAAGAGATAAATCTATATATTAAAACTTACCGTGACTGTAAATGTGATTTAACTACTTGGCTAAAACAATTAAATTATAAAGAGACCGAGTCCATCCTATAAAATATGAGTTTATTTTAATAACATGAATTCACACACACGCACACGCACACGCACACACACATACACACCCACACATACACACACGCATACTTATTCGCGCGTGCTCACTTACAAGAGCATTCGCGCGTTTGCACAATACCTTGCGCGATTACTTTTATATCTCTGTATCAAGTTATGGAAGAGCGTAGGCTCCTAACACAGGCATTTATATGCCTAAAAGGAGACTACCACACCTAGACAATAAGATGAAATGTTTGTAAAAGTAATAAAGATATTTTTATTTTTTTTTATTAAATAACACCCCACAGTCACATACATAGTCCTGACCCCACATTAAGATCGAGTCTTGTGTCGTGGGTATCAGGAATTACGAGAGACTTTTCGGTCTCACAAACACCCAGACCCGGAAGAAATATTTGTGGGCCGGACAAACATTTCTCTCGGTGCGAGGATCGAACCCGCGGCCTCTCGTTTCACAGGTGGCGTATAACCAACTGCGCTACGGAGGCTGTCAAGATGTTAATTGTTTTCATGGATGACAAATGTTAACGGCATGAATCTACTACGGTACATTATTTGTGAAGTTATAGATGCGATGTCAATTTTGAACGAGAAAGGAATCTGAGGGTTAAGAGAAAACTTCCAGATATCTCACACTCCGATGTAGTGATAGCGAAGCTCTTTTTCTAATTCAGTTTCACAATATGACAATGCTAGCGCCTCTGTTGATCGGGCAATATTCAAGCCGTAGTCACAATTTGCTACGACAGCTACGACGCCTACGGCGTAGCTCTACGATTTTATGGCAAGAATCATTGGTTGAAAAATTAAAAAATCGCTTATATCATTTTTACAAAAAAAAAAATAGAACTACCACGCAGTTGACTGGGAGGCAGACAAGATGAGGGTCGATCATTAATTTTTCATTTTTTTTCCCAATATGTTAAATTGAGTTGTAGTAAATAAAATAGTAATTAAGCGTGTTGGCCTATTGGTAAACGGACTAAACGCGGCTGCCAAAATGTACACAGTGGTCGCGGGTTCGAATCCCAGGACACACCTCTGACTTTTCGTAGTCATGTGTGTATTGATAGTCAATCCCCGCGTTAAAGCGGTGAAGGAAAATATAGTGATGAACCCTGCATACCATAGCAATTTGTATGGTATGTAAAGTCCGGCGACCCACACTAGACCAGCGCGGTTGAGGCCCTGCAGTGAGACGTATATTGGCTGATAGATAGTAACTAAAACAAACAATTGGCAATACGAAAACAATACACAAAGGGGACAGATAATTTGTATTAGGGTTAATTATATTAAAACGCGCCGTGGTGTCGGGCTAATTGTGCTGTAGAGTTTACGAGCGTTTTTTATTATATTGCGAAAGTCACGCAATGATAAATATCCAATGTGGTTCAATGCCGAGGGCAGGCCTTGAATGCTGGCTATTTGGACTGGAAATAACTAGTTTTATTTTATATCACGGAAAAGTTACTTCATTGCACGGGACGATGAGTGCAATATAAATAGGTATACACAATGTTTACACAGGATTGCTTTTCGGAATCATGTGTGTATTGATAGTCAATCACTACGCACTAAAACGGTGAAAGAAAACATCGTGAGGAAACCTGCATACCATAGCGATTTTTAAAATTTCTATGGTATGTAATTCCGCCAACCCGCACTAGGCCAGCATGGTGGACTATATGGCCTAACCACTCTCAATCGTACTCTCGATTGTAGAGGAGGCCCGTGCCCTGCAGTGGGATGTATATGATGATTCGGGCATAGTGATATTGGTTTCTATTTATTATTAGCCTGGAGTCAGGAATTTGTGCCCGATAGTGCGTTAGGCTCGCACCCTGCCACATAGTGGGATGAAACAGACAAGGCGATAATACTAATTGTACCGATGCGATGGCTAGTGTACACAGAATGAACTCTAATTTAGACACCCTCCGTAGCAGGGTTGGTTAGACGCTGCTTGTGAAATGAGGTCGCGGGTTCGATCTCCGTACTGAAACAAATGTTTGTATGATGTGTATACTGTATATGTTTTAATTTTGGGTGTTTGTAATACCGAAACATTTTTTACAAGATTGGATTTTAATGTCGAATTAGGATTATGAACTTGACTATGTCTACGACTGTTGGGATTATGTGTAAAAAAAACTCTAAATTCGATACTTATGTGATTCATATCGCGCGCAAGTCTAAACTTTGTATTTTTTTATAACCTGTGTGATAACGTCACGAGCATTTTGTCGAAGTCTTTACAAGCTCCCGTTTAGTAAAATAACGCATGTTCGGTTTAGCCAATTGCGCACGGCTCAACATCTTAAGCATACGACCGTGTCGCGAAAACATGTTAGTAACAAGGCTCTTAGCCAATTTCCTCGGCAAAGATCAAACAATTTCCTCTAAGAGCAATGCCTAAAGTCAAAGCACGCGAATGGAAAAAAATGAATATTTCTTTAGCAAAAATGAAACCAATAAAATATTGAACCGAGCATCGGATTTGATCGGGATTACTTCGTTCAACTGTGTTTGAATGGTTTATTTTAATAGTCTTAGGTCAGGTTCGATGATTTGCTACGACGGTTTTATTTACTTTATAATAATAAGGAAACGGTTTGTTTTTTGATGGGGTTACAGCTCAGTCTTATTAAGAATTAATTTAAATATAGCACATTTAGTAAGTCTGTGATACCACTTTATTTAAGTGAGGTAGGATGGTTGTCTGTCTGAAATTGTCTTCTTTTTAATTTAAATTTGCGAGACGAGCAAGCCGTTCGCCTGATGGTAAGCGATACGACCGCTCATAAACAGTAGCAACATTCCACTGCGCTCGCCATCCTGAGACATAAGATGTTAAGTCTCAATATGTCCAGTAGTTGCTCTGGCTACAATGTCCTTCTATCCGAAACACAACAGTGCATTTAAGCAGTGTTGTTTCATGGGAGAAATAGACATTGCGGTGGTACCTACCCAGATGGCCTCTCCCATATGAGAGACCTACCAACAGTAGAAATACCAAACAACGCCTTGAATTACAAACCAGTTAATTATGAATGATAGCGCGATTGTCGCGGCCATGTTATTCATACTTACTGTACTGAAGGGCATCCTTAGTTTTTAAATCGATGTCTTTAGACCACAAGTTTGAGTTAGATCCTTGTGTAGGTTTGTCATCAACTTTTTGACAGCCTCCGTGGTGCTGTTGGTTAGACGCTGGCTGTGAAAACAAATATTTGTATGATCTACAAGTATTTGTTTCGCGTCTGGGTGTTTGTGAGACCAAAAAGTCTCTTGTACTCCCTGATACCCACGAGAAAAGACTCGATCTTAGTGTGGGGTCAGGATTATGTATGTAATTGTTGGGTGTATTTATAACAACTATTCACATTAGACAAGCAAAAATTACAGCAAAATTCAGCCTTAATTACACAACAGTAATTTACGACGGCCAACTGCTATTTAAAAAACGTGACAAATGAAAGGCGAACTGTGCACGCAGCGTATAAAATATAAACGGATTTATAGAGCCGTCGTATTGTAGTCCATAACAGCGTCGATTCTCATGAGTTCATTAACTTAATTATCCACAAATAAAAACATTAAACGCACCTTTTAGTTCGAAATGGAATGTTATAATAATTCATTACTGGTGATCTTTCTTAAGTGAGAGGCCGCCTGGGACCACCACAATGTATATTTCTCCCGCCAAATATCATAGTAAATGAACTGATTTTGCTTGATGCTTTGTAAATGTGTTGTTTGGTTTGCTACCATTCATCTGCGGTCGTACCATCAGCTCAGGTATCGTTATTCAAAGCAATAAAAAAAAACTTGGGTATGAAAATATATTGCGACTAATTTGCTCTGATTCAGATGTTTGCGCGTAATTTAAATAATCAGAGTGACTTGGTTACTTCTTGCCTATCGAATATTTATGCTAGAATGCCGAAAAGTCTCTCGTAGTTTTCGAAATCTACGTCATAAGACTTACTTGATCTTTATGTCGCATCCGGACTGTATATGTATATAACTATTGGGTGTATTAATTAATTAATTTTTGTACACTATGATGGAGTTGTCATTATCGCGTACTTTTATCGGTATACGTGTGGATAAAAATACTTTACCATTAAATACAGGATTTAAATAAATGTAAAAATTAACAATAAAGTTGCTACTCCATAAAGTTATTTGATTGTTCACGCTATTTATTGTTAAGTACCCTTGGAAACAACAGAAAAATATCATTATTTTATTCAATACTTCATAATGTTTTCGCTTTGATTTACTAACACTTGTTTATTATTACCAAATAAACATACCACTCTTACATAATTATTTTAAATTAGTAGGTTTATTTCAAATTCAATATCGACTTTTTTTTTTTTTTTTTTTTTTTTATTAATGGCAACTAGTTCTCTAAGACTATTACTGCCAGTGTCAAGTGACGCATTCATGTCATATTTGAAAAAAAATAAAAAAGTAAATAAAACATTTAAAATTTTAATCATAAAATAATATAATTTCAAATCGTATCAAAAGCATTGTTAATTGATAACTGACTGTGTAATTGACGCAAAATGACGTTACCGATACTGATGACAATTGTGATGATAATAAATAGAAATAAACATGCAGGTTAGTACCTAAATGTAATTATAATTTTATATTATGTATTATTAAAAATGAAATTAGTGCTTTTAGGCTGGGTTTGTTTTTCAGGCTGAGGATGGTTGCAATATTACAAGGAAGAGGAGCTTTATATTTAATTAGCAAGTCATATAACGAAGGAGATGAATAACGGGTACAGTCGAAAACAATATGACTCACGGATCCCTCACCAAGACCACACTCACACAAAGAAGAATCCCTCACGTGCAACTTTGCTAGATGTACCGGCGCTGAACAATGACCAATTCTTAATCGAGAGATGGTGGCTGAAATATGCTTGCTGAGATGCAATTTGGTGAACCATGGTCTCATAGAAATTTCTGATTGTATATTGAAGAGATGAGCACCTTTAAAATTACTTGAATGGCTCCAATTTGCATTCCATGCTGTCTCCAAGTGATTTTTTGCTAGGGGAACCAAGTCATGTGAATAAACAGAAAAACAATCCTCATTACCATAGTTAACAGCATATTTAGCTAATTGATCTACATACTCATTACCAGTTATTCCTCTATGGCTAGGTATCCAGACGATTGTAATTTGAAGGTGTTCCTCATTACATAATTTAATTTGATGTTTTATTTGTAGTATAATTGGAGATATACAGTTTTTGTTAAAAGGATTAGTTAAAAGAGCCTGGATACTACTTTTACAGTCTGAAAATATGATAGATTTTGTAATTTTGTGCTGGCTAATGTACATGATACATTTCAAAATTGCTAAACATTCTCCTGTAAATACTGTGCAATAATGTGGGATCTTATGAGTACTTGATATGTTGGCATCTTGGTGAAAAAAAGCGACACCTACACAGCTATCCTCGTTCAATTTAGAGGCATCGGTGTAAAACACTTCAGCATTAGGCCAACGTTCATCAATAATGCTTTTTAACTTCGTATCGGGTTTAGGGGTATGTTTATCAATTCCAAGAGATAATTCTACTTTAGGGAGTAAAATTAAAGATGAGTAATCTAAACAATACATGGGGTGAATTTGGAATTTCTTAATAGCAACAGAAAGTGTCATTTGTCTTTATAGCTTTCAATTAGGCAAGGTAAAGATTTATGTGCCCAGTATGGTTTAGTATCAATATAGCTGTTAAGTAAACTAAGTTTAGACATAAGAGGGTGTGTTGCATATTGGCAAATTTTGTAGATATATCTGTCAGACAGATATTGTCGTCTCATATTAAGGGGTGGATCAGCACATTCCACCTGTAAGGCGTTTGTAGGTGAGCTCTTCATTGCACCAACCACTATTCTTAGAGCCTTATTTTGCATCAACTCCAACTTTTTTAATGCACCCTTATTGCATGGCACAAGTAAATAGGAGCCAAAGTCTAAATGACTTCTTACAATGGCATTATAAATTAACCTTAAAGTGTATGGGTGAGCACCCCACCAGACCCCTCTCAGGCACCGCATGATATTAACATTTCTCTCACATTTATTTAAGGTGTGTGCTATATGTGCTTTACCATTCATTCTACTATCAAATATTTTCCCAAGAAATTTAACCTCCTTCTTTACAGGTATCATCAATCCATTGCATTCAATTTGTATATTAGGGACATTACGTTTTCTAGAAAAAATAACTACTACACTCTTAGAGGGTGATAAGCAAAGGGAATAATCAGTAAGCCATGAGGACAAAACAGCCATGCTATTCTCTATTTGATCTTTTGCTTGACTAATAGACTGATGAGTTGAATAAATAAGAAGGTCATCAGCATACTGTAAGACATTGCACACATTTGATATGTTACAATCCATATCAGCAGTGTACACGTCGTACAGCAATGGGCTGAAAACCGATCCTTGAGGCAGACCCTTCCATACAGTTCTTGTAGTCACCTGGATGCCTGGATGTCTCAATGATATAGTTCTACCAGATAAAAGGTTGAAAATGAAATCTGTCATCTTTTTAGGAATCCTTAGCTGAACCAATTTGTTCCTAAGGACCAAAAGATTGACATTATCATATGCCGCTGAAACATCAAGGAAACCAGCCACAACTGATTCATTGTTACTAAATGCTAATTGGATATCAGTCGTAAAAATAGCGTGGCTGTCAGCTATACTTCGTCCTTTCCTAAAGCCAAACTGAGTGTCAGCTAACAAAGAGTGATGCTCGAGAAACCATTCCATTCTATTTTTAATCAGGTGTTCAACCACTTTTGGAATAGTAGAGGAAAGTGCAATAGGCCGATATGCATTTGAATCAGTGGGCTCCTTGCCTGATTTAAGTAAGGGAATAATAATTTGATGTTTCCAGTCTGCTGGTATGTTACCCGAATCAATAACCAAATTAATTATTTTTAAGAAGTAGATTAATGAATTTACTTTTAATTTTACCAAAAAAGAATAGGGTATACCATCAGATCCAGGGGCAGAGTCCCCACAACGATCTAGCACTAACAATAGCTCTTGCAAATTAAAAGGTGAATCTAACGATGAAGGATGATCCTGAACTTCAAAACTATATTGATAGGGTATTTGGGAATGGTTAGGAACTGAAGGGGGCGCTAATCTATTCAGAAAGTCGTCCACCCACTCAGTGGAGTAGGAAGTAACCAATTGCACCTTTTGCGACATCCTATAACACTTAATCTTATTCCACATTAGTGATGATGGGGTTTCAGGGGATATGGAAGCGCAGAATTTACGCCACCCTTGAATTTTTTTCTTTTTTAAAAATCTTTTGGTAGAAGCATCTACATTACGATAGTTTAGGAAGTTCTCTAAGGTAACGATAGTGTGACATCTTTTCTCAGCCCTATTTCTTCTCTTTATCATCTCTGTGCATTCTGAATCCCACCAAGGGGGAGACGGAATTTTACCTAAGGAAGTATTCTTCTTCTTAAATGATGCCTCTGCTGAAGAAATAATTAGTTCTTTAAAATAATTACAACAATCTTTGAGATTTATTTGGTTGGGTTCTGGAAGGAGACAGATTTTTTGATCTACCAGAGTGGCATATGCTTCCCATTTAGTTTTATCTAAGATGTATGGCAGCAATGGGGGAAGAATATTTGATTTTATATTTTGGGAAGGGAATGTAACTAGGATGGGAAAATGGTCAGAACCATGGGTGTATGGGAGACGGGACCAGGATAACTGGCTGGCTAGGCAGGGGGAACAGAAAGACAAATCAACAAAACTAGGTTGTATATTAGGGGAGGTATGACGAGTCGGGGAGCCATCATTTAGTACACACAGATCAAATTCATCCAGGATGTCTAAGATTCTTACACTGAAGGCATCATTATTATGAGCACCCCAGATTTGATTGTGGCAATTAAAATCTCCCATTAGCACCACGGGAGGGGGGACGGAAGACAAAACATTATGCAATATGGGAATAACAGAGTTATCCCTTTTAGAAATATATACAGAAAGGAAAGAAATATTATTAAAACGAATACCTACACACTGAATGAGATTATTATTGTATCTAATAGGAATTAAGTGAAAACTTAAATTATTTTTAATTATGAGAGCAGTACCACCCCAGCCATCAATTCTGTCATGACGTAGTACAGTATAACCTGACATTCGAAAAATCTGGTTGGGTTTTAACCAGGTCTCGGAAATAGCACTAATAAAGGGTTTATGTTTATTTAAAAGGAAAGATAAATAGGTTTTGTTTTTATTTATGCTTCTACAATTCCACTGAAGTACTAGATCCATTTTTTAGAATATTAAAAATTGAGAGAGTTAGAGTCTGTATAATATTGCAGGCGACGTTGTTCGGTAGTTTGGAATCGGTAATAACTTTAATTAAGGATGATATTAAATTATGAATTGCGTCTGGTGATATAATTTCTGACGGGACTTGCTTTTTATCATTGTCTGAAATATTTTGAGTATTTCTAATAGCACAGCCATTTTCTGGGGAAGGTATTTCAAATGACTGTATCAATGCTCTGTGGGCTTTTTGATGATCTAAATGTGGGGTAGGAGGTCTTGACGGAGGTTTAAGAGAAACCGTTTTACGATAAGATGAAGAAACTGCTTGTTGGGTAAAAGTTCCATGAGATACAGCAGAGGGATGTTGGAGGGGTAAATGCGGAGTGGTCGATACTACCTCAGCAAACGACTTTTTTACTAGTGGGAATTTTAAACTAGCCTCTTGATAAGACACATTGTGAGTAGACATAAAGTGTTTTATGTTGGCTTGCCTAGCGTGTTCCGGACAATTTCTATTGGTAGAAAAATGCTGCCCAGAACAAAAAATGCAGACAGCCTGGGATTCCTCCACCGTGCATGATTCCCCTGAGTGACTGTCTGTACATTTGTAACACCTTAATTTGGATCTGCATTGTTGGCGTGTATGTCCAAATCTACAGCAGGCAAAGCATTGTATTGTTGGGAATATGTAATTTTCTACCGGTAATAAGGTGAAACAGCAGTAAACTTCTTTGGGTAGTATTTGCCCATCAAAAGTAAGAACAACGGTTTGTGTTGGAATCCATTTTTGACCGTCTGAAGAAGATGTTTTCCTACTTAGTCTACGCGTTTTAATAATTTTACCTGTGTTGGAAGGAAGTTTAACCAGTTCAACAATTTCCTCATGTGTCATCTCAACCGGTATTCCCCTAACCAAGCCCATTCGCGAGATGTTATGGGAGGGGATATAAACTTTATAATTATTTTGGGAAAAAATTACGTTCTGGATGAATTGATTGGCCAACTCTCCAGTTTGGAATGACACTGAGAGTCTATTACGTCCGATTTTTTTGATGCCATCCTGTAAAACATTGGTGAGTTTATGTTTATATAGAAAAGCACCAAATTTGATAGGATGTAAAGTGGTACCATCTGCTGGAGAAACCTCATTTAATTCGACATAGACGATGAAGGGTCCAGTATCCTCTCTGGAGTATAAGGTCCTTATTAATGTATTGGGTTGCGCTGGCGAAGAATCCATGACGGAAGAGCTCGACATTGGTAAATTAGATGGGGGCTTATCTACGACCGACAGTGTGGTTGAGGTATTGTCCGTGCGATTAGGTAGAATGTTTTGCATATTATGCAATACTTTGTTCAAAGGTATTTTTTTATTCTTTAAAATGGGTCTTATTCTTTTGTTTCGTAGTAAACTAGCTTTTGGTGATTTAGTATTCAAAAAGTTGGGGGCTGCAGAGCTATCAGAGGGTACAGGAGACGTAATAGGGGTAAATGCTGGTGTAGTCGAGCTAGCATTTTGAATAGTGCTCGTCATTGTTTGTACATCATTATAACCAATGTCTGGTGGAGGGTCGGGATCCGGGCTAATATCATGTACATCCATCTCCATCTTTTTGTTTTTTATTTATTATTTTTTATATAAAAAAAGATTATTAGTAAATAAATAAATATGTTTTTTTTTTCAATTTTAACACTAAACAAACAGTGGACAAACACGTACCAATCAACAGAACACCACACAAACAAAACTTACCACCTTATGAGAAGAAAAAAGAAAAAAGAGAAAATACAATACACACTAATGAAAACTTATAATTATTTATTTATTATTTACACAAATAAAACACAATCACCACAAATTAGAATCAGTAACGGGATAAATATATTTTATATTGATTTTAGTATCGACATAACCTCAAAAACATGAATGTCACACCGACCGCAGCCTATCGAATCGAATATCGACTTGTGACGTCACTCGAACAGAAGGATTGTGGCGAAGGCCTATTGATGACGTCTTGTCACCGCTTCATCGCTTCTCACGCTCCACTAACCTTGCGAAGACCGAGAATTGTATTCTTTCCCTCGATAAAATAAAAATATCTAAAAGAAATATTTTCAAGGCGAACTCCGTCTAAAAGCTAGGAAATAAGGGCACGTGTCACCTAAACTATATTAGCACGACAACATTCGCTTCAGCTCGTTTAGTTGGCTTTGATGAAGGATTTGCTAGCTGAAAGCTTTTGTTAAATTTTTCTTGAAGAATTCCCTTTTAAAATAAACAGAAGAGTGGCTCGGCGGAAGCGCAGTGAATTGCAGCGAGAAATTGTAAAAAATGTTAGATCACAGTTTTTCAGCGAGGCCTTTAGAAATGCAACGAACGGGGTGCTTATGTACATCTAACTTTTGAGCGCACAGATCTTCAATTCAAGGAGCTGAAATAGAAGTGAAGTTGCGCGTCAATACTAGTGTACTGAAACTTATGAGCGAGATGTCTGAGCGCAGAGCGAATCCAAAATACTGCATAGGAATTTGTGAGCGACTATGCTCGTGCTAAGTGGAGCAAGAACGACGGAGATAATGGATTTAACATTTATCGCGTAATATGTTACACTAGTTAAAGCCTTCGGTTCCCCTCGCATGATTAGTTTTGGGTGCTCCAATATCCTATAGATTTCGAAAATAAAAATATAGTTGGTATACCGAACATTCAAATAATGTTTAACTTTTAAACGAGCATTCTAGAAACCGTTTTAATATTTTTTTTATATCGTGATTCAAAACCACTTGGGAGTTACATTTTGTTCTTTATTTCAATAATATTTTGCACAGTTACAAATAACTTTCGATCATAAGGTGGGCTAGATTTATTTTGAGAATGAAAAGTAGTCTAGTTTGCGTCTTTCAATGTACCTACCCACGTAAGACCCTTGAAAATTGATTCTGCTATTCCGGGGTCAGGTCAGACGGGTAGACACGGTAGATACAAAACCTAAAATAGGCGACTGGGTAATTACCTACACTCGCAAAAGTAGTTCGGATAAATGCGGGTTGTAATCATTGGTTATTTAATCTTATTAATACGTTATTATTGACATGAAAACATACGAGGCACATGTAAGAATATTTCATCATCATCATCATCATATCAGCCACAGGAAGTCCACTGCTGAACATAGGCCTCCCCCAATGATCTCCACAATGACTTGTTGGAAGCGGCCTGCATCCAGCGACTTCCTGCGACCTTAGTCAGATCGTCCGTCCACCTTGTAGGCGGGCGTCCGACACTTCGCTTGCCTGTACGTGGCCTCCACTCGAGAACCTTTCGGCCCCAACGGCCATCGATATATTAAGAATATTTAGTACGCTCCAAATAGAAAATACACCTTGTCTACTCGAAACGGGTTCTAAAAAAGCTGACGACGAATTGCGATAAAGATTGCAAGGGTTACTATGACGGGATTTCGATAATTATGTATGGTAGGGGATATCGGGCTTAATTTTTTTATTGCTATAAATGTAGAGTATGCCGTCCGCCTGATGGTAAGCGATACAACTACTCATGAACAGTAGCAAAACCAAACAGCACTTTGAATTACAAAGCAATGCATAGCATTCCACTGCGCTCGCCATCCTGAGAAACATGTTAACTCTTAATATGTCCAGAAGTTACTCTGGCTACATTGTCCTTAAATCCAAAAGATAATGCATAATTTATATTTAGATATATTTTTATTATTATTTATATAGTACTGACCCCACATTAACATCGAGTCTCAAGCCGTAGGAATCAGAAACTACCAGAGTCTTTCCAGTCTCACAAACACCCAGACCCGAAACAAATACCTGTGGTCCACACAAATATTTCTCTCGGTGCGGGGATCGAACCCGCGGCCTCTCGTTTCACAGGCGGCGTCTAAATTACTGCGCCTCGAAGGTGTTCGCTCTCATATAACATGTGGCTTAATTTATCATGCCGAGGCGATGAATACAATTTAGATTTAACAAAATCGCAGTAATACAGCCCCGAACAGTAATATAAAATATGTCTCCTGTCATAGGCATAAGAAAAACAGACTTAACACAAAATATTCATTTACTGTAGGTACCGAGATCGATTTTTCATTTTTTTTTGTTTGCCATCGGCAGTTGTTACAATATAACATGATCATTGTACATAATATAATCTATCTATCTCTTATTATACAAGTATTAGAGATAAACTTGACATGCGTAAGTTGAATTAAAGCTAGCAATTAAAAAAAAGAACGAGAAAGAGAGTTGATACAAAAATAAAAGATCAAGCGAACGCGCCGCAAGTAAATTAATATCAATTTTTAAAGATGGCTTCTCGTCTGTTGCACTATAAGAGCTGTCTTTTCCATCAATTTCACAGTTTTTCATACATTGTTTCTAAGGGTTTGTAATTATTATTTGAATTCTCATTCAACATTTAGTTCTAAGTATAGTGAACTCAGTTCATTCAAGTCTGTAGTTTGAATTATTCTCGCGTGCCGGAATCAAAATGCATCGAAAATGTTAAACATAGTTTGCTTCTAAAATCTGCATGCAATGATAGTTTAGATTTAAGTATTATTTATATTTACCTAAGCTTAACTGATTAAAAATTTCCTGCCAATTTGCACGACTTGTCTGATATACCTTATGTTTGAACACAAATGAGGGACTATATATTTTGTTGCAGGTGGTCTGTCCTGAAGCGAGCGTTGCTAAAAGAGTACTGAATTATTCATCGGGATATTTAACCGCGTCCCAAAAGTCAGCCGTGCGTGTTACCGCACTACTGCCGTCTAACCACCAAGAACACCCGTATTATGTCAGAGAGATTACCGACATGTTCAAACGGAAAGGATGTTTTAAATTAATTATGTAGCGAAATGTACGGAGATTGTAGATTCGTGTTTGTATCAGTAGTTTTAAATATAGATGAAATGTGCTTAATTGATGTATTGGACTAAGATTATAAATGAGATCATAGTAAAATTAAAGCTACAAAAAAACAAATGTGTTAGACCAAAAATGATAATTCACAAGTAATATAAACGTTAAAGAATGTTGCCAAAGTTATACATGAAGAAGCATTTGAAATATTGATCACGATGCGTGTGAATAGTGGAAGTGTTGCAAAATCTGTGCTTAGACATGCACTCTTAGCGGCAATGTGCACGGTCCTGGTTGCAAGCACCGGTGAATGGAGCGAAGACGCCGAAGATTTAGGTAAGTCGTACATTTTCTTAATGTTCAAAGCCAACTCAAGGATAACATTTTGTGGTTTGGAAACTGACACGGATGTAGAATTTCGTATTGTCTGTAATTCATGTTTTAGGTTTGTTCAATGCTAACGAAACAAAAGCAACATTATTACAACGATACGATTAAGATAACAAGCCAATTTTCTATTCTTAGCCGAAATTGTATTGAACCTTAATACAGAAAATGTAGAGGAAGCACACAGCGGCTTAGCGGAGTAAACGGAACACGAAGCTAAAATAACCGCGGTTGAGGTAACTAAATGACAAAATAAATTGCAGTGCAACAAATTACGGTTGGTGCGCAAAGAAGGGGGTGCTATTGGAACTGTCTGATTGTTCAAATACTTGTCTAGAATTCGAAAAGCACACATTTCACCGAGCAAGGTACCACACGAAAGCTGAACAAATTTAAATTTTTATTCCGGAAGCCGGTATCGGTTCGAACAACAAAACTTTGCATTGTCCTCGTTTTGAAACAGACCAATCTTTGATCGGCTCGCTTCCTTCTATCTCCATACCTGTTAGTGGGTGGAATTGGAGTTTCAAGGGAAATGGAGCTGGCGTCACGCCAGACAATTTCTTTGTCTTTGTCAAGGCCCTTTCAAGTCTCATCGATGCAGGTATTTCCATTATTGAAGGACTTTTCACCATTTCTACGCCTGCTTGCTTCACGAATGGTTGCCAAGTTTCAGAGACGTATTATTTTAAGGAAAAGTATTTTGTTTCTTCGTGCGTTAACGTTTTCTTTTAAGCGAGTCGCGGAGGTGGAAGGAAAAATAATAACGAAGCAATTATAGAAAAAGCAAAATGTAATTCGGTTGTTTGACGCCGAGGAATAAATTAAATAGGCGTGAAATATAAATATTTGGAAATTAAATTGGAGCCGAGTCGTCTATAGAAAAATATTCGCTGAAGATTTTATCTCATTTTTTAGGAATATTTTTTGAAATTTGTAGGATCAATATCGATAATACTATGAAAAAGTTTACAGGTTGCATTCTTTGAAAATAGTCATGTCTTGATTAAATTTCTTGTTTTAATAGTCTAAAAAAGTTAAGTTCAAAACATGTTACATCATTGCATTTCTTTGTGTCTGACAAAATAAAATCAAAGCATTAAGAAGCATTTTCCTTTCTTTTTGACAAACTTCATAAGCTCTAACATTTTTAATAAGAAGTCGGATACTCAAACATCGATGTTATAAATTAAACTTTAGCTGTATAATGGACGAAAATCGCAAATGGCCTACCCTGTTGGTTGTGACATGATACGTTTGTTGTCACGGCGTGCCGAATAGGCCTTTGAAATAGAAGCTAAATTGCTTTTACCAACAACTGCTGTTTACTGTTCTGACTTCACTATGATTGACAAAAGGAAATAGAGTATGGAAGATCAAAGTCTACCCAACGTTTGGCCGTTTTCAAATCACAGGCCAGTTTCAAACACTTTTACATCTCCACTCTTTCGTTTTGTTTTCATGCGGTTTTTATCTAAAGTTAATTATTTTATTGAGTTTTCTTGTCTTTTTTATTGCGTTAAATAGCGAAAAGAGCCTGCCATTCGCCTTATGGTAAGTGATACGACCGCTCATGGAGGGTAGTAAAACGAAAAAATACTATGAATCACAAAGCAATGCTTTGCATTCCACTGCGTTCGCCACCCTGAGACATACGATGTTAAGTCTCAATATGTCCAGTAGTTACTCTGGCTATAATGTTTTCAGACCGGAACACAATAGTGCATTTACACTGTTGATTGGCGGGAGAAATAGACATTGGGGTGGTACCTACCCAAGCAGTCTTTAACAATGACTCATAGAATATGGGCTAGTTTTGGACAATTAGCAATGATTTACAAGGTACTATAATTATAGTGATTTTTTAGTTCTTTGTTACTTACGTTTTCATGAAGTCACAAAAGTCTGGCGGATGTGAATTTCAGAGCATGATGCATGGACTAGTCATAAATCAAGGGTCAGTAACAAAAACTTTTTAAGCGTCAATAAAAATAAAACAAGGAAGCCAACTGAATTTAGTTTTAATATCTGTAGAGTTTTTGCTCCAAGATAATAAACCTAAGCCGCTTTGTTAACATTAACATCTTAGAATCCGTATTCTTCACCTAATTATCTAATTTTGTACGAATATAAAAACACGTACAAAACTTAGCAATTTATGTGAGCTGACTTCGTAGAATAATTATGACGGCTAAGTGCTTAAGTCTGCGTATTAAAGTTACAAATTCTTAGTACAAATAAATAATGTATAAATTAGTTTGACTTTCTGACTTTGGTTATGTTTCGATGAATGTTGTTAGTCACACACGATGCTAAGGTCGTTTCTTGCGGCGATTTAAGTGGACGAATATTTAGGTCAATGAACTAAGGAATACATTAATTCAAGTAATGACAATTGAGATTGCTGCTTTTACATTGAATCGACCTCTAGATAATAGCATAAGTATATGACGTATGTTTTGCGAATATTAGATCAAGAAGGCCGAAAAGCATGACGAAACCTATTATATCAAATATTTTACCTTCTTATCAGACGGTCAATGATGTCATAATTTGTTACATAAATACATAAACTCACGCCTTTCCCCCAGAAGTAGGCAGAAGTGCTACCAGGACACTCACATTTCACCTTGTATGTTCTGTCCCAAGCTGTGATTGGTGGCAAGCCTATCGGACACAAATTCCTGACTCCGGGCTGATAATCAATAGAAAAATCCAATATCACTTTGCTCGACGCGAGATTTGAACCTGAGACCTCCACTTTGTAACCGTACCGTAGTACAACTACACCACCAAGGCAGTCTTTATGTTTTAATCAGTGTTATATTAGTGTTAAAATTGTATTTGTATATAAGAAGAAATAAACATTTGACCTAATTATTAGGATTCTATTTTATTAATTACAATAAGTATTAGGCGGCAATTTTAATGTCTGAGATTCTGTACCCTTCGATCAAATATACACTAGATACACAGTTCCCTGTAAATGTTCTGTTAAAAAGTGGCACCGATGCATTGAAACAAAAAAAGTAAACAAAAAGATCACATATTCCAAATATGAAAATTTGCAAAAAGTATGTCATAATCAAAGAACATATATTGAGAATATTGAAAGAAAAATTCTAGATATTCAATATAAGTCACGATCATCCAGTTTGGAAATAAGAAATATTCCACACAAAGATGGAGAAAACGTTGAGGACCTTACACACACTCTGACTATCATAGGAAATGTTGTTGGTATTTCCATCGTGCCGTCAGAACTGCGAGATATATACCGCATACCGGGTAAACAATCCACCACACGACCGGTCTTAGTAGAATTTTTATCAATAAAATCGAAACAAAATATGATATCTGCCGTGCGTGAATACAACAAGAAGGCAAAAAGCAAGGACGAAAAACTTAATACTTCTATTGTTGGTATACCCGGACAGCGCCAGCCTCTCTATGTTGCAGAATATCTACCGGCGAGCACGAAAAAACTGTTTTATTTATCTAGAGAATTCGCAAAGAAAAACGGATTCAAATTCTGCTGGTCTACCAACGGCAATATCTTTCTACGCAAGAACGAAGGCGAAACTCAAGTTATCATCAGGTCAGAGAAGTGTTTGACTGAGCTACAACAAAAAATATGACTAGTAACTATTACACTTTTTCATACTGAACCACGCAAAAATAGATCAGAACTAGCATTGGTTAGATTGTATTCCGTTAAATATTTTATCACTTGTTTAATTGGTTGTCCTTACTTTAAATTACTCTACATTACCCACACTATGTCACAGCACAAACAAATTCATAAACATATCACACAAAACAATACATTTTACAAAACACACATTACAAAAATATACACATATATCACACATAACAATAGGTTGTATAAAACACACATAAAAAAACACACGCTTGGAACGTTAATTCTAAAGAACTTTATGAAAACATTACTGCGTCTATTATTATTTATATTTTGTCACATGTATCTGGAGTATATAATATACAAACAAATGGCTAATATAGTTGAAATAAACGAGGATCTAGAATCTATTACACGCACTAACTCACTTGCATGCCGTCCAGAAGATTGTCACAAACATGTGATAAACCACAATAATTCAATTAATGTTTTGCATTTGAATATACGGAGTATAAACAAACATTTTAATGAATTAACGGCACTTCTATCATCTCTTAAAATTAAATGCGATGTAATAATTTTGACAGAATGTTGGCTTAGTAAAGTAAAATCAATCCCTATCTTGGATGGCTACTCTTCCTATTGCTCGGAACATACATGTAATCAGAATGACGGCATAATTATCTACACAAACGCTAATCTCAATTGTACAATAAGTGAACCAGATTTTTCCGATGCTAATTGTCTCACCTGCTGTATAGATAAAAAATTGGCAATTGTAACTATTTATCGATCACCGTCTTACAGGAATAGAGAGAATTTTGATAACTTTTTAAATAGTCTTAACAATATCTATGGCAAATTAAATGAGTATAGTAGTATTGCTCTGATTGGAGACATTAATATAGACATTAAAAATGATAATCAAGATGAGCGTAGCAATGAATATCTTATATTAAATGCAATGCATGGCCTAATACCTACCCATTTATTACCCACCAGACTTAATAACTGTCTGGACCATATTTTGCTAAAATCTAAGTTAACAAATCTCTCTATCGTACTAGATACTCATATAACTGACCATGCGCCAATCATATTGTCGGTGGGAAATATACATCCAAAACTTAATCCAAGAAAAATTGTTTCCCGATTAAATCATGAAGCAATCAAGAAAGAGTTGGAGGACATAAATTTCACAACAGTCTTAGAAATAGAAGATGCAAATGAGGCTACCAACAGATTTATATTACTGGTTTCATCTGTGATAGATAAGCATACATACAGTGTTAAAGTTCCCAGGAGGAAAAGAAATATAAAACCCTGGATAACTCCGGGGCTTTTGCGCTGTATTGCCAATCGGAACAATCTACATAGAAAATCAACTAAGTCTCCTGATAACATTATTCTTCACCAGACCTACAAACGTTACCGCAACTTCTGTAACTCACTGTTGCGCAAACTAAAAACAGATTACGAGAAGAAAGAAATTTTAAAAGCCGGACGCAACTCTAAGGAATTATGGAATGTTATCAAGAATATTTCTAACACCAGAAAGATATGTGTACCACCAACGGAACTCTTAAATACTTGCGACAGTTGGAAAATGGCCATCGACAGGGTCTGTTCATTTTTTACGAATATTGGTAGCAATTTAGCAAATAACATACTCCTGAACTCTACTCAAAAAGTACCAGACTTAACACAAGAATCAAACCGGCATGTAAACTCATTTAGCCTATTGGAGACGGACGACGCGGAAGTGGAATCAATAATACTCCAACTTCGTAATAACTGTGCAATGGGATGGGACAGAATTTCGACTACTATACTGAAGCTGTGTCGTAAGGTGCTAATCCCAGTCATTACTTACATCTGCAATCGTTCAATACAAACAGGAGTGTTTCCACAGGCGTTAAAAAAAGCGATAGTGCATCCGATACATAAGGGAGGGGAAAGAAGTTGCGTTAACAACTACAGACCAATATCAGTCTTATCGTCCTTATCAAAAATTTTAGAAAAAATCTTGAACAACAGACTCAACAGTTTCTTAAACAAATACAATATAATTGCCAGTAATCAGTATGGGTTCAGAAGTGGTATATCTGTGGAGGATGCCGTACTAGATTTAACACAGTTTGTTGCAAAGCAACTAGATAATAAAAATAAATGTCTAGGGATTTTTCTAGATATGGCTAAGGCATTTGACACGGTTTCTATTCCTCTCTTATTATCCAAACTTGAGAATATAGGTGTCAGGGGAGTACCATTGCTCATGTTCAAAGATTACTTGACTAAGAGGACACAACAAGTGCAAATAGGCACTTATTTAAGTGATGAGCAAGTAACTACGTATGGTGTGCCACAGGGAAGTGTTTTGGGTCCAACATTATTTAAAATTTACATAAATGAGATATGTAAAATTACTATTCCAAATGCAACAATATTTACATATGCTGATGATACCGCCATTGTAATACACGGACCAAGCTGGGATATTGTAAAAGTACAATCCGAAAACTGTCTCAGGCAGGTGATAACTTGGCTTAATCGTAACCTCCTTACACTAAACCTAAAGAAAACCAATATTGTATCCTTCGCAATTAGAAAGAATTTGAAACCACCGGAAAAATTCTGCATAGTAGCACATACTTGCTTAAAATCAGAAAGTTTTTGCCAATGCGAAAGATTAAAACTTGCGACCTCTGTAAAATATCTGGGAGTAGAAATTGATGAATCGCTGCGATGGGACATTCAGCTTAACAAAATAATGGCTAGACTAAGGAGTATGGTATATATATTTAAAAGCCTAAGGGAATGCGCTTCATTAGAGCTCCTAAGGAAAATTTATGTTGCGATATGTCAATCTGTCATTCGATATTGTATTCCAGTATGGGGAGGAGCAGCAAAAACTAGGTTACTAGCGCTAGAAAGAGCCCAAAGGGCTATTCTTAAAGTTATGACCAAGAAACCTTTTAGATATCCTACAAGACAACTTTACTTGGACTGTGAAGTATTAAGTGTTCGGCAGTTGTATATTCTTGAATCCATAAAAAGAAAACATCAAACTATTCCACCAGTCAACACTGGCAGACGTACAAACAGACAAACGTATCCTGGTACATCACATAGAACTTCTTTTGCAAAAACACAATACTATGTAATGAGTACAATTCTATACAATAAAATTAATAAAAAGTGTAAGATAATGCAATTAAGTAAACGAGAACTTACAAACACTCTTAAAAGTTGGTTACTGCAACTAGATTATGAGGAAACAGAATCTATCTTAATTTAATGTATACACATATAAAAAAAAAAAAAAAAAAAAACTTAACACACACACACACACACACACACTCAAACACACACACACACACACACAAACACAAAATTAATTTAATATATATATATATATATATATATATACACAACAATATAAAAACACAATTTGTTACATTATATGATTACAACAACGGATGATGAGAGGTGACAGTGGCACGTGAAATATTTTGGGGGTAAAAACATGGTCGAGTACTATCTCCAGAGATACAGGCTTTAGCTTACTTCAGGAGATAGAGTCAACTAATGTTAAACCATTTTTACAGCCACGTATACAGGAATAATTGTCTAGTGTAATGTACAATTAAAATACTTTTCTGTGCTCTCTTACATTAATATTATTGTATATTTGTAACTAGTGGTGAGAAATAAAGCATTTATTTATTTATTTATTTATATTAACACAAATTCCACCTTATTCCTGGAGCTTAAAGTAGCTTATCACATAATATTGTCTAAAGTTCTGCGACGTTTTAGAAGCAACGGTCGGTGCGTGACTGAAGGCGAAAGAGTGCTTAAAGCACTCTTTTTTGGTGCCATTTTCTAAGCGCTCATGTTGTATCTAGTGTATATTTGATGGAAGTCTGTACCTAACAAATACACACAATGTAGATATTTTCGCTCCAAATTATTATAAGGATAATATTTTAACGCGAAAGGTGTTATAAATATTCCCGGGGTCCCGCGTTTATGGTTAAGTTATTGTTGGTATGATTATTATTTTCGTAACATTATTTAGTTATGTATATAGGATGTGTAAAGAGAAAGTCCCACATTTGCAAAATAAATTGGCAGAAAAATCTTAGTATGTTTTATGTGGTATTTGTATGTATAAATATACAGGGTATATCAAGACTGCTACCGAAAACGAAGCCGGGTGGTAGTCTAAGCGACTTCAGACACAATGCAACAGAAAACGTTGCAAAAAAAAGGGACAATTTTTTTTTTGTTATTTTTTTCCTATGGTCATATTTGGGTGGTAAATACATTTTTTCCTAAAATAATAGTGTATACCCTTTTACTTATAAATACTCTAAGGTATAAAAGAGTTTAAATTATTATTTTAGCAAAAACTATGGATTTACCACCCAAAAATGACGATATTTAAAAAATCATAAAAAATAATTGTCGCGTTTCTATGTGAAATTTTTAATTGCATTGTGTTTGTAGCCACTAAAACTACCACCCGGCTTCGTTTTCGGTAGCAGTCTTGAGATACCCGGTATAATTGTGTATGTGTATATTCATTTATTATTATAGTTTTTATTACTACACTAGTTTTTATTATACATCAAATTTTTTATTTTATTATTATTATTTAGTTATGCGCATACTTTGATTTTTATGCAATACCCAAATGTTGACTGGGATAGAAAGGCTTAGGATTTACGCCTTTAAATTTTGTATATAAAGTTTTTTTTTTCTAGAGTCGTTGTGATCAATACCTTGAAATTCTATAGTATTTATACCAAAGTTAACATTTCATATTTTTAATACATCAAAGTTTTCTCCTAACAAAAACCTAATATGTCTATAAAAACATAATTAACCAAGTAATTATAGCAGTTAACGTCTATAAAGTTACGCTCACTGCCCTTAGACGACATTAAGACGATAGAATGACCCTAATAATTCACGAATATATTTGCCTATTACGATGTGAATTGACCGGGTGACCCGAAGTTGCGTGGGGTTCTTGCAGTCCTGCAAGACGATCGGTATCAGTATGATGATAAGCATCTGCGATAGTATGGTATTGCATGTAGTTAATTATAATTGCAACTATTTTTGTGAATTAATATTTCAGTGTTGAATTAATTGTATTGGGCGATTGATGTTGTAGTTTTGACATAATTTTTAATGCAAAGTTTTCTTTATTGTTGTCTCGATCGAGTCACCTGTCGATGAAGAAAGCCTTTATTTCATGCTTTATTTAGATTTTTGACGCTTTTATTAGTGTCGCCCGTATTTATGTATGTTATTTTGAATACTTGTCAAGGATGATAATAAAATAATTTAAAAAGTATGTAACATAATCTTAACTAGAAAAATCGTATTCCATGTATTTCATTACGTGCCGAACTCTTAAACCTTATACAGTATTTGTAAATGTTGCCAAACATTTAAAGCAGCACGGCGAAAGATTCAAAGCTGAGCTCACTTCAGATAGTACCCATTAAATTTAGGAGACAAACTTAAGCTGAATTGTGTGTCAGTTGTATGGCAAATTTATGCACAATAAGACTACCTACTAAATCATTGTATATTTTTTAATGTAGCAAAAACAACAAATATTCTATTGAATATAACCACAGAGTACATTTTACGTACATTTTACATACTAAGATAGAGACGTCACTCAGTCAATTCAAGGCGCCCTCTGGCGTTAAGTAAGAAAAACAATCCAGTAATATTTCTATACTTACTTTCATTACGTTTATATACGAAAAGAAAAGATTTAGGGAGGTTTGGACCTGAATAAGATCTAACAAAATCGATTTGAATTTTGTCTATTTGAAACAAATTATTTTGTTATTAATAGAAATGTGAACATAACAATTCTCATTTCCGCATGTGTATGCATTTTAATAAATTTTATAATTGTTTTAAAATAACTCATCAGCAAATAAGCTAATCAATGCAGTTAAAAGTAATTTAGGGCCAATAATATCCGCGTAAAATACAATCTACGTAAAATGGAGAAACCCGTACAAACCAACGATTTTTCCGCCCTCTGGGGTTAAGTTAGTCAAAACGATGATTATAATTCGTCGTTGTTTGTTCTAAGTTAAACCACCGTGAATATAACACAGCCACAAAAACACTAAAACTTTTGTCGCAGACAATATCATTTGTTACGGAACTTTGATAGTGGACTGTATGCTGCACTAGCCTGCACTTTGCGGCACCGCTGGTCTTCGGGGTCAGATCTAAAGTTGCTAGTAGCACTGCTAACGCTTTATAACAGATATTATTACAACATTGATAGCGTGAATAAGTATTGAATTATATTTATCGCGCGGCGCACATGCAAAATCCGTTGTAACTTCGGACCCAGTAGTGGGTACCGTGTTGACAATACTTGCCGCGTCTTAAAATGCGTTTGGAAATCGTACAGATACAGTCATGTTTTAGTTCTGAAATACATTAAATTTAATTTTGCAGGCTTATGCTAGATTACGGAACATCATTAAAACCATATTTAAACGTGCAAACAAAACATCACCAAAAAATCTGACATACCCGCACACAATGACACCGCACAAGAATATCATAATAATAACGTTAAAAAGCAAGAAAGGTAGAAAACACTTTAGATCCATATGTGTAAGAAGCGCCTTGACGAGTCAAAGTAATTGTTTGGCGGCGCGCCAGTCGCCATAGCGCATCTAACACGCCGCCAGTTGCAACCACTTCCCAAATCTGAATGTGACACTTTCTAACTCTTTCTACGTCTTCAAGTTTCTGTTAGACGGTCATTATTGCTGTAGCGTTTGATATTCGTCTTGAATTGTAACTCAGTTCGGCGATGGGACTGTGGAACCTTCTACTAGTTCGTATTAGTACGCCTCTATGGCCGAACATGACTAACTATTTTGTTATGTTAACACCTTGTACTTGTGTGTCTATAGTCATGTTCACACTAATAAACCATCTTTATGTTTGTCTTTATCTTTTAAGTAAAGTTTCATACCTTGATCTGACTTAGTATTTTAGCAGTTATGTATTAGTTAGTTAAATTGGAAAACATCTTAAGGAATAATATAACGCGTAGCTTCTTCATAAGAATTCCCAACTGACAAGAACTCTACTAATAGGACAACGCTGTGAACTAAAATATTGACAGCAGGCTGACAGCCAATCTTGATTATGAAACAAATCATTCTGCAACATGGCTAAAGATCCTCGTGGTCCGTATTATTGTATTAAGAGACTTTCCGGTATCACAAACACCCAAACATGAAAGAAACACCAGTGGGCCGCACTGATATTTCTCTCAGTGCGGGGACCGAAGCCGCGGTCTTTCGTTTCACAAGCAGCGACTAACCAACTGCACCACGGAGACTGTCATTTATGCAATTGAAGTATCACCAAGTCAAATGATTCTGTTTTTAATATACCAAACAACCGTTATAACTTCATAGTTTAAATTACAAGAACAATTGAAAACACATTTAACTCCGAATTAAAGTTAAAAATATTGTTGTTAAGCCTCTCGAGTAATTAGCCAAGGTAATCTGGTATCAATTTGATTTCTTGTTCATTGATTTGGAACTTTCTTTAGGACATCAATATAATTAATGGTTAAGTTTGTATTAGGTGATAATTTTTGATAAAATCAGGTCAAGTGGAATGGCTTATCGTGATCAAAAGTGACGTGAGCATATGGTGAAAACGTGGGCTCTATTTTTGTCGTACAATCTATTTCATGTTATTATTTTGCTAGTAATAAACAGATTTTAATGAAATCAATTAATATCATAGTTGGATCACCCAGTACAAAGTTATGAGGCAACAAACATAAAAAAAATAAAAATGTGCAGTCGAATTGTGAACTATTTCTTAATTTTTTAGAGTTGGTTAAAAACTTGAGTTGCCCACAACTTGAAGTTGTGCTATACAGGAGTAAAGGCGATGAGTTAAATAAGTTTATTTAATAAGTTTTCTGTGAGACATTAGCACCTTTGGATGAATCGGCTATTCAGCCATTACTAGCGACATTCCATTCATTAACTTTATTAACTCGAATTAGAATCCCGGGTTCCAGGAAGCAACAAATACAAGTTACGGATTCTATATATTATATAATAGGATTGACAGTGCTTAGATCTATAGTCCACCACGGCCACATACACATAGTGGCCTAGTGCGGGGTGGCGGACTTTACATACCATAGAAATTCATACAAATCGCTATGGTATGCAGGTTTCCTCACGATGTTTTCCTTTACCGTTTAAGTGGGTTGTGATTTACTATCACATGACTCCGAAAAGTCAATGGTGTGCTCTGGGATTTGAACCCGTGACCACCGTGAACAAGTTACGGATTATAATATTGTAATGCCAATATTTCAAAACAAAATGTCCCATATTTTTGGTTATTACTGGATAATATATTTCATTAACGTACATTAGTTTGCTAATATTTGTATGAATGATTATTTATATTACTATAATGACGTTAATCATGGCACTTTTGGGAATATGGCTGTGCGTTGATAAAGTGAAATTATAAATAAATTGCTGCAACACTAGAATATAGAGAGGGGATTTAATATGAAGCAAAAACATTAACGACCTTATACAGTTTTATAAGCTACAAAGAGTCTCACAATAGATACGAGTATTGTCTATTTGTTTAAAATTAAAAATAACCTTTTTAGTTATTGATATTTTGTCTTTTTTAATCGTCTTTTGAAAGTAGTCAGAGCAAAGAAGACAAAAAATGCAATACCTAAAATAAACTTTAAAACTGTTTATGAATAAGGACGTTAGTATTTATTCATCTTGGTGATGTTTTGTTAAAAGTATGTCCATTGAAATGTTTGTGCGGCCCAAAAATATTACTTTCGGGTCTAGGTGTAGGAAACCGAAAAGTCTCTCGTAGTTACTGATACCTGCGATAAAAGACTCGATCTTAGTGTGGGGTCAAGACTATGTATGTTACTGTTGGGTGTTATATATTATTATTATTATTTATTGAAATGTATGCTAGAAACAAAGATTTAAAATGCAATGGGTAGATGGCTTGTGTTGCCACGCACTTACATCGTTAGATTTCTATTATGAAAGGACTAACGGTATTTTAGCTGGTAAAGACGTGGAACGCTTAATAATAACCTATCAGTCTAATAATTCTCACTGGTGAATATGGGGTTTATTTATGATTGAGATGTCGGTCCAGGCCTAATTTAAATTGGTAAATGCCTGAAACATCGTGAGAAATTCCTCACGAAGTTTCCTTTTATCGTTAAAATAAGCGATAAGTCATAAAAATAAACTCTTTAAAGTTTTTCAAATGCTTGGACAATTTATATATAATTTATAGTTCAACTTCTAAATCTATATTCAAAACAAATACAGTATGTTACGTAGGCTAAATCTGGCATCATTCCATTCAAATACTCGATCTAGGCTAAAATTATGTTCCTTATTTTACCCCTTTTGTTTTGAGAAACTAATATAGACGGACTATTCTGGAATTAGTTAACCGCATAGAGACAGTGAGAACCATTCTTGAAATGGAAATGGTGAAATGGTGTAGAATGTTTTCGTAGACGCGAATGTTACGTATTGAAATAAAACTTATTTTTAAGAACTGAGAGTCCGCTTCGTTACCGCAAAAGCTTTAAGTAAAGCAATCGAAACGTCCTGACGTAAAAAGGGAAATTATTAAACTAAGTCTTTCTTTAACTTACTAAAAATCTATGGAGCTAATTGCCAGTGGCGGTATATCTGGAAAAATACGACCTAGCGACCTTCAAAAAACGAGCGTATTCCCACCTTAAACGCCGTCAACGCATCTCCATGCCCTGTGGTGTTGCAGATTCATGGGCGGTGGTAATCACTAACCAACACGGGAATCGTATGCTCGTTTGTTTATAATATAAACTCATTTGCAAAAACCTAAGCAATGAACCATTTCAAATGTTACTATTGGTTTGTTTGATAATTATAGGTAGTTTTACTTTCACAATTTTGTAAATTAATAAGCAAATAATCGTTTCCGTCAGTATTATCATAAAATGTTGATAAAATTTATGGGTTTTAATGCTAAAGTTCACTAGTAGTGTATGCTCGCTAGTAGTGCATATGCTCGTGAAGTAAAAGTTAACAAAGATTTTTGTTTGTTTTTTCTTTAATAAAGTAAAAGCAGATAAATGTTTAGTATCGAGTATGACCCCCTCTAGCTGAAATCACAGCTTGAATTCGTCTGGGTATGCTAGCGAGGATATCCCGGATACTTGCTTGCGGAATACGTTCCCACTCCGCGGTAATCACATTCTTCAGCTCTCTGATGGTCTGCGGAGCCGGTTGTACTGATCTCACGCGTCGTTTCAGAACGTCCCAGACATGCTCTATAGGATTGAGGTCGGGACTTCGAGCTGGCCAATCCAAACGACGAATGCCGACCTCTTGCACATACGCTTCCACATCGCCAGACCGGTGGGCGCGAGCGTTGTCGTCCATAAAAATTTAGTCTCCGCCTAAAGCGGCCAATGCGGGTTGTGCATGAGGAATTAGAACTTCCGTTATGTATCGATGTCCAGTCAGTGAGCCGTTTTCAATGAAAACTAACTCTGTACGATCCATTGAATTTATTCCTGCCTAAAACATAACAGAGCCCCCACCATAAGGTGTGATTTCTTCAAAACAAGCCTCTGCAAAGCGTTCTCCTCGTCTTCGTAGCACTCGCCGACGTCGATCTTCACCGAACAGAGATATCCTGGCTTCATCGGAGAACAATACCCTATTCCAGTCTTCTTGAGTCCATGACTCACAATTTCGAGCAAACCTAAGCCTGGCAACTCTGTGCTCACGGAGTAACTTAGGGCCGCGGGCCAGGCAATGACTGCGTATATTTGCCGCGAGAAGCCTCCTCCTGACCGTCCATAGACTAATATGCACATTTCTTACTTCT
Source organism: Hyles vespertilio (assembly GCA_009982885.2). NCBI lineage: Eukaryota > Metazoa > Arthropoda > Insecta > Lepidoptera > Sphingidae > Hyles > Hyles vespertilio. The sequence goes on from CM042828.1 coordinate 10,308,628, forward strand.
TCGAGGTTGTTCTTAAGGTCCACATACGAAGCCTTCGATTTCTCAATGCGCGACTCACAAGAAAACGATCATCCCGTGGTTGGGTACATGGTTTTCTTCCAGAACCAGGCTCAATCCTATAGAGCATGTCTGGGACGTTCTGAAACGACGCGTGGGATCAGTACAACCGGCTCCGCAGACCATCAGAGAGCTGAAGAATGTGATTACCGCGGAGTGGGAACGTATTCCGCAAGCAAGTATCCGGGATATCCTCGCTAGCATACCCAGACGAATTCAAGCTATGATTTCAGATAGAGGGGGTCACACTCGACACTAAACATTTATCTGCTTTTACTTTATTAAAGAAAAAATAAACAAAAATCTTTGTTAACTTTTACTTCACGAGCATATGTACTACTAGCGAGCATACACTACTAGTGAACTTTAGCATTAAAACCCAAAATAACGATTATTTGCTTATTAATTTACAAAATTGTGAAAGTAAAACTACCTATAATTATCAAACAAACCAATAGTAACATTTGAAATGGTTCATTGCTTAGGTGCCCGGTTTTTTTGCAAATGAGTTTATAAACAAGTTACCGATAAAAATGCTGAAGAACTTTCATTATATAAATATATCCTTTGGTTGTCTGGCAGAGATCACCTTGAGTGAAAAGACCACCACTTATGGCATATAATAAAGATTATAAAAAAATAAATAACTAAAATCTATCTTCAAAAGCGGGTAGGGATGTCAAAGGTTCCGCCCACAGGTCACCTAGTAATGTGGGCGTATATTGCAGTATCGAGCAATTCATATAAGATTTTTTATGCAATAATCTTCACATGAATTCAATAGTCAAGGTATGAAAAAGAACTTAGTACCTTGGAAACACAATACAATTTTTAAAATTGATTATAATCTCGAAATATATATTTTATTTTTATACAAGTAATATTACTTCAAAGAAAAAGAAAAACTAAAACTTAGTCAATATAGCACAAACAATAAAGATACGTTAAGAATGGATAAATTTACAGTAAGGTCAAGGTCAGGCCGTGTCAGATAATGTCAGTACCGTTAGTGTCAGTATAAACGAGCTCAGACATGGTATTAGAGTACGGGTATGTTTGTTACTGCAACAGCCGACGTAAATTAATCGCATATTTGCTCTACCATAATTATGTGCCGTGCAGAGCCGATGCAACTCAATCTGACCTAGTTTTTGCACGTTCCGAATAAGCTACAGTATTTTGAACGTTGCATAATTACCGAAAATACAATAAATTTAAGTAAAGCTTGTGGTAAACGTGATAATTTTTTTAAATTAAGCTGTATGGTTTTTGCAAGATTTAACGCGGTTTTTTGTTATGTACATAATTTGGTTGTAAATCCGGTATGTTCATTTAAAAATCGGATAGTATAGCGTATTTACAGGCACTATGCTTACCAAATCACCTGATAAGCGTTTAGGATTGTTTTTAGTGCCTTGAATGCCGAGACGAGCATGGGCCATTCTTCTGATGGTAAGCGATACGACCGCTCTTAGACAGTAGTAAAACCAAACACCTTGAACAAGGCAATGCTTGGCATTCTACTGCACTCGCTATTCCGAGACATAAGATGTTAAATCTGAATATGTCCAATAGTTACTTCTCCTAGTAACTAGTGCTCCAATGTCCTTCCAACCAGAACACAAAAGTGCATTTACATTGTTGTTTGGCGGGAGAAATAGACATTGCGATGATACCTTTCCACGCGGCCTCTCACATATGGGAGACCTATCACCAGTGTATTATCTTAGTTAAATCTTGCAAGGGCTTATATCAGCGGTGAAATAATACCGAATAATAAATGAGATGATGATAACCAAAATGTAACAAAATGTATCATAATATGTGGTATTGACTGAAGGTACGAGTTTCAGACCCAGAAATTGGTATGAACTGTAGGTATCAGACCCAGAATTATTAGTAACCAGCACAATGTCAAAAGATACAATTAAAATATAAATTGTACGAAGTCTGCCCAACCCGACGATCGAATCAACAATTTCTCATATAACTGTACTTGTAAAAAATACTAGATTGTTAATGTTTTTCCATATCATCATTTAAATACGGATGGTAAATACACTCTCGAGACCATGTTTGTAATTCATCAATCTGTTCGCGCTGTAATAAATACAACGTGGATTTATAAATTTAAAAAAATAAATCACTTATTGTATGAATCGAAAGATTACGGGATTACTTTTTTTAATACCTATAAATGAAAAAAAGCGGCTTATCTGATGATACGTATGGCAGTGTTTATTTCATGTGGATGCATTGTCGTGTTACGTTTTTATGGACATTGTAGCCAGATAAACTACTGGATATATTGAGATTTAACATCTTATGTCTTTTACTTTGATAATTAAAATTTAAATCATCAACTTTAAATCATCTTTTCAAATCCATAATAGAAGCCAAGTATCTTATTATGGCATCAGAAGAATGTGTTTCATTTTATTTATAAAAATAAGTAAATGTGTCAATATAATTCATGCCGTTTTCAATTATGTTGGTAAAGTCTACTTACCCTCCCTAGCCTCCGTAGTGAAGTTGGTTAAACGCAGTCTGTGCAATCAGAGGCCGCGGGTTCGATCTCCACACTGAGACAAATGTTAGAGTGAACCACAAGTAATGATTTCGGTTCAGGTGTTCGTGAGACCAAAAAGTCTCATAATTCATGATACCTACGACACAAGACTCAATCATAGTATGGGGTCAGGACATGTGACTGTTTGGTGTATTTATTTACTATTTTGTCTCAACAAAATAACCCATTCTCTTTATTTTTTACACCCTATTACTGCTTCAATTCCATTTAGTTTTGTTGGTTTATAGCCTCAGTATGCCGCGTTTAATTAAACCCAGTAATGTAATTGTTTATTTATATTGAATTAATTAGTTATTTATGTATTAATACAACGCGAGTAATTGAGTGCAGTTTAATTCTGTTAGTTGTTTATCTAGATAGAACAGGCTAGTTTTGAATAAACTGAATATTATTAATAACACATATTAATAAATATCTTCATTGGCAGAAATGTTTACATACATTAACTTATTATATCAGTGTTTTCTCTAACATGTCTTATAAATAGACAGTTTTAAAATTTAGATTTATGCGAATGTTACACATGGAAATAAAACAATTTAAATTAACTAGGTATGGTTAGTACAAAATATATAAAAAATAGTTTTGCATTTAAAAACATCTACGACTAACGACCCTTAGGACTATACTTTTACAAGCGTGTAAATTAAAAAATGTGTTTTTATTATTGCTTATCACACTACGCCGGCGGTGATTTAAATAATGTCCCTCGTTGAAAATTTAACGAGAATGGCTTTGCTAAGTGTTAAAGCACGATAAAAGAATATTAAAATTGAAACTATTAGCATTGCAATAAACTTTTTGATAGTCCACCGGGATGATGCGTTAATAAATTATGTACAGAACACAAATATGTTCGTGCAAATACATTAAAATTTAATTAATGTATTAATCGTTAAGCTTTTATGAATGTGAATGCGAACGACTAAAATATTAGCCGGGTTTAAATGCATTGGTGATTCAGCATAGATATTTGTTTTTAGTTCAATTGGTACATAAAATCTAACCTAGATAACTTTTTGGCGTATCGATATTTGAAATATTAGATACTGTTTTTTTTATAAAATAGGTTCGGAAAACGATCAAACAGATCATCTCATAGTAAGTGATCACTGCTGCCTCCACAGCGCTTAGATCATAGATATGTTGCTGCCCACCGAATCATGAAAGAATCGGGAAAGAGACAGGATGGGAGAATGAAAGGGGTATTGGGAATCCTAAACGAAATAAAACCGACAGCAAAGCTCACACTTATCCTTGATTTCCTGTGAGACGGTTATAAAACACCGGACAAGCCTGACCACTCATGCTGAGTCATGACTGACAATAGCGTGGCTCTACCAAATAATATTTACATAATGAGACTGAGATCAGTCTCAGCATGGCGAGCGCAGTGGGAGTGTTGAGTGTTATTTATTTATTTATTTAGTGAAATGCCGAAGATTGCTTTGTAGTTAATGGTGTTGTTTGGTTTTGCTACTGTTCATGAGTGGTCGTATCGCTTACTATCAGGCGAACGGCATGCTAGACTCACAATTTAGTGTTTAAAAAATACGATCCAGAACTCCCGCTAATGAAGCAGGTTCTTTATGAAATTACTTCAGTAAATTATAACTTTTGACTGAAGAAACTTTAGCACCTAAGAAATAATTAACTCAAATAAAGTAAATCTGAAAGTTGGCCACTTAAATAATAATACTTAATAACAGCTTACTTATCCGGTTTGAAAGCGGCCTACAAAATGTTTTATAATAATTTGTGGACTAGCTGATACCTGTGGCTTTGTCTGTATAGATTTTTTTAATTGCTTGTAAAAATCAGCTCATGTGAGTCTTAAAATAAATACAAGTATTATCTATTTGAAATAATGAAACATAATTATCAAATTATTGTCGTCATCGATCAAGTATATTTGTTTACTACCGCAGGAAAGTATTAAAAAAGTCTTGTACCAACTCTTTGATCATTATTGAGTGTTTGTTAAACTCTGAGATATTTGATAATAATCATGGTTTATTTTAAGGTATATAGAAATATGGAGAATATTTCGCTTGTTTAGTTCTTAGTAAGAGTCTCATGCGTTGAGTTATAATTCTGACATGTTATTGGATTATTGCGTCCATCTACTTCTCGCACCCTGATAGAGGTCTGATCGTCCTTCCATTTTACTAGTGACCATTTGCGCTTGCTGGTATGTTTAAGTTAAGCATAATAAATACACCCAATAGTCACATACATAGTCCTGACCAACCCTAAAGTCAAGTCTTATGTCGTGGGTATCAAAAACTACGAGAGATTTTTTAGTCTCACAAGCACCCAGACCCAAAAACAAATACCTGTGCTTCACACAAATATTTGTTTCGGTGCGGATATCGAATCTGTGATCTCTTGTTTCATAGGCGTCATCTGACTTACTACTCCACGAAGGCTGTCAAATACCAGTCTGTATCAGACCATATACGTCCCACTGCAGGGCACGGGCCTACTCTACAATCGTAAGTACGATTGAGAGTGGTTAGAGCATATAGTCCACCACACTGGCCTAGTGCGGGTTGGCGGACTTACATACCATATATTTTTTTATAAATCGCTATGGCACCATGTTTTCCTTCACCGTTTTTGTACGTGGTGATTGACTATCAATACACACATGACTCCGAAAAGTCAGAGGTGTGCCCTGGGATTCGAACCCGCGACCACCGTGAACATGTTGGCAGCCGCGTCTAGTCCGTTTACCAACAGGCCACCACGCACTTCTAATACCAGTGTCTTGGTTTAATACCAGTGTCTCGGTTTATTTAATTTGAGCCTCACTATTAAGCTATCGTGACTAGAACTCATTTTAAACACCTGCCTATTTTTTTCAAATGGCGCATAACAACGCCGACAAATTCATCTCTTGAAGAAATGGAAAATATTTTCTGTATACAATTTGCTACGGCTCTATAATTAAGCAATATTTTTATGTTTCACAATTACCCACGGTACACGTGAACTTTTTCCAAAACAAATAACTTTCATCAGTTTGTTGGCAGTGGCAAAATTGCATGCTTTTAGAACCGACAGTTTAGGCTGTGCGTCAGTCAATTGATAGTTTTTAAACGATTTAAAAAAATATCGTTCGTGAGTATTTGTTTACGTACCGATTTTGACGATTATTTTTGCGCGTGACTTAATTTAGATTCAAGATTGACTAAATACTTCATAATTTGAAGTATTGCTTGTTAAAAAATGTTTCCAGATAGTTTTAGTTAATTGTATAATGTATAATTAAGCCACCTTGGTATATCGGGAATACTATGCCACGCGGAAATGGCGACAAACAGACACGATCACGTTAATTATAATAATCACTAAGAATATACATATTATGTTATTAATTTATTTGGAAAACAAACAAAATATACAATATAATTTATAATTTAGGTACTATGTTTCTGTCTACATTTCTGTATCTATCTCTATCGCTCCTGCGCAGTCCCACTATATTCCTTCTCGCTCAGATTTCTGCGTGCCTGATACGCGCGCACAGATTTTGTTCAGGATGACCGGTCTAATATATTAGTTCTATAGCTATGTGTATTTGTGCCGCGCTTAGGGACTTGTTTTTTATTCACTACTTATGTTTTTGAATCGTTTTTTGTATCGGCTATTAATTTTGTCGTTGATGTTTTTTTATCAATTGTCAGTCGCTTTTTGGTCCTGGCTGTGAACTGTAAGGTAAGCTAAGAACTTACAGTTTCCGAGTCTAGAAAAATATAAAAATTATAAAGAAAACTCTGCTCTCCGTAATTTTTTGTCATTAAAGAAATTGTACCAACATCAGTTTGTGAGAGTTATTAGCACTATATGATTATGATGTTACATTTTTTTCTACAGCGTTTCGGTGGCGCAGTACGATTGTAATAGGGTTAACAACTAATCTTTACGTCTGTCGACCTAGTTTCCCATTTTCTCTATTCATCAAAGAGTGTCAGCATGACCCTGTTATCTTGGGTAAATATACATCGGTGCTTTAAAAGGAAAATCTAGCGGAATAATAAATAAATAAATATTCCCAACAGTCACATAATATGTATATAGTCCTGATCCCAAATTAAGATCAATTAAGTATTGTATCGTGGGTATCAGGAAGTACGAGAGACTTTTCGGTCTCACCAACACCCAGACACCAGACAAATACCACCTGACAACCATTTATCTCGGTGCAGGAATCAAACCTGCCGTGGTGGTATTGATTCCGGCACCGAGCTCTTGTTTCAAAGCCGACATCTAACCATGTTCTAATTACATGTATCAAATAACGTCTGTTTGTCAAAAATATGAACAAACAGATCATTTAGCCAAATGGCCGCCGCATAATTATATAGGTTGAATATTGCAAATTCTAAACGTTTAGTAATTAACATTTCCAGTGAAATCTACTAGTGCGTTATTTGACAGATCATAGCGTTATTGCGCCGATGATAGATCGCTGGCGATATCCAACATTAGTTCTTATTAACGTCAATATAGTGATTAATGTGTTCAAATGTCGATTGATTTTAGAAATTTTAACGTTGAAATAATTCGCAAATACACCGCTTCGGATGTAATTAATTAATCTTTGCTATAGTTCTGTAAATGGAGTTAATGTGTTGCAAATATTTATGTCTGTTTTCGAAGGTGCAGAGTTTGCTTTTGGCATTTGCAGTTTGTATAATAGTCACGGAATTTTTCAACATGAAGTTTTCTTCTTTTATTTTAAGGAACAGATTAGGCTATACCAAATAACTTAAGCGATTAATGTTTTAAACTACAATTATTACGAAATTCACGCCACAGAACATCGAACATTGACCGCATTAGAGACGATTTCGGATTTTTTATTAAAGATATAATAAAGAATAAACAATGTGAATAAGTGCGTGGTGGCCTGTTGGTAAACGAACTAGACGCGGCTGCCAACATGTTCACGGTGGTCGCGGGTTCGAATCCCAGGGCACACCTCTGACTTTTCGGAGTCATGTGTGTATTGATAGTCAATCACCACGCACTAAAACGGTGAAGGAAAACATCGTGAGGAAACCTGCATACCATAGCGATTCATAAGAATTTCTATGGTATGTAAGTCCGCCAACCCGCACTAGGCCAGCGTGGTGGACTATATGGCCTAAGCACTCTCAATCGTATTCTCGATTGTAGAGTAGGCCCGTGCCCTGCAGTGGGACGTATATGGGCTGATACAGAAACAATGTGAAGTGCAAGATTAATAGTAGTCCCTTTTCACACAGACAGTATTAGCTAATAAAGAATTTAAACTTCATTACACTTATCATTAGTTACAATGTATATTTTGTAAAGTTGGGTTTTCCCGAAAAAGGTTATGATGCAATGGCACCTAGGACCTAATACCAAATTTTGTATATCATATAGTAATATTGTACAGTTGACCACTGCCCAACCCTGCTAGGAAAATTTTATGTGTGTATGTACATATATACGCATCAATACACCAACACTAACCTACATAGACTGACGGTATAACAGTAAAACTTTCTATATTGTGCCATGCATACACTCATACATACATAAACTCATGCCCATATCCCAGAAGGGGTAGGCAGAGGTGCCAGGACACCCACATTTCACCTTGTATGTTCCGTCCCACAATGTGACTGCCTCGGTGGCTGTACTATGGTACGGTTACAAAGCTAAGATTTCGGGTTCGAATCCCGGGTTGGGCAACACTTTGCCCAACCCGGCTGATAATGAATAGAAAAATCCAATATCACTATATTGGATTTTTCTATTCATTATCAGCCCGGAGTCAGGAATTTGTGCCCGATATGGCGATAGGCTCGCCACCTATCACATTGTGCTATGCAATACAATGTTTTTAACCTCCGATTTAATGAATCGCAAATATGTATATAATTAAACTGCTAATTAACAAATATGTGATTAATCAAATAGTATTATATCAATACGTAAATAACGATAAATAAAATGGATTTCTTGAGATGATGCTTGAGATCCCGCTTGAGATGGTATGGTCACGTCCTAAGGAAACTACAGGAGTATGTCGGTAATGTGTGTCTGAGCCTCAATATTCTCGGACCTCGACCGAGGGGCAGACTAAAGAAAAGCTGGCTAGATGTCGTCAAGGAAGATATGAGGCTCAATGGCCTTACTATTGAGGATGCCGAAGATCGAAATGGAGTAGAATTTGCTGGAAGGTGGACGCTGGCACCGGTCGGGATAGTGCCAGGTAGAAGAAGAAGAAGAAATTATGGGGATGTCAGATATTATTGCCACCTAGTTGACGTCACATATTTATGCTTTTCTTGAGGAATCAATGCAAATTACATAAATAGGAAACGATACATATTTTTGCTCTCCACGAGTGATCATAATATTTTGCCACCTGCAACGTCACATATTTTTGCTTCGAAAGGTTATCACAATTATTTGATGTACATGTTTCATCACATAATTTTGATGCCACTTTATTATGCTGCCTGATTACATCAGATATTTTTGCTGCGTACGCGCAAACAGATATTATTGAACTCGTGCTTGGGACAGATATTTTTGCTAATCTGCCGTAATATATTATATATATATAATGTATAATCTGCTGTAATATATTAATGCTCGTGACTGTACTATATGTTGTTGGTAAGTTGTAAAAAGCTGATACATTTTTTCCTTAATAAGGATGCGCGTCCGACCAGTCGACTCAGCTCATTAACTTCTTGAAATACTAATTAAGCACTCTTTGAAGTATTCAGTGGATAATATCGTCGCCTCTCGCCTCCGCCCATCTGCATCTCAATTATGCAATACAATTTCATTTTAATTTTGCAAACTAATTAAACCGTTTTAAAACGAAAACTATAAATAACACCCCATAATCAAGACATTTCAGATAGAGACAACAATTTAATAAAACCTTTGAAGTCAGTGTCAAAGAGTAATTCCATTAATTAAAGTTTAGAGATGCTTAATATTTATTAGTAGTGACATTGGTATTGTTGTAAGGCTTGGAACAATGTTATGGATCCATTAATCCGTTGTAGAAGGGTATACACCCTTTTTGCCATATTTTTCTCTTCCACGTCAAAGTGAGCGATGATTGACTGTAATTAAGAAAAAACAGAGATTGTAACCTACCTTTCTTTGGCAGTAAACTTTTCGTTTAATTAGGTTACAGTTCGTTCAAATATAATTTGTATTAATACCACAGAGTACTTTGTTAAATAAGAAATTACAAATTTTACGCCTATATGTTTAAATGAACTTAATTAAAATAAATAATTGTTGTTTCAGCCCATATACGTTCCACTGCAGGGCACGGGCCTACTCTACAATCGAAAGTACGATTGAAAGTGGTTAGGCCATATAGTCCACCACGCTGGCCTAGTGCGGGTTGGCAGACTTACATACCATAGAAATTTTATAAATCGCTATGGTATGCAGGTTTCCTCACGATGTTTTCCTTCACCGTTTAGTGCGTGGTGATTGACTGTCAATACACACATGACTCCGAAGAGTCAGAGGTGTGCCCTGGGATTTGAACCCGCGACCACCGTGAACATGTTGGCAGCCGCGTCTAGTCCGTTTACCAACAGGCCACCACGCACTTGCCAAAATAAATAATAAATAATAGTTATAAATAATAGTTTATTATATTAGTATACCCACAAACGAAACCCAATTAGCAGCATAATACAAAAACAAGCGAAAACATAATAAAGCATAATTTTTAATATCAAAGATCCCACATATTTGTAGTCAAAAATTTATCGTAGGAAAGTTTCTTGAAGCCCGTATTTAGGTACGATGTCGGGCATTGTGCGGCTGGATTATCGTCATGAGGTACAAAGGAACACAAAAGGTAGTTTATCAAAGCACGACTGACTGATCTTTGCTGCTGAGTTCAGCTGAGTTGCACGGAAACTTGGCCTAGTCTTTGAGCCCGTATGGTTTGCTTATCACGAGGATTTTTCTTGTAGCAACTTCGACTTATCTTCAGATGTGGGCTGTCTATGGTTTTAAGACAAAGGTTTAGGCTAATTTAAGTTTTTAAGGTATACTATCGCGATAACTCAGGTAGATAAATTTATAAACTTGTGTGCTCTCTACTGGTATCAAGGTATTATTGTAATAATATGGGGGCATCGGATATTACATAAATCAACTCACGCCTTTTATCTCAGAAAGAGTAGGCAGAGGTGCCAGAACACCCACATTTCGCGTTGTATGTTCCGTTCCACGGTGTGATAGGTTGCGAGCCTGTCGCCATATTAGGAACAAATTCCTGGCTCTGGGCTGATAATGAATAGGAAAATCACTCCGCCCGATCCGGGATTCGAACACGAGGTTTTAGGTTTGTAACTGTAGTATAACTACGCCACTGAGACTATTCGGATATTACCCGTTTAAAAATGTGAGCTTAAAGGCAGGCGTCTATATTCCCGCATCGTACGTATCGGACGCATCGCATCAAATGGATCGTAGTGTCCTTTTAAATATTAGAAATCTTACAAGGGCGTCCATTGAATTGTATCATACGGATTACACGAATCTTTGAATTCCCATCCAAAGAATGCAACGCTTTAATTCGGATCTATGAATGAATGTATAGCTATATGTTTCTGTATCAGCCCATATTCGTCCCACTGCAGGGCACGGGCCTCCTCTACAATCGACAATACGATTGAGAGTGGTTAGGCCATATAGTCCACTACGATGGCCTAGTACGGGTTGGCGGACTTACATACCATAGAAATTCTTATAAATCACTATGGTATGCAGGTTTCCTCACGATGTTTTCCTTCACCGTTTTAGTGCATGGTGATTGACTATCAATACACACATGACTTCGAAAAGTCAGAGGTGCTAAAAGCTATATGTTTATTAGTGCTAATTTTTTTGCTAGTATTTTCGAGGCACCCATGGAGCCTCCTAGCATGTCGTACCCCCTAGAATTATTCGGCAACGATGGGCGCGCGTTTGGCTCAATATGCTTTCCGAGAAACAAAGAAGCCCTTGGCATTTAATTGAAACAGTAGATTAAAAATAAATACTTTGTTGTAATTGAACTTGCAGTACTTTAAATTTTTTTAATCTGCTCATATTTGATAGCCCCGTGGCACAGTTGGTAACACGACGGCTGTGAAACGAGAGGCTGCGGGTTTGATTCCCGCGCTGAGACAAATGTTTGTGATGCCGACAAGTATTTGTTTAATGTCAGGGTATTTGTGAGACCAAAAAGCCTCTCGTTCTTCTAAAAAGTACTCTCGTATTTTTTTCTGATACCTAAAACACAAGACTTAATTGATCTTATGTTAGTATCACATGTTAAGATGTATATTACGGTTGGGTGTATTTATCAATTAACTTATTTACACTAGTCAACAAAGGCATTTGTTTTGAAACTATTAAGAGTGAAGCAACGTGTTGCTACGTAACAACCGTTATTATTAATTAAGTTTAGCAATAGAAATATAGTTTAATATATCGTTTAAATAAAGAAAAAAATTGCACGTTACAATCGGATTGTTAATTAATCCTACGCTAAACCCGTAGTGATTCGAATTCAAAATAATGCCACAGCCGAAGTTTAAATAATATTCTAGTTGAAAAACTCATCAAGAATACTACATAATGTATAGTAATTTATCCTCAACTTATCCTTAAGGGACTAAAGTGACTTTTTGTAACTCATTCGGTTTTTGTTTTTTACTGATGTCATTAATGATTGGTTTATCGTAGAATTTTAGTATCCGCTTTTCTGTTAATAGTGTTATTGACATTCTTATATATGTATATACCTTTAGACTAACGCGCAGACTTTAATTAAGTACATTTAATAGTTTATACAAAAGTAATTCATTTCATCGATTTGAAATGTAGGGTGTCTAAGAGATACAGAGATATAAAATATTATATAATATTTGATAAGTTTATTTAAGAAAGAAATGGTAATCTCATGAGAAATTTCGCCGATAATATAATAGATATAAGCCAATAAGATATTTTTATAACACTTTCTTGGCCCGCCTAAATATAGAGAATTTTGGTAATCTAAAATACCTATCTTTAATTTTATTTTTGTATCAGACGGGTTATAAAATGACGAACTATACCGATTGAATTTATACCTTACAAGCCTGGTAAACCGTCCGTCAGTGCGTTGCTTTGCGGCCTGATGCGTCCTCATACAAAATGTATGAAAACCGCATTTTTGCACCCAATTTTATACGTTGCACAGCGCCACTCAATGTGGCTTGGATAACTAAATGACGTAATGGGTTTACGGGTTGATCATTTCCATAATTATTTTTAGTTGTAAATGGTTATTCAAAAATAACCACCTAATAATGGGCAAATGGTTAAAAGTACAAAAAGTAGATGTTTTTACGACAATCGTTTAATGATATTACGTAGTTGAAAGGACCTTTCTAATACTTCGAATTACTAAGATTTCGAAGTGTAGACGTTTGTGTAATGCATATTTATGGTATAAGTGCATAAGCCTACATGATCGTTCATGTGCATGCAAGTTTCAACATATTTCGCCATCCCAAATGTTTGCGTGAAACAATTGAGAATTACAGCGTAATTTTCATAATTCAGATTAATTTGGTCTTCGGATTACTACATTCATTTGCAAAAAAAAAAAAACGGGCTGTTTTGATTTTAATTCTTCTTTAAAAAAATACGGTACCAAAATGATTTCAATCATTTGTACATGTTACTGGCCGGTTTTAAAAATGCCGTGGTGTTTAAATGTTTAAAATTCAAATTTTCGTTTGATGCTCGTTTTTACAGAAAACCACTTTTTATCCTACATTTTTGGTGCGAAGTTCCAAAAGATAATATCAGTTTTCATAACTTTTAGTCAATTTTTATGAATTTATTTCATATTCTTCATTGTCAAAGCTTCATTTATTGCTGTTTAGCTGTCTCAATAATGTTAGTTACTCCGTGAGCACAGAGTTGCCAGGCTTAGGTTTGCTCGAAATTGTGAGTCATGGACTCAAGAAGACTGGAATAGGGTATTGTTCTCCGATGAAGCCAGGATATCTCTGTTCGGTGAAGATCGACGTCGGCGAGTGCTACGAAGACGAGGAGAACGCTTTGCAGAGGCTTGTTTTGAAGAAATCACACCTTATGGTGGGGGCTCTGTTATGTTTTGGGCAGGAATAAATTCAATGGATCGTACAGAGTTAGTCTTCATTGAAAACGGCTCACTGACTGGACATCGATACATAACGGAAGTTCTAATTCCTCATGCACAACCCGCATTGGCCGCTTTAGGTGAAGACTCAATTTTTATGGACGACAACGCTCGCGCCCACCTGTCTGGCGATGTGGAAGCGTATGATCAATCAATAGAGCATGTCTGGGACGTTCTGAAACGACGCGTGAGATCAGTACAACCGGCTCCGCAGACCATCAGAGAGCTGAAGAATGTGATTACCGCGGAGTGGGAACGTATTCCGCAAGCAAGTATCTGGGATATCCTCGCTAGCATACCCAGACGAATTCAAGCTGTGATTTCAGCTAGAGGGGGTCACACTCGATACTAAACATTTATCTGCTTTTACTTTATTAAAGAAAAAACAAACAAAAATCTTTGTTAACTTTTAATTCACGATGCACTACTAGCGAGCATACACTACTAGTGAACTTTAGCATTAAAACCCATAAATTTTATCAAAATTTTATGATAATACTGACGAAAACGATTATTTGCGTATTAATTAACACAATTGTGAAAGTAAAACTACCTATAATTATCAAACAAACCAATAGTAACATTTGAAATGGTTCATTGCTTATGTGCCCGTTTTTTTTGCAAATGAGTTTAGATGTACTAAATACCATTGAATTTATTCGATTTTTCGAGAGCTCAGTTAGGGACCAAACAGTTACTTTGAATTATAAAGATATGTTAATTATGAAGTATTTGCATAATCAATAGTTTACTGTATAACATCTTACATACATTTTATATACGATGCAATTTTAGTTTGTCGTGATGTCCGACGTCTTCCCGGGAAGTTATTCAATGGAGTTGAAGTCACGTACTGATAAACGCAGCGTCCTAAGTCCACCGAAAAGATGGACAAATGACCTAATAAACTCCGCTAGTAGTCACTGAATGCTGACAGTTTCCAACAGGTCGTTTTCGAGATTCTTAGGAGTGACTTATGTTTAGTAGTACATTTTAGTTAGTTAGTTATATTATGTTGGTTAGTTTCGTGTAACTAGATGATTTATTAGTAGACAAATAATTTATTAATTTGGAGCGTCCGTGGCGCAGTTGGTTAGACGCCGACTGTGAACCGACAGGCCGTGGGTTCGATCCCCGCACCGAGACAAATATGTGTCTCACAAATATTTGTCTTGGGGATGGCTGTTTGTGAGACCGAAGTCTCTCGTATTTCTGATACCCACGATACGAGACTTTATTATTCTTAATGCGCAGTCAGGTCCTATGTACGTGACTGTTGGGTGTATTAGGGACACGGACACCATTGACATGTTTGCCTGCACGATGAAGAAGTTACAAAAGTGGTATTGATATTAAAAGTACATTGTTAATAATTTATTATGGTAAGAAATAGATTTAAAGCATATAAAAAGACAGTCAACACTACTGTATTAGGACTCACCCTGTAAAAGTAGTTGTTAAGGTAATAAAGAAATAAAAATAATTGTTTTGTAGTTATCAGAACTTAAATCGCCACGGTGTGTGAGAACGTTATCACTAACAAACTACTCTGTCTCTAAGTTCGGGAGTTTCCACTCGGTGACAGATTAGCAAACGGGCTTAAAAAATGGTTAGCGTAAAATTTGGCGTCAACGAAGCACCCGCCTGTTGTTTAAACAGATAGGAAAAACCTTTCAAGCAGCACCGAAGTTTCTTCGCGAAAGAAGTCATTAGCGAACTTACAGCGAACTTCGCCCGGGGGAGAATAAATATTTCCAGAGTAGACGGATAACAATTGCGCTTCTGTTGTCTTTTTGACGAAATTGTTTAACTTATAGGCGTGTTTTGTATGCTGACGTTGATGATTTATTGGCACGCACTGCGTATGAACTGACTTTTACGAACTTTTGTGTTTTGATTGCGTATTACAATTTTGGCAGTCTCAATTAATAATGGCTCTTTAGTTCTATACGTATTGTCAATAAGCTGTCAGCGGTTTTTATGGGTAAATAAAATGGCAAAATACGATACAGTATTAAATAAACAAGTAAGTTATACATAATTATATAATAAATTGGTAGAATATGATAGAGTAACTAAAATAATTGATAAATATCTTCTGGCGACGGCGGCTGGCGATCTTTTGTAATTTGTTGGTGTCGTGCTATTGTCAAAATATTAAGGACAAGAAAGGATTTAATGTATATTTTATAAATTTTATTTCTAACACCCAATTACGATAAGGAATAGATGGATTATAACAAAGTAAGTTGAAACCATATGTCCTGTCTTGTAGTCGCCATGGCTAAAATTGGCAGTGATTTCTCGTCACACATCTTCTTCAACCACTGGCTATGCACTATTGAACTAGGATTTTGGACGTAAAAAGATAAACAACCTTGGAGTCACCTTATAAGATGCTCATTTGTTTTGATTTTTAATGTTTGACAATACTCACTATGAAATCTAAATCGCGAAATCTAAAGAAGATTCCGTTGTAGGTTTCTGGTATGCCTTCTGTTATTAAAATTCACACAAAATTGAGTGACCTTAACATCTAAGGCACAATTCTTATCAAAGCTTGTATTTTAGCATTACAGTAATGAGGCCATGAAAATAAATACAAAAACACCGACGTAAATAAAATATGACGAAGAAATTACTATATTACTAGTAATATCATTCTGTTTTCTTAGTTAGTTTTGCCAAAAGAAATCCGAAACCTTATTGTGAGAGTAATAAAGACTAAATTACATGTTGAGTGATTCACTAGGGCAACGTACTTCAGAAGTAATATCTCACAGCAATGAGCGATCTTAGCTCTTCACTTAGCAATTACGGGTCTAATTATTGAATTTATCTTCGGGCTTCGACAGAGGCTGTGTATGGCACCAAGTATTTAATTCATGGGTTTCATGGGAATATGTTATTGTAATAATATATATATAGTGTAATTATTCTGGAATTGGAGTTATATAGATATTTCTTCTAAACTCACATAATCCTAGTAATGGGTAATGTTAAACATAAAAAAGGAATTTGTCTTCTCATATATTTCAGGAAACACTATCTTCAGCTTCTAGTACTGACCTATTCCCCGGTCTTGGCAATATGATGTCAACCCAAGCGCGGTCTCCGAGAACCCATCCTTTACATCCAAGCTTGAAATAACATTCATATCTCATCTCTAACAGGAATTACGAGCACTTACACCCCAGTTTATGTAAGAATATTGTTGAATTTCATTATACTTCACCGCTCGCGAACATCAGTGATAACAAAAGATATTGTGTTATACCAAAAAAAAAAAAATTCTATCTACCGTTTATAAAAAGCTTAAGTTCGTGAGCGTGTTTCATGAAATATAACGATGGAATAAAGGGTATCCCATTCAGAGCAGACAATGGGAATAATAGTCATGAATCGCGGATATTTGTATTATAAGATAACATAGGAAATAAAATTTATCGAGTAGGTACACGGAAAGATAAAGTACCGGCCCATCGAAGAGATATGTAACGAATGTCGTAGTGAGAAATTCAGGCTCACTAGTCCGCTCGATTCTAACGCATGAATTTTACGTACCATAATTTAAGTCTACTAAATGCTCAATAAAAAAAGGCCGTTTCTTGCGGCCCGGGAACTGTAACTGTAAGGAAGGAAGACATTGGAGTGACGTTAGTTTGATATACGAGCGCAGTCTTTTGTGCGTTCGTCGTTAATACGGGAGCACAATGCGGCCCGACAGCGCTCAGGAGTTACGCCCGACTTATGAAGGCGGCTTATTACACCGACGCGTAACCCTCTTTTCTTTATTAACATCGGGAAGCCGAGTCTATCCTGTTACGCGTTTGTTTGGACAGGTCCGTCTCTAATATTTTATCTTATTTTTTATGCACAGTTTTAATATAGTAAGTAGTGGCTGGGTGAGGTTTTGTACGCGTGATTTTTTAGCCGAAAATGTTTTAGCATATTTATACGGACATGGTGTTTTTTGTTTTCCCAAAATATGACTACATTAGTACTAATATAACTTCCCGGGGATGCTTTCCTTTTGTGGATTGATAAATTTAAACCGGATTGCTTTCCATCGAAAATACATGGCTAAGCCTGTAAAACTACAGGCTACTAAGGCGGGCTTTACATCTTTTGCGGTAGTTGCTTTTCACGCAGAAATTTATTTCGTACCGCTGGTATATAATCGCGGAATATTTGGAACAAGTTAAGTAGCAAAAATAGGAAAACAGACGAAGACCTCAAATTATTTGTATGTAGGGCTAGACATCTATATTTATTTTTTCACACATTATATATAAAACAATTGGATTGTCGTTTTGCTACCGATCGCGTAGCCTTTATCATTCTCTACTCCATATTAATCCGGGCAAATGAGGCAATATTTAGAATTCAAGTATCAAAGCGCGAACCTCATGTATAAAATTCCTATATGACTTCTAAATTTTAATTTCCAATACTTTACATTGCAATATTGTTACACAACGGTGTGATACCATGGAAAGGCACTTACGATCCTGAGAGCGCGAAGTGTGAGGGTATAGTTAATTGTGGTCTGTGTCAATGTCAAAAAAGTAAGGGGTGTAAGAAGAGTAGCTCCTTTTAAACAAATCCTGACCGCTTTATAACTTAGAATCTTTTGAATTTCGTTAAGGCTAATTAAGTTGTTTCTGCATTTGTTGCAGCTTCATGGGGTAGTCTTGGGTTCAATTTACATTCAAGAATTTAATTTGAAGAAAGAATAGCCGGTCATATAAAACACTAGTAAAATATGCATATTGGCTATAAAAATATCAGTTCGAAGTTAGCTACAACTGAAGTCCACGGGTAATGATAAAAGCGAAGGGATATATGATGCAAAAATAGACTTTTTATTACTGTATACCGTTCCGTCACGGGTAAGTAAAGGCGTCCACATATTCGCATCATGTGTGTCGGACGCATCGCATTAAACGGATAGTAGTATTTTTTGTATAGGAATTCACACATTGTACGGATCGCGCGAATCTACCTATCGGCAATAACGATGCCATTGGCATTATGCCTCTGAAGGGCAATTCAAACAAATTCGATCACTGCTGATACTGTGGACGCATTGTAAAGAAATAATTCGTTTGATACGATGTGTTCGATACTTACGATGCGGAAATGTAGACGCCTGCCTTTTAACAACTTTCAAAACATTTAAACAATACTTCTTTTTCTTATACATTCATATTATGTTCACGGTATGCTACGTAGTAGTTTAGCTATCTATAAAAGAACAATTTGTCACGTTATTCATCATACATTATTTGTTTAATATTCAAACTTAAGTTACAACCTCATTATGCTCCACACTCGGCTATTTGAGACAAAGCTTTGGTGACTTTGAATATATCAATTTCCTGGAATACGTCATCTCCACGATCCAAATACTTAGAAGCTGTGTAAGACGAACTAATTCAGTCTAGTGTACAATGCATATTATATCTAGGAATATTATTAAACCCTGTGTCTTTGGATACTTCCGGCAAGTAATAATGTTGCTCATTAATTATATTTCAAGGCGAAACGTGTCCTGGTAGCACCTTTGTTCTCTGACTACCCCTTCTGGGGAAAAGGCGTGAATTTATGTAGGTCTGTTAAATTTATTTGTACTAGTAGGTATAATATGAAAGTGATGTGGATTTTAATATAGAACTGGAAACTATGTTTGAAGGCAGTGAAACCCATTTGTTTACTATGCTACAACACATCTAACGTAGACTAAGATTTGGGTTTTCTCACATAGTGTAGTGAGCCGTTTTCTACTGTATTTAAGGTATTGTAAATTATTTAAATTAACATGCGTTTTGTATTATATCATTTTTAATGTTCTTAATGTTTTTGTTTTTAAAATGTAAATGTTTTTAAAATCAGTGACGTCTGAACGTGCATTTAGCTTAAAGCCAACTTGTCTATTTTATATTACGTTAGTAATAATGTACTACAGAAATTTAATTATAGAAATATAAACATAAACAGTCGTAAAGCAATATTCTTATAAACATTTTCAAATAAAATAAAACATCTAGCTTTACATAATTCAGAAATGATTATACAAAAATCCAATACACAACGTTGGTATGAAAAATTCAACAAAGAAAGAGCATGAATGGAGAAAAACAGCGCCCCACGCCGCGAGATAAAACTATGAAAAAGCGCTTAGGAAATAATTGTATGCACATAATTATTTGTGCAACGCTCTCTTTGTACAGACTCCCGGGAACAAAGCGTCGGGCCGAGACGCGCGGAAACCTCACCTATGGCAAAGATCTTATTACGCACAAGAAGAGACAAGAACCGTCTCCAAAGCTTAGAGGGAGCGTGATTGCTTTATGAGCGCATACGGGTATGAGGAGTGCGTCGAAGGGGTCTTGTATGCATAAGTCAGGGCAAAGTACCGACTTTTTTTTGGAGTGGTTTGACTCACCTAGGGTTAGAATTTGTGCTCTATATGGTGACAGGCATGCCTAGTATCTTGGGAATGAAATAACAATATAACAATAATATTATGATTGAACATGACGACTTATTTAAACTAATAACGAGTAGGTAGTAAGTGGCATAATTGCACTACCGTGCGGTTACAAAGCTGAGGTCTCGGTTTCAAATCACGGGTTGGGAAAATTGATGTTGGATTTTTCTATTCAAGGAACATACAAGGTGAAATGTGGGTGTCCTGGTAGCATCATTTTCTACGCCTTCTGTAAAACAAAGGCGTGACTTTATTGTATGTAGGTAGGGAAGTAACCACTCTCAATCGTATTCTCGATTGTAGAGTAGGCCCGTGCCCTGCAGTGGGACGTATATGGGCTGATATAGATACAGATGTAGGGAAGATTAAAATCAGAACGCAGATCTCTTACCGTATCATGTATCTATACATCCGTGTGTGAGACGACGAAAACCGCAGGTGTTTCATTATTCCGTTTTAATGGCGTCAGCACCATCAGGTTACGCGTCACACCGTTCCACTACAAAATAACCCTCGGCGAATTGAACTAACATTTCATTCTCGCCTCGTGTTTACGGAACATTGCTTTGCACGACTTTTTACCTTAAGCTCTTTGAATGTTTACGTCATGTGAGCGAATGTTTCACAAAAGGGATTTAGGATCTTGGTCTAACATTGAATTGTAATTGGCTGTATGAATGAAAATATGAAAAATATGACTTTCTAGGCTGAAATTAAAACTTCGAAAACAAATGAAGTTATGTTGAATACGATTGAAATTAATTCGTCGGTTTAAAAATATGTTGTGAATTTTATAAATATTTTTGGACTTTAAGACACCAATTATAAAATATGGCATGTTGGTATCAAGGGATCGTGCTCGCTATTATTAGTCTCCAACTAGAGATTTGCTACAACATTGCTCTGTCCCATATTGCCATTTGCTACTTGGACGTATTGTAAATGGCCTAGTGTCTAGGCTATCTCTTGGGGCGTACACATCTAAGATCTTCTGTCCAAATCAATGGACTGGTAAGTGATGTGTTGATTGGCGAAAAAGATGTTGTTTATGCAAGTGCAGATAGTTTTTGAGCCCTGTCCTCATCACAGACTGATTATTTCGCGTAATAATTGTTTTATATTTAAATTCAATTTGACTGCAATCGTTTACTCGTTGTTTCAATTCTGCAACATGTTCTGTAATTCTGTACTCGTCCCATACCATTATATCCTGTGTTGTTCCGTCTCATTTAGAATATCTTGCTCATTTCACCTTAACATTGATTTTTTCGGGATAAAGGAGCCTGAGTGTTAATCCAGGTCATTTGTTAGATTCCACCATACAAAAGTTGATCAAATTTGGTTCAGCCGTTTAGGTATGAAAGAGTAACAAACACACTAACTTTCGACTTTATGATATTAGTAGAAAGTAGAATTACAAAAACCGCCAATTGAAGCAAAATTTACGGAATCCTACAGCAAATTCTACTTCACACAATAAATACAGTAACAAACACTCGAGACCAATAGGAACACACGTGTTCCAACAACAAAAATAATTCAATTCACCCCATACACAAAATTGGCTCTTTTCCCTTGGCAACCATAAATTCTTTAGGATAGGCACTCGTGACTGAAAGTAGCATTGAGCCAAATATCATGATATGGATGATAACATTATATTATGCAAATTGTTTAGTACACACGCCGTAGCGGGACGTCGGGTGTCGACGACCCACGATAGCGCTTTACCAATTTGTTACTCGCATTTTAGTATTGTGATGTAGTATGTGATAAATAAATAAATATAAGGGTTTCTTAAATTACGCGCCTTGTTTTATATGTGTCAAACGCTTGATGAATTGGTTGTTAAATTTGCAGTTCGATTTTATTATGCCTGATTAGGTAGTCGCTTTGTGCAAACAAGACAAATTGAAAAAAGAATAATAATATGTATAACGAAATCAGATTTTTTCAGACAAAAACTTTTATCTAATAGATGTTATTGTTATTGGACAAGGTCGGTGAACTAGCGAACAGTTCATCTCTTGGTAAGCGATTATAGACACTAATGAACATCCACTCCACGTATGTTATACGTGTATTGTTGGCCTCATAAAATCGAAGGAGAAAACGAAGGAAAAAGGACGGAAGGAGAAAAGGTATATTGGGCCATCATTTGATCATTGCGTGTAACAATTTCCGACGTGACATGGCAACTTCAGAAGCAATCTATTTGAAGTTCGTTGCAACGTCAAGCCAATGCTTTACGTTAAATTGCAATGCGCAAATATCTTTAGGGGTACGCAACATTGTATTTCAAATGAGGTACAAATCGTATCTAGGAATAATTTTGAGTTTTTTTACGATTCCGTGGCGCAGTCAGTTAGACACCGCCTGTGAAACGGGAGGCCGCGGATTCGATCCCCGCACCCAGAGAAATGTTTGTGCGGCTCACAATATTTCTGTCGGGTCTGGGTGTTTGTGAGACCGAAAAGTCTCGTAGCTCCTGATACCCACGACACAAGACTCGATCTTAGTGTGGGGTCAGGACTATGTATGCGAATGTTGGGTGTTATTTATTTATTTATTTCTATAGTTAGAATTCCTATAAATTATAGATTATCATATATATGTGAGACCTACCATAATTATGTTCCATTGAGCAGATGGTCCAAGTAACTTGTATATTTTGTTTTCATCTGATCTTGAGGCAGAATGGTAAAATACTAGATGTTTTACTTCCATTTATCCAATTGTTAACTTCAGCCTATTAGAACATCACAAAACTGTTCAATGATGTAAAACTTAATGTAGCCCTCTAAAAAGCCCTTGCCAATTGTATTGTTTTGTATCAGCCCTTATACTTTTCACGGCATTGAGAAGGGTTAGGCCGTGCTCACAACGTGGGTTGACATAGTGCGGATGGTTGGAATTTACATATCATAGAAATTCTTACAACTCGCTATGGTATGCAGTTCCTCACGATATTTCGCCATAATGTAGATATTACAAAGTTATTGTTAACTCATAATAAAACCCATTAGTTTCTAAACCCATTTGCGTATAAAGTATCCAATTTCGTAACTCGATATCTCGATTACATTTGACAGGGGTACGATGTATTTTTTCAATATTAAGTATCCCTTGGATCTGATATAACAATAGTGGGTTATGTAATTCTTATCTGGCATTTTTCTTTAGCCGATATGACTTTTATTTTAATAAAATATGTATTACATGGTTCTGGTATTTATCTCTGGTTTTAATATAGACACGGACGAATATAGAGTCTGAATACTTCAGTTCACCGTAATTTAATAAAACTTGGTAACCGACGAATATAAGTTATAAAACTTGCCAAATAAACGTTGTTCTAATTTTATTACTTCGTGTCTTTAATTTGAAGGTTATAGTTGTTTCTTAATTTGAATGTAACATTTAAATTTAGTGTATCAATTACTAAAAATAATAATTGATTCCGTTTTTAATTATTTATTACACATATTGGTTTAATAATATATTCCTTTCGTGGTCACGGGGCGGACTGAAAAACGAAAGCAGTAAAGTAATCGAAATGACGGGAAGTGAAAATATTATACCCAATTCGAAATAAAATCCGTAAAAATAGTTTTATTTCAGGGTTTAACAGTCGCGTCAATCTAAGAAACCTTTATTATACGTATATTTTATTGACCAAAAAATTTAAATATAGCGACATCTACTGGCGCGTATTTGAAGTACCTTTTGATTTACTGAAGTACAGCGAAATATGAAGAGTGTTTCACACAATCTAACATGTAAGTCATTTCTTAGGTGTCGGGGTGATTAATATTAAATTAAGAGCGAATTAATTAGATTGTACGCATGAATCTATAATGGCGTTATATCTGTATTACTCGATGTAAGGTGGATTCTTTATTAGGGTATTTCTTTTGTGTAATAACGTGTTGCTTAAAAGGTGATTAAATGATGCAGGTTTTTATTGTGTTGAAAATTATCGCTTGTATAGATGATCTTGAAAAGTAGCACTTGTAAGCTGGCATAATATTATAATTTACACAAAATTAATAGTTTTTAGATTTTCAGTCGTTAGTCTACTGAATGTTTGTTTTCTTTGCTCAAACTGAATTCAAAAGTCGTTGAAAAGGTTGTTTTTGGCCCGCGAGGTACTAGATCCAAATCTGAGATTCGCTATTCCCATTTGTGCGTGTAGTTTTACCTACTGGGAAGTTCTCACAAGATTTGCTCGGGACAAGTAATAATGCCCGGTAGGGCGACATACTCGGTCACACCCTCGAACGGAAAAAAGCTTTGCATGCTGTGGTTAGCACTAGAATCACCAATACTTACGTTTTTGAGTGTACAAGCGTGAAGTTACTATCACTCGGACATTCTTTTTAGCCACAGGAAGTCCACTGCTGAACATAGGCTTCCCCCAATAATCTCCACATCGACCTGTTGGAAGTGCAGCTACAATAAATTACAGAAAAACTCAACACTGAAATGAATGCAGCTTTATATCTTTTATTAGCATACAAAACCCATAATAACTGACGTTTTGTGATAGATTCTATACATGCAGTGAACGATCAAGTCATCGTCAATGCGAATCAATAAATTCAACCCTTTTTACGACATGGTCGTTCGTTTTTATTGTCCTACGAGCTACTGTATGTGCATCATTCGGCGGCAATAAAAAAATTCCAAACGGCAGTTTTGTATCGCGTAAGAAAAAAATAAAAAGTAGATGTACATTTTTCCTCGTGTAAAATTTGACGCGGTGACATTTGTGCTAGTATTTTTGTATGGCACGTTTGGAGTGATTTTGTTTTTGTTGTTGGATAGAGTTTTTAATTATCGTATGCGTGATGTTAGTTGATTTTATATTACTAGATTTCGGGCACGCGTATATTTATTTTTATTTGGGTGTTTGCGCAATTCTACATGCGAAATTCAAATTGGTAAAGTATGAATCTATTCAATATATTTTTGATTTTTCCTGGCACGTAAAGTTTGATTTCATATTTTGTATTCTTATCTCAGGCACCTCATTATGATTTCGAGAGTTCTGACACGAACCCGATTCACAGCCACAGCCCATACTCATTGCTATTAGGCCGATAAGTTGTCCATAACGACAGATACCTACATTATATAATATCTTAAACATAAATAAAAATTGGTTAATTAAATTTAACCATAATTAATTTTGCTGAAAATTGTTGTTTTTCCTTCTGGAATTAGTATTCTCAAAACGTATCCCAAACATCTAAAGACAAATCTGCATCGGCCGTTTATCAAAAAGGAATAAAAATATTTAATTTTCATAAACGATAAACACCCACTCTAATATTTAATTAAGCGCACAATTCCTTCATGTTTATGACAGATATCTCAGTTCTGTTTAGAACAAAGACAATTAAAATAAGAAGGTGAAAAGATGACGGTGAAAAAGTGGCGAGGCTCTAAAAAAGTTCCATTAAAGTCGGGTAACAAATGAGAACAGAACTCGGTGGATTTATTCCCGTTATCTCCCTGGGAACAGCCTTGTGTTGCCACACGAAATTTCTCCCGACAACGCCACGTCATTTGTTTATTGTTGGCAACCGTGAGTTTTTTGCGTTCAATTAGCGCTGAATGATGTGGACTTTTTATGGGCTTATTGTTTTGAGGTGATTAGGGCTATAGAGATGCGAAGTTACTCGGAACGAGTAATCTCAGTACAATACCATATAGGTTGTTGTTTACATGAAAATATTTACTGGGAAGTTTTATTTGCTTTATGCTCAGAATTAATACTTTTTTTAAACTAAGTAATAGCATTTTTGAATGTTATTACAGTTTTTGATGTGGATTGTTGTAGTGGGTAAGTAAAGTCTAAAGATATATCAGATAGATAACAACAAGAGCATTCCTTCTAAACTCAACGCTTAAATGGCTCGCATTAGCCATACTAAACCAAAGTTATATTCACACTGCAAGTTGCGAGAGTCGGTTACTAACATCAATTATAATAAATGATTAAATAGTTTAAACTACTTTATGCTATTTCCAATGGAATTCCAGAGACAGTAAGTTGCAGTTCCCGAGCGAACTAAGTTGTCGCGGGCGGATACGCGCGTGTTAACTAGTGCAATCTAACTTTGCCTAATGATGTATGGCTTCTGGTACAGTTGAAGAAATACGTCTCTCTTTGTATAAGTGAAACTGTCTTGTTTGTTACATCTACTGATGTATGTGCTAATAAATTATTATATAATTAATTATACTAGCAATTATAATTGAATGTCATTTAAATTAATGTCAATTACAATTTACAATGTAAGATAAATCGAATATCCTAAATGGCTTTATCGATTATTACATATTACACATTATATTGTGATTAGAAAATTGAACCTCTTGTACAAGCACTTCGCTAAATCAGTGTACTCGCAGTAGTCGTACTTAATCAGAGCTTGCAGATCTTTTAATGATGTAACATCGAATGTAGATATTGTCTTTAATGTTAACTGTAACAAATTAAAAAAAAATCTACCTGTAATATATTTTTGGCGTGCGTAGTATGCGTTGAGTATGTACCTAGTTTTTTCTTTATTATTGCTGGTTATATAATATATTGCTAATGTATATACTATTATTATATTTT
The DNA here is from genome assembly GCA_009982885.2 of Hyles vespertilio. Lineage (NCBI taxonomy): Eukaryota > Metazoa > Arthropoda > Insecta > Lepidoptera > Sphingidae > Hyles > Hyles vespertilio. The sequence goes on from CM042828.1 coordinate 10,335,626, forward strand.
ATTTATGGAGAGTTTTGATTGACCTTTCTTTATTTTAAATATTATTTACTAAATTATTTATTATTATTAAGTTAGTGGTAAGTATTCTAAACAAAAAACTATAAGCAAGTGACACGGCTTCATGGGAGAATCAGACAAAAATATTTTCTCTTGAATTAAAATTATATATTGTTTATAACATTGGAATAAATGTGTAATGTATGCTCATGTATAACAATGAATAAGCAAATATTTACTACACAAATAAACGTACGACTATATAAATATTATCAGCCCAAATGATTCTCATTCAACGTATAGGCTTTTTTTATTGCAGTGAATGGCGAGAGGAGTATGCCGTTCGCCTGATGGTAAGCAATGCGACCGCTCATGAACAGTAAGAACACCAAACACCTTGAATTACAAAGCAATGCTTCGCATTCCACTGCGCTCGCCATCCTGAGACATAAGATGTTAAGTCTCAATATGTCCAGTAGTTACTCTGGCTATAGTCTAAATTCTCTTCATCGATTGGAACCTCGTACATCATATTAATATTTGGAACGATATCTATTTATTAACCAGGGCCTCTATTATCCAAAGGAATTGTACGAATTTCCCGAAGGATTAATAATATCTGACAGGCTGTTTTCTGTTGACGACATCATAATCTTTCCATGAAAACCATTTATAGGTTGGAATCATACAAAAAGGCTTAACCTGTTCTGTACGTATGACGTAGTTTTACTTATGACGTCATCATGTTATATCTATCCTACTACTATTATAAAGACGAAAGTTTGTGTGTTTGTTACCTCGTCACGCTCAAACCCGTGGACTAATTTTGATGAAATTTACTATGAAGGTAGCTGACACCCTAGATTAAAATATAGGCTACTTTTTATCTCGACAAAATATAGTGTTCCCGTGGGATGTGTACGGAATTAAAATATATCCAATACTCTTTGAAACTCAAAAGAATGGAATTGCAAGTTAAAAGTTCGGCAAAAATTATGAGTTTAAATATTTAAATTATATATCACGCGAAATACTTCCATGTTTCTAAAGTGGATTGGTCTCAAAAAGTACCTGCACCCGGGCGAAGCCGGGTCAGACTGCTAGTATTAAATATCTTTATTACACATCAATAATGAATATTTGTACAATTACCTCGATGAGTTATTTTGAGCATAACTTTGACCTTTACGAACTACTCATATTGTATGTCTCGAAATTATTAATTTGATGAAGTGAGTGTTCATCGTCAATTGCTACTAAATATGATAGTAGGAAATTGTATTAATTTTGTGTTATTTATAGTGGATTTTAAATGGCAATGACTCTAAAGACAACATTACTATATTTTTTGATACTATCAGACTTTGATGACGAACCAGACGCGATTTTCCGAGACGGGGTCGTAGATAGAATATTACAAAACGTGAAATAACTATAGTACCGAGTCTAGTACCAGGTTTAGACTATGGATCAAATAAAACGATCAAATAGAATTTATGGCAAGTGCGAGGATTATTTATGTTACTAAAGTGAAACCACCGAGACTTCTAGTTTAACTTCACTACTAACCTTGAATTGTTGAATTGAATGTTAATTTATTACACTAACACTGTTCATTAACAAAATGATGGATTTGGAGTAGCCTTTTCTTCAAAAATCCTATATTCACCCCTTTTCTTCCCTGATTGCCCAAATTTTCAACCTAAATAACTAACGTATATATGTTACGTACGACATTTCTCAAAAATAGAAAATTATTACACTTGTAACCCTCTTGTCGAGCTTAAATGATTAATTGACGAATGGAAAGAACAACGTTTCCTTGAATTACTAGAAGAGCTAATAAATAGAATAATTATTCAATTATGCGCACATTTCGTTCCGTTGTACGGTAGATCAACTTAAACTTCAATAAATAAATCAAAACCAAATTAACGTCATTTCAAATTACTTAGATTTAAGATATATCTATACTGGGTGTATCAAGACTGCTACCGAAAATGAACCCGGGTGGCAGTTTTAGTGACTCCAGACACAAATGCAACTAAAACATTTGCAAAAAAAAACGCGAGGTATTTTTCACCTGCCTCGTTTTTTAATGGTAAATACATAGTATTTCCTAATGTTAATTAATTTATTATTTAACTATGGATTTACCGCCCCAAATAAAACAGTTAAAACAAAACAAAAAAATACGCGTTTTTTTACGAAAATTTTATTTTATTTTCATTGTATCAATAGCGCTAAAATTACCACCCGGCCTCGTTTTCGGTAGTAGTCTTGATACACTCTGTACATGTTTATTCAAATGGCAAAACTGTGTATATTAATTCATACCCATCAGGAAAATTACATGTTATTTAATATTTTACCTTAATCTTTCTACAAGCATATGCATGGAACGGTGCATAAAAAAATAACTTGAAATGCAAAAGCTAAGGATTTATAAAATTGATTAAGTAAAATAGTCACCAGAACAATACAATACACAATACCAAAATTCAAATTGAAACATGAAGTCTAAACAAAACCCTTCAAAAACCCGAAGCAAAACAATAAAATTAATGAACAAAAACACGTATCAAAAATAAACCGTCATTCCGTTCATTAATTACAAATGAACCCTTTTCAGCAGCCCAATCCACCTCATCAAAAGCCAGTCAATAATACTTTTTAGACATTATCAACGACAGAAAAAAACAGCCACTCAGTTGTACTCATCAGGAGAACGACACGAACAAAAGATAGGCGGGGCCGGGTCGTTTATCAGCCCCATATACAGACTCATTGCTCACTTCGTTTCACCCTGTAATATTTTTTTTCACAATCCTGTCGCTGAGCACGCAACGAGATAAATGCCAAGTTCAAGGCTCACGCCCTTGCTTTGCAAATTTCGAGGTGATTTTTTATTTCATTTGCATATTATCTCCTCTGCGTTTATCTTTACGATATGAGGGAAGTTATTGCTGTGAGCTCAACTACATTTTCGTCGTCTTTACTTTGCTGTTAGATGTTAGCAATTGCGTTTTTATTTTTGCCATACCCCATTAATAGATGTAGTACTTAGTTAGAAATTTAGATGAATAAATGAAAAACTTTTGCCTTGTATTTTCAATTCAATTTCATTTCTTTTAAAAACTGGTACAAACATGTTGCATTAATTATACGTATTGATATATGGAGACATGGCAGTACAAAGTAATATATTAAAACCAAAAGTAATTACTTAGTATCCTTTTCTCACAATGATACCAATTATTCTGATTACAATTTTCCATCGATTATACCTCTTTAAATTCATATAATTTGAGTACGAAGCCTATGATTCAGCTTTGCCAAGGATATTCAAAAACTTAGTCTTGTAGTACTTTTATTCCTTCAACAATACTTGGTTTTATCATCCCCATCCTTTAAATTATATAAGCAAAATACCATTAAAATCCGTTAATATTTTATCAATAAGAAAAGCATCCGCAATTAAGAAAATGGCTGTAAAAGTTAGCTGTTTGTATCATTATCTTCGTAAGCTAAATCATTACTGTTATCGCGACTATAAATAAGGAGTGTTATCTTTGAACATAATCGCTGATTTTCCGGCCCCGTTATTTCCTTCTGTGGCTAAATACACTTTCATAAAAAAAGTGTTTATTCCCGCAGTTGTAAACGATGTTTGAATTTCTTAGGAATTGTTGAAATACTTGTGCTAAATACATTATATGAATTTTGTGTTTTTAAGTATTTCTATAATTATCTGAAATGAATTCATAAAGCAGAAATTTAATTTTGATTAATTTGTGTAGTGTTCTTAATATATTAACTAACTTGTATTGTGTTTTTGTTTGCATAACAAATAAAATAAATATGTTATGTATCATTCAAATTTAATTGTAGTGTTGTATTTTATAATTAAAAGCTAGCAATATGATATGTAATATGGCTTTTTAATACGTAATTTAATCGTTTAATTGTAATTTAAAACACCTTGAAACAATCAATTCTTTATTAATCGCCTACATTATATCCTTAAACGAATCACGACCTTAACTTAAAAACACATAGAATCATTAAATTTAATGTCTCATGTTTTAATTATTGTTTTATTACTAACATTTGTAGTAAATTACTCGTGAACCACACTTAACTGTTTGAAAATATCGTTCCAAATCTACACACAATTTAAAGCAAGTTATTCGTTCAGGATAATATCATGATAGTAAGGATTTGGTTCATAAAATGCTATTTTTGCTATTTTCTGTTAGTAGGATAAACTAATGAACATATTTCGCCTTATTACAAAAAGGAGAGATTAAAAATGGGACCAAACCAAAACTAAAAAGTCTAGGATTGTTACGGTATTAAAGTCAGGTCTCGGACTAAAATTCATTCTTATTACAAATCCAAGATTAACAGTCTATCTAGTACCAGGACTATCTACTACCGATGATAGTTCCTGATCTCATAAGTACCCACAGAGTATAAGTAAAAATTATATTGATCCATTGATTCATTCAATCGGCGATATAAGCACCGTTCCATTTAACATAAACTTGTAAAAGGAGAAAGATAAAATGTAATTATCATGATGATCATCAAATACATACTATTTTGTCATTCGATTAATCGCACCTAAAACTTAGCTATCGTTATGTTTATATTACCCAATAGTCAATTCATTAATCACATCTTCAAACTCCAAGAAACCTTATGACATAGTAAAGTCTAGAAACAAATCTACTATTCATAAAAAAGTTGGATATTCAAAGTTCTTTCGAAAGCATAATTACTTCAAGTTTTTATTGCTTCTACCAACAGCACAGAAAGGTTTATGCGTATTTTATTTTGTTTTACAAGGGGTAAAATCCTAACAAGTGAAGAAAACGTAAAATTGTGGGTTAGTTAGTAGTGGTGTAGCCAATGGATTAACAACTTAATTTGCATTAAACCTATTAAAAAGAATAAGACAGTTTTTTTTATAAATGCATTTTAAAACACCCATCTTTATTTTGTTTTTGGTAGGTTATTCATATTGGTTTCGATGTGAAATTATTTAGCCTATTTATCGCCGATTTCAAGCATATCAGCAATTAAGGACTGGCCGTGTTTGTTCACACACTGTCTAAACATACAATTAAATTATGATTTTTTTCGCAATATAAAAAATAAACTCCTCTGAAATATAAAATTGTTATAAATTGCCCAATCTTTGATTTAGTAAGGAAAGGCAATCTGCCGGAGATAGATCCCTTTCACACCGCGAATCAAAAAACGAACAAATCTCCGTTTATATTTTAGCACTAGTAAAAAATCTAAGAGAAATTTATAGAGCGAGCGGCATCACGAGAAATCAGGTCAGCTGTAACCAAATTTTCATTGAAATTACGACTCGGCGCGTAGAACCACTCGGTGTTTTAGGAATTGTATTCACTATTAAATGTATATTTTTATACAGAAATTTAACACCACAGCCATAAAGGCAATTTTTATTGCAAAAACACAATCGTCGGCGGTGACCTACATCGGTGCAGCAAATAAACTGTAGTTGAAATGAAAGCCTCTAAATCATTTCCCGCAGTTCTGTCCACATGCCACGAACGTTCGGACACGTTACTGCGTGTTGGATCATAAAACACTTCGCTTCAATCCGGCTGGAGGCGGCGGCAAAATTGGCCGCTTTCACATATATTAGCCGGTGCGTGTCGCGATTTGATTGCTTTTGATTTATTGGCAGGGTTTGAATCATTTTCGTCAGATAGGTATATCGTATCATTTAGTTTCGACCTGATAAAGGTTGCGAGAGGATGTTTGAAAGTCTTGGAAGGAGCGCTAAACTACTGTGAAGGAATTATAATTAATATTGTATCCAGCAAAGACGACCGGATTTTACCATACGTCAAATTAGTAAGAATACCTTGTCGAGAGGTCGCGGATTTGATCCCCACACCGAGATAAATGTTTGTGCGGCTCCATGGAAGAATTACACTGGAGCGGACATCGGGATCAAAATCTGTGCGTATGGTGCGAGCACAAGGGTACACAGTGAAGCGGGATGGAAGATAATGTTACTGCGTAGGCGCGACAGAGATGGAAATAGAATGTACCCTTCATTTTATTACAAACATTTTGTTTGCAGTGTCCCCTCTAGTATATTATCTCAATGTTGCAGCCCACAAATATTTCCTCCGGGTCTGAGTATTTGTGAGACCGGAAAGTATTTCGTAATTTCTGATAACCACGACACAAGACTCGATCTTAGTGTGGGGTCAGGACTATGTATGTGACTGTTTGGTGTTATTTATTTATGTGTTGGTCGAAAAGCGTCTCCATCTACCAGAATATCTTATGACAAATTGACATTGCTGGATATTATTTGACAAGGAGCCATGAATAACATGTTGGCCAAGTAACATTACTTATTGATTTCTAAGTTCGGTCCAAATCCGTAATTGGAGCAAGCACCTGTTGATACTAGAAGTTATGTGTCCAACCTGTTAACAATTAGCTTGGAATCTCCCCAGCAATTACAAAATTGCATTCCTTTAACTCAGATATGTTTCAATTTATTTAAATTTATTTATTAGTATTAAGCAATTATTTTATTTCTAATTGTTTGGGTTACATAAGGATTCTTTGTGCGAAAAAAGATGTATCAGTTTTCAAATGGTGTAGTGAAATAGTTTTTGTACGAATTTTGATTGTGTAAAATATATTGTTACTCGGTTGTTATTTTAGTTTAAATTTATAAAATTATTAAGATCGAAAAATAATGATTGAATGGATTGTTCTATTCATTATCAGCCCGGAGTCAGGAATTTTTGCCCGATATGGCGATAGGCTCGCCCCCTATCACATATTGGGACGGAACATACACTGCGAATATGTTTGTGTCTAGACACCTCTACCTACCTTTTCTGGGAAAAAGGCGTGAGTTTATGTATTTTATTTATTTATACTTAATATATAAAAGCGGACTTAATGCCTGAGGCATTCTCTGCCAGTCTACCTTTGGATGGTGCAGAGAGAAAACAAAGTAGGCGCATAAATTAACACAAAAGTCAAGATAGTTATAATTTTATAAACAGTACATAATATATACATATCTGCAAAAGTATATAAGTATATATTTGTATGTATATATGAAAAAAAAAAACATTTCGTTGTTGGTGTAGAGTAACTTAAAATAAACAGTATATTATTAAAGAATTTCATCGAAGCATTGCACATAATTTACAGTGAATAATAAAATATCAAATTCCTTCAAAAATGGTTTTCGTATCAAGTGCTTTTTGCTTGAAATCGAATACTGAGTATCAGATACGCGATTGATGTGAAAGATTTTGACATTTTGAAGAAGCCATCGAAAGGATAAGGAGATGAACTTAGGGGTCTATCGTGAGAACAAATACTTGCACGGCCGAGTGCTCGAGTCGAGTTGGAGTGTTTGACGTACTCTGTAGAATCTGACACCGTATACCCCTAGTTGGGGTCAGGTTTGCCAGCGTCTTATGTGACCAGATTAAACAACGTTGCAGGTTTAAGATCGAATTAAATGCCAGCTAGGATATTTGAAATGAAGATGCGTTTTGCAATACTTTACATTGACGGAATGGTTGCGTCTTTGACAGTTTTGAATAATTGAATAGTGCTAATTATTTGAATGTGTAATGCCCAAAATATATAATATTTTAACTGGTTGTGTGATACGTGTAACACCAATAATATCGAGAAATTTGCAAGTTTCAAATCATCGTCATTAATCCAATCTTTTGCACTGGTGCCAGACAAACCCCTTTAGAAATTGAAATTTATAAATACAATATTTCAACACTTCCCTTAACTTATTTAATTAATTTCGTTCCTCAGAAACACTCAACAAAACCAGTAATTTGCTATAATTAAACAAGTCACATGAAAATTTATGTTGTGAGTGTATTTCTGTGTAGCGTTGAATGAATGAATACATATATGCATAATTAATTTTATTTGGTAATTAACAATGAAGAATCTGTTATTATTGCTTCACTAGTCTTAATAATGCTACAGTCTGTTTTTTTTAAACACTTTCGTTGCGGCACCCTTTTAGAGAACTTTCAGACAGTGCGTTGGAGATATTTTAGTACTCCTGACTATATCTAACGGCACTGCGTATTAGACCTAAATAATGTCCTAAAAAATTTACGTATACGTATATGATGTCTCTGTCATAAAAATAGAAATAAGAATTACGGAGTCCGAAAAAGAGGGAGAGAATCCGTTTTTTGGCGTCGCGCTGGCTGAAGATCCGTTAGAGATCTTTAAGGTCCCCTAACGCACTAAGACGTTTAAATTTGCTTGGAAACTTATTATTGACAAATCGTCTCGTCTGTAAAGCAGTCGACCTGTAGCATTAACTTAGTTATTTTAGTTTTTTATCAGTGTATGTATATTTCAATAAAGAAATAAAGGTTTTTCTATTATATTCTAGTAATAATCTAGTTGTAAGTAAAACCACTGGTATTAATTATGGACCAGTATTTAAATTTCGACCCTTAAAACATTAAAGGAGTGGCATATGATATAAATTACTAAAGGTCAAATAGACTGAAGGGTTTAATTATACCGTCTGTGGTATTTTAAAGCATGTTAAAGTACTTCTTAAAACGAAACTGGTATAAAAGGGCATGGTACTGCCTGCAGAGTAATAGTTTTTTGCACAAGGTATTGAATTGATTTAATAGTTTTTAAATTTCTTGTTGAATTATATATGTAGAACTGTGTACATTTTAAAGTTATTGATTTCCAAGGACTTTTTTTTATTCCAAAGAATGGCGAGAGGAGCATGCCGTCCGCCTGATGGAAAGCAATACGACAGCTCATAAACAGTAGCAGAACCAAACAACACCTCGAATCACAAAGAAATGCTTGGCATTCCACTGCGCTCGCCATCCTGAGACATAAGATGTTAAGTTTCAATATGTCCAGTAGTTGTTCTGGCTACAATGTCCTTCAATCCGAAACACAACAGTGCTTCTACTCTGCTGTTTGACGGGAGAAATAGACATTGCGGTGGTACCCACCCAGGCGGCCTCTCACATATGAGAGACCTACCACCGGTGACTTGACTTGGTCTCGCTTGAGAGTAAGATATAAATGATAACCTAAGTTATTAGTTTAAGTTATGTAATTCTGATATCTAAGCTATATCACTGAAAACTTTCATTAAAATCAATAGCAGTACTTTTTTCTTCTAATCCTTTTTCTTAAATGATTTTTAGCTTTAGCATGTGATGGTTGGCTGGTGGTTCACTTATTCATCCGATAACTTTCATTTAAATTAATTGTTCACTGGCATATTTGTCTTTTATCACTGCGTTTAATGAAGCGATATTTTAAATTTTATTTAAAACATTTTATAGAGCGATGCTTTAATTATTTGAACAACAATAATTACGGTTAATTAAAAGTATTTAAAATATTTTAATGTGTCATTTCAACGGTTATGCTTTGCTGTTAATACAAGTTCGCTTCATTATAATTATGTTAAGGTTCCGGGAATTAAATGTACCTGAAATTATAAGAATTTAATTTTAAATTCTGATATTGAAACATTGTAGGAGAGATCCAACAGATAATAAAAAATAATATATGTTGATATATGTAAGAAATTCATTTTAAACCTGCATAGTTATATTTATTTTTAATTTATTGTTATGTAAGTCTTCTCGGTACGTTTTCATCTGTATACTATGAAGCGTGACGATATTATTAAATTCATGACGTGAGATGATATTATATTAAAAGTATTTCTTTTAACGTACATATTTTTTTGAATAACTAATAATAATCATTTACTTTAAAAAATCATATTAGCGTTTATAAGCACTATGTACTATTTGTTAATTTTCTATTATACGTATTATTTAGTCTATAGGCGGCGTTAGATGCCTTGAGTATGATCTTCGCATTAAATCTATTCCGGGTGTTGTTGCATTGCAAAATCCTTCATACACTTTCTGTTCTGTTTTCCGGAACTCGAAACGAGAACTCAAATTGTTCATACAATAAAATCAAATTGTGTGCGGGTTTATATGACGTATTTGTTCTATCATCATCATTACATATACACAACACTTTATTGAACACCACAAATTACAGAAAAAGTAAAACATAAAAACCTTAAAAATAAGAGACCATTTCGCGGTCTTATTGCTATGAGCAATCTCTTTCAGACAACTAAAAATCATGGAATAGATCGTAAGAGAAAAAAATAAAGTGCTCATTACTGTGAAATAGTAAAAATAATTATAAAATAAAAAAGTGTGTGCGTAACTTATAACGGTAACATTATTTATTACGGTAATATTTTTATCCTAAATAATAACTAAAAACCAATAAGATTATAATTGTGATGAAAATCATCCAAGCATGGCAGTTACACAAAATTATGCCAAATCAGTAAGTCATGCCCTTGTAAACATACTACTCTCCCCCGGCTTGTGCCAAGAGAATGGCTTGATGACCACTCACGCACTCTCCCCATTTAATAAGGGGCCCTACAAGCACGCTAGACGGCGTAATGAGTCCTACATATGATTGTATAAGTAAAGTTACTCGTGTACCAACAACGTCCCGCAGGTGAGTGAAATCTACACTGAAAGTTACAATCACTTTTAATTTGAAATGATTTTCGTCTCTGGGTTTTGTGAACTGTTGTTACAAGTTGATTGTTCTATGTTTTTATTCCATTGCGGATCACATAGCTCATCCAGGCCTAAAATATTGGTTGTAACTTAAACTTAACACACTTTGCCAGCCTCCGTGACACAGTCAATTAGACGCCGCCTGTGAAATCGAGAAAAATGTTTTTGCAGCCCACAAATATTTCTTTCTGGTCTGGGTATTCGTGAGACCGAAAAGTCTCTCGCAGTTCCTGATACGCGACAAAAGGCTCAATCTTAGTGTGGGGTCAGGACTATGTATCTGACTGTTGCGTGTTATTTATTTATTTAACATCGAATAGAAATAAAGTCGACCATAAGTTCATGATATGTTTCATAGTTTCATCCTATCAAAATAAAAAAAATACAATTTTATTTAATTTCTGATGTACTCTTATATTATACCCTACTTTCACTTAATAAAGCAGTAAATCAGCCCATAAACCACAACAAAACCGTATCAGTATTTAATGGTAATAAAGCACATATAAGTTACCTCAAATACCTCCTTATTGGGTATAAAAAGGTCGACTAAGTGTCATAGATCGGCGGACGATCCGGCAACCGTGGTGGACGCCCACTAATACGTTTTTACAATCGTCTATGGGTAATAAAACAAGGATGGGGCCTCGGATTAAGCTCATTTATCATTCGTTTTGATGGCCCTTTTTGCTGTAATCATTCATTTTTCTTCCGTCCTTTTCTGCTTCCCTTGCGCTTAAATGCCTTTTGTTGGGCATGCGGTGAACTCTTTTATCAAATTAACTCACCTAAGGTTTTCATGGGGATTTTGCTTGCGTGTTCGCATGGTTTTAGTATGAGTTATCTTTGATTTTGTGATATCTTTATTTACATGACTGTTTAATGGCGTGTTCACTGATAAATCAAGTAATTATATGCCGTTTTTAATATGTTAGTATTTATATAGGGTATATAAAGACTGCTCCTAAGTAGTGACTAAATATGGATAAATATAAGGCCAAAATTACGATTAATTATTATTTATTCATATCACGGTAAGAAATGTTTGTATTTAGTTTAACATGTAATACACACTCATACTATTAACATCAATCTGTGAACCCAATAACAAGTTTAAAGTCCTACCATCAATTACAGGCAACAAGTCACAACTATCGGGTATCTGTAAACTTAAATATAACCATTGGAAGCGACTTCCTGACGATCCAATAGTTCCGCATGGTCTAATCACAGCACAGTTGCGAACTCAAAGCGAGAACTTTGGAAGCATAAAGTAAACAAAGAAAAGCGAACTGTCAAGAGTGGCGGGCTCTCTAAATCAATTAGAAGCAAGGCGGTGCGTCCCGACGGTTTAATAAGGAGTTACGACACAGCGCCCAGCCATAAAATGCTGACCGTCGCAGCCCAACAATGGACCAGATAATGGAAAATTGTCTAAAAGGATTTTTTATTATAACCACACTGTATCCACTCAGAATTTGTGGCGATTTTCTCGTATTGTCCTCTATCGATTCAGCTCTATAAAGCGATGCTAAAGTGTTCGCAGTTCGCAAATTGGTTGAATGCCTTCGCCCAGACGAGTTGGGGAAACAAAACGGAAAGTTCAGATGGGTTTATATTGGATAGCATCTGAAACTGTTATATACAATTTCGATTGGAGAGTTATCCTTGGGTAACATGTATCTAATAATTATAATCTCTACTAAGTTTGACGCAACTACCAAGTTTGTGTGATACGGTATTAGTTTGTGTACCAATACGTTAATGTATTGTGTAAGAAGACGCATTTATTGAAAATGGTTTAAAATCTAATCTATTTAATCGGAATTTTAAAAGCTTATAATGTTAAGTTCGCTAAGTTAAAGAATTTCCACCCAAATTTTAGTGTATTTTTATGATAAAAATATCTGTATCTGTATAAGCCCATATACGTCCCACTGCAGGGCACGGGCCTACTCTACAATCGAGAATACGATTGAGAGTGGTTAGGCCATATAGTCCACCACGCTGACCTAGTGCGATACCATAGAAATTCATATAAATCGCTATAGTATGCAGGTTTCCTCACGATGTTTTCCTTCACCGTTTTAGTGCGTGGTGATTGATTATCAATACATACATGACTCCGAAAAGTCAGAGGTGTGCCCTGGGATTCGAACCCGCGACCACCGTGAACATGTGGGCAGCCGCGTCTAGTCCGTTTACCAACAGGCCACCACGCACTTTAAAATATATCTAAGGTATATCTTAAGCTTTGATCCATAGTTTGGAGTTATTTGGCAATAATATTAAGTACAGCTTTTTCATATTATTGGTAACTTTATAGTTGCACTATTCATATCTTTACTAGTGCACATTATTCAAGTTTTCTGTAGCTATCGGTGAAAATTAATCCAATAATAAAAGCACCAAGGGACCACGGCTCGGGTCCATAAAAAATTTAGGCGAGTACCACAGCATATTTTATCGCTCTAACCACAAATCAATTTGTGTGTAGTGGACAAAGATTCAGTGATAAAAAGGAGTTAGTGGCGCGGAGGGTGGCCGGCTCACCATAAAACGACCCCTCACACCCCTGGGAATAGAATCACTGGCTGTGAAAACCTGGGTAATTTTATTTGGATAGCAATTTAGGTGGCATTAGCTTTTTGGTGATATATTCAAACTTATTTTTATAAAACAAAATGTTTCTAGAGATGATTTTTTTTATTCAAATAAAATATTTTTATAGATTTATCAACTTAATTAATAACATTTGAATTTAAATTACTAGACTGAAGTTGAATTGAATGTTTTCTTGTAGTCTACGCGTATTTATTTAAGACGAGCTTATAAGATGGTTTATCGGGTTTTTGCAGGGTTGAAGGGTGAGCAAGATACGGAAAATGTCGGTTTTTGATATACGCTCGGACTCTTTTTTTCTAAATCAATAGTAAAATAAAAGTCGAACTTTTCTATGTATGGTAAAGCCACAGTGACTCATTAATCAGGGTTTGTTTTATTTAAAGATAATTTTGTTTGATATGACGAATTTTGCAAATTTTTGTAAAATAGATATTTATTATATTGTATAATACGATTTCTATTTCAAATTAAGGTTTTTTTACCTTCATTACGATATAAAGATCATATTTTATCGTATAAAGTTACTTTAATTATGTAGTAATTTAGCTTTCATTAAATTTAATAATGTGAGATGATATTATAGTAATACGATGCAGTATAATTATAGTACTAGATGTGTACATTTAAATGAATCATTCATTTTAGCTCAACAATTAAATGAAGATAGACTTGTGATTTCCATCTAATCTTACTAGACTTAATTGGGAAGATTCATTTGATATATCAATCAGTTTAAGGCCATGGTGTGCGATTGAGCCTACCCCAATATATAAGGTTTACAGCCTTCACTCTCCAGGCTGATCTAATGTTAATAAGTTTTTTTTTAAATGTTTTGACTAATCTATTGCCAGAGTTCTTAAACATGTGAAATAAATAAATACACCCAGCAATCACATACGTGGTCCTGACCCCACACTCAGATCAATACTTGTGCGAGAGTATCAGAAACTGCTAGAGGCTTTTCGGTCTCACTAACACCCAGACCCGAAATACATACCTCACATAACTTATTTCTCGGTGTGGGGTCAAACCTGTTGCATTTCGTTTCTCAGCCGGCGTCTAACCAACAGCGCCAGAGAGATTGCTCACATGAATTGAAATAGCAAGGTTGGAAGGCTTAATCTTCTCACTGATATGCAAATAGTCTTGACGTGTAAAACCTCATCGTTAAAATTCACCATACCCAAAAACTCCGCACAACACACCTTAATGAAAGCGAAATTCATCTAAAAGCGACTTGACATGGTTTTTTACAGATTGTCCATTAGTGGTATGAGTGTTTTTGCGGGGCGCTTGAACTGTTTGCGAACAAACTTCTATCGTAATGAAAAGTAAATTCCCGGCGTCGTTCAGCAAGACATCAATAAAACTATTTCTAGTGACTATCCCGGGGTCTTCACTTTTGAAAAATATTTACTTATTCCTCTGGCGCTGTGGGTTTATCGCTACCTAACTTGAGCTTTGCGTGGAGCTAAGTTTTTCGATTTTCATTCGATTGACTTTTTTTGCTTGCTGGTGATTGGTTACGAGTAAATACAGGTGCAATTATAGTATTTTCAAGGTGATTGTAATATTTGAATTTATGAATATTACATTTTAGTTTTTTAAACTTGTTGAGGTTTAGTAAATCGAAAATCTCATATATAAATCTAATAATGTATATTTTGATTATTATTTTACTTATGTCATTTTTAGTACCTAGGTTATTTTACATCGCCATTATAAGTTACGCATACACTTATTTATCATTATTTTTACTATTTCATATAAATGCCCACTTTCATTTTCGATACATTCTATGATTTTTGGTTGTCTGGAAGAGATCGCTCATAACGATAAGACCGCCTATTTGTTCACTTATTTGTAAGGTCTCTCTATGTATTTTTTTCTCTTCCCTGTAATTTGTGGTGTTTAATAAAGTGTTGTGTATCTGTATCTATAAGAAAAGGTATTACAGTTCAGTATTTTTTTCTTTTCAAAGTCTTTTAAACAGATTATTTCATAACTTATAAATAAATAAATAAATCTGACGAATTGAGACCCTTTATTTTAAATCGGTTAAGGATTGGTGTCTTATAAATTAGTTAAGCGCTAACAAAATAGACACCCGTATGAATATCTACTTAATTTATATATTACACATATTTAATACCAATTGCATCCATACCCAAGTCGCGACAATAAACCGAGTCAGTATTCAGCTCGTTTAGTAGTTTTATAGCGTATGTAAGCTGAGTTTAACTTGCGTTATTATCACTGGGTTTATCTAACCTACATAGTTTGGTTTAGAAACCACTCATGTTACTTGCTCGCTGCTCCGAGTGTCTTTAACAATGTGGGGCGTTAAGCTTGTTATGTGTTTCTTAAGAACGAGCATTAGTACAGAACCATTACGCCTTTGAAGACTGAAGACTTTGTTAAAACTGACGCTGTATGCTTTTAATTTCTGACAGGTATATTCAATAATAAATCGCATTATTATAAATGCGAAAGTTTGTCACCTCTTCACACACAAAGAAATTTACCAATTTTGATGAAATTTGGTACGGGGATGGCTGACACCCTAGACTCGTGGGTGGGGATCGAACCCGCGGCCACTCATTCACAGTCGGCGTCTAACCAACTGCGCAACGGAGGCTATCAATATTGTATATTGGGTAAAAGTAATACAATGTTAAATAAATTATGATTCATCCTTTCCTTTGTCGTGGAGGTCGTGGCAATAAGTAGAAATTATGTAAGCAATGGTCGTATTTGAGAATTTATTTCTAATTGATAATCTACGTTGTAGTGCAGTTACTATCACGATGTAATATCGCTCCAGAATAAGAAAATAATGGTCCATTTAAAACAAATTCCAGTACATGTTTATATTATTACACGCTTTATATTAGCTTCACTTGTATGTTTGTTTGTAACCGACTCCTTAAGACGCGATTTTGACCCACTTTAAACGGACAGATTTCATTCAAATTTTGCACACCTGTCAAAGACCGATGACAATACAATAATTTAAAAAAAATAGATTTTTTGAAAATAAAATGGATATTTTGCACGCCGCTAACTTCCTCTGGAAATACAGCCGTAGATGGATGTTTTTAGTCAAAACAATTAAATAATAGTTAAAAAAAAACTAAAATACACACACATTAGTTGTATATCTTATTAAAGCGTGTATTTTAGTTTTTTTTAACTATTATTTTTTTCTTTGATTCATTATGACACAGTGAGGTAAAAAACACAATAGCAAAAGTCTAAAAGTACATGTATCAGAGTAGTTTAGTTTGCGGACACAAAAGAAGCACTTTATGTTTTTTCATAGACAACGTTGGAACTGGATTCTGTCAAATGATTACAGAATTGGACCCATCCATTGTTATTGTACTATATAGATTTCAATAACAATCGACAACACTAACGAATGCCTAACACTAGTGAAAATATTTTCCAAAACAATTTGGAGTATTCGTTACGCGCTATTTACATAAAAAATGTCCATCCAGTCCATTGTACTGGCAAGTCCATGATTATTTCAAACTGGCTCCGAATTCCAAAGTAGATTTTGAAACCTACTCTATAAGCTTAACTAACCGTTGAATGTGGTTTCGTGTATTTAATATGCATTTTACAAGTTTTATTTATTTGGTATTATGTGTCAATAGTATTTATTTCATCGTTTTTTACACGATTAAAAAATATAAATAAATAAATACACCCAACAGTCACATACATAGTCCTGACCCCACACTAAGATCGAGTCTTGTGTCGTGAGTATCAGGAACTACGAGAGACTTTTCAGTCTCACAAACACCCAGACCCGAAAGAAATATTTGTGGGCCGCACAAATATTTCTCTCGGTGCGGGGATCGAACCCGCGGCCTCTCGTTTCACAGGCGGCGTCTAACCTACCTGCGCCACGGAAGTTGTCAAAATAGTCAATATAGTATCATAATGGATAAAATTATGATATTTTTAATGTTTAATAAAATAAAACAGAAATAAGAGTTTGTATAACAACAATCCAACAGATTTAAGCGGCGCTTGTACAACGATCAAATTAGATACAATTGTATTAATGTAGATTGACTAGAATTCGAAAGTAAATGTGTTTGAAAACTATTTTATTAGCTAAATAATAGAGAATTTCATCCCTGTGCTACATTTATTGAAGTCGTTGCGAACGTGATTTTATTAAGCGTAAAATCTTTCTAAATTTCTTCACAATTTTGTTTACTTGTGTATATTTTTTGTACGTGACATTTTTGGATATTGCGAAATACTATCGTAGTGTTATTTCAATGGCGTAGTGGAAATAAATTAAAGCTTAGCTCGTCTGCACTATAAAGCTGAAATTAAATACAACATTGGAATTTGTCTGAATTAGATAAGTATTATTCCAGCACTAAATAAACTGTTTCATTGTGGTATTCAATTTTGCGATGGAATGAAATCTTTCTCTTAATAATTTCGTATGAAACTCCATTTGAAATTATAGAATTTAAATGTTTATATCGCATTAATTTTAAGCAGATATCTAACACACATATACGATTCGTAACAATTTACCAAAACGTATATTTTGATAAAACCATTGACATTTAAAGATAAAGAAAATTGTATAAATATTACGTTATTTTCACCAACTAAATCATAAATAATATTTGTAACCACAAATCAGAAGGGAAATGTCCATGAATGATTACGATACGTAATACCGGCTGTCGCCTCGGGGAAGGGAAGCGACCTGTCAACGTGTCTCGCCCCTTATAAGGGCTCTTGCGACCCGCTAAAGTCCCTACCGGCGACACAGGCGACTGCCACTTAAGGGCTGCCACTTACCCTCTAACTACACCCTGTATGTATTAGGTAATTAAATGCATACATTTGTTTGATGGTCATATACATATGGTACATGAAAAAAAGGTCATAGTAATATACATATTTTTTGCTTAAATGTTATTTATATCTACATGTCTGATAAACGGTTGCATTAGTGACGCAATTGTTAAAAACAATGTAATTATTTTTGCGCCATGCTATAAAAGAAATGGACAATGTATCGCGGAAGGCTAAAGAGGAGGAAGATAAGGGTATTTCGGCCTTACTATAAATATGATTTTATTGCACGTGTATTCATTACAAAAAATATTATGGACTAAAATTATACTTATATATACTCGTAGCATGTATTGACTATTGAAACTATAGTTATAATACACGAACAGAATATGTATGTATTTAGTTATCTGTATTTATTTATACATTCTTTATTGAACATCAAATATAATAATCTGTATCAGCCCATATACGTCCCACTGCAGGGCACGGGCCTACTTATGAATCGCTATGGTATGCAGGTTTCCTCACGATGTTTTCCTTCACCGTTTTAGTGCGTGGTGATTGACTATCAATACACACATGACTCCGAAAAGTCAGAGGTGTGCCCTGGGATTCGAACCCGCGACCACCGTGAACATGTTGGCAGTCGCGTCTAGTCCGTTTACCAACAGGCCACTACGCACTTACAAATAATAATAAGACAAGAAATAAGACAACTCGTGTAGATAAAGGTAACGAATGGCGGTTTTATCGCTTACCGCGATTTCTTCTATTCTTTCTTCTGAAGCTAGGAAGAAATGGGTGGTCACAAACAAGGCAAAAATGAGGAATGCAAACATAGATTTATATACCTATATGTTATGTGTATACATCCTAATGCCAGGCTATAGGAACGAACAACTAAAAAGTTATACTTCGCCAATGTGAGTTGTCAGTATGAGGCAGGCGCGCAAAACTAATACTAAAGTTGGCTGTAAGGAAAATTTACTAGCACGCTACGTTAGTTGCAATTTTCATTAACCAGTTTCAACTAAGAACAACAAATTTTTCAAATAAAATATCCAATTTAGTAACATCTTTCAAAACCGCTTTGTACTGTATTAGTCCATATACATACGTCCTACTGCAGGGCACGGGATTCCTATACAATCGAGAGTGCGATTGAGAGTGATTGGGCCATAAAGTCCACCATGCTGGCCTAAAGCAGGTTGACGAACTTTATATATATACTATAGAACTTTTTATAAATCGCTATGGTTTGCAGGTTTCCTTTCTTTAGTGCGTATTGATTGACTATCAATACGTGGTGCCTTGTTGAACGGACCATTTGCGTCTGCCAACATGTTCGAATCCCAAGGCACACCTCTGATTTTTTAATCATGTGTGCACATCCGCATCGACGGGTGAAAAATATTTTTCGTTTCTTTGACTTGCAAAGCAATCAATATAAAATAATATTTGCGTCATCAACAGGTATTCATTGTTTCGGGCCTTGGTATTCGTGAGACCGAAAAGTCTCTTGTTGTCTCGCCATGACTCAAGACTTAAGACTGTGTATATAACTGCTGGGTGTACGTATGCATTTATGTATCTATGGGAATGTTTTTTTTTTCATATAAATAAAGATATTTAACGACAAGAGTGTATATACTTTAGATTATCACATCATGTTACATATTATTGCCGTCGAGATGTAGACCAAAAATAAATCGATTTAAAAAATAAAAATTTGATAGTTTCTTCCGTCTGGCTAAAGCGGACTTGACGCCCTAAAGAATCAAGGCAATACCTAGGTATTGCCTTTATCTACTAAAACTTTAGTAAGGATGATGCATAATTACATTCTAAATTCAAAGTATTTTTTTATTTTTTATTCTCATTTATAAAATCCATTCATTTAAAAATACCTACCATTAAAAACTTATTACTCTCGAAAACCATTCCTATCGGTTAAATATCAATTTTCTCGATCAAGAATAAACAAACAGTTCAATCGTATCCATTAACTTAACCGATGGTAATTCTTAGCAACATTTTCTTGTTGTGTGGGACGAACACAATTTCATTGGAATCGAGCCTTCAACCACATATCTATTATCAGTGTCATTCAATTTATTGTATTAGTAATAAGGATTATTTTTATAAGGCGTGTGATGAGACTGCGATATGAATATAATACACTTAGCAGAAAGATGTTCCGTGTTTGAAGAACATGAAAAATGTCGGGGAATTATAAGTTTAATGTTATGATCATTTTACGAAACTTTAATAGTGTAAAAAATACTAGAAGTTGAAAGAAGCATTGTAACGAACTTATTTACTCAAATACAAAAAGTTTCACAGAATAAGCGTAGCGTTAGACATTTTGATATAATGTGATAGCTTCATAATGCTAGTTTTATATCTGGATATTGTTGCACGTTATAATGTAAAGAATTATCAGTACAGAACAGCGACGTTATAGCTATTTCAAGGAAGTCTTGAAGTAATTGAATAACCACAACCTTTAAATGAAGTCGAAAACCAAGAGTGTTCATGCAGTTTGGAAAAAAAATGCGAGCGTAACTTGCGCGGATTGCGGCCGACTCTTTAGCCTTTAGGCCTTTTCACACGATACGTCTTTGTAGGCAGCTGCCGCGGCAGTATGTAATTATGAAAATCTTTCCCATTTTCACTTTTATACGCTCACAAAGGGCGACATTTTTGAGCAAACAAATTTTATTTTATACGTTTTTGCTGAACAAATTTTACATATTTTTTTTTGTGAAATTTAATGAATGCTATGAAGTATTTTAGACAGTTTTTTGCTTATTATTAGGTAACTTGTAGCATGAATAAGTATTCAAGTATATGACTATATTTTGTTGCTCTGCAAGACAATATTTTCTATGAAAGAGACCGATAATTCCCAAGTATTGGACAAAAAATGAATAGTCATTTTTGTGGCTTCGAAAATCGAAAAGTCGATGTTTCTTTCATTAGTTTGTTCCTTACTCAACGTCTTTTCTTCTACCTGTCCTTATTCCATACTTCTACGGGATCTGTGTAGCTTACTCTTTATTAACTTTAGTAATAGCTCGCTGAAAAATTTTACGCTGTTCCCGACTTATTCAGAAATACATCAAGCGCCTCACCCCATACTTATTTAAAAATATAAAAGCATAACAATAAACAATTGCTAAAATAAACCACGGCTGTATAGCGCACCCTTGTCCACTTCCGCTAAACGACGTTTATATGCTCCGCCAGAAAAATATTTAATTTATCGCTCATGCATAAAGGCCGTATCGACGCGAACACATTGCTGCGCGCGTGATTGTGCAAAAATTTCAACTGGCGCGTTTGTTTTTTGGAAAGAAAGTATTTTTATCTCCCCTAAAGATAAGTTCACGAGTTTTATTAACGACAGTTGAGCGGGGACCGCGGAGATTAGGATTTTCTATCATGTACGAGTTTGTGACTCGTTCCGGGTATTTACTGAGAGGCGCCACATCGACCTCTTAGTTGCTTCGATTGGGGCGTGAAAGCTTAGGGAGCGTTTGTTATTTCAGATGTCTGAATTATGAACACATTGAGCGTATTGTGATTTGTAAAGAAATGGGTTTTCGAAGCGTGACTAATTTGTCGAGTTATTGTGATAGAATTTATATCAATTATTATGACATTGTTCCGATGAACATATTAAATTACTTTCTGATTCGGAAAATGTTATCACTAAGACAAGTTTAATCCCTAATCCCTCCACCACAGATCCAATATCCCTGTAGGCTGGATATTCATTTACAATTCTCTTTTATTTCCTTTTACTCCTTTATTTTTTTATTATCTCTCTGCAAACACTTATATGAAAAAATCGAAGGTATTAAATCAAGGGTTGGACATTAAACTATTGCAGTAAATCGTTGGTCAGAGCCCTTACGCGTGCGATCCCCAGTCTCGAGGGCCCCTCTAGTCCACAGGTATAGCATGCCCTGCTCGTTTGTCACGCGCCCTTTCACTGATTTAATCTATTGCGCTTTCGGTTTTTCTGAGTGTGCTTTCCATATATTGATACCGTGGAAGTTCCATCAACATCATCATCAGCCTATATTGTTGTCCACTGCTGGAGATAGGCCTCCTCCAAATTGCTCCATTTCACGCTTGGAAGTTTTTTAGTTGACATTATTAGGTGTGATATACATTTTAAATTTAAAAGTTCAGATGTTAATATTGTCTCTACCTGTGTTCAGCCTTTGCCCTTTACACTTTGATTTAAGTACAGTATGTTCAGTTCAGTTTAAGAAGACTTAATACGTTCACAAAGATCAGATTTAGCTTTATTTGTCTCAATATGGTTTCAATCAAGTTAATCTTTTTAAACAATTATCTAGCGATATATTTAACACCTAAAAAGAATAAGTAGAAAGCATAATAAGTCATCGAAAAAATTCTTGCCTCCAATCGTTGGACAAAAGGCGAAGAAATTTCCAACATTTTTTACATACTACAATACATACGAAGCAAGCCTCTAAGGAAGACAGGAAATGGAACTTAACGAGCATTAATACTAAACATGTTAGTATGTAAACACATAATCACACGGACCTAGCAAAACTATTATTTTTCCAAGGCGAGTCTTAAACAGTGATCGTAATGCGGAAAATTACCTCACTGTGCTTAATACAAGAGTCCCAGGTGGCACAAAATTGGGCGGAGGCTTAAACGATTTCCCTTCCCTAGTTAGAGCAACCTAGTTTTACGTTCAAATAGCCTACTAAGCCTACTTGTTATCGTATTGTACGCAATCTAGTTAATTTTTCATGAGTTTTTTCGCTACCGAGTTTCCTGTACAAAATTGTAAGCTAGAACGGAACGTAATGCGCCAGTAGCGTACGTGCTAAATTAACTACACTATTGCGAAGTTGGGTACTCACTACAACAGGGTATGTGAACGGATTTATGTGTTCCATATTGATCAGTTTTTATAAAAGAATTGATGACAGATGAGGTTTTATTGCTGTGAATGGCGATACCACCGCTCATGAATAGTAGCAAAACCAAAAACACCTTGAGTTACAAAGAAATGCTTGGTATTTCACTGCGCTCGCCATCCTGAGATATAAGACATGTTACATGAGACATGTTAAGGCTCAATATGTCCAGTAGTTACTCTGGCACAATATCCTTTAATCCGAAACACAGCAGTGCAGTTACACTGCTGTTTGGCTGGGGAAATAGACATTGCAATGGTATCCACGCGACTTCTCACATATGAGAAATCTACCACCAGGAAGCGTTTATTCTTTGTGTCAAGTTGCTTTATTTTACTAGCACTGCCATAGATCTAGTAATAATCATATTTGTTTGTACGTCTATAATTTTTCAGATGATATTTTTAGTTAAGCGTGTGTTGAAGAGTTAATGATGCTATGTATATTAAGGACGACGGTAGTTGGTATAACACGTAGTTGATGCAGATTATATTAATATAAGATTAAAAGTGTATTCTTTGCCAAGTCATTACATCGAAGAAATATTGATCTACATAAACCCAAGTGTACAACACAAAGCGCTTAAGTTGGCTTATGAATTGATAGACAAATCTACTAAACTAAATATGATTGTGATGGATATGATTAATCATATAACTTATGTTCTACATTCTGCAAGAGATCACTGGACTCTAAGACAACATATTGAAGACTTAAAAATGTATCAGCCTGAACTACAACTGTCTGAAATGAATGTGTCCCAATCAATATTACTAAACATGAGTCTTGCACAGTCTAACACCACTACTTTACAGTTTAGGCGGAATCCCTGTAAACTGGAATGGGCGGCCAGAAATTCCGTCATATTATCATATCCTATTTATTGGTACTTTGCATTACTTAGTATTTTTTTTCTTTAACTTATGCTAAGTGCTTTGTATATTATTGTTTCTTTGTACCAATAAAGTTTATTATACTTATTACTATACCCGTAATTACTGAAAAAGGTAGCACAACATAATAAATATGATTCTTTGTGGATGGCATTGATATAATTTCATAAAAATAGCTATTCGGTCGTTTGCCTTCCTTAAAATAATACTGGCAATAGAATTAACCAAACACGTCTATAGAGTGCATCTATTGAGAATACCTAATCCCCACCCTATAATCAATTGTAAGCAATACCTCTTTGTCTCAAGTATCGTCTTGAAAACAATTACACCAGATGCTTCGAATTGAATAAAACGTTGCCAATTGTGTACGCAAACGGTTGCACGTTGTAGGGGTGAATATTCCAACCTTTATTAAACAATAGTATTGGCATTTGAAACTAGTGTTTAGTGGAAGTGATATTGCTAGTGCAACGTGGAGACAATAATACTATCTAGTGTCTAGTCTAGTCTAGGTCTTGCTCCGTCGCTTTATTGTATGAAGTGCACAAAGCGTATGTGTTCATTGTGTTATTACGCTGTCATTAACGTTAGTTACTTGTGATTTACTTCCATTTGCTTTGGTATCTGTGGTGGATATTTCTGGAAGTTTCTACGGTTTCTTGGATGAATGTGTATTTCTAAGTGATGATAATGACGTCGGGTATCTATAGGTATGCTTTTTTTTTTTATTATACTTCATATACATTGTATACAAGGCGGACTTAATGCCAGAGGCATTATCTACCAGTCTACCTTTGGGTGATGCAGAGATGAGATCATCAGTGGGCGTATAATTTTCTTGAGAAAAGAGAAAAATGAATAGAAACATAAATAATTAATATGTAAATACATACAAAAATAGGGTCAATACATGATATACTATAGTGGATATATATAGTTATTATATGAATAATTATGACATAAATATATATCTTAAATATATATGTGTATAAATATATATATATTTACATCCTAAAGTGTTTTTGGCGTCTAGTATGTAGTGCATCATTACGACGTCTCCCAGTTCCTCTTACATTTTTTTACATGTCTTGATGAATAGTGCTTAGTTTTTCGATTTCCAGCTCCGTGGAGTACGTTATTTTCCGATAAGTTTATTTTTCGCGATATTCTTCTTGCAGTCGGGCCGCAACATTTTTGAACCCCGAACCATGGTAAAACATAAAAGGCATCCTGGATATATTGATCCTGATTTACCCTAGGCAACGACAATTTGACATCCTCAGAATGCGACGTTGCCAGCTTCGTCACTTGTCTCTTTCTTTTACTATCACTTGTTTGTATTACACAGTTTCATCATTTAATTTATTCCAATATTGGTGAGTTCCATAGATATACGGACGTCCAATATTGATATAAAATGTATTTGTTAGTACTTAGCTATCTCATACCTACCATAATTGTTATAAGCATAGGTGAATGTATTAATTGGTAGATATTTGTCCGTCTTTCACGCAAAACTCATTAGACGAATTTAAATAAAATTTTGTTAATCAGATAAAAGAAAAGAATTTTACCTACTTCTGGTCATCCAACCTTTAGGTTGGTAATGAGTCACAGAGATGAAGAAAGCCTTCTCCCGAAGAAGAAATTACAGTGTCTCAGATGCGAAGTTAGGGATTTTTACTGGTGGCAGGTCTCTCATATGTGAAGTCACCTGATTAGGTACCACCGCAATGTCTATTTTGCCCGTGAAACAACACTGCGTAAATGCACTGTTGTGTTTCTGTTTGAAGGACATTGTAGCCAGAGTAATTACTGGACATATGGAGTTTTTTTTTTTTTATTGCCTTGTAGGTAGACGAGCTAGCGGCCCGCCTGATGGTAAGCGGCTACCGCTGCTCATGGACCTCCGTAGTGCCAGGGGACCAGCACAACAAAGTCGCTGCCTACCTCAAAATAATAATAGTCTTAATATCTTATGTCTTAGGATGGCGAGCGCAGAGGAATGTTGCTACTGTTTATGAGCTGTCCTTCCCCAAAGACGAAAGTGTTTGTAAATTAGCTATTGAACGTCCGTATACAGCTATTACGCATCCGTATATAGCTATATTGGGCATCCGTATACAACATAATATCCTATAATTTCCCCTTGAATTTTCAAAACAATAACATATTTACATACATACGTAAACTCACGCCTATATCCCAGTAGGGGTAGGCAGAGGTGCCAGGATACCCACATTTCGCTTTGTATGTTCCGTCCCACAATGTGATAGGTGGCGAGCCTATCGCCATATCGGGCACAAATTCCTGACTCTGGGCTGATAATGAATAGAAAAATTCAATATCACTTTGCCCAACCCAGGATTTGAACCCGAGACCTCAACTTTGTAACCGTACCGTAGTAGAACTACGCCATCGAGGCAGTCGGAGCTAGAGAGTAAAATATTTAAAGATAAATAATTAATTTACTAAAAGAAGACATCACTTTAGTGTTGACTATCGTGCGTCCAGATAGCTATTGAACGTCCGTATACAGATAATAGGCATCCGTATATACTATTGAGCGTCCGTATATAGCAATTCGGCGTTCGTATATCTTCAAAGTACAACAAAATTGTTCATAATTGCTACGCTAATATGCCCCGATATTTGTTTCGGGTTTAGGTGTTTGTGAGTTCAAAAGTATCTCATATTTCCTGATAACCACGAAAGAACATTTAATTGATCGTATTGTGGGGTACCCTTAGACTGTCGGGAACCGCAACACGGTTCGTTTGGATTTCAAGCAATAAGCAACCCTAATATGATTGAAATAGGGTCTATTATTATACGGCTCTCCGGGTTTCAGGCAAAAAAGCAACCTAATGTCATTGAAATAGGGGCTATTTTTAAATCAACGAAAGTGGGCGGCGCTTACGACAGTCTAATATATATTATATTATATATTACTATATATATTCCTGGTGGGGTGTAGGTATTTATTATTTACTAAAACATCTCAGATTTAAAAAAGGTTAAGTTGTTTGCTCCGTTGTTAAGCAAACTTTTGTGAATGTATGCCAAATTGACAATTTGTCAACTTCACCATACATACATTTAAAAAAAAGTTAGTTCCAAAAGCTTAAGATAATTGGACGCCGATTCAAACGCACCGCGTGCCTGATCTAGGACGATAAATATTATTTTGATTGTGTTTAATATTATGTCATCTAGTGTCACAGATTTAATGAGCGGACTGACAACGTCGCAACTGCGGATGCCAAATACGCGAATCCGTAGTCAGAAAATATCTGAGATATACGGCTGTGGATATACGCGCTACAGCAGCGCCAAACCTGCGCTGAGAATTCTCCGTGAACTTTTCAATATATTATTGCAGCCATTTAAGCGATTTTTTGGCTTCTGTCGATTTTTTGCCTACGGCCTCTCAGGAGTAAAAGGACCTAAGTGGCACCGGCCACCAAAGTGGCGTCCGGTATACGGACGCCCAAAGCAGGTGGACGCCAGTTTAAATGCACTTTTTCCTTCAGGGGACGCCTATTTGTTTGCGGGTTAAATATATATATATATATGTATATATATATATATATATATACATACATAAATACATATAGTAATATATAAGTAACAAACTATTGTGATGATTCTGCAACTTCCTTAAGCAGTAAATCACGAACCTTCATTTTGAATGTGAAACGGTTAGTGGACGTCCTGATAACGAGGGGGAGCGCATTCCACAGTAGTATCGCTTGGACTGAAAACGAGAAGTGAAGAAAATTAGAGCTGTGAGGGAGACACTTAAGAAGAAGATTATTAGACGATCGAAGATTTCTATTATGATTGGATTGAATTATATTTGGACTCAAGAATATTTTTATTGAAAACTAATTCGTTATTAGCTTATTTATTGTGGTCATTTTTAAAACCATTTTACTCTTTATTACTTCTTTATGGATTTTTATCATAAATCAATTATGTTTACGAATAAAGTTAAACTATGAGTAAAAATAAATGACTATCGGAATTTGATTGCTATCCTTGGCATCTGATTGCTCATTCGCAGCACTTACGTTGACAAGAATGAATCCCCCAAGTCATTGTCTACGCAGTTAAAACGAACATCGGAATACCCATTTGCGGAGGATGGCTTAATCGCATGTGAGGTGGGAGCGAGGGAGCTGAGAGGTGCGTAATGCAATGAAGTCCGCTCCGAGTGAATTTCGTGTGGCCGTACCGTGCGCCGTGCTAACCATTTGTGAATGCTGTGTAGTGAAGTTGGGATGATTTTAGTAATAATTTCAGATTTAGAGTCCGTGGAATTTAAGTATCATTTGCAGCTGCGTGAAGTTGTCTGCTAAACAGATTTATCGCGAATAATATAAAAAACATTAATTTAATTCTTACAATAGCTTGTACTATTCGTGTGTGTATGTATATACAAAGGCCTTTTCAACACACTATTAATTCTCGTGTTTTAATACTAATTATTTATTTCTGAAGTTTTGTCACCATATTATTATCTCCGGTTTGCCCCGACGCTTTCAAGTTGTATCCAGATTTCAAAATTAATTTAGTATATTTATTTAAGCCGTAGAAGCACTTGCAGCCGGTCTTGACATCCCAGTCTTAAGGTGAATAAGCCGGCTTGCTGAGGGATACTACTACTGTCTATGAGAAGCCGACGTGAAGTGGCTTCGCTGATGCTTTTCATTGGGTCAGTAGGGTTAAAGCCTAGTAAAATTCAACTTCCTTCTTCCTTTGTTTTTATCGCTATTTAAAGAGGTAAACTAAAAATGTGTGATTTATCAACTAAATATTAGTTACGATAAGCCAATAAAATTAACTATTTTTCAATTACTTCTGAACCTAAGATATGTAATAACGTACTTATTTTTATTTCATTCTTTATAGACGTATTTCACATCTGATTTATTGAAAAAATGCAAAAATAAGTTGACATAATGGACATTACGTAAATTTATATCACAAATAGAATCCGCAATACAGTGTTCGATGGCATACCATGGCCAGTAATTTTGAAAACCACACACCAAATCGTGGTTCAGCAAATAGCTTCATTATAGCATAAAGGTATTACATTATGGTGTTTACGAAGGTCTCCCAAGCGTCTCGGAAATTCATAGCCATGCCGAACATTCCTACTATATTTCCCGAGTGTAATGCCGAACTTGCGAACAAAGCAACCCTTGTACCTAATACCAAACAAGGCTTCGTACTGCCTCGGTTGCGGCCAATTCACGCCTTATATACATCGGCAGCCTTTGTATAGCGGGCTGGAACTAATTGTTAGTGCAAGGCGAAGTTCAAGCAGTGTATCTGCTATTGAATTTTCAAGTCGTGCCCTCGCTATTTAAAAGAGAAGTTCCACTCCATGTTCAGCTTCATTTGATACTAGAATTAAATAAAAAAATCCTCTGGAATTAGAATTTTAAAGGGACTGTATTAAGAAATTAACACCTCAAATACAGTGTTACCGGGAGATGTAGCTTTCCGCGTCTTTATTGTCCAGTTGTATCCAAAGTTCGCGTGTAAACAAAGAACAAGTGGGATGATTTATGTTGTCCTACGTCCGAATAGCGCCTCGTTGCCAAATTACAAAGTTTTCCGTGACAAAATTCTAAAATTCTAAAGTGTCTCGCCTCTCCGCCGCCCGTTTTCCCCGCCGTTGTCCCTAAAACTGCGAGTTTGTGAGGCGGGTTTAACTTAGTACCGCCTTAAATATAAATTTCACAAGTTCGCTTCACAGGAATGAAGTTACGTACTGTGTTACACGGTAGCTCGACAACTTAACGTTTGCCGTTAAATTTTAACTTTCATAATCTTAAAATAATGAGTGTTCTTTGCACGGGCCCCTTGTAATATCGATGGGTTGTCGAGAGCGCGGGTGTAACTGTCTTCATAATGTGTTAAGTGTCACATGCTTTTAATTTTCCTCGTATTCATTATGATGATATTGTAATTATCATTTTTAGACAGATATTCGAATCGCATACTGTCAGTGGATCCGGAAAAAAATGTGTGTTTTATAGAAAACAATTATGGATTTCAATGATTTTATTAACAAGAATATGTAGTTCAGATTTTACATATTTCAGAGGTTTTAAAGGTTAAAAAACAAAAAGTATAAAACTACTATAAAAGTGAGACAATATAGGATTTCATCTATCTATTTTTATTTTATATATTATTTATTATTTTATACAAATATGAGAGAACGAAAGTTATTAAAATTATGGATGTCCATTAGGAGTCAACATGCAATAGCTTTTACCACCTAAAGTAAAATAAATATCACATCGCGTGACACATACATAAGTAATCAAGTTTTCGATAAAAAATAAATAAAAGACGATTGTTTTCTTAATAAATAATTGTTACTATAATCCGGCCGCTCAGAGAATGCGTTCCTGACACATGTCAGTTGATCATGAGTAGTGATGGGAAATAATTATCATTTTGCTAAACTTTTGAATTATTCCCAGTAAAAGTAGCAAGTTAGAATAATTGGATACTTGACTATTTTCTATAAAGTGTTTTAAATTCTAGGTATAATCATTCTTTAAATCTTCCAACCGTTAATATATTTTTAAAGAGATCTTTATAACGAATAAACATGTTTTTCTTTATTACTAAAAATATTGTCACCAAAACGGTTTGTCACGTGACTTTTTAAAATTTACGTCACACTTTACAATTGGTGAATGATCTTAGTGGCAGAAATTAATAAAATTGTACATTGTGACGTCACACGCTGCACAAGGACAGCCGATCCTGTTTTGTTACATTTAATCAATAAATAAAAACTCACAAACTTCTTTCAGATCATTATAATATTTACAATTTATATAAATGTAAATAAAAATACCAAATATTATTGTCTTTTACTAACTTATCATAATAATGCAACACATTTTATATTTTATTGCCACAACCGTCAAATATCCAATTGTCTGCATTCTACATTTTTATGTCGTTAAAATAATAAACAAAACAACAAGGTGATAATTATATTTACTATAAAATATGGCAACATATTTACAAACAATTAATTTTCTATCCCATTAATCAGATTCCGATTCGCTTGAGAAGGTGCTGTCTTCGTCATTATCTCCTAGGTTTATAATAAATGTTTCGTCAATTAAATTATCGACCCGTATGTCTCGGTCAAAGTCTTCGAAAATTAGTTTTTTCGTTTTGTCCACTACCTTGGCCCAATCGTCTCTTGTGACTTGCGCAAGCTTCTTTTAATAAATTCATAATTTTATTTGTGCTAAATGGCGGCAAAGTATTGTAGCGGGCTGAATAACCTTTTATTTGAGCCCAAATTAGTTCGATTGCATTGTATTGGCAATGATAAGGCGGGATTCTAAGCACCCTATGACCATACTCTAGTGCCAATTCATCGATTTCATATCGCACTTTCGTAGATTTATTGTCAGCCACTAATTTCAATAGCTCTGCTTTTAACATCCCCATATTTGATTCAATTCCGTTTGTTTGTAGTCAATTAATTATTTCTTCTTTTCTGTTAGCTTGATTGGGAGCTTTATTTATTTGCACCGAATGATACGAGGCATTATCCATCAAAATGACTGAAGGTTCTGGCAACCCAGGTAACAGTACGTTTTTAAACCACTGTTTAAAAGTATCAGCATTCATTTCTTCGTGATATTCTGTGGTGGTTTTTGACTCAAACGCCAGTAAGCCGTTCTCGACAAAACCGTATTTTGCCGAACCGGCATGGCATATTATTAGCCGTGACCCTTTACCCATGGGTACTTTAGATGTGGATGCTTGTGTGTCATCGGTCCATGCCCGAGAAATAGTGTGATTGGCGTTCAACCATGTCTCATCAACGAATACGACGTTATTCCACTCTTCAATTTTTTTAGCTTCCCTTAAAAATGATATTCTTTTCAAAATATTATCATATCGTTCTAGGAGAATTTTCCTTTTATCAGTTTTTTTTATACCGAAACCCGATATTATTTAAGATTCTCGATAGAGAAGTTTTAACTCCCTTAAATAAATCAGCGTTTTGTAGAGATGTCAAAAGTCTATTTCTATTAACGTACTCATTTCTCGAATAGTATCCGTATATATGATTTCTTATTGCATCGGCGTCGAAGCTATCAATGTTTGTGACAGGTTTTACTCTGCGTTTCTTCTTCGGTGTTCGTAACTTATTGTCTTCAGTGCCAGTTGGACCGAACTTCTCTTTATTAATATTTGTAATAGTTCTCTTGCTAATGCCAAGTGCCTGAGAAATACGGTCTTGAACACGTTCGACAGGAATCAAGGGTCCACCATTTTGCCTTTCACGCTCAAAGTAATCTTGTAGCTTGACTATAAGTTCGCGTATTTCACTTTTTATTGTTTGTCCACGTTTCGGCATTGTTGCACTAAACGTAAGTCCAGCAAACAAGATCGAAGACCAAATTAGCGACAAAGTCGGTATAGAAAGCAGGAACAGTCAATTAAACGAAAGCCGGGTCACAAGAAAAACACAACGAGAAACACTGGAGAAACGATGGAGAACGTAGTCTTTGCGCACGAAACGACAAGAGACGACTGTTGTAAGTTGTAACTTCACAAAATGGCGACTCAAAACGTTGTTTGGGGTTGCCATTTTCTAACAATATTGTATTTTATTAATACATAATAATTTTTTTTTATACCATCAATATTATTTTTGAAAATATACTTCTCTTGGGATATTTGGAAAAAGTATACGATTATTTATTTTACTACGCGCGCGCTTTGTACGTTTTTAATACCTGGAACGATAGTTAGTGGAGATATAGCTTGGCAATAAAAAATAATAAGAAAAGGAGGCGCCACTGAGCCGCTTAAATAGTATCACATTATAGATCGGATTTTAATTTTGATTCTTATTATTATTAAATCAATTATAAGTAAATAATATAAGTTAAAATTAAATGTTCTTATTTAAAATATTTTAATAAAAACGTAAACTTCAATGCCAAATTTAAATAAAATTCACAAATGTGAAAGATATGATATTGCTGCCAGGTGAAATAAAGAGTTAGATCCGTTTAATTATTACGTTATACATGATTAAAAACACAAATGTATTATTTTATATTATAACGGAAAATAACGTTATAATAATCTGCTATTTTTTGGCCACATCACTCCAGAAATGAACAGTTGACATAACCTTGTAACGGCGTGGTATGAACTTATAAATACAGGGTATATTAAGACTGCTACCGAAAACGAAGCCGGGTGGTAGTTTAAGTGACTTCAGACACAATGCAACAGAAAAAGTTGCCAAAAAAAGCGACTATTTTTTTTTAAATTTTTTTCCTATGGCCATATTTGGGTGGTAAATACATTTTTTTCCAAAATAATAGTGTATACCCTCTTATTTATAAATACTTTAAGGTATAAAAGAGTTTAAATTATTATTTTAGCAAAAACTATGGATTTACCACCCAAAATTGACGATTTTTAAAAAATCATAAAAAATAATTGTCGCGTTTCTTTGCGAAATTTTTAGTTGCATTGTGTTTGTAGTCACTAAAACTACCACCCGGCTTCGTTTTCGGTAGCAGTCTTGAGATACCCGGTATAATATTTTTATTTTTATTAACCGTTAAATTTAGTCCAAAGTGATAAAATTTAACCTAAATTTACATATTATTTAATTTTATATGATGTTTTATTTCGTAAGTAGGGTAAATAAATAAAATTGTTCGATAATGTATTTACATTTGCTGTCGTTGCATTTGCAACGACACTTCAAAGTTACGTCGTCCGTTCGATTAAAACCTTTCAGGAACGCATTCTCTGAGCGGCCGGATTATAGCAATATATCAAAGTGGCAAGCATTTTTTAATTGTAATTAGTGTGATTAAAATTGTGTTTGATACGAAATGAAAATAATTATATATAAATATGTATGTGGTGTCTTGTCTAACCTCAACTCAATCGGTAAATATAGCGATAAAAATCTTCAGACGAATAATAGATGTCTCCTTTTAATAGTAAATCACCGACATTATTTATACGTATTAATAAATAGAAATCCGTCGTGCTAGTCGTGCATTAAACAGGATTTTATACTTTTGTCTTCCAAGTTGTTGTGACAACATAGGGCGATTGTAACCTTTTCTCCGAAGAAAGGCTTAGTTAAGAATTTTCCCATCAAAAAGTTTAAAACACTTTTTACCTCATTATACCCGTGCCTATGCTGAGACACCATAATATTAATACCGAGATAGCAGTATCTACAGAAACATTAATGATTGTAGAATTGCAGCATACAGAATTTTTGTCAATATTCGCCACGCTTGGCAATTAGTTTCACCTTCATGTCATCCTTTATTAGCCTTTGTAGCCCATCTTATACGGAGGAGCACAAAACAGGTAATAAAGTTTCAGAAAGGTGTAACCGTCTTGGTCGTCTTTTTGTGTAATTAATGAACACCTCCCGAACATGAGACATAAACTAATTGAACTAGAGAAACAGGTGGTGTAATACAATGTAGGTTATATGAGCGGCGCCGGTCGTAAACCGTACTACTTAATGCTTGGTGTAAGTTAAAAACTTGCTTCATATTAAACATGGTTGCATATCACTTTTATTGGTTAGCAACTGCTTTTGAAGTTTGTTTTGGGATTTCAGTCAATACATAAGTAGAAGGAGATTTTTGGTATACAGGGTATATCAAGAATGCGACCGAAAACTAAGCCGGGTGTTAGTTTTACTTCTAACACAAAACAATTAAACATTTTGCAAAAAAAGCTACGATTTTATGGGCTTGTGTGTTGACTTGTGGGCCTCACAAACATTTTTATCGGGTCCGAGAGTTACGTGGGACCGAAAAGTCTCAAAAAAAATTCTGATACCCACGATGCAAGACTTAATTCATCTTAATGTGGGTTCAGGATGTATATGACTGTTCGGTGTATTTATTTAATTATTTTAATGTGTTAAGCCTTTAAGAGGTTTAAGCTTAAGTAATAAAATTAGTTTATATAATAATGTTTGATGTGATGCATATTGCAATTATACATGATGCTTTGTTATTTTAAGACATAAAGAGAGAAGATTTTAAGACATCGATTACAAAATTGCAAATAACCTGATTTGTTTTTTTTTTATTGCAATGAATGACAAGACGAGCAAGCCGTTCGCCTGATGGTAAGCGATACAACCGCTCATAAACAGTAGCAAAATTCCACTGCGCTCGCCATCCTGAGACATAAGATGTTAAGTCTCAATATGTCCAGTAGTTACTCTGGCTACAATGTCCTTCAATCCGAAACACAACAGTGCATTTACGCAGTGTTGTTTCACTGGAGAAATAGCCATTGCGGTGGTACCTACCCAGATGGCCTCTCACATATGAGAGACCTACCATCAGTATATTTATTATTGATTTCAAATACTTGTAGTTCTTATTTTCTCTTACTGTCCAGTCCACATAAACAGCATATTATTTCACGGACTAACTATTTTATGTTTAAATTCATATGTGACCGCTGTGGACTATATTGTTCTTCCCGTCCCATTCTGTTCTATTCCGTTTTATCCTGTTTCATTCTGTACCATAAAGAAAAGCCTGCACATGACAACCTTACGCATCAATCATGGAGAGATTTATCCGATTATTTTATGATTTACTGTTATTAATTCAATGACTATTATTCAAAAATTAACACATGTCACTTCCCTTCCTTTTAAAGTAAAAATGATTTTCCAAATACATCTGGGGGCACGGCAGTGCCCCCTCCAAGTCGAGCTAAAAAGCGGCACAGCCGTACTATCCTTTTCTCGAAGCACTTCAGACCATTTTTAACCCCCCATAACTTTGTTGTGGTTAAAGTAAGAAGCCTGAATTTTCAGTTACTAATTAGGCATTGTGTAAACACGGTATATTTAAAATTTCATTCAATTTGAACCAGTAGTTTAAGAATTATAACTTGTCAAACTTTCGCAATTTTGTCACTCACTGACTGACTGACCGATCATCAAAAGTCTAAGGCACTTCTAGCAGACATAGAGCCTTCAAATTTAGAATATAATTAGTGTTTAGTGTCTAAAGTAAGGAAAAATTCAAACATTTCATAATTTCTGTCTAGTTTTCTAGATACACCAACTGCGTGAATAACTTTGTAATCTCATATAAATGTATAGGATTACAAAGATACATTTGCAGTTAATGATTCGTTGTACCCGTATATAATGGAATAATAGTTATAGATTGGTATCTATATATATTATATATGAGGCATAACAGGAGGGGGGTATAGAGAGGGAAAGGGCTGAACCATTAAACTGTACAACATTCCTCTAGAAAAACATGACGAAGATAACCTTGCAAATAAATAGACTAAATAGCTCGAAAACATCAATGACCATGAAAGAAAGAACACTAATAATCAAATCCGCTATATTTGTGATAAATTGATACCTACAAAAATAAGAAAAAACCGTAAGACAGAGGCTTTAAGAAAAATCATTATATATATTCTAAAAATAAAAAGTACCGAAAAGGAATAAAGTAGGACTCTACAAAAAGACGTGAGATCCCATCAAAAACATCCTGTAAAAAAATTCGCCAGTTGCATTATTCATAAATTGTACGATACATTATGTCTTCATGCGATGGCCAAGTCGATCTATTTATTTACAACGTAAAGAATTTTTAATATTGATATGATAATAACTTACGTAATAACTTTATACAGAACGTCCCTCAATCAAGGACTAAATAAATTAATCGACTTGGTATTACATGGATCTCACAACTTTTTGCGGTAGAAAAACTGAGCTGCGAGACTTGGAATTTTTTTACAGGATGTTTTTGATGGGATTACTGAAGTCGCTAGCGTACCTCGCAAGGTGTCGATAGCTTCACAAGAGCTTTTCGCTGCGGCGGACGCAAATTACCTACAATATTGGGAATTTCATGGCGAGAAATGTAGCACGCTACTCTTTACAGTAAAGACTTGCGTGGTTATTAAAAGCTGGATATAAGTATATTAGTATATTGTTATTATGAAATATTCATAATATACAGTTTGTATCAGATAAAAAATTAAGTCATTCTTATTCCCTTTTGGTGTTAGGTTTTTATATGTGAGAGGTCGCTTGGGTGTGTACCTCCGCAATGCCTATTTTCTCCGTTAAACAGCAGCGTAAATGCACTGTTGTGTTCCGGTTTGAAGGACGTTGTGGCCAGAGTAACTATTGGACATACTGAGACTTAACATGTATGTCCCGGGATGGCGAGGGCAGTGAAATGCCAAGCATTGCTACCATCCATGAGCGATCGTATCTCCATTCATAGCAATAAAAAATATATAGTTTTGTTGTATCCTTTCGTTTCTGTAATATCCCTATATTATTTTAATAAGTTTAAAATAATATACAGATATTACAGAAATATTAAAGAATAAAAATTGGACTTCAAGTTCATTTCTCCAAGAACTCCCTACACCAAAAAGTAGGTTTCATCATAGCACATCAATCTTCCCACCGATACTAAGTTCCATAGGAAAATTGGCATTCTCATTACATTACATTATTATTATTATTACCATTACCTTTCGTTTCTGTAATATCTCTAGATTATTCTCTAATAATCTCGACAATACACCATAAATACAGGTTAAAATCTATTTGTTAGTAAAAGTGGTTTCATACGACGCGACGCCACGGTTTTGTAAACTCGTTTATAGCGAAACCCATTATATTAATTATTATTAGTAAGTTAAATTATTTTTTTATTTAACATTATTTTGCACTCATATAATACTGAGCGTTATCATCATCATCATCATCATATCAGCCACAGGAAGTCCACTGCTGAACATAGGCCTCCCCCAATGATCTCCACAATGACCTGTTGGAAGCGGCCTGCATCCAGCGACTTCCTGCGACCTTAGTCAGATCGTCCGTCCACCTTGTAGGCGGGCGTCCAACACTTCGCTTGCCTGTACGTGGCCTCCACTCGAGAACCTTTCGGCCCCAACGGCCATCGGTTCTACGAGCTATGTGCCCGGCCCACTGCCACTTCAACTTGCCAATCCTATGGGCTATGTCGGTAACCTTGGTTCTCCTACGGATCTCCTCATTTCTGATTCGATCTCGTAGGGAAACACCGAGCATAGCCCGCTCCATGGCTCGTTGAGTGACTTTGAGCCTTTTAATGAGGCCCACAGTGAGAGGCCACGTCTCGGTGCCGTATGTCATCACTGGTAACACACAACTATCGAAGACTTTCGATTTTAGGCACTGAGGTATTTTGGACGAGAAGACGTCGCGAAGTTTCCCGAACGCTGCCCAACCGAGTTGGATTCGCCGATTGACCTCTCTCTCGAAGTTGGACCTGCCTAACCGGACCACTTGTCCTAAATAGACATATTCGTCTACAACTTCGAGAGTCGAGCCCCCAACTCCAATGGGGGTGGGCACAACATGGATATTCGACATGATCTTCGTTTTATCCATGTTCATTTTAAGACCCACCTGTTGGGAAACTCGATTAAGGTCTTCGAGCATAGTGCTAAGGTCTTCCAGCGATTCTGCCAAGACTACAATATCGTCGGCAAATCGAAGGTGAGTAATATACTCGCCGTTGATGTTGATGCCGAATCCTTTCCACTGCAAGAGCTTGAAGGCATTTTCCAGCGCGGCAGTGAACAGTTTCGGAGATATGACATCTCCCTGTCTCACGCCTCTCTGTAGTGGAATAGCCTTCGTGCTCTGATCCTGTACTCGGACCGACATGGTGGCGTTGTTGTATATACACCTCAACACTTCGATGTACCGATAGTCTATGTGGCACCGCTGAAGAGACTGTAGCACAGCCCAGGTCTCGATCGAATCAAAGGCTTTCTCATAGTCCACAAACGCTAAACAAAGCGGCAAGTTATACTCCTCGGTTTTTTGTATAACCTGCCGTAGCGTATGAATATGGTCTATGGTACTAAAGCCTTTTCGGAAACCGGCTTGTTCGGGAGGCTGGAAGTCATCAAACCTGCCTTCGAGACGATTTGTGATGACCCTTGAAAACAACTTATAGACATGGCTCAGGAGCGAGATGGGCCTGTAGTTCTTCAGCAAAGTGTTATCACCTTTTTTGAAGAACAGTACCACCAAGCTCCTGCTCCATGCCTCCGGCGTTGAGCCCTCGAGGAGAACGGAATTGAAGAGCCTCTGAAGGACTTTCAGTACCGGCGTTCCGCCCGCTTTCAGAAGCTCTGAAGTGATTCCGTCCTCACCCGGCGCCTTGTTGTTTTTAAGTTGTTTGAGGGCCATCTCAATCTCAAACAGGCTGATGTCCGGGATATCATCGCTAAAGTGTCGGATTAACTCGGCTCTCGGGTCTTTGGCCGAGCTAACAGTAGGTTTGGCAACCGAGGTGTAAAGCTGTCCGTAGAACCTCTCGATCTCCCTTAATACCTCTGCCCTCGTCGATACCACGCGGCCGTCTTCCGTCTTCAGCCTAGACAACTGGCTTTGCCCAATAGACAAGTCTCTTGCAAACACTTTGGAGCCTCCGTTCCGCTCAATTGTCTCCTTAATGCTCACAGTATTGTGAGCACGGACATCGTGTCGCAAGGACTTCCAGATCCGTCTATTGAGCCGCCGATATGCTTCGGCGTCAACGGAAGACTGCAGCGTCAAAGATCGACGTTCGGCCATGAGGTCAAGAGTGTGGATCGAGAGTTTTTGTGGTCTATCTCTACGGCGAGGTCTAAAATACTTAGATCCCACCGTATGGACAGCTTCTACCAAACCGCTGTTTAACTCGTCCACTGCAAGGTTTTCTTTTAGACAATCAAAGCGATTTGTCAACTCGAGTTGAAAGCTCTCGGGGTTTTGGATATGGGCGCGAGTAGGTCGGAGCGTAGACTTCATCAAGCGGCGCCTTTCTAATTGGACGTTGATATTCAATGTGCCCCTAACCATTCGGTGATCACTACCGGTTTTCACCCTGTTGATCACAGAGACATCACT
Source organism: Hyles vespertilio (assembly GCA_009982885.2). NCBI lineage: Eukaryota > Metazoa > Arthropoda > Insecta > Lepidoptera > Sphingidae > Hyles > Hyles vespertilio. The sequence goes on from CM042828.1 coordinate 10,375,650, forward strand.
GAACATCCGTCTATTCGTCGTCAAGATGAAATCTATCTCATTTCTCGTAGAACCGTCAGGACTCAACCAGGTCCATTTCCTGTGAGGCGGCTTCTGGAAAAAAGAGTTCATCGCGAAGAGTCCCTCTTTTTCCAGAAATTCGGCCAGCCTCTGACCCCTGAGGTTCCGTTGCCCATGTCCAAATTGCCCCACTTTCAACTCTGCATCGCTTCTCTTGCCCAACTTTGCGTTGAAGTCCCCCATAACAACATTGAAGTAGGTTTTGGAAGTATGTATGGCCCGACTAATGTCCTCATACATCTCCTCTACTTCTTCATCTGGGTGTGTCGAGGTCGGCGCGTATACCTGTATGACCTTCAACGAATATCTTTTGGATATTCTGAGTATAAGGTATACTACCCTGCTCGACACACTTTCGATGGATACGATGTTGTTGATGAGAGACCTGTGGACGAGAAATCCGACACCTCCTCGGGACTGTTGGTCGTCCCCCCGGTAGAAGAGCAGGTTACCAGACTTCAGGGTTATCGTATCCTCCCCGATTCTTCGGACTTCCGATAACCCCAGAATATCCCAGTGTAACCCGCTCAATTCTTCTTCCAGTTCGACAATCTTCTCGTCTGTCCTCAAAGTGCGTATGTTGTGTGTTACCAGGGCCAGTCGTCGTCGGGGGTGGTAGCCGGGGCCAACCCGGGGATTCTTAGCACCCCCTGAAAGAAGCGTTATGAAAGTGCTAAATTTTTTAATACGTATTTTCTTTATAGAAGGCTGCGTCTATCTGGCAAGACTATTTTTTCATATAAGGAAATTAGTTAACACATTCAGCGTCTTTAAAAACCTTTATGTAGTTCTGATATCACCAGAAAGAAAATGCAAATAGGTTTATTTCTAATTTCTATTAATCACAAAATTGGTACAAAGGAGAATGCCAATTTTCCTATGGAACTTAGTATCGGTGGGAAGATTGATGTGCTATGATGAAACCTACTTTTTGGTGTAGGGAGTTCTTGGAGAAATGAACTTGAAGTCCAATTTTTATTCTTTTGGGCTCTGTGAATAAAATGTAGAATTTGATGATAATTACTTTATTTTACAAGAAGCTGTCGCCCGGGATAAAACAGGAAAACGTGTTAGGACAAACCATAAAAAATGGTATAATTAATTTTAAGCAGTATCGGGATCAATTATATTTTTCACCGATATTATGAATGGACATTCCTTTGCTTATAATAAGAACTTATTCTAAAATGTCACATGTAACACTAGGTTACACCTAAAAAACCCCCTAAATAAACAAAATAAAAAAAATATATGTTCATGTGCAATTCACCACTACTCGGTTTTAAGTGGATATACAGAACAGTATACCCAGATTTATCGTAGCATAGATTCGCAGGTACGGCCAAAAACAATTCTCTTTCGGCTCCGATATAAATCGTGGGCGCCGATGAATCCCGCTTGATAGTAGGGTCACGTCAGGGGTCTTTCTTGTTACCATCTTCGTGTTGTAGTGTTGAAAATTACTCCGCAATATTGAGGCATCTATATACGATAGTTGGTATATTTTGAGTACTTGGATTTGTCCCTTTCCTATACTTTACAGCTGGTGTAAAGAATGCTATTCACATTTGTAAGGTAATTTTTTTTTAATGGTTGGACTAAAATCTATACTACGCCTGATGTAGTGCAGATAAAGTATGTACCGATAAGTATCTACCGCATACAGGGTATATCAAGACTGCTACCGAAAACGAAGCCGGGTGGTAGTCTAAGCGACTTCAGACACAATGCAACAGAAAAAGTTGCAAAAAAAAGCGACATTTTTTTTTTGTTATTTTTTTCCTATGGCCATATTTGGGTGGTAAATACATTTTTTCCTAAAATAATAGTGTATACCCTTTTACTTATAAATACTCTAAGGTATAAAAGAGTTTAAATTATTATTTTAGCAAAAACTATGGATTTACCACCCAAAAATGACGATATTTAAAAAATCATAAAAAATAATTGTCGCGTTTCTATGCGAAATTTTTAATTGCATTGTGTTTGTAGCCACTAAAACTACCACCCGGCTTCGTTTTCGGTAGCAGTCTTGAGATACCCGGTATAATAAATTAGGTATTCAAAAAGGGAGGGAAAAAGGAGGGGAAGAGATTACAAAGCTGAGGTGTCGGAATCGAAACCCGGATAAAGTGATATTGAATTTTTTTGTTCATTATCAGCCCGGTGTCAGGAATTTGTGCCCGACATGACGATAGGCTCGCCCCCTATCACATCATCACAAGTCCAGCAGTAGTTACTCTGGCTACAATGTCCTTGAAACTGGAACATAAAATTGCCTTTAAACTAATATTTTAAAGTTAAAGATAGTCTGTGAGATAACAAAAAAATATTAAAGTATATTAAAAATATTAAATATTTAAGTCCTGTGTCTTATCTCCATCCAAAGGTTGCCTGGAAGAGATTGCCTAGTGCAAGAAGGCCGCCGATTGTACTTATTTTTAATATTGTTTTAATTTCTGTTATTGTATTTTTTTTCTGGTGTTCAATAAAGTTTATAAATAAAATAAATAAATAAATAAAGTTTTTTTTCATCGCAAGTTTCCCCTATAATCTGATAAACAAATAAATTCATATGTGCGTATTTTTAAAGTATCACATTGAATATAGTATTTAAAAGAAGTCGGATGCATATCCAGTTTTCGATGCGCCTACGTTATTAGTAAATTGTTTTTATAGTTTCACCGGATATTCTGAAAGTGCGTTTGCCGCAATGTATGTTGCAATATTTGATACAATCCGAGTCCTATAAAACTTAACGCCTATATCACCGAAAGGGTAGGTATATTAGCCACATTTCGGTGAGTTTATTGTTGTCCCAAGACGTGACTGGGTGCGAGCGTATCGCCATCTTGGAATTAAATCCAATTGGGTTTTTCAAACCAAAATATTCACACAAAGTGGAGTGCCTAACCTAGCATTTGAAGTTATGTAACTTACATCAGTAGAAACCACATAATTTCGCTATATAAGTTCGAAATATATTTTCAGAATTTTCACTAGCTTATTATCTACTTTGTGATTTAAAGGTTTGTACCTAGTGCGTCATCTTCGTGAATCATAAATGATGAGATAATGCCAAGACCCATACTAATGTTCTTTCCATTAATCCCACCACCGATTTAACACTTTCTACAACAATTATTTATGCTCCATTATAATCACCTTTGGTAAAGCTCCTAATCTTCGTCTTAGTACAAAGCTTCAAACACATTAATACCACGTCCCGAGGCAAATTGTGAGGTGTTAAATAATTAAAGTGATCAACGCCTTTGACGTAAAATATGGGACGTATACACAGCGGCGGGTCAAGGATTCGTGTGTTCACAGACCGTGAGTAAGTACGCAACGTACACGCAATTTCGTATGTTTCCATACGGGACAGTTTTCACGTGAAATACTGTTTTATTGTTTGCACACATTATAAAGTTTTCGTTGTGAATAATCTGGACGGGGAATGGTGGGATAAGTTCGGTCGCTTGTTGTATAATTTTATATATTCTGTCATGTTTATCGTAGTTTGGGAACGTTTTGTTTCGTCGCCATCATTACTATTTGGTCTATATTTTTTATCGCTTATGAGACTATCATCATCATCTTCATATCAGCCACAGGAAGTCCACTGCTGAACATAGGCCTCCCCCAAGGATCTCCACAATGACCTGTTGCAAGCGGCCTGCATCCAGCGATTTCCTGCAACCTTAGTCAGATCGTCTGTCCACCTTGTAGGCGGGCGTCCAACATTTCGCTTGCCTGTACGTGGCCTCCACTCGAGAACCTTTCTGCCCCAACGGCCATCGGTTCTACGAGCTATGTGCCCGGCCTACTGCCACTTCAACTTGTCAATCCTATGGGCTATGTCGGTAACCTTGGTTCTCCTACGGATCTCCTCAATTCTGATTCGATCACGTAGGGAAACACCGAGCATAGCCCGCTCCATGGCTCGTTGAGTGACTTTGAGTCTTTTAATGAGGCCCACAGTTAGAGGCCACGTCTCGGTGCCGTATGTCATCACTGGTAACACACAACTATCGAAGACTTTCAATTTTATGAGACTATGAGAGCTTATGAGACTATGAGTATTGGCATCTACAATGTTGATGAAGCAATAATATAACTCTTTTTTATTTAATTTACTAACATATCCACTGATATAACGGGTTCAAAATTATGTGTCTATTTAGTAAAGTAAACGTTACTTTTTGGATCAACTTACGAGTATCTGTGAATACATCAACTGGTCGTATTTCCCATAAAAGTAAAGGTAGTTATGTCAAATTACTATGTCATTTAACAACAATGAGTTGGCGCCACAATACTATTCGTCAGCGATATTGGCTTACGATCTAGGGAAAGTGATTTATGACTTTTGTTACAATCAAACAACAATTAATGTTATTAGAATGGAGTAAGACAACATATTGTTTCATTAGGGCGATAATTATCTGAAATATTTTGTTGTTAAACAATATTATAATTCATGGAATATCCTTACGAAACATGATTGTGAAAATACAAAAATGTTTTAAAAACTTGTAATTCCAGCTCAATGGATTTGGGAAAGAATATACTGGGATAGAAGGCCTTGTATCTGAAGTTAATTTATACGCCTACTTACACAGTAAATCAACTGTGAATTTTATATACTGGCGCGAAGAACTGATTTTAATACACATGATTGCAGCGTAATGAAGTCCTTATAGACTTTCTACCGGCCAGGCCAATATTGTATTGCCATAAATAGTCAAAAAAATTAATACAACAAAATGTACAAATTATCTGACAAACAAACACAAACAAAGTACAGGGTATCTCAAGACTGCTACCGAAAACGAAGCCGGGTGGTAGTTTTAGTGGCTACAAACACAATGCAATTAAAAATTTCGCATAGAGACGCGACAATTATTTTTTATGATTTTTTAAATATCGTCAATTTTGGGTGGTAAATCCATAGTTTTTGCTAAAATAATAATTTAAACTCTTTTATAACTTAGAGTATTTATAAATAAAAGGATATACACTATTATTTTAGGAAAAAATGTATTTACCACCCAAATATGGCCATAGAAAAAAAATAACAAAAAAAAATTGACGCTTTTTTTGCAACTTTTTCTGTTGCATTGTGTCTGAAGTCGCTTAAACTATCACCCGGCTTCTTTTTCGGTAGCAGTCTTGATATACCCGGTATATAAAATGTTAAACATTATCAATCCGTTCAATTCGAGTGGAAAGTAGTATTTAGAATAAATAGCGCTATCGGTTTATTTCGACCCGCGTGTGGTTTCCGGATTGCTACAAATATTACAGTGTTGGGACCGCTAAAACGCTCAAAACATGTTGTTTAATATTTGAATGTTATGCGCCCTGTAATTTGGATAATACGCGCCGGGGGCCCGATAGACTCCGTGAAGGTTGGTTATGGGGTAAATTCATAGATTTCCGTGTAATTACTGGTTGTGCGTGACTCGCCAGGTGAACTTGCAGACATTACATGTTGTAAATGGTGACGTAACAACGCCTGGAGTTGTGTTGTTTTGTTTTATCTGATTGTATGGCCCATAAAGTCATAACACGGTTAATAGTATGTTAAAATGTTAATTAATACTTTTAGATGTTGCTGATTTGTGTTTGGAGAGGTCGATGTCCAGCAGTGGATTTATAGCGGTTAAAGATATTATGATGATAAAAAAAAATTGAATGGAAATTAATAGTAAGCTTTCTATTTCCGACAAAAGCGAATCTAGAAGTATGCCAATATGCTTGAAATCACTTGGTCTTGAGAATATTCACTGAAAAATTTAATGTTGCAATCACGATCAAACATTTGGAAACATTGAAGACGATAATTATTACTCACTGCTGAAATATAATTAATTCAAGAGTAGCTCAATATTGACCACCGCTTTATGAAATTCTTGAGCATTTAATTATAGTATAAAAGTAATAAAATATTTTAGTGCAATAACCCATATACAAGGGTATATACAAGGGTACAATGTACCCGTAAAAGCGGCTAACTGCCTAACCATAGTTTTCTACGCGTAGGTGAAATCTAATTTTCGGCTGGCGACTGTAAAATGATATCGAAGTCAATTTTGTTTAATACCTTCGGGGATTGGTCCCGGTGGGTTAATTGGTACAACCCCGGTAACTTTGCAAGTCGTATGTGGTTTTCTGGATTTGGGTCCCTGGATGAAAGGGTGTCTATTTTCCGTGCAGGCAAAATGTTCGTGAAGTTAGGTTAGTCATAGCGTTGTAAAATGTGAATTTATTAACATAATCCCGGGGTTGGTGTGAGTGAATTTTTGCGGTTTTGTGTGGATAACATGGTGAAGTGTTATGGAGGTGTATAAGCAAGGTTTAATATTGGTGGAACGTGTTACGTGACTTACTATTGGTCGTAGATGTTTGACAAGAAAATGAGAATGTGACAGCCTCGTTGCCAGTTGTACCACGGTATGATTGCAAAGCTGAGGTCTCAAGTTCGAATCCCGAGTCGGGCAAAGTTATATCGGATTTTTGTATTCATTATCAGCCTGAAATCAGGATATTGTTCCCGATGTGTTAATAGGTTATTAACTCCTTCCCCCCACTTATCATATTAAGGAGCGGAAAATACATGGTGAAATGTGGGAGATCTGGTTGCACCTTTGGCTACGCCTTCAGGGAAAAGTTTGAATGAAGTGAGTTTGTGAGTTTATGACTTTTGTAAACGTTAAGGTTTCATTTTATTGAGATGGACTGTTGGTAATTTCTTCTGTTATATATATATATATATACAGGGTATATCAAGACTGCTACCGAAAACGAAGCCGGGTGGTAAAATAAGCGACTTCAGACACAATGCAACAAAAAAAGTTGCAAAAAAAAGCGACCAATTTTTTTTTGTTATTTTTTTCCTATGACCATATTTGGGTGGTAAATACATTTTTTCCTAAAATAATAGTGTATACCCTTTTATTTATAAATAATCTAAGGTATAAGAGTGTTTAAATCATTATTTTAGCAAAAACTATGGATTTACCACCCAAAAATGACGATATTTAAAAAATCATAAAAAATAATTGTCGCGTTTCTATGCGAAATTTTTAGTTGCATAGTGTTTGTAGTCACTAAAACTATCACCCGGCTTCGTTTTCGGTAGCGGTCTTGAGATACCCGGTATATATATATATTGTATATATATATATATATATATATATATATATATATATATATATATATATATATATATATATATATATATATATATACAGGGTATATCAAGACTGCTACCGAAAACGAAGCCGGGTGGTAGTTTAAGCGACTTCAGACACAATGCAATAGAAAATGTTGCAAAAAAAGTGACAATTTTTTTTTTTAATTTTTTTTTCTTTGCTCCTATTTGGGTGGTAAATCCATTTTGTCCTAAAATAATAGTGTGATAAAATATTCTAAGGGAAAAAAGAGTTAAAATTATTAATTTAGCAAAAACTATGGATTTACCACCCAAAAATGATGAAATTAAAAAAATCATTAAAAATCATGGTCGCGTTTCTCAGCACGATTTTTTTGCATTGTGTTTGTAGTGACTAAAACTACCACCCGGCTTCGTTTTCGGTAGCAGTCTTGATATACCCGGTATATATATATATATATATATATATATATTATTTTTACACAGAATTCTTAAATCATGGTATATTACAGTTGAACGATGTTTAATTGCGACAAAAACAAAACTGGTCATATAACACTGTAAAAATTAACAAAAACATTAAGCTAATTCCAAATAAATATTTCCCTAAACCTATTCAATGCGTGTCCAAAAAAAAGATATCCAAAGCAATCTCGTTTGTAAGCCAGGTATGTCGGACTTGTGTTGGCCCAATTTCTGTACATTGGTGAGAATATTATGTACCGTAGCCCCAAATGATTCCTGGGATAGTTTGCCGGAATGAGACGTGGGGATGCGAATCATATGGTTTTCGTAATCTAGGTGTGCTAGTCCTTATTGGCTTCTTGGGAATCTTTACGAATACCGAAAAGAAAAATACTTGGGTATAATTTTACATACATACATACATAAACTCACGCCTTTTTCCCAGGAGGGGTAGACAGAGATGCCAAGACATCCACATTTCGCCTTGTATGTTCCGTCCCACGATGTGATAGGTGGCGAGCCTATCGCCATATCGGGCACAAATTCCTGACTCTGGGCTGATAATGAATAGAAAAATCCAATATCACTTTTCCCAACCCGGGATTCGAACCCGAGACCTCAGCTTTGTAACCGTACCCTAGTACAACTACGCCACCGAGGCAGTCATACGCCACCGAGGTATAATTTTTACGCATTAATTTTCTGTTAACTGCAGTGGGGGTTGGAAATAATCCAGCATTATGTGGGAGACCATAGGCATTTCTCTGCTTGCACTTTTTATTTATTGCAATGAATAGTAACATGAGCATGCCATTCGCTTGATGGTAAGCGCCACGATCATTTAAGAATATTAAGAAAACCAAACAACACCATGAACTACAAAGCAATGCTTGGTATTCTATTGTGCTCGCCATTCTTAGACATAAGTCTCATTTGTAGTCTCATTTTACTCCGGCTACAATGTTCTTCAGATAGGAACACAACAGTACATTTAAACTATTGTTTGACGGTAGAAATAGATTTTGCCGTGGTACCTACACAGGTGACCGAGAGACATACCAGTAACTACCTCTTGGGAAAAGGAGTGATTGTTCGACATTATATAATTAAAACACAATTTCTCTCTGCCAGGAACCGAATATAAAACCATAATTTCATGGGCAGCGCGATGCAGTGGTTAATTGCTTATTGGCCCCTGTGGGACAATGCTCCACATTGCCATGCGGCGGCACTAATGCTGAAGAGCGAGATAAACAGATTACGCTGACCGCGTCGGCATAGTCCCACTGGCCGACATTATGATAACGACTGGCGATCGATACATGTAAAAAACTATCACATATTTATCAAGACAATTGACTATTAAAATTCAAAATATTAAACATTTATGAACAGGGAGTGGACGGAGATTATAAAACTGACGTCGAAGTCAATGTGCAGCGGCTGATAAGCGGCTATAAATATTTTGTTATTCATTTATTTTACCTTTTTAGTGTGCTTATTTTTCGCCCTGAGATCATCACGTATTACTAATATATGTATCAAAAAAGTTTATAAGTATGCAATTAAACATAAAATTAAGTCAAAGAATTGTCTCTGAATGACCTTAATAAATAAGCTAATTATATAAAACAACAGTCAACCAACAATACAAATATAGAAATAACGTGAAACAAGCCCAAATATTTTGTATAACATTAAAGCCACTGAAATAGTGCGAAACAGGCTGCGGCGTATAAAATGGCGGTCCCAAAACTAAGCATTAATTTGTTTATTATCTGTGCTCGAAGTTTACGTGCTGGAAAAGGTCGTCGCATCCATAAATTAATTTGGAGTTACGCAATAACTTACAGGGTGTAACTGTTCTGATGTTTTGATTACAATTGAAGCGTTGCTCGTCCGCTGCCGTGAGTTAATTGGTGTGCGCAGTGGAGTTTCAAATCGTGTGACGAATACCTTTACGAGTGTGAGGTGAGAGTCGGCTAGCAGAGTTGTGTTATATTCCCTTTTATATTTAATGTTTCAAACTAAAGATCGTTTGACTGAGCTATTTTTAAGTGTATTCAAGTTTTTTCATGCGGTTTCGTCAAGGTCGACATAATGATGACGATCGACAACATAATCACTTACAGAAGCAATGTGATAGGTACCTACTGCAGGTAGATGTAGTCAATTAGTAGTTCACAAGGTAATAATTTTAAGGCCTTTTTCTTAGTGAAATATTACATTATTCAAATAACGCATTTATTATTATATTATTTTGCTTAAAACTATCTAAAGCTGACAAAATACATTTATTTAAGTATTTTAAGTTAATAGGTTAGGAGACTGTCCCACCCTCACACCCAAGTTAATAGGTTGTACGCTGTTTCCCTTGCTATTACGGAAGTGTGTTTATAAATAATTTATATAATGTTGCGCGGGAAACTTATCCACCAATTAATTCCCGTAATTAATTTAATAATTTTTATCTGTCACTTTATTTTACAAAGTCCGGTTTATTATATTATATTGTTTAAAATTAAAAATCATATATTTAAATGAAAATCACATCTCCGTAGGCTGTATGTTGTTTCCTTTGGCATAACGGGACTGTGGTAAAAATAAACGATTTTATATTATTGCGCGGGAAACTTGTCCGCCAATTAATTCTCGTACGTAATTTAATAAGCTTTATGTGTCACTTTATTTTACAAATTTTGCTCGAGTTTCTGTGATTAATTTGTGAAGCCTACCCGTAGGCAGTATATGGGTGAGTTACTCACACGTTTAAAAATGTGCTCTTTGATGGCAATTTTCCTATGTAATATTTGAATGTTATTCTGAACAATATTTCACGTGTATAATTAAAGTATTTCACAAATAAAATAGCTTCACAATTTCACCTTATATTTTGTTTAAATTATTAATCTAACTACACATTTATTTAATTTTCTATGTAATGAGGCTAGTACCTACCTAGTTGCTTTTACATAATTATAATGAATCTACTGAATAATTTTGCAAAATATTTTAATGTGTGTGATGTCTAAGATAAATGTCCAAGGGTCAATGCGTAGTATTGCCGGACTGGTGTCGCTTGCAGGCATTACTACTTTCTCTGAGGTAACCAGCCAGGCTTAAAATCCGTGTACATGAAGTAGTTGGTACTAAGTATTATAAGAAGCCGTAAGGCGAGGACCTGGATATAATAGATCTTTACGATTGTTACTTTTTTCTCTTACCTTATGCGTAAATGTATGTAAATAGATTTATATACCTAGTTTAGTGTGTCTCTTTGTTAATAATAATTGTCAAAAATCTTAAAAGTAGTACCAGAACCACACTAATATTTCAATTTTTAAAGTCCACCGAGTGAGAAGTCTTTCTAACCATGTGAATAAATTTCATTTGTGATAATATTACAAACAAAAAGCTTATGAAAACCATGGCAAAATATATTTTTTTACTTTATTGCCAAAAGAAAATAACGGTGTCAAGTGAATTGACATACGGAATAATAAAAGCGAATAAAAGCCATATAGTATGACGGGCCCGGTGACTTTTCATCTCAAGTCGGGATATCCCTCACGTCCGCTAGGATTAGGTTGAGATGTCGGAGTTTTTGTGACCTATCATTCTACGTCACATTTTATACACAATATTAAAGAAATTATTAATATTAAAGTGCTGGTTATATAATCTGCTTTGAATATTGCTGTGAAAATGTTTCTAGTAAACTTAAATATTTACATTTATTTACAACGAATTCTTTATCTGGTTATTTTCTGTCACATATGATTAATATCTTGTTCATTTTGTCTTATTTTATAGAGCAAATATATATGCTGATTATTAATAAAAACTTTTAACACCCACTGTAACTGTAAAATAGCTTTAATTTGTGAAAAATTTATTGATTTATGTATTTTAAATTACATTACGTAGTCAATATCAATATTGTATTTTTCCAATTTAAATAAAATAAAATAATATGGTCACTGGTCAGCCTGATGTAACGTCTGATACAAGGTTACATATTTCCGGCCTTATCTAAAGTATCCATAATATTTTCTATCGGATCAGGTTGTTGTGAAACCGATGAGTATCTTTGATTCTTTTCCTCCTATAATAGAAGATTTGTATTATCTTTTTGGGTTAGAATTAGGTTATACTTGGATGATTTTTTACTCAAGATTACAATATACAGTTGAAAGCCTCCGTGGCACACTTGGTTAGACGCCGCCCGTGAAACGAAAGGCCGCGGGTTCGATTCACGCACCGAGAGAATGTTTGTGCGGTCCACAAATAAATATTTCGGGCCTGGGTGTTTGCGAGGCGGAAAAGTCTCTCGTAGTTTCTGATACCCACGACACAAGACCCGATCTTAGTGTGGGGTCAGGACTATGTATGTGACTATTGGGGGTTATTTATTTATTATTATTATATAACCATATTAAACACTCTTATGAACAGTACCCTCGTTACATACGTAATGTAATAAACGTGTAACAATGAAACTAATTAAATAATACAGTGTTGCAGCGTTCTTGAGCTCCGACCGCACATTATAGCCAATCAATTTTCCACCTCCGTGACTTGCCGACATTAAGAGCTGGGCGTTATTAAATATTTAATAATTCTATAAAAATATTCACAATTAGAAAGGTTATTGTTGCGTTCGATGAATTGTTCGTGTATGAAATAGTTATTTTTGGAAGTTGTTGAGAGGTTTATGGCTTTGGTGGCACGCGAAGATGCGTGGAATGACGCGGAAACCTGAATGGTACGAGTTATATGCACCAGTTTTAATGTTTGCTAGTTCCTCATACGTATTGCAAAATGTTTGATCACATGCAAGGAATAGTTGTATTGAATGTATGAACTTTTTTGATCATTGTTCTATCATGTTCAAAACTTAATATCCTAGGCCACAAAAAAATTAGGCCAGCTGTGCATTGTGACAAGTCACTACAACGCTCTCAATACAAATATTAACTTTGTAAGTGCCTTTTACTCAATAGTTGGTTATTGAATAATTAGTTTTTTTTTATATCTCTTATTACTGAATCTTCTTAAAGACAACTTAAAGACTTTTACAAAATCAAGAGATATCCTACAGGTCGCTTATGGCGAACAGGCAACGCATTTTATTTTCCCTCGCACATCGACCCGTCCCACTTTAGCCTCGACTCGGCGTCAACTTCCACAAAGCTTTTGAATAAAGAGTCGGGCGTTTGTGCTCTTTTCGGGTGAAACTTTTTAACGCTCCGGTTAGCGTATAGTTTATTTTCTTATAAATGGTCACGACACATCTAGATGGTCTGAGGCTTCCAGTTTTTAAGGACATATTGACTTTGTTGTGCAGAACTGATTCAATCCGCAGAAGCATTATAGAATTCATATTTATAAAGTCATTATTATAAAATGTTTATTGAAGTTTATATAAATATATATATTTTGCTACTGTAAACGCATCTTGATTTGGTATTAGGACCACACAATTTTATTATTTAGCGAACGTATGGTCATTCTCGCCTATAATGCTTTAACCTTGGCTTAAAAATGCTACAAGATTTTGTAATTAAGAAATGTTTTAAGTGCAAAACATACATATCTGAAATTAAAAGCATTTTGTACCATCAGTAAAGTAATTATTGCGTCAAATCCTGAATGTTGTCCAAATAACAAAATGAACATCGCGACGGCTAAAATTAAAAACGCAAACGGAACACCTGAAATGTTTAATTAGGCTTTTATAATCCTGATGGGATGCCCATTTATTAAATTTTAATGTGAATGAAGCTTTAATACAACCATTGCATAGTGTGATTAACAAAATAATATTTACAGCCAAATATGCAATTATTTTACATCAATAAAACTTGAACGAGCCTACTCTGGAACGCTAATGAACGACCGTATTTAAATCATTCAAAAGCCTTATTATTTTCCGATCCAAACATAAATTCACCAAATGAAAAAGTCGCTGGCAAACTTTACGGTTTGGGCCTGTGACAGGCCTTTTCGGTCAATTAAAAGAGCGAATTTTGGGTTCTCGACAACGTCGTTTGAAATTTGGAGGGCGGTTAATCGAGTAATCCAACTGTTAAACACGCATGAGAGGATTAAGGCCCAATTTGTTTATGGGCAGGCGACAGGCACGTCGCGCGGCGAGTGACATACGCCGATGTCCACTGCCAAATAAACCGACAGACCACTTACTATGGCAAATTGAAAACAGTGGGTAAATGATGTTGGTTTAGTCATCTAATACAAATTAAAGAGGCATTCATTAGGAACAGAATCAAATAAATTGATGTGACAAGATCAGACGTTATTTCTACATAATTTAAAGAATAATTTAAGAATATGAAGAACGTTTATATTTTCGCCATATTTTATTAGCGTCTTATCTCTAAAAAAGACGGGTTGGGAGTTGCACTCCGGGAGTGCCGGCAGAAGTGAAAACTTGATTATTAACGTTGAGCATGTTTGATATTTTGGAATGGTTAGGGAATAATTTTGCACCAATTGCTTTATCAGTATAAAAGTACTATCATTTATGTGGTAGAATACAATATTCATTTATTGCGCTATCGTACACAAACATGACAATTTATATTACATTAAAAATTTAACACTTTAAAACTATTACAATTATTTTACATTAAAAAGTTTATCTCTCCGAAAAATCAACTTTCATCCATAATTTCAACGACTTTTTCACCATCATCATTACCAGAACTATCATCGCCAATCTCTAAAACTGATACGATAGGTTTATGGTAGCTGAAGTAAGAAACGAACAGTTTTGATTCGAACCTATTTAAATGTCTAATAAAGACCGCATCAATAGTAGTTTTGTATTTCGTTGTGCTAAGATTGCGATCATTCGACATAGTTAAACCAAATTAATTATTTAAAAATTCAATTAATAGTTGATTTTTATCGTCTGCGAAGTTTATGTTGAAATCTCCACTCAAAATCATTGGCAATTCATCAAAGCTTTATAAACTGACAGCTAACTGACAGCTGTCTACTCTCCATCCGTCTTACGCTTTTCGTCTTACGATCAGGTCACGTGTCCTGACGCGAGTTTCAGATTTTATACCCATTACAGAAAAAGTGCTCAACGCCGCTAAAGAAGTTTTCACTTCAAAAATATTTTTACTCATTTATTAGTAAAAAGGAAAATTGTTATTGGGCTTTTATGGTAATCTTATGGTCAGACGAAATGTCACAGCTGGGTTATATATTCACATCAAGTTTATGTTTGGCATTACGAACACAATCTAGCTATCAAAATCCTGCTCACAACGAAACTATTCAAAGCAATTACCAATTATAAATACATTACCTCCACTACGTTCAAATGCAAGACTACTTACCATTAATTCCACAAAATACCGATACAAAAACTTCACTCCACCGAAACACGTTCGATGGTCGTGTCGAAGCGTGCGGAGTCGCATCACTAACGAACCATAGTCTTACGTTAGTTTGTCAGCTCTTAACGAGGCACCGTGAAACCGTATCGGCACCTATACGTTACTGTCAGCTGCTAACGAACACGGGAAAGAAACTTCACATACCTGAATGTGGATGTGTTTTCCGATATCATGATTTATGCCGGTGATATTGTTTCTCATCTGCTTTCAATTATCTGGTAATGATACGGATGTTGCAAGGTTTTTCGATCGAATTATTGGACTAATCTGAAGTTTGTCAACAAATATCAAACATAATATGACGTGCATCAGAATTACTATTTGCAAGTTCGAACCGATCTAAAAAATTAAATATGAGAGATACAGATCTATTCTGAACTGTTATTTTTATAAGCATTTTTTTCAAACCATTTTGGGTATTTTGAACCAGAGATTAACATCTCTGGTTGAACTATATTCAAATATTATCCCTAGAAGCTTTTTCATATTGTACAGGTTTTCAATTCAATATATTTAATCAGTATAAAAAACAAGCACAAATTGATACGTTATTATTTCAGTATTTATAATATTATAATACCGTTAATCTTTTCAGGTCTTCATAATTTATATTTTCATTCATTCACTAACTCGTCCCAGCTTTGTATGATTCCCCATCCTTTTTTAATGGATAGCATTATGAAGAGCAACATTATTGTCCTCCACATCTTTCTTCATTCGATGTTCTTTATTAAACTCATTAAAATTTATTTATAACATTTCACAATAATTAATTCCCGTTGTTATTGCCCTGGCCGGTTCATTTAAGAGTAGCCTTTTTTGTTACGGTTTATTGCAAGCTGAGAGAGAGTAGATTTTAATTAAAATCATGCAAATGTACACCTTTACAGAGAGCATGAGAACTCAGCTACGTCCTTTGAGGGGAAATTTTATTAAAATACTGGGAGCTTGCAGTTTGAGTGTGACAAAAATTGGTCACAAAAGTCTTCTATATAATGTCAGTATTGAAGATTTTCCACCGAACTACTGCCGTGTAGTGCGATGGCATCAATTTATAATTTCTTTGGATAAAATCCAATAAACAGTTATTATGAAAGGGATCTTGAGCTATTACCAGTAAAAAAATGTAGACAAAAATATGTTTAATAAAATTATATTTTACTTTTTCGACATATTCTCGGTATTAACTAATCTACTATTCCTAAGCGATAATTAAGCGTAAATGAGATTTTTACACAACCTCTCCTTGTGACCTGAAGCTCAGATTTCGTTACCGTATTAAAATTATAATTGAAGTTTCTTGCTAACGCCCGATCCTCAGTCTGAGCTTCATTAGAATAACGTTTAATTAATTAAATTACGCATGTTACACATCTCATTATTTTTTGCTTTAATAATTTCTATCATTAGTGCAATTAGTACAAAAACCGTTTAGACTTAACAAAAACAGTCACGCGATATGTAAAGGGATTGGCCTGGGATTTAAAATTATTTTTGTTAAATTCGCATTACATTTTTGATACATAATATTAGGGTTTATTTTTCGGTTTATTTTGTGCGACAAAATAAGCATTGGAGAGAAGAAAGTAATTTATTTATCACGTTTCAAATTACTTAAATGCAAAAATACTTAAATATAAATCTTTTCTGTAATGTCACAATAATTTTACAAATTGAACTAATTAAGTGTACTTACCGATATGGTATCGCTAATGCCAGTAGCTATTGAAACGAGGTATTTACTTACATATTGTTATTATCAAGCAAAAGAAAAAGCTTTTGAGGAAAAATAAAAAAAAGTAAAAAAATATATTTTAAGTTAAACGATTTTATATTGCAGATAAATTTACTAAAAGCTAAAAAATAATTTTAATGGATTCAGTCATGGGTAGCAATAAAATACAAATTTTAAACATATGCTTTGATTAAACTAAAATAAAATCGTGGGGCACGTCCACTTTAAATGAATTTTGTGTTATTTTTAAGTTTTTAGTTTTTATTTCTCATTCTATTCAATTCGTTGAGTGCCTCATTATTGCAAGGTAATAAAACCAAGCCCTTTATTTTGATACCCATATTGATGGGATTGAAAAATACATTATCCGCCATTTTGTAGCAGTGGCCATCTTTGATTTTGATTTTGAATAGTGCACTGAATTCTACTTGACAAGCCCTTTCATTTGATACCAATATTGATAGGATTGAAAAAAAACTAAGTTGTCCGCCATCTTGTAGCGGCGGCCATCTTGGATTCATAATAATATTCTTTATCAGCCCATATACGTCCCACTGCAGGGCACGGGCCTCCTCTACAATCGACTACCGATTGAGAGTGGTTAGGCCATATAGTCCACCACGCTGGCCTAGTGCGGGTTGGTGGACTTACATACCATAGAATTTTTATAAATCGCTATGGTATGCAGGTTTCCTCACGATGTTTTCCTTCACCGTTTTAGTGCGTGGTGATTGACTATCAATACACACATGACTCCGAAAAGTCAGAGGTGTGCCCTGGGATTCGAACCCGCGACCACCGTGAACATGTTGGCAGTCGCGTCTAGTCCGTTTACCAACAGGCCACAACGCACTTAATAATATTGAATATGGATAATTGTATTGTCACCAGAATTAAAGGCGTATACCAAATTTCAGATCAATCGGTTAACGGAAAGACGGTTAAATTTCAATTACTAAATTTGACCCAAACAAACGAGGTGAGCTAAATAAAACCGTTTAAAAACGGGGCTCCTGAGAGTAAAACTTACCTAAAAATGTAGTAAAATCCAAATAGATAATTTACTAGAGAAATGACCATCTTTTGCGCGTCGAAATAATGCAGGCTTGATGGAAATCGGATATTTAGAGGCTGAGTTCAAAACTCGACATCCTTGACACTCGACAGCTTTGTGACGAGGTTTTCACCATTGTGTAAGATTTCTATCTGGGTAAATTCATATATGCTGCCGCCATTACAATGTATATATACTATTAGAGCCGCTGCTAATAAACAATCCCAATCCAAAATTTGCCGTTTAAGATTGACAGCTCAATCTTTTTTCTGATACTATATTGCCAATAATCAATCTCAGTAGTGAAAAAACTATGGCAACATGGTAAATGACAAATTTAAAAGTAGAAAACAATCCAGATTGACTTCAATCTAATTTTTTCGATTGATTACTGGCATCGGCCATTACTAGTAATAGTATAGACACGTTGTAGGCAAGTCAATTCTATCGACACAGCCATGTTATTCATAACACGAAGCGAAGCTGTTGCTTCATGTCAATATTTTGAGACACAATGATGTCCCTTTCCGGCCGCCTCATGTAAGCTATTGTCAAAATTGATTACAGCCGGGGTATGCAAAGGTTATTTTTATATTGTCCCAAAAACATAAATAAGTCAAAGCGGTTGTCAAGGCAAAGTGTTTATTAATTTTGAATTATTTGTTTTATTTTTTGCTCGTGTGTATTGTATATTCATTCGATTTATTATGTATATATTCAGTACTTTTACGTAACTCAATCTTATAGCGACTGTCTATTACATCCAATTATATCCTTTAATCAAGAAAACAAGTTCCACTGAAAAACCTTAGGTTTAAAAAATAATTTATTATCATTTCGTGCCTTTAAAATCTAAAAGGAATCTTTTACCGGAGACCTTTTTCATGACTTTGAAGTCTCAGTTAATCCCCTGTTCCCCTGTACTCTGACCTAAATGCGGGTGCATAGAAAATTGAAACCTCTAGGACTTCAAATAAAGGCCATTAATATATCATGATTTATTGTTTCTTGGAAATGGTATAAAACCCCTTTTTTGATTGATAAAAACAAGCAATATTAAAAGCAAATACGGAATAAATAAATATCAATAAAATGTATTCAAACATACAATATGAAATTGAAGCGTTTCTAGGAATTAAAGATGAAACTATTTGTGCTACTATATAAACATGATAAAATCATAAGATTTAATTTCAATTAAGTTATTAAAAATGTTTGAAAACCAATAAAATTCATCGTGAACCAATCAGGCGAGTTATCCTATGGAAAAGATTCTTGTTACATTTCTTCCTTCCCGCAATCTTAAAGAGACCAGCTATGTGTAATCAAAAGAAGTAAAGTAAAGCTCGTGATATGTAAAATTATAATGTAAATACGAAGTTTTTAAAACTTAAAAATTATATTGAATTATATTGAAAATCATAAAATCACTTCATACAATATAATATGAGTAGACAGGTTTTGTCTCTTGTTCTAAACAAAAGCTTTAATTTGATGATGCTTAAAATTTGTTTAAAATCTAATGAAATATAAATATCTATGTAGATTTAATCGGAATCGAACAAGTTAGAAAATATTCGTATTTGGTAGTGGGAGCAAAATTGTCAAGAAACAGAAAACTAATGCTTAACATTAGTGACGTCCCAGCCTGTACAATGTTGATGTTTGAAAGTGATAACGAGACGTCGTAATAAGCATATTATTTGAATGGTATTTTAGGACAATTACATAAAATCAATATATAACTACGATTACAAAATTCTATATACAATAGAAACAATGAGAAAATGAAATTGCCATTCAATAGATTATTACGTTAAGCTATTGTGTGAACATAGAACAAAGATGCAGAGCAAAAATCCAGTCTGGTCACGTGCTGTCGT
Source organism: Hyles vespertilio (assembly GCA_009982885.2). Classification (NCBI taxonomy): domain Eukaryota; kingdom Metazoa; phylum Arthropoda; class Insecta; order Lepidoptera; family Sphingidae; genus Hyles; species Hyles vespertilio. The sequence continues at coordinate 10,395,454 of CM042828.1, forward strand.
GCCGAGGGGAGCGGCGTCCCTCGCGGACTGCTGACCGGCTTCGAATCTTCACGTGAGACGGATTCGAATTGAATAATCGATTCGAGATGACTACAGACGCCACTGTCCCAGACGTACATCTGGCGCGTTTTTGCAATGCGATTACTGGGGTGACCTAAATTACCGCAGTTTGCTTCGATTGGCGTAATATTGATACTTGAGGGTTTATTGCTGATTTAAAGGCTGCGTGTGGGTGATTGTTTAAATTTGAAAGACGTCTATATATATATTTTAGTTCATGTTGAAATCAATGTAATCGAAATATACAAAGACAAATTCTTTACAAACTTAAAATTCCTCGTTAATATTAAAATACCCAAAATTTGTTTGGTGCCATAGAACGGCCAAGCTGGGAGTATCGACCTCAAGATATCAATCATTTGTATTGGACGTATGAGTACTCCTTAATCTCTGCAAGAACGCAATTTGGACTACCCGATAACATTTTGTAGATCGAAACGTTTACGTCCTTTTAGCTTTCGCTTGTTTATTCAAGTGGCTGAGAGTGAATTTGTAACTTTTTATTACGTCAGGTGGGCTAATCCACTAATTCTTTTAAAATTATGATTTTTGGAGATTCAATGTATGGTTATTTTTAAGGTTTTGTGGCGGTAGCAATACGCCAACTTATATTTAGCTTTTAAAATAACACGCTTATTATTTGTAATTTGAACATGATTTAAACTCGCATTTCATTTTAAGATATGACTGCAGATGTTTAACCATAAAACATCTGCGAGTCGTTTTACTAAAATAAGAATTTTTGTGTACCCTATTGTATAATATTAGTTAAAAAGATGCTGTTCTAAATTATTGTTTCCTAATTGTAATGGCCCGTTCATGCCGGGGCAATAAAACTGTATTATTATAGTTAAGTTCTTTAGTGGCGGTAATCCTTTGCAACAAATTTATGTTTTTTAGACAATAGTACACATGTTTGGGTAAACCTTTCTGTTTGGACAATAGCCCAGATGTTTGGGCCGACCTTAATTTTTAGTTGAAAGGATAGACCCTATTTTATGGCGTAAATATATTTTCTGGAAGATTTATCCCCACCGATCCTCATTCAGGTAGTCCTATAAAAGGGTCGGTTTATTTGGATGAAAGAGGACAGTCTGCCATCTCTCGTCACGAGCACATCTCGCTCCGAGTCGCATAATTATAATTTTACTCTATCTGTGAATGTATTAAGTGTTAATTTACAAAATATACAATAGTTAGTTCCTGGAAGTGAGTGCTTATTCTAATACCTACATTTATAACCACCAAAGTGGTGACCCCGAATCAAAAGAGTGATTTGAGTGTAGTGTATTAAAGTTAAATTGTAGTACGCGACTTTTCCGTGGAAGAGACATTGTTTTTGAATAACACATCAGAAAAAGTGAGCAGTATAATGAACACCGGAAGCGTTAGCGAACAATCTGCTCCGGAGGTTGCGTCGTGTTCTCCATTTATACCAGAGTGCAAATCGAATGACTTAGAAGTTTGGTTCGCCATAGCAGAAGCTGCGTTTGCTGCCGCCCGCATCAACTCGGGGAAATCAAAATACGCACTGATAATACAGAAGATACCAGCTGACATCATAGACACAATGCGTGATGTCATTTTAAGCCCGCCCGAAGACGCTCCGTATACAACGTTCAAGACGATTTTGACAAAGCGTTGTGGTACCTCGGAGAGTCAGCGAACACGTCAGCTGCTGGAACGCGAGGACCTGGGAGATGATAAGCCGTCACAGTTTCTTCGACGTCTACGAAACCTAGCTGGTGAGAATATGTCGGAATCTACTGTCCGTACACTTTGGCAAGGACGATTGCCAACGGTCTTACAGCCCATCCTAGCAACTGTTAAGGACCAACCGTTGGAGAAAGCTGCGGAAGTTGCAGATGCAGCTTTAGAATACTGGCCAATGCGTCCAGCTATTGCAGAGGCCGGAATTCGTCCTACTTCCACCAAACAAGAGGAATCGGTATCGGAAGACATGAAAAAGATGTACGTCAGTTTAAAGGACGAGATTGCTTTGCTACGTCGAGAAATCAACGATCCCACTTCACGTGCGCGAGTGCGAGATAGAAACAGATCACGATCTCGCTCACGTTCCAGAAGCCGCGGTCCACGTCCACGTGATTTGTGTTGGTATCACTGGCGGTTTGATACGAAGGCAACAAAATGTGTTCCACCATGCAGCAAGGCTACGGGAAACGCTCCGGGCAGTCGTTAATGACGGTTAATAATCATCCAAATTTATGTGCACGTTCGTTAGTGTTGTGAAACCATATTATGCGTTGTGAATAATTTTAGTAATGATAGTTGATAATTGGAAAATTAATTTTATATCAAATTCAAACAAAATGATAATAACTACCAGCTAGCTTACACTAGCACATTTAACTTCGCTTACGCTTAGCCCTGTAGTAACCTGTAGTTTCGCTCGGCGATTATCGACTTCCTTCACCTTTTGGACGTGAATCAGAATGGTCGCGTGATCGAAGTCGTTTTTAGGCCAACTCATTTGATGCGGCAACGTACTCACAACGTATTCCTACCTAATACAGGTGCTAAGTAATAAGCACTTTTGTATAGCTTCAGTTAGGTCGATACGAGTTACTTTCAGCTTATACTCGTAATTCTGGATGAATATGACAGCTATGTTGATAAATAATATTGTTTTTAATGTTGTCTTTAGTCATGTTGTTTGTCACATATTAAGGTCTGTTTTATTTATTTATTTATTTATTTATTTAAACTTTATACAATATGTACAGGCGGACTTAATGCCGTCGGCATTTTCTACCAGTCAACCTTTAGGAGATGCAGAGATGAGATTAAAAGGGTGTTTCGAAGATACAGAAAAAAAAATATACACGATTATATACCAAAATATACACATACATATACATATATACATACATATACACAAACATATATATATATATATACATACATAACATATATAGATGAATACAATATATAGCTATAAAATATACATGTCATAAATGAAACGAGAACTTAATTTGACTGTTCTGCCATTTGTTTTAGAAACAGTTCTCGAACCTTCACTTTAAATGCAAGACGATTCCTGCAAATCCTAATTTCCGTAGGGAGCGCGTTCCAAAGAAGTATGGATTGGATGTGGAAAGAGGAATGAAGAAAATCAGAGCTATGGGAGGGACACTTAAGAAGTAAATTATTAAATGAACGAAGATTTTTATCGTGGTTGCTACCAAGGTATTGAAAGCAGGGAATTAAGTAAGAAGGTGGAGAAGGTGAAACAAGAAAAGAATGCAGAAGAGTAAGTGCACGCAGGTTACGGCGTTGGCGAATGGGCAACCACTTTAACTGGGAACGGCAAGTCGACACATGATCATACTTACGAAGGTTAAAAACGAAACGAATGCAGTTATTCAGAAGTCGATCTAATTTGTTGAGAAGATCTGCATTCAGATCAAAATAGCACACATCACCATAGTCGATTACTGGGAGGATTAAGGCTTGCACAAGCATTGCCTTAGTTTTAAGAGGAAGAAAATTCTTCAGGCGATAAAGAACACGAAGGGTATCGGTCACTCGACGGCAAACATAGGTGACTTGAGTTCGCCAGTTCATATTTGAGTCAATGTGCAATCCAAGATCTTTAACATCATCATCATGTTTTCATCTTCTCTCTTTATTTTTGTGCAATTGGTGATGCTAATTATTCTCTTTGATGTAGCCTGGCATGGTTGAGGTCGTTAGATTTAACAATATCATTGTACATTTTTGTGTTCTTTTATTTTGCGCAGTTAAAATCTGATTCAGTTCTGAGATTTTTAAATCCTTTTTATAGCCACATAGTGCCCCACTATTACCGTCATCAATGTGATAGAGGCATTCTGTTATTAAAATATTTAAATTTATTACAGCCTTAAAAGTTGGCGCAATACTCATGCCGAAAACTTTGAAGATGCCACTGAATATTTAAACCCCATTTAACTTTGAACTATCAAGATGCTGTATTAAAATCATAATATATTTTGCTACAAAACACTGCGTACAGCTTCTAGCAAATTATTATTCATGTTTCCCGCTGAATATCGCGTTGAAGTCACAATAAGATTCCTTCTTAATGCTGTCTTTAGTGCCTGTTTGTCGGCCGCATTGGGTTCGTGTTGCTTTATTAAATTTATCCTCATTTCCTACGTGTGTTTACATGTAACTAAATTGCCAAAAGAAATTCCGTACACCTAAGTTTGTAGACACATATAAATGTACGGAGGGAAAACACAGGGTCCCAATTAACTTCGTCGAGATAAATGTGGGACTTAAACTGTACGCAATTGAGCCAAAATACTTGCTTTGTCTGAAGTCATGGTTGTTTTAGTAATACGCGACAAATATGCCTTGCATTTCATGAAATATTTCAGTTTATGACGTAATTTTGGAGAGTAGCGTTGCAGACAAGTTCGAATAGTAATTTACTGGTGGTATGTCTCTCATATGTAAGAGGCCGCATGGATACCACCGCAATGTATATTTCTCCCGCCAAATAGCAGTGTATATGCATGGTTGTTTCTCGAGACGTACTGAGACTTAACATCTTACGTTTCAGGATGGCGAGCGCAGTAGAATCGCAAGCATAGCTTTTTAACTCATGGTGTTGTTTGGTTTACCTACTGTTTATAAGCGGTCGTATCGCTTACCATCAGGAGAACACCATACTTGTCTAGCGCTAAATTGAAATAAAAATACTGTTAACTTGAATCTAAAAATCATTCAATCAGAGAGTATATTAAGAAATCGACCTAAGTTGATATTCAAATTAACTTTTGGTAATGGTGAATTGCTGATTGTATTACCAGGCTGCTTTTAATGTGAGCTCGACATCAATTTTTGGAGATTCAATGTATGGTTATTTTTAAGGTTTTGTGGCGGTAGCAATACGCCAACTTATATTTAGCTTTTAAAATAACACGCTTATTATTTGTAATTTGAACATGATTTAAACTCGCATTTCATTTTAAGATATGACTGCAGATGTTTAACCATAAAACATCTGCGAGTCGTTTTACTAAAATAAGAATTTTTGTGTACCCTATTGTATAATATTAGTTAAAAAGATGCTGTTCTAAATTATTGTTTCCTAATTGTAATGGCCCGTTCATGCCGGGGCAATAAAACTGTATTATTATAGTTAAGTTCTTTAGTGGCGGTAATCCTTTGCAACAAATTTATGTTTTTTAGACAATAGTACACATGTTTGGGTAAACCTTTCTGTTTGGACAATAGCCCAGATGTTTGGGCCGACCTTAATTTTTAGTTGAAAGGATAGACCCTATTTTATGGCGTAAATATATTTTCTGGAAGATTTATCCCCACCGATCCTCATTCAGGTAGTCCTATAAAAGGGTCGGTTTATTTGGATGAAAGAGGACAGTCTGCCATCTCTCGTCACGAGCACATCTCGCTCCGAGTCGCATAATTATAATTTTACTCTATCTGTGAATGTATTAAGTGTTAATTTACAAAATATACAATAGTTAGTTCCTGGAAGTGAGTGCTTATTCTAATACCTACATTTATAACCACCAAAGTGGTGACCCCGAATCAAAAAGAGTGATTTGAGTGTAGTGTATTAAAGTTAAATTGTAGTACGCGACTTTTCCGTGGAAGAGACATTGTTTTTGAATAACACATCAGAAAAAGTGAGCAGTATAATGAACACCGGAAGCGTTAGCGAACAATCTGCTCCGGAGGTTGCGTCGTGTTCTCCATTTATACCAGAGTGCAAATCGAATGACTTAGAAGTTTGGTTCGCCATAGCAGAAGCTGCGTTTGCTGCCGCCCGCATCAACTCGGGGAAATCAAAATACGCACTGATAATACAGAAGATACCAGCTGACATCATAGACACAATGCGTGATGTCATTTTAAGCCCGCCCGAAGACGCTCCGTATACAACGTTCAAGACGATTTTGACAAAGCGTTGTGGTACCTCGGAGAGTCAGCGAACACGTCAGCTGCTGGAACGCGAGGACCTGGGAGATGATAAGCCGTCACAGTTTCTTCGACGTCTACGAAACCTAGCTGGTGAGAATATGTCGGAATCTACTGTCCGTACACTTTGGCAAGGACGATTGCCAACGGTCTTACAGCCCATCCTAGCAACTGTTAAGGACCAACCGTTGGAGAAAGCTGCGGAAGTTGCAGATGCAGCTTTAGAATACTGGCCAATGCGTCCAGCTATTGCAGAGGCCGGAATTCGTCCTACTTCCACCAAACAAGAGGAATCGGTATCGGAAGACATGAAAAAGATGTACGTCAGTTTAAAGGACGAGATTGCTTTGCTACGTCGAGAAATCAACGATCCCACTTCACGTGCGCGAGTGCGAGATAGAAACAGATCACGATCTCGCTCACGTTCCAGAAGCCGCGGTCCACGTCCACGTGATTTGTGTTGGTATCACTGGCGGTTTGATACGAAGGCAACAAAATGTGTTCCACCATGCAGCAAGGCTACGGGAAACGCTCCGGGCAGTCGTTAATGACGGTTAATAATCATCCAAATTTATGTGCACGTTCGTTAGTGTTGTGAAACCATATTATGCGTTGTGAATAATTTTAGTAATGATAGTTGATAATTGGAAAATTAATTTTATATCAAATTCAAACAAAATGATAATAACTACCAGCTAGCTTACACTAGCACATTTAACTTCGCTTACGCTTAGCCCTGTAGTAACCTGTAGTTTCGCTCGGCGATTATCGACTTCCTTCACCTTTTGGACGTGAATCAGAATGGTCGCGTGATCGAAGTCGTTTTTAGGCCAACTCATTTGATGCGGCAACGTACTCACAACGTATTCCTACCTAATACAGGTGCTAAGTAATAAGCACTTTTGTATAGCTTCAGTTAGGTCGATACGAGTTACTTTCAGCTTATACTCGTAATTCTGGATGAATATGACAGCTATGTTGATAAATAATATTGTTTTTAATGTTGTCTTTAGTCATGTTGTTTGTCACATATTAAGGTCTGTTTTATTTATTTATTTATTTATTTATTTAAACTTTATACAATATGTACAGGCGGACTTAATGCCGTCGGCATTTTCTACCAGTCAACCTTTAGGAGATGCAGAGATGAGATTAAAAGGGTGTTTCGAAGATACAGAAAAAAAAATATACACGATTATATACCAAAATATACACATACATATACATATATACATACATATACACAAACATATATATATATATATATACATACATAACATATATAGATGAATACAATATATAGCTATAAAATATACATGTCATAAATGAAACGAGAACTTAATTTGACTGTTCTGCCATTTGTTTTAGAAACAGTTCTCGAACCTTCACTTTAAATGCAAGACGATTCCTGCAAATCCTAATTTCCGTAGGGAGCGCGTTCCAAAGAAGTATGGATTGGATGTGGAAAGAGGAATGAAGAAAATCAGAGCTATGGGAGGGACACTTAAGAAGTAAATTATTAAATGAACGAAGATTTTTATCGTGGTTGCTACCAAGGTATTGAAAGCAGGGAATTAAGTAAGAAGGTGGAGAAGGTGAAACAAGAAAAGAATGCAGAAGAGTAAGTGCACGCAGGTTACGGCGTTGGCGAATGGGCAACCACTTTAACTGGGAACGGCAAGTCGACACATGATCATACTTACGAAGGTTAAAAACGAAACGAATGCAGTTATTCAGAAGTCGATCTAATTTGTTGAGAAGATCTGCATTCAGATCAAAATAGCACACATCACCATAGTCGATTACTGGGAGGATTAAGGCTTGCACAAGCATTGCCTTAGTTTTAAGAGGAAGAAAATTCTTCAGGCGATAAAGAACACGAAGGGTATCGGTCACTCGACGGCAAACATAGGTGACTTGAGTTCGCCAGTTCATATTTGAGTCAATGTGCAATCCAAGATCTTTAACATCATCATCATGTTTTCATCTTCTCTCTTTATTTTTGTGCAATTGGTGATGCTAATTATTCTCTTTGATGTAGCCTGGCATGGTTGAGGTCGTTAGATTTAACAATATCATTGTACATTTTTGTGTTCTTTTATTTTGCGCAGTTAAAATCTGATTCAGTTCTGAGATTTTTAAATCCTTTTATAGCCACATAGTGCCCCACTATTACCGTCATCAATGTGATAGAGGCATTCTGTTATTAAAATATTTAAATTTATTACAGCCTTAAAAGTTGGCGCAATACTCATGCCGAAAACTTTGAAGATGCCACTGAATATTTAAACCCCATTTAACTTTGAACTATCAAGATGCTGTATTAAAATCATAATATATTTTGCTACAAAACACTGCGTACAGCTTCTAGCAAATTATTATTCATGTTTCCCGCTGAATATCGCGTTGAAGTCACAATAAGATTCCTTCTTAATGCTGTCTTTAGTGCCTGTTTGTCGGCCGCATTGGGTTCGTGTTGCTTTATTAAATTTATCCTCATTTCCTACGTGTGTTTACATGTAACTAAATTGCCAAAAGAAATTCCGTACACCTAAGTTTGTAGACACATATAAATGTACGGAGGGAAAACACAGGGTCCCAATTAACTTCGTCGAGATAAATGTGGGACTTAAACTGTACGCAATTGAGCCAAAATACTTGCTTTGTCTGAAGTCATGGTTGTTTTAGTAATACGCGACAAATATGCCTTGCATTTCATGAAATATTTCAGTTTATGACGTAATTTTGGAGAGTAGCGTTGCAGACAAGTTCGAATAGTAATTTACTGGTGGTATGTCTCTCATATGTAAGAGGCCGCATGGATACCACCGCAATGTATATTTCTCCCGCCAAATAGCAGTGTATATGCATGGTTGTTTCTCGAGACGTACTGAGACTTAACATCTTACGTTTCAGGATGGCGAGCGCAGTAGAATCGCAAGCATAGCTTTTTAACTCATGGTGTTGTTTGGTTTACCTACTGTTTATAAGCGGTCGTATCGCTTACCATCAGGAGAACACCATACTTGTCTAGCGCTAAATTGAAATAAAAATACTGTTAACTTGAATCTAAAAATCATTCAATCAGAGAGTATATTAAGAAATCGACCTAAGTTGATATTCAAATTAACTTTTGGTAATGGTGAATTGCTGATTGTATTACCAGGCTGCTTTTAATGTGAGCTCGACATCAATTATTTAGAACTATATTGATCATTAATAGCATTTGCTAACTTAAGCATTTACATATATGATAACTTTAAAGCGAAACGTGCCCTACTAAAATTCAAGCTCCGTTTGACTTTATAACTAACTACTTGAAATCGATCTATCATCAAAATAGTTATATTTGGGTATCAACTAGCTGATCTTCAATAGTAGGTATAATATTGTTTTCATTATAGACGATAATAATTCGCTATACACATATTTATGCTTTATTCTACGAATCGCAATGGCCTACAATTCCACGATATTTCGTACTAAACATTAGTCTGTGTTATTGTTTCAGGACTCAAGGTCTTTCAGCCCCGAGTTAAACCTACATTTAACTACTTGTGAACAACTATTAATAATGTTTTTGCTAAGTTGATCTAGAGTTACAGGTTAAGCAATGTCAGAACGTCTATTACGTTGTTATTTTATACCTAAAAATACAGTCTATTAAATCAGATTGTATATTGTGAAGTTATACTTAAACGCATAATTATTTATTGTAACTTCATTAAATACAGTAATGGCTTTTTTCTTTTCTTCAAGCGTTCATGGATTTCGCCGATTTTTTTTGTGAATCAGTGCAGTGCCAATCTTATTATATTTTTTGTTCCACATATTGATTCAGCGGTATGTGTATGCTATCTGGTCAAAACTATTTTGTATTATGTACGATATTGACTTCTTGTGGTGGGACGAGAGAGAGAGAGAGAGAGAGTGGGGTGGTAAGGTAGATGGTTAGACCATTATTATAAATAATTATATAACAAAAGTCATACACCTGGGTCTTGGACTTCTAAGATTTTCATCATCATTGTTCATATTCAAAGAATCATTGAATATACACAACGGCGTGAGTATAGTAATGACACCTCATCTCTTAAGATCGAGTTTGGCGGAGGTGAAGAAATAATCTGGTGGTAGGTCTCTCATATGTGAGAGGCTGCCTGGGTGGGTACCACCGCAATGTCTATTTCTCCCGTCAAATAGCAGTTTAAATGCACTGTTGTGTTTCGGATTGAAGGACATTGTAGCCAGAGTAATTACTGGACATATTGAGACCTAACATCTTATGTCTCAGGATGGCGGGCGCAGTGGAATGCCAAGCATTGCTTTGTGATTCAAGGTGTTGTTTGGTTTTGCTACTTTTCATGAGCGGTCGTATCGCTTACCATCAGGCGAACGGCATGCTCGTCTCGCCATTCAATGCAATAAAAAAAAAATTAAAAAAAAATCTATGATTTATATCAGAATTCTCAGAAAATTTGGCATTTAGTAAATAAACCTTATAACATTATTGACCAGACCAGTCTTTAGCGATTGCATGTATCATATTAGAAAGGTATAAATATCATTCAAATTTAAAGGTCTCTAAGCCTTTGTAAGAAAATGTATTTTGATTCAATTAATAAAAAAAATAAAAACCGACTTCATAACAAAAATCCACTAAAAACCAAAAAATAAATAAATACCACTCCAAAGCAAAAAAGTAATATTTATTTCATGGAACTCGTGCATGTTGATTAATTTGCTTAATGACTTGACTAGCCGACAAATCAAAATATATGCGTAACATATTGAAGGCGGGCCGCCAAGTACCAAACATGTAGGACCTATGCCTTATATTAATTTAAATATCTATATGTTTGGTACTTGGCGGCCCGCCTTCAATATGTTACGCATATATTTTGATTTGTCGGCTAGTCAAGTCATTAAGCAAATTAATCAACATGCACGAGTTCCATAAAATAAATATTATTTTTTTTTGCTTTGGAGTGGTATTTATTTATTTTTTGGTTTTTAGTGGATTTTTGTTATGAAGTCGGTTTTTATTTTTTTTATTAAAAATGTTAGTTATTTTTATCTTTTTAGTGTTGGTAGGCATTTAAATTAAGAAGATTTGGTCCCCACAAGGAATGTGTTCTTTCCGATGACAATGAAATCGCTAAAATCGGCTAAAAGCTGCCAAAGATATTGGAATATTCACATGTTTAATATTTTTCTCCCCCCCCCCCCATCCCTTCGCGCCTACCTCTTTTTCCCTCAACCACTGTAGCCTAGCTTTTATACTGAAGCCAATGCAAAAAGAACCGTTGAAATCCTATTAAATTTTGAGGGGTTCTACTCTCCAGGTCCGAACATGATAATCAGATCTTAATGTTATGTTCCTGGGATCAACCTGTTAATACGTTCTTTCTAATGAAAAAGAAATCACTAAAATCGGTTATAAGCTGCTCAAGATATTAGTATTTACGTGTATTTTAATTTTATCACCCCCCCCCCCCCTCACCCTACCCCTTTTTCCCTCCCTCACTGTAACTTAACTTTTATAATAAACCTAATGCAAAAAGAACCATTGGAATCCTACTAAATTTTGAAGAGTTATATTCTCCAGGTCCGAACATAATCATCACATCTTCATGTTGTATTCCTGGGATCAACCTGTCAATACGTTTTTTCTAATAAAAACGAAATCACTAAAATCGGTTGAAAGCTGCCGAAGATATTAGAATTTACGTGTATTTTAATTTTATCACCCACCCCCTCTCACCCCCACCCCTTTTTCCCTCTCTCACTGTAACTTAACTTTTCTAATGAACGTAACGCAAAAAGAACTATTGCAATTCTCCTTAATATTAAGGAGTTCCCCTCTCCAGGTCCGAAGATATTCATCAGATCTTCACCATATTTTTATGGGACCAAACGACAAGCACCAGCTTTCAATCAAAGAAAGAATGATCGAAATCGGTTCACACAGTACAGAGAAACGAGGTAACAAACATAAAAAAAAAAAGCAACATACAGTCGAATTGAGAACCTCCTCCTTTTTTTGAAGTCGGTTAAAAATACACGTTTATCTGAGGAACTTATCTGGCGTTATATTTAGCTCAGACTTTACAGTCATTTCATTAAAATACTTTCGTAATGAATAAATGTTGGCGTTACACCGGGGATTCCTTTCATTTTTTCCTTTTATTATGAGACGTAGACACTGAGTTTCTTATGCGTAAACTTATTTTTTGTCTTGGGTGCAATAAATTTTGCTTTAATGTCCATTTTGAATTGTTTCCAAAAATGTTAATGGACTCCACGGGTCGTCATTCCTTTTGTAAATGTCGTAAATTTGTTGATGTGATAAAAACTTGTTATCTAAGACTATCTATGCTTAGGACTATAATAATAGGTACTATCGCAACGGCTTATTCTTCCGCCAAGCAGCAGTGTAAATGCACTGTTTCGCTATAAATAATTTGTTTACCTATTCCTTATAAGAGCATGTTTTTAGTTTTCTTTAAATTCTATACTGCCCTCTCTTCTTATCCTTTTCTTATATCCATCCAAAGGTTGTCTGTAAGAAATCGCCTAGGGCGATAAGACCGCCAACTGTACTCTTTAATCTTATATGTAAAATATTGTATACTTTTTCACTTTTTGTGTGCAGTAAAGAATGAATAATAATAATAATACTGACGGTATTTTGATCAAGGAATAATCGAAAATTAGAGTGATAACTATTGTTTTATTGTTATGTAAATTACCAGATCGGCTTAAAATATTCCAAGATAGACCGTAAGGATCTTAATTAATTAGGGCATAACCCCAAGTCAGTAATAATCTAGATATACGAGTTCAAGTAGTATTTATGATTCCCGGGAACAATAAGGGCCGTTGCTCAGGTTGAATTTATATCAATCCGGCATTGTAGCATGCATGAGCTCCCAATGAAAAAAATGATGTAACATTGGTTTTAGAAAACATTCCAAAATACCAAAATAATTATCAAAATTCCCAAAAACAACCTTTATATTATAAAGTCCCTTTATGCTATTTTGTCAATACATCTAACCATTTTTTTCGCAGTATCGACGGTGGATGTCGATGCGGTACTGGGTCGCACAGCGTCACTGCCGTGTGACGTCACGCCTGACGCTAACGAGGACCGCGTATACATGGTGCTGTGGTTCAGGAAGAGTGGAGGGAAACCTATTTATAGGTATTGTATTTATTTCATTTTATAAAATTATGCGTAAAAAAAATATGATAAAATAAAACGAAAACAAAACAACGACAAATTTTAAAATTCTTGATACTTGTTAAAAAATTCGTTTATGACGATATTTAGTGTTTCTTTGTATAAGTTGTTTATACATTTGGTATCCCTCCATTATATTTTAGAATTTTATTCGAGGAATAAATGTTACTAAAGTGATACGACGAAAAAATCAGCATTACATTATATTTCAACTATCAAAAATACGGATTGCCGAAATACGATATTTTTATTTGGCTCCCAAATAGAAATAGCTTAATTTATCACTAGATACCTCTTAAACTCTCCCTCTACCTAATCAAAAAGTAACCACGACCCTAATCATTTCCTATTTAATTACCGCCACAATAATCTTTGATTACGCGAGTAAATATGAAAGATAAGTTGGGCGGCAGGTGCGATCGGCCAGTCCTTTATAAAAACTTTTTCCATGAATGCGTATTTAATTAACATCGTAAAGTCGGGACTAATGAACCGTTCGTCGCTACCTTAAACGGATGAACGGAAGCCGAGCAGAGCCAATCCAATTAGTGTTAGAACACACCTACAACGAAACACACTTAAGACGTCACCAGGTGCTCGTTAAGGAAATCGACTTGAACAGCCCTGGCCCAAGTTATATCATGTCATCATGTCCTTTAAGAATTATTGTCACTCAATCAACTAGTTTTGTGACTGTGTAGTTTGGTTTTCATTTTTTTAGTAGATATGAACATGAATGATTAAACAGCTATGTTTAATATTTTATATCGCGTTATCACTATGAATTACAATAGCTTTTAACTGTCATTGTTTTTTATATTAAAATGAATGGCGAGACGAGCATGCCTTTCGCCTGATGGTAAGCGATACTAGCTCATAGACAGTAGTAAAACCAAACAACACCATGAATTACATAGCAATGTTTCGCATTCCACTCCACGCACTGCTGCTGCTCATATCACTACTGGGTATTGACATATCCAATAGTACAGCTTTATTAGTCGTTTAAAGACTATTGGTATGAAAAAATATGTATTTATATCACGAAAAAGAAAATGTAGAAGCTAAACAAAATGTTAATGTCGGAAAATGATTTTTCAAATAACAAAAATACACGCAATTTTTTTTGTTAAATACTTATTATCCTATTGATTTCCGAACAACTTCTTTCATCCACCTACGCATTCATATCCGAAGTATAACATTTTGAAGGATTTTACTTACAAAATGGAGTAATTGTTTAGTTATGATTGAGTCAAAGTCAATCTCTTTGTAAACGAAAGGAAATAGGAGCCTTATTTTCTTCAAAGGAAACGTTCCTGTTTGACGTACAGGAACGCTCGCCTGTCAATACATGTGTTTATGTTATTGAAGATATTATGTTTATATTGAAATTTGCTATTTAAGGCTTTTGATTGTTCTGGTATAACGAAATTTAAGATAAATTGCCGCTTTAGATGATAATAGAACTAAAGACAATTGGTCTCGGTCTTTGTTAGTTGAAATTGGGAAGCGATCATGATATTATAAAAATAATACATATTGGTGAAAGGTGGCGAGCCAATCGCCATATCGGGCACAAATTCCTGACTCTGGGCTGATACTGAATAGAAAAATCTAATATCACTTCGCCCAACCCGGGATTCGAACCCGAGACCTCAGCTTTGTAACCGTACCGTAGTATAACTACGCCACCGAGGCAGTCATTAGTATCACAGTGTGGGACAGAACATACAAGGCGAAATGTGGGTGCCCTAGTACCTCTGCCTACCCTTCTGGGAATAAGGCGTGAGTTTATGTATGTATGTATGTATACATATTGGTATTTTTTTTCCTCGAACAAGTCCTATGATCGAACTCGGAGCCTCTTGTTTCGCAACCTACTTTTTTTAACAGTCACCAACTTACTATTTTTGATAATTATCTCAATTGTACTGAAATACTGTTAAAAAAAAAAGATCCCAAGTTTTCATGCAATTCACATACGCACGCATGAAGCACATAAAGAATTTCTGCAATCATACCTTCAGAATTGCGTTGAAAGGAGCGTATTTTATTCACTTTCAGCGCGTAATATTCAAATGGTATAAAGGCAACGGCTGTTTACCAGGCGGGCGATTACATGAAATAGCAATTATAAGTATTTGGAAGGCAATAACCGCGCCGTGCTGGCGTTTGTAGAGATAATACCCTCGTAAAAAGCGTGCTTAAATTGTTAAATTTACCTGGGAACAGCAGGGTGTACAATCAAATCATCTCTCAAAGCTTCTTGTTCTTGCTGTATAAATTAGAACGGAGGTTGGAGATTGAGAAAATGAAGCTTGGCCGGAAATTGAAAAACTTCACCCGGTCGACCCGTTCCTTTATTCTACAATTTGACAGATGTTTTACGGAGAAAATATTTTTTTTTTGACGTAAACCACGTGGCTATTTTGCGCTTTCATCAAAGTTGGGTTGGTTAGTTAGGTGTTGAGAATTGTTTATTTTTAGAACGTTTTGTAGATACTTAAAAATTAACTTAAAGTTTCTATCTACGGTAACAACAATTCAATTTGAAAAATAAATGTTTTGAAGAAAGTTTATTTGTCGTGTACTTGGTGATGAAATAGCTTGTAAATAACGAGGGGGTGGATTCAGTCCACATACCGAGACAATTCTATGAATGAACAAGTTTTATTTGCTGTTAAGTTTTTAGTGTAAAAATGGGTCACATATTTTGACTTGTACTTCATGATGTGACCGGGGACACATATTATGTGTAGGACGTATTTATTAAAGACGAAAATCACTTAATTTGCGTTTCGCTACGCTACAATTCCTTGAGATTCTACGCTATGCACCAGCATGCATGCTCTTGAACCAGGATTCAAAGACTCTCATATAATACGTGCCCAACAAAACACTATTTCTATACGAATTCGAGACTAAACGAGAAATGAGATAGATTTCATCTTGACGACGAATAGACGGATGTTCAGTGATGTCTCTGTGATCAACAGGGTGAAAACCGGAAGTGATCACCGAATGGTTAGGGGCACATTGAATATCAACGTCCAATTAGAAAGGCGTCGCTTGATGAAGTCTACGATCCGACCTATTCGCGCCTATATCCAAAACCCCGAGAGCTTTCAACTCGAGTTGACAAATCGCTTTGATTGTCTAAAACAAAACCTAGCAGTGGACGAGTTAAACAGCGGTTTGGCAGAAGCTGTCCATACGGTGGGATCAAGTATTTTAGACCTCGCCGTAGAGATAGACCACAAAAACTCTCAATCCAGACTCTTGACCTCATGGCCGAACGTCGATCTTTGACGCTGCAGTCTTCCGTTGACGCCGAAACATATCGGCGGCTCAATAGACGGATCTGGAAGTCCTTGCGACACGATGTCCGTGCTCACAATACTGTGAGCATTAAGGAGACAATTGAGCGGAACGGAGGCTCCAAAGTGTTTGCAAGAGACTTGTCTATTGGGCAAAGCCAGTTGTCTAGGCTGAAAACGGACGATGGCCGCGTGGTATCGACGAGGGCAGAGGTATTAAGAGAGATCGAGAGGTTCTACGGACAGCTTTACACCTCGGTTGCCAAACCTACTGTTGGGTCGGCCGAAGACCCGAGAGCCGAGTTGATCCGACACTTTAGCGATGATATCCCGGACATCAGCCTGTGTGAGATTGAGATGGCCCTCAAACAACTTAAAAACAACAAGGCGCCGGGTGAGGACGGAATCACTTCAGAGCTTCTGAAAGCGGGCGGAACGCCGATACTGAAAGTCCTTCAGAGGCTATTCAATTCCGTTCTCCTCGAGGGCTCAACGCCAGAGGCATGGAGCGAGAGCGTGGTGGTACTGTTCTTCAAAAAAGGTGATAACACCTTGCTGAAGAACTACAGGCCCATCTCGCTGAGCCATGTCTATAAATTGTTTTCGAGGGTCATCACAAACAAGCCGGTTTCCGAAAAGGCTTTAGTACCATAGACCACATCCATACGCTTCGGCAAGTTATACAAAAAAACCGAGGAATATAACTTGCCGCTTTGTTTAGCGTTTGTGGACTATGAGAAAGCCTTTGATTCGATCGAGACCTGGGCTGTGCTACAGTCTCTTCAGCGGTGCCACATAGACTATCGGTACATCGAAGTGTTGAAGTGTATATACAACAACGCCACCATGTCGGTCCGAGTACAAAATCAGAGCACGAAGGCTATTCCACTACAGAGAGGCGTGAGACAGGGAGATGTCATATCTCCGAAACTGTTCACTGCCGCGCTGGAAAACGCCTTCAAGCTCTTGCAGTGGAAAGGATTCGGCATCAACATCAACGGCGAGTATATTACTCACCTTCGATTTGCCAACGATATTGTAGTCTTGGCAGAATCGCTGGAAGACCTTAGCATTATGCTCGAAGACCTTAATCGACTTTCCCAACAGGTGGGCCTTAAAATGAATATGGATAAAACGAAGATCATGTCGAATATCCATGTTGTGCCCACCCCCAGTGGAGTTGGGGGCTCGACTCTCGAAGTTGTAGACGAATATGTCTATTTAGGACAAGTGGTCCGGTTAGGCAGGTCCAACTTCGAGAGAGAGGTCAATCGTCGAATCCAACTCGGTTGGACAGCGTTCGGGAAACTTCGCGACGTCTTCTCGTCCAAAATACCTCAGTGCCTAAAATCGAAAGTCTCCGATAGTTGTGTGTTACCAGTGATGACATACGGCACCGAGACGTGGCCTCTCACTGTGGGCCTCATTAAAAGGCTCAAAGTCACTCAACGAGCCATGGAGCGGGCTATGCTCGGTGTTTCCCTACGAGATCGAATCAGAAATGAGGAGATCCGTAGGAGAACCAAGGTTACCGACATAGCCCATAGGATTGGCAAGTTGAAGTGGCAGTGGGCCGGGCACATAGCTCGTAGAACCGATGGCCGTTGGGGCCGAAAGATTCTCGGGTGGAGGCAAGCGAAATGTCGGACGCCCGCCTACAAGGTGGACGGACGATCTGACTAAGGTCGCAGGAAGTCGCTGGATGCAGGCCGCTTTCAACAGGTCATTGTGGAGATCCTTGGGGGAGGCCTATGTTCAGCAGTGGACTTCCTGTGGCTGATATGATGATGATGATGATGATGATACGAATTCTGCAATATTTTCTGTTTTTTAAACTGACCCGCCATGCCATCTAGTCCAGGCAGAGTATCAAATGGCATCAGACAGCAGACGGTAGCCCCATGCTACTCAATATAATTATGCTGGCTTGCTAAGATGCCTCTTGACACTACGGCGGAAAGACCCAGGATTATAGGAAGGAGGAAACACGTGTTGACGGCAAACAATTCTAAAGCTTGACGGTGCGGGAAAACGGGAAAAGAATTTGCGAAATTATCATGAATAATACAACTTTTCTTTGTTGCAGTTTCGATGTCCGAGGGCGTTCGTTCAACAAAGCCTTGCAGTGGTCGGACCCCGGTGCGTTTGGTCCCAGGGCCTACTTCGCGACGGTGGCCCAGCCTGCAGCTTTGACCCTCAGTTCCGTGCAGCTGGATGATGAAGGAGTCTACCGCTGTCGGGTGGACTTCAAGAACTCACCTACACGGAACTTCCAAATTCGACTTACTGTTATAGGTAATTGCTTTGATCTGTATCAGCCCATATACGTCCCACTGTAGGGCACGGGCCTACTCTACAATCGAGAGTATGACTGAGAGTGGTGAGGCCATATAGTCCACCACGCTGGCCTAGTGTGGGTTGGCCGACTTATATACCATAGATTTTTTTATAAATCACTATAAATAAATAAATAAATAAATAAATGCCTTGGGATTCGAATCCCAGGGCACACTTCTGACTTCTGAACATATTGGCAGCCGCGTCTAGTCCGTTTACCAACAGGCCACCACGCACTTCTAGGCCACCACGCACTTCTATATTGCTTGGATATGCTCTTGATTTTAGAAAACATATTTTTAGTACTATTCAATTTATGGAAATAATGATACCTATTATTGGCGACTCTTTATTCATCATCAGAATGGTGACCATTATTACGTATATAAAAAAACATATTGAATGTAAATAATTTCCGAGTAGTTGTGCTGAAATTGTACAATCGACATCAAATAAGTCAAGAGACTGCTACAAAAAATACATCCATCAAAACAAATTTACAAAATAAATAAAACGAAACAAAAAACATTTGGAAAGAAACTTTAAATATAAATTTTACGAGGCGACGGCGGGGAATCAATTTAGTCATTACGGATGAATCGCAGGGGTATTGCGACGAGTGATGACATCGCGTAGACGTTTTAATTATGAGCTGTCGAGGGATCGCCGGGGTTGCTCAACTGTCGGCCTGATAAAAACCCTGGCCGCATAGACCGCCGACGATGACACAGATAAAATCTGCAGGAGACAGGTTAAATTTAAAAGGAAATTAGATTTAAATAGATCAAATTGTCTGAGCTTTATCAGGGGGAATGATATCCTTATTTTGATCGTTAATGAACTTGACTTGCCAGGTGGGTAGGTATTTTTTCGGAGTAAATAAATTCATTTTGATAGATTTAATAAGAAACAATAAACTTGAGATATTTTAATAATGCATTTTGATTATTTGAATTTTAACAATACATACATGTGGGAATTTACTTAATGAATTAGATAATTATCTAAGTCACTGGTTTAGAAAATGCACATCCCCTCTACCATAAACTGCATCTATTGTTGCCAATATCATTACGTATGAATCAGTCTACGCAATATAGAAACGAATGAGCATTATGCTGAATTTCTTTACCCTCGGATAATAAGCTTCATTCATGGATTTATTCCATTATATTCATGCAACTTTATCCCATATAATTGCCGTAATAAGTTTATTCTGTAACAGGCAATAGCATTCTTAAAACGAATTCAGACGACGAGCGTAAAAATATCATATAAACAGTCCGCCTATAAGAAGCAGAGCAAACTACTACTGAGCTTTTCAAAGAAATTACCCTATTCAAGGCGACGAAAGACTCAGGCAAAGGAGATGAGGGAGGTAAATTTCTTTTGCTCAGAACAAAGCATTTTAAAGTAAGCCTACATCGCATATATGCAACTCCATTGAAATCCATTAGTCTGCTCGTGCTGAGAGGTAATTTGCAAAAGCTTTTGTTATACCAAAGGGACTGTTCACACAAAGAATTCTTACTTACATAATCAGCGGTATTCATATCGTGAAATATCCAATTACCGTTCAGTGGAGGATAAGTATTAATGACGTCAAATGCTGCTATTTCTGGGATTGGAATGTGAGGTCTAGTGTGCCTAATTTATATGTGTGTGTGTGTGACATCCAATTTAGTAAACAAAAAATATCTATCTAAATATCGGTTATATAATGCATTGAACGGATATTTATTACGGTTTCGGGTGAGTTACATTCGGAAATATTATTATTCTGTTATTTTTACAGACTACAGCTAACATTGAAATAAGTATTAATAGACCTTATACATACTAGTCGACGTGATAATTAAATGCAGAATTTTTCAAGTGGAAAAGAGCTCCATAGAATTAAAACGTTGAACCCATTCAGCAATTCCAAGACAGATAAATATTAGCTTATAATAATAAAAACAAAGCTCCCCTTTTTAAATATTGCGTAAGTAATCACTGCCGTCCATGAACACCCACAAAGTTTCATCATCATCATCATATCAGTCACAGGAAGTCCACTGCTGAACATAGGCCTCCCCCAAGGATCTCCACAAGGACCTGTTGGAAGCGGCCTGCAACCAGCGACTTCCTGCGACCTTAGTCAGATAGTCCGTCCACCTTGTAGGCGGGCATCCGACATTTCGCTTGCCTCCACTCGAGAACCTTTCGGCCCCAACGGCCATCGGTTCTACGAGCTATGTGCCCGGCCCACTGCCACTTCAACTTGCAAATCCTATGCATATAAAAGACTCAAAGTCACTCAACGAGCCATGGAGCGGGCTATGCTCGGAGTTTCCCTACGAGATCGAATCAGAAATGAGGAGATCCATAGGAGAACCAAGGTTACCGACATAGCCCACAAAGTTTGGATCATGGATATAATGCGAACCCATCAAATCGAGTGGTGAGCGGAAAGGAAAAAGGATAAAAAGAGGAAATTTGGAAATGTTGGGCAATCTCACTCCGCCAGTCAAAAGCCACAGCAAAGCTATCGCTTCACATCGTTTTCAATGAGACAGTGGTACCGCCCCGGAAGAGTCTGCCCATACATGCTGAGTCATGGTTGATAACAGCTCTACCACTTCTTTTGGATCATGGAAGCGGTACTATTTAAAATAAAAATATGCAAACAATATAACGTTTACCTGAACACTTGGGATAAAGATTTAAAAATAAAAAGTTACTCCAATATAGATTTCTAAAAAAAGTAGGTACCCAAAAGACTTTCTCCACTTGTCTACTGATTCGAGACTGATCTTCGGTACAAATACGCTGGATTCAATATTATACGCTCAGAATTAGATTGCGGTCGGGCGAAAAATCGGCTACTAGACGATCCGTGAATATTGTCTGCGGCACATATATTCAATATAAACTTTAATACCACACGAAAATATTGGATTATTGGTTTGTAGGTACACAAGTTTGCGAACACCTTTATGGAGCTACAATTTGGAGTTATTGGGTTTTATGATGTCGTTGAAGATTTTATTTACCGAAAGCCACTAGGCTGAGTGAGTGAAATGCTGGTTATGTCGTTAGACACCGCAGGTTCTATTTTCGTATTGTTAAATGTTTCTCATTGATATGTCTGATGTGTAATAGTCAATTACCACTTTAAAGGCGAAGGAAAACATTATGAAGAAACCAAAGAGATATGAAAATTATTTTCTATAAATTGGAAGTCTACCAGCTCGCACTAGTCCAGCGTAGAGAATTATGGTCTATCAATCGAATCAAATATCAATCCTTCTACATCGAAACCCAAAGTTTTGCTCACGAAATTTTGAAAACGAAAAATTTTTTCATGTAGTTGCGAGAGAATCCACCTCAATTTGGTGGAGAAATAAACACGCCAGCAAACGAGAATGTCATTTAAGCTTAACTTTTAATACAGCTAGTTTAATGAAAGGCGTAACACATTCCCGGCGATACGCATCAACAGCTGTATAGTGTTGGAACCTAACTCTCAAAGAAGCGCCACAACACGTCAAAGCAACCGCAGCGTCAGAAATAGAATTTGAATTTCATCAAACACTGACCTGAACGGGCTGCAAATATGTTTTATATGCACCGTTGTTAAATAACCTTTCTGATACGAATGACGTGGATGTTATGACTTAGTATTGATGGTAATAGAATGTACCCAATTGATTTGAAGTTAGCGTTGAGTGACTATATGTTCGTGAGTTTAATTTTTAGAGATTTAAAATAATACCCCTATATACTAATATTATAAGAGATAAGATTTGATGTTTTGTTTGTATTGAATAGGCTGGGAAGTACTGGAGAATATGATCACGTGACACTTTGGAGCGTTTTAACGGGAAAGGAGAATGCTCATTCATAGTATCAGTAAAAAACATCGTTTATCCATATAAGTATATTGTTTAAAATACATTAGATAAAGTATTTTTATACTTTGTCCTTGAACGTCCTTTTTTATCCTGGGCGACAGAGTTGTCCAAATAAAATAATTATCATCACATTTTTTTCAAAGAGCCGAAGACAAACAAAAAAATTGTTTGACTTCAAGTTCATTTCTCCAAGCAGTCCGGGCCTGGGTCGCAACTACATATGTTTAAATTTATTGAAAACTAGCTATGCCCGCGACTTCGTCCGCGTGGAATTTAACAAAAACTTTTTATTTTCTAAAATAAAATAACTTTTCTAAAATAAAAGTTACTCCTTATTATATCAGCTACCTGACAAAAAAAAGTCCCGTCAAAATCGGTCCAGCTATTTCTGAGATTAGCCGGAACAAACTGACAGACAGACACTCAGACAAAAAAATCTAAGATCATTTTCGTTATAGGTATCGTGTATATAACGATATGTAGTTGGACACTTTTTTTTATTTTTTTTTGCAAACAGACACTTCAATTTTATTTATATGTATCATCATCATCATCATCATCATATCAGCCACAGGAAGTCCACTGCTGAACATAGGCCTCCCCCAATGATCTCCACAATGACCTGTTGGAAGCGGCCTGCATCCAGCGACTTCCTGCGACCTTAGTCAGATCGTCCGTCCACCTTGTAGGCGGGCGTCCAACACTTCGCTTGCCTGTACGTGGCCTCCACTCGAGAACCCAACGGCCATCGGTTCTACGAGCTATGTGCCCGGCCCACTGCCACTTCAACTTGCCAATCCTATGGGCTATGTCGGTAACCTTGGTTCTCCTACGGATCTCCTCATTTCTGATTCGATCTCGTAGGGAAACACCGAGCATAGCCCGCTCCATGGCTCGTTGAGTGACTTTGAGCCTTTTAATGAGGCCCACAGTGAGAGGCCACGTCTCGGTGCCGTATGTCATCACTGGTAACACACAACTATCGAAGACTTTCGATTTTAGGCACTGAGGTATTTTGGACGAGAAGACGTCGCGAAGTTTCCCGAACGCTGCCCAACCGAGTTGGATTCGCCGATTGACCTCTCTCTCGAAGTTGGACCTGCCTAACCGGACCACTTGTCCTAAATAGACATATTCGTCTACAATATTTATATGTATAGATAGATATATTATTTTTAAGTGCGTGGTGGCCTGTTGGCAAACGGACTAGACTAAGCGGCTGCCAACATGTTCACGGTGGCCGCGGGTTCTAATCCCAGGGCACACCTCTGACTTTTCAGAGTCATGTGTGTATTGATAGTCAATGACCACGTACTAAAACGGTGAAGGAAAACATCGTGAGGAAACCTGCATACCATAGCGATTTATAAGAATTTCTATGGTATGTAAATGTGCCAACCCGCACTAGGCCAGCGTTGTGGACTATATGGCCTAACCACTCTCAATCGTACTCTCGATTGTAGAGTAAGCTCGTGCCTTGCAATGGGACGTATATGGGCTGATATAGATTGTTTTCCCTACAACAAAAAAGTAGGTAACATTGAGGCGCAAAAATCTTCGTACCGATACTAAGTGTTATAGTAAAATGGGTATTCCCCTTAGCAAACTATTTTTGTTTACGGATTTTTGGTAAATATTATACGTATGTTGGTGTTTATATGGTCAATTTACAAAATAAAAGCGACTCCAACAATTCGTCAACATCCCTATTCCTATAATAATGACTACATATTTGTTCCAGTTCCACCACATCAAATGCTACTCTATGACAAATCGGGAGCCGACGTGGCTGGAGTTGTGGGTCCTTTGGAAGAAGGCGCTGCTTTAGTACTTATATGTGAAGTACGTGGCGGTAAGTACATATATCTATAGAGCAATACACACTAGTCGGCCTGGCGAGACAGCCCGCCTTCACAACCCGGCGGCGTACTGACCTGCCCTCACACCCACCACTGTAACTCCTGTAAGCCAGGATAAATAGCGGCACGTATTGTAATGACACCGAGCATTGAAGCTCGCCGAGTCTCCGGGAATGTCTAACTTGCCTTAACCAGCAACGAAATTAATCGGAAATTTTAATTAATAGGAGGAGTTCGAAATACATTATTGTATAACCCTGTAAAAAGAATCATGTCGGCATCAAACAACCGCACGAGTTGCCCGCTGATATGTCGCCAGCATGTGGTTTGCTCAGTCGCCCAACACTAAACGACGTCATATACATATATATTTTTTATGCAATGAATGGTGAGACGAGCATGCCGTTTGCCTGATAGGAAGCGATACGACCGCTAATAAACAGTAGCGGAACCAAATAACACCTTGAATTACAAAGCAAGAAAGTTAAGTCTCAATATGTCCAGTAGTTACTCTGGCTACAATGTCCTTCAATCTGAAACATAACAGTGGATTTACTGCACTGCTGTTTGAGAGGAGAAATAGACAATGCGGTGGTACCCCAGGCAGCCTCTCACATATGAGACACCACCACTAAAAACAGGTAAAAATGTTTATTTCATGTTAAGCCGCCGACATGTCGCCAACATAGTTTTTTGACTTGCAATGAGTAAAGCTGACGACTATTATGCAGCATCAAAAAGTGGTCGACATGTGCCGGCGGGTCGGCGGCTTTGGTGTGTGGTTATCTTATATCGATACAAATTATATAAACATACAAATGCATGCTTGGTATCAAAGAGACGAAGTACAAAAAAGCCTAAGAAAGATAGATGATATAGAAAATTCATGATTTAAATTCGTCCGTAATATAATTGTGATAATTTTATGGTAAAATATAATTACCTTGTGAAACAAAACAAGTTTTGATAGATTTATTATTTTAAAAATACCTGCATGTATGGTATTCACATCTTTATTATTAATTCAACCAAAAATCTAAATCGTATCTTGCACTTAATAAAATAGAAAATGGACCAATAAATAAAATATTTAAACTAAAATGCTGTCTGGACGATGTCTGAACCGTAAAAGCTTTAAATTTTCCATTAAATATATATGTATCTATTTGAAATCCATAAAGACTTTGCGATGAAGATAAAGTGCCCACTGTACTTACAACGGCTGAAAGGTATTTCATTAAAAACTGGAAAAAAAGATTTTCACAATGAAATAGAAAGGTGAGAGCGTAAAAAAATCAAAGCAATATCGAAATAGGACAGGCCTAAAAGGGGACAGATGAATTGTTTCGAATACATATTGTGTACAGTTCAGGTCATCGATCAAAAGTTTAATTTCGCGATATGACTTCGATGCAACTCAACGTGTATTGGCCCATCTGCCTATTCTGATTCAAATAATAATTTTCCAGATACAAATTGTAGATTTTAAAGGTAAATTTAATAGTTATTGCAGTATTAGCGTTGAATCCGAGTAGCAGTTACCAAAGAAATCATTTTACTTTTAAGTCGCACTGCTTCATTGTCTTAAGTGATTAAAATGAAGAAGCGAACAATATAAAAAAAGAACATTGAAATACAACGTCCCATTCGCCGCAACATAAAACAGACACAAAGAAATAACACGGTAAATTTTACACATCAGGCTAAGTTACGTGTTTTTACATCGAAATAAAACACAGAAGCGACATTAATAGTAGCAGCCGCGCACACATTACTATCATTTTATCGTTTGGACAAAATATCGCGAGCTTATCCCCGTTGGGAAGGCCATCTAGAAGGCTACAAATACTATCCGAGTAAGCTGTGGGCCATAACAAAACCAAAAAGAACGTTAATGTCACCAGTAGAAGCCTGAGGTATAGACGGTCATTTAGAAACTTATAGAGACGTACAGCGAACTAAATGGGAACAGGTATGCCTGCACGTGTCTGATACGTGACAATTGGTAGACTTAAGCTAAAATGATTCGATTCACGTTGTCATTAAAGTTAACTATTGAAACGGAAGCGCTTACTGGTATGAGGCAATAACCACGTTTGTGTGGATTATACAGTCATTTTTGTATGCTAGATATTATAGTCTTAGAAAGTTTTCGTGGGAGATAATGTGCTATGAGAACCACCTGAGATATTTTGAAGTACGAAATAAGAATTTAGTCAACGTTACTATGCTTTAAGTGCATTTTATTAGGGCCCTTATCTAATTATACACTAAATATGGATAAAATAAGAAATTGAGTAAGAAAATATCATAAGCGAGCTTAGGTGTGGCGTGTGCCGGTGTAGACATTCCAGACCACATAATTAAACATGAGCGTGATAACAGGTTCAAAGCCTAAATTCCTCGCTGTCCGCTCCACTGCATCATCACAATTGGTGGGCACAGAGCCGAAGATAATCCGCGCCGCGTACTGGCTCGTCGCCAACCGGCCATACTGCGGACTTTTCAATGAACCCATTCAGATGGAATATCTCTTCCAATGTTTCCATAAAAGAAATCAAGCAATAGAAAAATTGAACTGAACTGAACATTTTCAGTTTTTTATCGAGACAGTCTCCAACGTGACTGCGAACCCGGGATTAACGCGAGCGAGCTTTGAAAGTGAACCGTGAAACTCATTAACTTTTAGTATGATGTACACTGAACAGGTTAGTCGAAGTCTACGAGTATTTGGTATTGAATAAGTGTATTTCTATAAAAGGGCGCAAAAAGAGGCTTAAGTTGCGTCTAAATTTTTGGGTCAATGCCAAACTCATCTCGCTCCGCGCTCTCTCCTGAATGAGGAACGAGAACCGGTAAAACATCGGTTTCTTTAAGCAAATGTAACTAAAAAGGCTAAATTCACATCCAATACATTTTACTAGTTTGTTCCGTATGTATTCATTGATATTTATTTCCTTTTCTGTGTCATGTCGCCGTTGAAAGACTTTATCTATTCGCTTCGGATGTTTTGTATAAAGATGCTTTATAAAATATTGATATTCGAGGGTTTTCGTATATTTTTGTACTTGAGGGTTCTTATTAGAAAATAGATTAGTCTTGCCAATTCTAATCTGTCAACACTTAATTAAATAGCTGCGTAAGTTTTTTACCATCATAATCTGCAGCAACAAGAAGTTTACATTTAAGAAAATATTCATGAATTATTATTTATTTAATAATAATTTTCTTCGTACTAGGTCGCCCAGAGCCGCTAGTTTCGTGGTGGATAGACGGAACTCCAGCTCCGCAGTACATTGGTATGAAAACAGATACCCACGTGATGGTGAATCGTTTAGAACTGCAGCATTTGAAGCGAGAAGACTTGAATACCACGTACAAGTGTCGAGCTTCTAATACTAATTTGGTGCCTCCTCAAGAGAAAGTTGTCAGGCTTGAAATGAACCGTATGTATTATTTTTAAACTTCTTATTCCGTCACCTCAATGCCAAAATGAGAGCAAGTATTCAGTATTGATATGAGCGATTTATAAAAAAAATTCTATGGTATGTAAGTCCGCCAACCCGCACTAGGCCAGCGTGGTGGACTATATGGCCTAACCACTCTCAATCGTACTCTCAATTGTAGAGTAGGCCCGTGCCCTGCAGTGGAACGTATATGGGCTGATACAGATACAGATTCAGTATTGGTTTTGAAATGTGATATTCTTTCGGTTTGAGTAAGATTATAGATTATATTGAGGGCTGAATTTTTTGCCAGGCAAGTTGGAGCTACTACATTGATCTACATAGATCGATGGGTGGCCTTAGTGTCACTATATAGCTCTTTGGAGATAAATAATATACCGGTTATCTCAAGACTGCTACCGAAAACGAAGCCGGGTGGTAGTTTTAGTGACTACAAACACAATGCAACCAAAAATTTCGCAAAGAAACGTGACAATTATTTTTTATGATTTTTTAAATATCGTCATTTTTGGGTGGTAAATCCATAGTTTTTGCTAAAATAATAATTTAAACACTTTTATACCTTAGATTATTTATAAATAAAAGGGTATACACTATTATTTTAGGAAAAAATGTATTTACCACCCAATATGGTTATAGGAAAAAAATAACAAAAAAAAAATTGTCGTTTTTTTTTGCAACTTTTTCTGTTGCATTGTGTCTGAAGTCGCTTAAACTACCACCCTATTTCGGTAGCAGTCTTGATATACCCTGTATGTATTTACTTTCTATGTCAAACTCATTAAATTTTCATCAACTGAAATATTGAAAGAAATTGTCATAATTTCCATGCTGTGAATTTTTCCGTTGATGGTGATACATTTAGTAGAGTACACATATTCCCTCTCGAATTGGCGTAAATTAACATTTTCCAATTTTCACGGTGAAATAATTTCGGCACAGAAAAAAAGTGAAATAATTTGTAGGACCGCCGTAACAGAATGTTTTTTACTTTTACGGTACACTAACACGTGTGGAAATGTTGTTATACTCTCAATGTTATCATTTCATTTAATATTTTTAACGTGCTGCCAGCTTACAAAAATAGTCTTGTAAAATGGAATAATACGCTTTGGGTTAATGGGACTGAGTTCCCACTTGAAATTATTTTATCCTTTTTACGCCACGCTGTTTGTTTTAATTAAGTTATTGGAGTTTTAAACCCACATTGCTGAGCCTCACCTGTCACTTAACGTGTACTCTTGATATAATTTAGTCACATAGGTCGTACAACATAATTATGTTCTCATTCTATGTATAAAATTGGAAATGAATTCTATAGTCTGCTACTTGAGTTATCCTTTCTGAGTTGAATAGTAAGATTTATTCATCATGGTCAAGATCTTGAAACGATTTCCGCAGAGAGTAGAGTGTAACATATAAATTGTATTGTTCAGGTCGTTCATTCAGTTTCATTTCAATTTCTTTATAAAAATGTTTCAAAGGAGTTCTATTTCATACAGTGTTTGATACAAAAACCAATTTAGAAATATTTTCTAACGTATTTCCTTTCTTAGTTGCTCCGCTCTCAGTCTCGTTGGTGAACCGACCGCAGCAATTAATAGCCGGCGCCGCGGCCACGTTGCGCTGCGTGGCCGAAGGAAGCCGACCACCCGCACAGATTACTTGGTATAAGGATAATAGGAGCTTTGAGAAGGAAAAGGTAAGTTGTATTAATACACCCGATATTTATACTTCGTCCGGGGTCCATAGAAAGATTCCTTAAGTCGTGTGTCGTAGCTATCGTTAGGTACTGATGTCAATTTTTTAATTTGTATTAGCTGAATTTTGAGAAATTTAAATTTAAAAAATTAGGCCCTAAATAATTGTTTCGTAACAAAACAATAGGTATTTAATCTTCCGCAACACGGTGGCTTTCAAAATAATTATAGATTTTAAGGTTTTAGCCACTATTTTGCGTTGCTTTACTCTACATCTCAGTTGGGCCGTAACATTTAAGAGTGTGGTGAACTGGAAAGCTCGCATACGCGTTTAGCGCCCATGGGATACCAAAAGACAAGATTAACTACTATCAACTCGGTAAAAATATGATACGTGCAATACTACATGTCTTAAAGATTTTTGTGTATTAAACTTTAAATAAATTGCTTTTATTTTTCTAAATACTAAATAGTATTATATGAAACAATATATTATAATTGTCATCACGGATTATATTTTATTTCATAGCATATTTTGTACACTATGAAGTAAAATAATAATTGAGCTTTTAAATATTCAGTTTTGACCATAAGTCCACAGAACATCAAACAATCTAATTTATTTTAAATTACACTTTATCTACAATCTTTAACCCTCCATTATTCAATATTGACACGGCCACCATAACCCTGTCGACACAAAATGTAAATAAAGTTATACATCGCTGGCTCTAATTACCGTGGTTTGATGCCGAAGGTAACCGTCAATTAACTTCCATTCTAGAGCTAAGCACTATGTGGCTTTTAAATCGATTGTATCGCTCGATCGTATCCGACCATTGATGGACCGCGATTCACTGGACTAATTGTTGTTTTAGAATGTCCATATAAAATACAATGGCTGGCAAATGGTACGGTACGCTTTTTAGAAATATTTACAAGTGTACTGAAAGCTTTTATGCACTTTTAAGGTATTAACCAAAAATTCTGAGCCTTGTTTGTAGACTAGACATAAAATGTGGAGTGCCGGGTAATAAAATATGATTATAGACTTGGGAGAAAGAACTTAAGTCGTTTTACTTTCCTTCTGGGAGTACTAATCACTTTAGCCCCTTTTTGTAGTTTCTTTATCAGCCTACGCTGTAGAATATTTTATACTAAATTATGTAGTGCATATTACAGGGGCTTTTAGTCTAAGGTATTGTTTAAATTTATATTTATATTTTAAGGGAGTTAGGAATCATTCTTTAAGTTTATTTTATATAATTTTTGTTCATGTTTATTGTATGAATTACCTCATTTATGGTTTAAAATGTAAATTTCTGTTAATATAATATATTAAAGGAATATCGAAAATAATTACATATGCTGTCAGTGCGATTACTTCAGCCTTTACGACTCTTATTTCATATTTTTATACTATTTTAGTAAATAGTATTTAAATTCTTTCGGCAATAGTAGTTCTTTTTAAGCATCTACAGTACAATTTAAGCACCAAAATACTGTTTCATTCATAAAGATAAAAAAAACACTATTTATTTTCTTCTAGATAGCCTCCGATTAGCAGTTCTTAGATGCCGGCTGTTAAACGTGAGGCCGCGGGTTCAATCCCCACACCAAAGCAAATATTTTTGTAATCCACAGTTATTTGTTTGTGGTGTGAGTGTTTGTAACACCTCAAAAGTCTCTCGTTGTTTCTGATACCTCCTACACTAGACTCGATCTTATTGTTGGGCCAGGATAGTAGTATGGGTATGCTGCGTGTATTTATTTTAATTACTGCCGCAATATCATACTATATTTGTTTGTCCTTAGGTTACGGATCATTCAAACGAGACGTGGTCAGTGAGTAGTCTGGTATACACTCCTACACCGGCAGACAACGGCGGGGTTATAAAGTGCGTGGCTTCGAACCCCAGTCTCCCCACAAGGACGATTGACGATCACTTTCAACTCAACGTTGTATGTTAGTAAATATTTTGCTATTTATTTCTGATACAAGATTTAGTGCAAAATGTAGAAAAAAATTACAAAGATTTGTGTGTTTGCGACAGTGAAAAAAAGAATCACAAATCGATATCGTTAGAAAAATATATATTTTGGCGTTACAACTACTAATAAGACTAATTCCATCACTTAATGCTTGATAACTACGATGTTTATTCCTTAAAAATAATAAGATTAATGAGAAAAAGACTTCACAAAAAATATAATATAACACTTAAAATTGAAATAAACGATGTGCTCTTCCAAATGCGAATATCTAGACAGCAATAATTAAAAAATCAGATAAATCCCACTCGAATACGTATTGACACTTAATTAGCTAGAAATGATGTGTTTGTCACCAGACAGTCCCCTGGTGTCGCTGACTCTTGGCAGTACGCTCAACCCTCATGACATTAAAGAAGGCGACGACGTGTACTTTGAGTGCAACGTACGAGCCAACCCGAGGGAACACAGGATATCTTGGTTTCACGACGTAAGTTCCAATGTTGGAATTTTGTGCTGGATTTGTGAAAGTGTGTTAAAAAATAATGAAAATAAAAGTCAGTCCTCTGGTGGCACTGACTCTTGGAAATATGTTCACTTCAACCCTCATGACATTAGAGAAGGCAGCGACGTTTACTTTGAATACAGCGTAAGGGCTAACTCGAGGGAACACAGGATATCTTAGTTTCATAACGTAAGTTCCAATGTTCGAATTCGGTGATGGATTTGTAAATGTGTGTTAAAAATATAAAAACAAAAATTGAAAAAAAGTCAGACCCCTGATGTCACTGACTCTTGGCAATACGGTCAACCCTCACGACATTAAAGAAGGCGGCGACGTGTAGTAAGTACTTCGAGTGCAGCGTACGAGCCAACCCGAGGGAACACAGGATATCGAGGTTTCAGGCGTAAGTTCTGAAGGAATTATGTGCTGAATTTGTGAATGTGTCTTTAGAGCCCTTGTGAAATGCTTTGGGAAAATTTGACGATGGGTTAAGAGGTCATTCTGTCTGGTAGAAAGAAATTCAGTTTAGATGTAAATCTGCAACAGAAATTAGTCGAGGAATTCATCAATCATGATCATAATATCAGTTTAAAAATTGTTTAGCGAGAGCAACAGAGGCTCATGTACATTACAGCATTAATGTCCAAAAAAATTAACTTCACCAGAAATACTAGACCCTATTCTATAAAATGTT
This sequence comes from Hyles vespertilio, assembly GCA_009982885.2. Classification (NCBI taxonomy): domain Eukaryota; kingdom Metazoa; phylum Arthropoda; class Insecta; order Lepidoptera; family Sphingidae; genus Hyles; species Hyles vespertilio. The sequence continues at coordinate 10,428,482 of CM042828.1, forward strand.
CTTATTGAATACTATTATTAATTCCATTTATACCATTTAAAGTAAACCAGACATGAAAATATTTGTACGTTGTTAATTAAGTCAAATCATTAACCTTATTGCGTCGTCACAATTCATCTTTGATGTTCGAGATTTGATTAGGCTAGCATTTTGAATTCCATGTTACGTTTTTAATATATTGAATCACATAAACATTTGAAGATCACAGGGAACCTTTGTTCTTTAGGAAATATGACGACTGTTTGTTTTACTAGAATTTTGTTTTTTTTTTCATAAATAATTTTAGAGTTATTCTTTACTGAGCTGATATATTGGTGGCACATAGATTTCTCACAACGGGTATGTTACATATTAATTACATTTTTGTACAGAAATGCCGAAATGGAAAACAACATTATTAAATTAGACACAATATAATTTCAATTAAGAGTTCTAAAATGTTCTCAACACAAGCCGTAGTATGAAAGCAACAATACATTACAAGTCGTGTAGTTTGTAACTAAAAACCTCAAAGTGATGGTAAATCATTTATACTAGCTTAAAATTCAATTTGATCAATAAAGTAAAATAAGAAATAAAGTTAAATTTAATTTAGGACAGGCCAGTATCGCAGAACATGGCGTCGGGCATCATCGTGAGCACAGCGGTCGCTGGTCCTTCAGAAGGTGACGAGGCAAGAAGCGGGCGCTTATTCCTGCAAGGCAGCGAATAGTCGCGGAGAGACGTCCAGTGAAATCGTCAAACTCAGAGTGCAATGTAAGTACGTACCGATAATACTATGGAAACTAGAAAGGAAAACGAAGATACTGTAAAAAATGATGCCTTTGGAATTTAAGATGGAGATCCAAAATTAGTCAGTGATATTTTCGATTGATCGAAATGATAGTAAGAGAGAATGCAAGTGTAATTTAGGAAATGTTTAGGCCATAAATGCAAACATAAAAGCGATGAATAAGTTAAGTAACGTGATAAAACACCACATGCTTAACTTTGTAGACTATAAAACAAGCTCGAAATTTTCTTACATGCGAGATATTAACGGTAGCACACCTCAAACCCCTCAACACAACCCTCACTTAAATTTTATCATGGACCGTAAATAAAACTGTATCCTTACAACGTGCCGAGGTAGAAATTTCACATAGCGTTCACCGGCAGTAGACACTTCATTTGCATGTCCCTAATCCTCTTGTAATATACATCGGACACACATATCCCATAAAACGTCACCGGGCGTGGTATGAATTACTGGCCTATAAATACCGATGTGTCTGCGAATAGTATTCAAATGATTGCGGTCCGGATCGACGTACCAACTTCCTTCCGTGGCCGACCGTCCGCATAGTAATTGGCACGAAGGGAAGGCGGCACAAGCGGTAAATCATCAAAATTATTGCCTAATATTACTGCGATTCCCCGGGAACCTTCGCAATCTGTTGTTTCGTGGCTTCACTTTAATTCATAGAGCTTTGTTTTAGTTCGTGGACTCCGAATAAATTTCATTTCAAATTCTGATGATACATTTGCTAGTACTGTTTTTTGGCAGTTCTGTAGTAAAATAAAATATTTTTACGTCAGTTAATAATATTGCACTGTGTATTGAATCAATCTAATCAAATGAAATATTCAATATATTACAAAGATTTGTTTGCTTAAAACAGTACCATAATTTTATTCCATAGAGTATTCTTTCAATTCTACAATTGCTCTAATATTTTATCCATCAGAAGATTAATTCAGTCCACGAATTATTCTGAGCGATTAATAAAATTTGTTGCGGTTCAAATCAATTTCACTAATTGCTAAAGTTAAATAGATTTTGAAATAACGGAAACATTGCGACTCCAGGGAGGTTCCCTCGAGTTGTATTGAATAATTATAATTCGGACCCCATCAAGTAAATTCATCTTTTACTAATTCAACAGATTAAATTTTGCAAATGGAAATGAGTTGGTACCTACAGCCCACCTAACTGAATTTAAAATTAATTTCATCGATACTCGAAAAAAAAACTTTGAATGGCAATACTAACTCGTTGATTACACGGCGTGACTAACAACGACTGACGTAAATCAACAACAATGTCCGTTCCTTTGATTTATTATACACAATTGTATATTGGCGCATCGGAGCGCTTCCTTCCGCGCCCAACTGGCCGAGACTTAATTGTCGACGTGAAGGGAAGACAAAATAATTTTAAACTGCCCAAAATGATTGCTTGTTTGAGTTATGATCTTTTAACGATTCACGATTTTTTTGAATCAAAAGACTGGTAGGAGAATTTTTTTGTCACTTATTTAATCATCTTCATTAACCTGCAGCATTAAGCTATGCGATTGCTGTTCAAAGTTTTTTCTACCTTTATTTCATTCATACGATAACCCTGAAGTCTGGTAACCTGCTCAGCTACCGGGGGGACGACCAACAGTCCCGAGGAGGTGTCGGATTTCTCGTCCACAGGTCTCTCATCAACAACATCGTATCCATCGAAAGTGTGTCGAGCAGGGTAGTATACCTTATACTCAGAATATCCAAAAGATATTCGTTGAAGGTCATACAGGTATACGCGCCGACCTCGACACACCCAGATGAAGAAGTAGAGGAGATGTATGAGGACATTAGTCGGGCCATACATACTTCCAAAACCTACTTCAATGTTGTTATGGGGGACTTCAACGCAAAGTTGGGCAAGAGAAGCGATGCAGAGTTGAAAGTGGGGCAATTTGGACATGGGCAACGGAACCTCAGGGGTCAGAGGCTGGCCGACTTTCTGGAAAAAGAGGGACTCTTCGCGATGAACTCTTTTTTCCAGAAGCCGCCTCACAGGAAATGGACCTGGTTGAGTCCTGACGGTTCTACGAGAAATGAGATAGATTTCATCTTGACGACGAATAGACGGATGTTCAGTGATGTCTCTGTGATCAACAGGGTGAAAACCGGTAGTGATCACCGAATGGTTAGGGGCACATTGAATATCAACGTCCAATTAGAAAGGCGCCGCTTGATGAAGTCTACGCTCCGACCTACTCGCGCCCATATCCAAAACCCCGAGAGCTTTCAACTCGAGTTGACAAATCGCTTTGATTGTCTAAAAGAAAACCTTGCAGTGGACGAGTTAAACAGCGGTTTGGTAGAAGCTGTCCATACGGTGGGATCTAAGTATTTTAGACCTCGCCGTAGAGATAGACCACAAAAACTCTCGATCCAGACTCTTGACCTCATGGCCGAACGTCGATCTTTGACGCTGCAGTCTTCCGTTGACGCCGAAGCATATCGGCGGCTCAATAGACGGATCTGGAAGTCCTTGCGACACGATGTCCGTGCTCACAATACTGTGAGCATTAAGGAGACAATTGAGCGAAACGGAGGCTCCAAAGTGTTTGCGAGAGACTTGTCTATTGGGCAAAGCCAGTTGTCTAGGCTGAAGACGGAAGACGGCCGCGTGGTATCGACGAGGGCAGAGGTATTAAGGGAGATCGAGAGGTTCTACGGACAGCTTTACGCCTCGGTTGCCAAACCTACTGTTAGCTCGGCCGAAGACCCGAGAGCCGAGTTAATCCGACACTTTAGCGATGATATCCCGGACATCAGCCTGTTTGAGATTGAGATGGCCCTCAAACAACTTAAAAACAACAAGGCGCCGGGTGAGGACGGAATCACTTCAGAGCTTCTGAAAGCGGGCGGAACGCCGGTACTGAAAGTCCTTCAGAGGCTCTTCAATTCCGTTCTCCTCGAGGGCTCAACGCCGGAGGCATGGAGCAGGAGCTTGGTGGTACTGTTCTTCAAAAAAGGTGATAACACTTTGCTGAAGAACTACAGGCCCATCTCGCTCCTGAGCCATGTCTATAAGTTGTTTTCAAGGGTCATCACAAATCGTCTCGAACGCAGGTTTGATGACTTCCAGCCTCCCGAACAAGCCGGTTTCCGAAAAGGCTTTAGTACCATAGACCATATTCATACGCTACGGCAGGTTATACAAAAAAACCGAGGAGTATAACTTGCCGCTTTGTTTAGCGTTTGTGGACTATGAGAAAGCCTTTGATTCGATCGAGACCTGGGCTGTGCTACAGTCTCTTCAGCGGTGCCACATAGACTATCGGTACATCGAAGTGTTGAGGTGTATATACAACAACGCCACCATGTCGGTCCGAGTACAGGATCAGAGCACGAAGGCTATTCCACTACAGAGAGGCGTGAGACAGGGAGATGTCATATCTCCGAAACTGTTCACTGCCGCGCTGGAAAATGCCTTCAAGCTCTTGCAGTGGAAAGGATTCGGCATCAACATCAACGGCGAGTATATTACTCACCTTCGATTTGCCGACGATATTGTAGTCTTGGCAGAATCGCTGGAAGACCTTAGCACTATGCTCGAAGACCTTAATCGAGTTTCCCAACAGGTGGGTCTTAAAATGAACATGGATAAAACGAAGATCATGTCGAATATCCATGTTGTGCCCACCCCCATTGGAGTTGGGGGCTCGACTCTCGAAGTTGTAGACGAATATGTCTATTTAGGACAAGTGGTCCGGTTAGGCAGGTCCAACTTCGAGAGAGAGGTCAATCGGCGAATCCAACTCGGTTGGGCAGCGTTCGGGAAACTTCGCGACGTCTTCTCGTCCAAAATACCTCAGTGCCTAAAATCGAAAGTCTTCGATAGTTGTGTGTTACCAGTGATGACATACGGCACCGAGACGTGGCCTCTCACTGTGGGCCTCATTAAAAGGCTCAAAGTCACTCAACGAGCCATGGAGCGGGCTATGCTCGGTGTTTCCCTACGAGATCGAATCAGAAATGAGGAGATCCGTAGGAGAACCAAGGTTACCGACATAGCCCATAGGATTGGCAAGTTGAAGTGGCAGTGGGCCGGGCACATAGCTCGTAGAACCGATGGCCGTTGGGGCCGAAAGGTTCTCGAGTGGAGGCCACGTATAGGCAAGCGAAGTGTTGGACGCCCGCCTACAAGGTGGACGGACGATCTGACTAAGGTCGCAGGAAGTCGCTGGATGCAGGCCGCTTCCAACAGGTCATTGTGGAGATCATTGGGGGAGGCCTATGTTCAGCAGTGGACTTCCTGTGGCTGATATGATGATGATGATGATGATGATTTCATTCACTGTAAAACCTTCGGCCAACGAGTTTAGCTTATTATCTTGGGCACATTCAAATATTTGAAAGTGTTATTTAATTGTATTCATCTCGAAAATATTTATTCGCTTATCGTCAGATGAAATAAGATCTAACTTCACTAAAAGCAAAACAGTAGCGGTACTTCCCAAAGTGTTTCTTACGATTATTATTTCTCTTTCTCAGCTATTTTTGTGAACAAATAATATGAAATAAAGAAACCTATTTACCCACGTACAGACAACACAGCTCTGTCGAAGTTATCTTTCATACACATGTCGGGACAATTACGTGTCAGAGGATTTTTCTATTCGAGAACAAAAAATGGCGTACTCATATAGTCAGCTATTACTAATGTAGCTGCTGATTCAGAGGACTTTGGAAATGTATTCTTTGTAACACTACCAGTTATTACAACGCACCTGATAAATGTGGTGCAATTAGGAAAACAGTCACTGATTTGAGGTGCTCGACACATTTATGCCAGCTTTATTGTAACCATAAGATAGGTGAACCCGATACGTGATACCTAATTATTTCACTATGAGCTCATAGGGAGTCACTACATGTGTGTCTCTAAAAGTTCAAAGATGTGCTTTAAACCACCGGATTTGCAGTAGTCTTGTCTTTCAACATGCCGACGTGCACTTTACCAATAATATTCACTGTGATGAATTAAGTGAATATGAAGTAAGCTTGTACACAATTAAAACATGATTGCGGTTAACTCAAGACTAATTTATTGTTGTATGCCCGAGGTATAAAATATATAAAATTTGTCTACCCTACAACACATTATAAAATTACCGACTTTAAAACCTGCCTTTGACTTATTTAGATAAACATTAAAGAACCCACGCGTTTTGTAAATATTCCTTCAAAATAATCAAAGTTCGAGTGACTTTTATAAGTCGAGATCTTTTAATAGAAATAGTACCTTTAGCGTAAAGAAAACCGCCGAAGTCAAAAAAATAATATCGGGTATTGAAAATCTGTTTACGAAGATTACTTATGATACTGTTCTTTTGCTTTGATGATTCAATAAGAATATTATTGATTTACTTCTATAAGCTTAATGTTTTTGCCAAATTGATCCCATAATTTATTAAGTTTTTTTTTTAAATAGTCTAGTCTAGAATTAGCGTCATCTAATATCCATTGTCACGTTTCAACTGTTTCATAGTAATGTGAAGTTATATGATTGTTCGTTTAGATGCTCCGGTATGCGCGGATTCATCGCCCCAGGTTGTAGGAGCGGCACTTGATGAAGCCCTAAGAGTTCGGTGTTCCGTACACGCCGATCCAGCTGACGTCACGTTTCTATGGCAGTTCAACAACAGTGGCGAAAGTTTTAACGTATCTCCTGCTAGATATGGTATGGGATTATTTTAAATTAATTTTATGAATATGCACAGACCTATAAGACTAGATAGTGTTTGCAATCAAATAGCTTGTGATACATACATGGTATCCGTGGCGATGTTGGATAGACGTCGACTGTGAAACAAGAGACGGGTTCGATCCCCGGACCCAACAAATGTTTATGTATCCCACAAATATTTTTGTCGGGATTGCGTGTTTGTGAAACGAAAAGTCTCATAGTTTCTGATACCCACGACACAAGACTTAATTGATCTTAGTGTGGCGTCAGGACTATGTATGTGCCTGTTGGGTGTATTTATTTATTTATAAAAGAAGTGTGGGACAGTGCCCAGTAGCGAGTGTTTGGAATATAATATGTCTATAACGAAATTATAGAGTGATGGTTGGTTATTATATTTGTATAATTTAAAATATATTATAGTCGATAACAAGCTTTCTTGTATCTGAGCTTTTCCTTACATCGAAATGCATACCCATATTTACGAATATTTTTTCTTCTGTGCAACGTCTTTGTGCATTTTAGCTATCTTATTTTTTCTATTTTGCTATCGCGAATCTCTCATAAAATGAGTTGTCAACACGAGCATCCAAATAAATAATGGAGTAATAGTTATTAATAGTTTGTATAAGGACACTAGCTTCGCACGCGAGTTTAATTATTCCTCTGTTGGAGAGTATATTCTCCACTAGTATTGCATTTAATCACTTCGAATTACGACCTTGCCAGAGAGGATATATGTATGGGGGACTGAGGAAGAGCGAACGACGGTACAAAATGTTTCACTTTAATTGAGCGAACTTGATCAATCTCCTGTTTCATTCTAAGATACCACCAATTTAACCACTCTTTTTTTTATTTCATTTTAAACAAACTAATTACTCGTAAGAGCTCTAGGACTTGATCAACATTTTAAATATATTTTTAATCGGTAATTATAATAAAATATTATAATCTAAGTCATGTTAACCCAAAATACCATAGGTGCAACCAATAAGCAAATTTCTCATCTGTTAATAAGCAAAGTCCAACTTTTATAAACATGTAAACGGTGAAGACATTAACACGTTCTCGCAAATTATGGATACACTTTACAGTATGGGGAAATTCAAAATAAAACGCACCAGACAGAAAAACTTTTCAACAATAATATCAACCTACTAATTAGGACCCTAGCAAAACTTAAAAACAATGTAAATATCATAAACCCTAAAGTATTTCTTAAGTTTGCTGATAAGATGTCTGTTGTAAAGGAACAGTTAACGGCAGTATAAGCGAGCTTCGGTACACTCCCGCCAGCGAGAGAGACTACGGCGCTTTAACATGCAGGGGAAGCAACACCGTCGGCAGACAAGTGCAGCCGTGCATCTTTCAAATTGTTCCAGCAGGTATAATGTCTATTAACTAAAACACTTTTTGAGAAGTTAAGAAAAAATTGGTAAAGATCCTGTTTCCTTACATCATAACTTGATTACGATAGTGGTAGCAAAGCAATTTGAGGAGAATTTAGGCTAGGAGTTTGAAAAATTGACATTATATGTAAATGCAAGGAAATTTTGTATTATGGTGTCGATTATGTTGCCTTTTAGTATTTCATTAATATATAATTGCTGAAGCCTAAGGCAGTATAGTTTCAAACTAAAATTAGAGTCACCACAGTATACTTACCAATTATTTTTTTCTAATTGTTAACATAAATGTATTTTTAACAGCGCGTCCCTCGCCTCCAAGAAACTGTACAATATCAGCAGGAAATGGATCGAATTGGATCGAAGATTCTAGCAAAGATGACGTAGGAGAGTCACTCATGGTTAGATGTATGACTGGCTATGACGGTGGTCTACCACAACTGGTTGTTTTAGAAGCTCTAGATTCTGATAGTGGAGTTATTAAATTCAACGTCACTGCTAATGATACTGGTGAGTGTAAAAGATTTATAATAGATATAATGAGTTTGATTTCTGCAGGTATACTTCTACTTATTCTTCTATCTGGCGTTATCCAGGTGGTGTCATGTTCCGCCTTTCCCAATTCACCTCCATTTTGCCTAATCTTAATTATTTCTTAATCTTAATCTTAATCTAAGTATTCCTTCTAGCATCTTTATAATTGTGTTCTCGTGCATAAATCCCACTGCTAGGAAGAAGCTTCCATTAATAGATTAACCGTTGTTGAACACACCAATAATAATATGCTGCAAATAAACGATTCTGATACTAATGTTTAAGTTTCAAAAATTAACTGGGGTTCTCATAGTTGATATCGATTTTTTTATATGTTTCACTTGACTGCCACTTGACTTTAAATAGAAAATCCAATGTGTGTGATTATATTATATAATTTAATCCTAAAAAACTTTAGAAAACAGCCAAAACTTAAAGATATTTTCATGATGGGGCAATAAAAAGTCTGTAATCTGCCGTATTACATCTCAACAGAATTATAAAGTATATTATTGCCTGCAGATGGCGTGGCATTATTCCTAGTACCAGCAGGAGTTCTTTGGTCAGTCGGAAACTCACTACGACTTACAGTACATTCAAGGAACGACAAAGGTGCGTCAGAACGGATTATGCTTCAAGCCCTTACATACCAAGATCCTGAGAGAAGAACAGGTAATGATATTTCATCTTGTAATTTATAATTCTGACTTGGAACTTGTTGGAGTGGAATTAGTCTCATTATTGTGGAATGGTTGGTTTGTATTATACGAAGTGAAGTGAAGGTTATTTTCTACGAAGAGAGAAGTTCCAGATCGCTTTTACAATGAAATGAGAATACATGTTCATGTAATTTAAGCGTAGGAATATTTGAAATAGATGAAATATATCAGTTTTTTGCATATTCACATATTCTAATAAAATGCGAAGGTGACACAATTTAATAGACTTCTGCAAACTCTTATCTCAATTAATTATTTTTTATGATCGAGATTCCATATAAACCTAATTTCATTAATATGACGTTATTAGAAGCATTGTCAATACCGATAATATTGACCATTCAACCAATCCGCTCATGCCACATATATCAAAATGATATAACACAATTTGTTCAAAAACTAATAGTGCGGAAACTGATCACATGGCCGTTTGGGCCTATTGTGTAATTGACTGGTGTTAGTTAGACAATAAAGGAACCAATCTGCTAGATGGTTAGACATAAATTCGATGTTATCAACATGACCTAATAAGCTAGGCATATCCATCTCACTCGCTCACACAGACATTTGAATCGAAAACGTGAGAGGCCAATAGTTTGTTGACAATTACTAATTAAACTACCGACAACATTATTGAAATCTCCAATTATATTTATTATGGACGTATGCGAATGGCTGCAATTGTCTGTGATTCTCTTGTTGAAGCACTGTTTGTTTCCAATTTTGCAGTTTGTGTTTGAGTTCATTTCATAATTACGTAAATTTTGTTCTGAAAGTTTCTTTTTGGGCGTGTTGGCTATTCAGAATTTTGAGTACACATTTGCAACAGCTATTAAGAACCTTGTTTTTAATGTTAAAGTCTTATAAAGGTAGATTTTGAAGGCCAAAAAATGGTGGATGTTAGACTATTATATTTTAATAAGCATCGTTTTAAAACTTATATCTGTATCAGCCCATATACGTCCCACTGCAGGGCACGGGCCTACTCTACAATCGAGAGTACGATTGAGAGTGGTTAGGCCATATAGTCCACCATGCTGGCCTAGTGCGGGTTGGCGGACTTACATACCATAGAAATTCTTATAAATCGCTATGGTATGCAGGTTTCCTCACGATGTTTTCCTTCACCGTTTTAGTGCGTGGTGATTGACTATCATGTATTGATGACTCCGAAAAGTCAGAGGTGTGCCCTGGGATTCGAACCCGCGACCACCGTGAACATGTTGACAGCCGCGTCTAGTCCGCTTACCAACAGACCACCACGCACTTTTACAACTCGTTATAATTTGTAAAAAATTCCCCATAAATATTTCTATTTCTATGTATTTCATAAGCCATTTTGAAAACAAAATTATTGTTTTAGATGGCAGCAACGGATTAGTGGCAGGAGTAACTAAAACGACATTTTGGGCTATTCTTTTAACATCGATATTTGCAGCATTCGCAGTAATTTCTACTGGCTATTTTCTACGAAGAAAAAGGTATGAATACTAAACATACATTTAGGGGAAATTAGAATTCGGTCACACATGGTTTGCTAAAATTAATGACACAAGAACCACAGGTTTAATTCAATTTTAAAACAGAACATTAGCGTTGGAAACTACAATATAATGACTCCGTTGCATGTTCGCGAATGTAATACTTCCTTTGCGAAAATGCAGTGAAACAAACCAAGATCACATCTTTACAATTACCGTGAAATAAATTTCAAGTTGTTATACTTTTTAAATGTTCTTTAATCATATTTTGATTGATGCTATTTTTTGATTTTAAACATTTTTCGATAAAACATATTTCTAAGAATAGTAGTTAGAATTACTTTTAAGCAAGAATATTTTTTGCAAGCTGATTTCTAAATAGAAGTAGTTGATTTCGGAGCACGTTGGGTAATTTTACTGGTCAATTATAACATGTTACTGGGTGTTGAGGAATTCTGAATATTGTTTGGTAATTTGTTTTGTTTAGGTAAAAACTTAATTCCACCTTCATCAAAACGAAACAAACTACCAAAAAAATTAAGAACCAAAGAGCACATTGGGTAATTTTACTAATGAGAAATTCACAATATTTTTGGCAGTTAATTTTTTAAGGTGATATCTAATTCCAACCTTCATTTATAAATCTATTCAGAATGAAACAAGTTGAACAAGTTTTATATATTGTAGTGGAAATAACAGAAAAGAAATGCAAAACAAAGATGGTGACGTCACTAGGGTTATTATACATTACAGTGTGCGCGTGTGAAAGAGACAGCACGATGTCCCCACTACACCCCTGCTCTTTAATTGTAATATTAATATTTGCCTTATGTTATAAGCTACTTTAACACTTTTTTGACAGCAAGGCTTTATATTTAACGTATTTGTGTTTGTAAGCTAAAATCCCATCAAAAACATCCTGTAAAAAAAACCAAGTCTCGCAGTTCAGGTTTTCTAGATCGACTTGGCCAGTAGCATTATGTATAAATTGTACGATACATTATGTTTTCATGCGATGGCCAAGTCGATCCATTTATTTAAAACGTAAAGAATTTTTAATATTGATATGGTAATAACTAACGTAATAACTTTCTATAGAAGGTCCCTTAAGGACTAAATAAATTAATCGACTTGGTATTACATGCATCTCACAACTTTTTGCGGTAGAAAACCTGAGCTGCGAGACTTTGATTTTTTTACAGGATGTTTTTGATGGGATCTCACGTCTTTTTGTAGAATCCTACTTTTTTTCCTTTTCGGTACTTCTTACTTCTAGAATATCACTAACGATTTTTCTTAAAGCCTCTGTCTTATGGATTTTTCTTATTTTTGTAGGTATCAATTTATCACAAATGTAGCGGATTTGATTATTAATGTTCTTTCTTTCATTGTAATTGATATTTTCGAGTTATTTAATCTATTTATTTGCAAGTTTTTCTTCGTCATGTTTTTCTAGAGAAATGTTGTACAGTTTCATGGGCTGAATACACCATTTCCCTCTCTATATCCCCTCCTATTATGCCTCATGTATATAGATATCTATCTACAACTATTATTCTACTATATACGGGTACAATGATTCATTAACTGCAAATGTAACTTTGTAATCCTATACATTTATATGGGATTACAAAGTTATTCACGCAGTTGGTCTATCTAGAAAACTAGACACAAATTATGAAATGTTTGAATTTTCCCTTACTTTAGACACTAGACACTAATTATATTCTAAATTTGAAGGTTCTATGTCTGCTAGAAGTGCCTTAGACTTTTGATGATCGGTCAGTCAGTCAGTGAGTGACAAAATTAAGAAAGTTTGACTAGTTACAATTCTTAAACTACTGGTTCAAATTGAATGAAATTTTAAATATACCGTGTTTACACAATGCCTGCTTAGTAACTGAAAATTCAGGCTTCATGCTTTAGCCACAACGAAGTTATAGGGGGTTGAAAATGGTCTGAATTGCTTCGAGAAAAGGATGTTACGGCCTATAGCTTGACTTGGAGGGGGCTCGGCCGCGCCCCCAGATAATCTAAAATAGTACCCTATTGAAAGTCCCAATTCCTCAAGCAGGGACCGACAGCCGATAAAACAACAATCATCCGAGCTACAAATAAACTCCGGGGACGGACAGTACGTGGTTGCTTACACTCTCAAGCCTCCGAAGCAAGCCCAGCCGGACATTTTAAACCCACCTCCAGGTAAGTCAACTTTACCTTACAGCCTTTTCGATATTAGGTTTTATTGAATTTGTTCTAGTCTTTGTGGCAGTAGAGTTTGTTTGTGTGGGATTATCTTTGGACGTATAAGTTGGATTAGAGACATTCGCCTTGTGTTTGATAGTTTAATTATTATGAAAGGTTTAGTACATTAGGCATTTAAGGCGTTTAGGAGATATTAATACCTTTAGGAGCTATGCGATATGAAAATTAAGTTATGTACCTTAAATAAATTGTTCATGATTAAATTTGTTTGTAACTTGCTGTTAATAACTTTTAAAAATGGTATGGCACAATTGCTCAATATTATTATTTTCATTTCAATCGGCCTCACAATCATAGATTCGCTTTGTAAAAAAATAATCGACATATTTCGAAATTTCCAGCGAAATATAGATGAAAAAAATCTTGAAAGCCACTAATGCAAAGACGTGACTACAATGTGCAAGGCTTTCTTTGGGAAACTCTAGGGATGAGCCGAACAGAAAGGAATGGTCCGATGCATTGTTGAGCCAGAAAGCGAAGGCTCTACTTATTGCAACAATACGCCGAGTGTTTTGAGCGAGAAAATATTTTATTTTCGTGTTTCTATAAACTATAATCGTAATATTTTCCATAAAAACTAATGAGAATCTTAATATGATACTAGATACGTAATTTCTCTCTGCTTGAGTTTTTTTTGTGTATTATTTTCTAAAAGCACTATTGCCTTTCCTTTACAAGAGTCTTGTAAATATTTTTCTAATGTACTAGCGGTAAGCTAGGCCCGGCTTCGCCCTCGTGCAGATAGTTTTTGAGCTTAGTTGATATCAATAATATATTATTTCACGTTCTGTTTTATATTTAAACTCAATGTGACCACAGTCGACTATATTCTGTCCAGTCTTACTCCATTCCATGACAAAAAGCATGCAACCCTGTCCTCTCCTGTCCCGTGCCATCCATTAGAGTTGGAAACAGTAACAAATATGTATGTATATTAGAATTCCTTAGTCACGAGAACAAATTTTTTTTTAATTCCGTGTTATGTTTAACACATAGGTTAACACATAGGTTACTTTTTATTTAGCGTTCCCGTCAGCTATTCTTTAATAAAAATTGGTCAAGCCGTTTTTGCGGGAATGAATAACAAACATCCACAGATCTAAACGTCCTTACTTACAAACTTTCACAATTATAATATTAGTAAGGATTTAGGATCTTTGCAATAACAATTTAAACACATTTCGAAAAACATAAATTAAAGTAGGAGAGTAAAAGTTTCATGATAGAGAGCAATGAGTTGTAAATTATAATAAAACAAAATGTATGAAGATAATTCGTGTCTTTTAGCCTTATAAAATTTCATCAATGACGTGATTAAATTACGTTGTGTAGATTCTAGAGCTACAGCGTGCAATCAGAATTTTATCCCATCCCATACATTAATATTTAACTAAGTTGAACCAACATATAACAGTTCGTTAAACGCATTACTCAAAGAGTCGTGTCTCTGAAATGTGCGTAAATGTTTGAATTGACTTCAAAGACTTTTGCTTTTTGAGTGCATGATGTTTTTCGCTGTCACACGTTATTTCTGCAGCTCAAAGGTTTTTAGATATTATGTAGGTGGAATTAGCTTTTATTCTAGGAATGTATATTGCGATATTTAAATGGTGAAGGTAACTAGTATTTCTAGGAAAGGTATCGGAATGAATCTCCCTAATAGTAATTTGTCATTCAAATTATGGCAACTTTGTCTTGGTAATTTATAGAACTATCGACGCAGCTATTCGAAGAAAATTTATATTTATTCGAAATAATACATTTATTACATGAATTCCGTGTAATAAAATCACTTTTACCGCCGTCTGATGCCATTCGATACTCTATCAGGACGGCATTTGCGCTTACATTAAGACGCAGTGCAGTCACCATCTTTATAAAAGTCATCGATATCGATAGTTGTGACTGTTTCTAAAAAGCCGGTGTATGAATCTTTAGTAGAGGTCTGACGATGGATGATGATATTAATGTATTTTTATCTTAATCATGACCGACATTAGAAATGTTAAAAACTCACAACACTTTATTTCTCTCTATTTGCAGCCTTCGGAAGTTCATTGCGGGCCCTTGACCACCTCAAGAGTTTCCATCACGATATATTTGCAAATATATTTCTAAATTCATTTCCATTTCAACGTGCAATCCATTTACTCTTTGCATAAAATAAACACCTAAACATTCCACAGCCACAAGCATCGACACCCACGCCGACTCACAATGACAAAAATACGAAATTCTAAAACTGGAAAAATATGAAAAATATCAATTTGTTATTTTAGACGGGGAACCTCCAGGCGTCAAGTGTCCGCTAGAGGGAGCTGCCAAAAATGGTGCACTCCATACAAGCGGTGAGTGGACGGCCGAGCCGCAGCCGAGCGAAGAGCGAGCGGTCAGTAACGTGAATATGTTTTTTTACTCTAACAATGTGTATTGGAATTTTTGTTGAATTTTATACACTTATTTTTTCGACTCTTGGCAAGTGTAATCTGGGTGATTTTTTGAGTGTTAAATGTTTTTGAGATTGCCGCGGCTTCTGTAATCTTTCTCTTCTTTAGAACTTGTTTTAATAGAGTTCAGTTGTTTTGAGAAATTATCTGGTTGGGACACTACATAGTGTTGTATAAAATAGAAAATACGTAAGAATGATTAACATCCACTCATTCTCATTCAACGCCAAAGTTCGAGTTACAGATTCACTGATACTATAACTCAGTCGAACTATCGTAGACGAGCTCGTTTCGATACTCCGTGTTCTGCCTGCGTAGACAGTATGTCTCCATAAACACACGTCAGCAGACATCCGTCAATCGTAGTCGCGCGGAACGACTTCGCGTCAATGTGACACCGTAAACAAACTCTGAGGGTTGCCAACAAGTGACGTCATACGTTTGTATCGTGTACTACACCCGCGGAATATTACATCATACAGCTAATTTGGAATTTGTTTGTGGTTGGAAACATTTGTATTGATTATATTAATTTTAGTACGTGATATATTAATAGGTGTTATCTATATTTATAGTCAGAATTGCAATAATCGTAGTTGCTCTTGTTTGTTTAAAGCGTTATCAATTTGTGGCATAATTAGTTTTCACATAAGCAAATAGTCTAATGCAAATATTTGCCTGTATGACCTACCTTTACCAGTTTATTAATATGTATAACTAGGGATATGTCTAGAAAGATTATTACTAAAAATATTGTTTTGAAAGTCACCACTTCAAAATATTATCAAAAAATTAAGAAAGAGATAATCATCTCTACATTTTCACACTTATGGACGCTTAAAACATTGTTCGTAAATACAGCAGTTCTAAATTATCCAACATCAAAAATTGTCCTAGCATCGAAGATTTAACTCATTAAAATGCGAGCTTAATTAAGTTATAGTCATACTTAGTTCATAATTGCACATAAAGTCTGAGCATTTTGCAAACGGCGGGGACGTAATGAAGTAGACTGAAAATTTGCGCCACCTTTTAAAAATACCTTTATTCCTTGTGTTTTTATAAATTATAGCGATTTATTTTCTTTCCTGTAACCTAGATAGGCTAGGTTGATTTTTGTTATTTTTGTTACGTAACAGTAGTTCCGTATTCAAGGAGTTTATGCAACCGATGTATTTATAGTGCAATGTAAATGGAGTATGCATTGTCGAGAATGACCTACGCAAGTGTCGCCGGGATTAGTCCGTGTATATCATAACACGTTGACATAATCGAGTCAACTGATAGGTATATTAGATACACTACTTGTGCAGTATTGCAATGAATATTAAATACCAGTGTGGTTACAATGCCTAAAAGTGAATAAATGCATTAATACTGCTTTTTTTTTGCATTTAAGAAAGGCACGCATGCCGTTTGCCTGGCGGTAAGCGAGGCGACCGCTCATGAACAGTAGCAAAACCCATTAACACCTTAAATCACAAAGCAAGGCATTGCTTATCAAAGAACATTCACTATGTATGAAAAATTATAACGTGTTTCCAGCTTACCAGAATGTAGGATTGCAGGCAGGTAACAGGAAATCGCTGCAAATTACCGGGCCTCCAATAAATCTTCCGAATGATTGCATAACAGTGGTGCTACTTTCGACGAAAGAGAGAACATTCATTTTATGTACACTGTACTCATGATTGCATAAGGATTCCTACGTGAATACAAAGCTACCGCCTATATTCTCAAAGGGATAAGTAGACATGACATTGTGTACCACCTTTATTTATCTAATTCATTTCCACGTTAAAAGTGACATGCCTCATTTCAGTCCAACAAAGTTACGGAATTTTCAAGCAAAAACATTCATACATTAGCTTGACCTGAGACCCAAACCCTGGACTGACATCACTAACCCAATGAGGCAACGTGTTTTTTTAACATTTAATACCTAATTTTTTTCAATATAGAACATCAATTTCCAATTGTATTTATCAAGAGGCTAACATAAATAATTTCTCCAACGGAGGAAAATTATTTGAGTTATAGAAATAACACTTTTGGCTAATAGATAAGAACCATTCAGGGATAATATTATCTTAGGATGAACTTCGGTTAACGATAGAGTGCTTTCATTTATTAGGAAACAATGACTTCTGGTCGATTCCATTACGAAGATACATTTGTTATTTTTTCATAAGTTTTCTCCGAAAAATCTTAATGTTCAAAAATATCTGATAATTCGTGTACTACTTAACAACTGGCTTTTGTGTTACAGTTCGGAAATTTAATACTCATTCATAATTTAATAGTATAAATATTTTTCTAGCCTACATATATTCGCTTCGGCTCCGAGTTTTTATTTTTCCGAGAAATCGATATGCTGTTATGGGGTATTTATAAAAAAATGGCTTACATGTTGAATAATATACGAAAGCTGAAAAAGTGTATGGTTTCAAATTCCAATTTTTTTTAGCATTTATCTAAAAATGTATCATTATTTATTGTTTACTTTTTTTTATAATACAGCTGACGTCAATCACAAAAATAGTACTTAAACTATAATTATTTTTACATAAAGTATCTAATCTATTTTTTGTACTGGATATTACATAATTATATTGTTACTATAACATCATTCCCACACTAAGCTAAGCTTGTATTGTGGGTAACCATTATAGATACACCCAAACTCTACAGTATGCGACTAGAGTGGTTTTGACCGATAAATTTACTCCAATTCTTTGATAATTAAAATCCACCTGAATCAAAAATTGACGGTTATTGTGATGATTTAATAAACTGTTTGTTACAGATGGTCTCTCCAAGAACTTCGAGCTCAAGTAAACAAGTAATTTCAGGCAACATGACGCTAAGCAGGCGGGAGCACCTCATAGCCGAAGAGATACCTGGCCCGGAAAGTTGTGTATAATGTAAATACTCTACCTAGGAAGATTTTTGTAATATTTTGTACATAGTAGATGTATGTATTGACTGTGACATTGTGATAAATAAAATGTAAATAATAAATGAAAGGAAATAAAAATCTGAACAATGTGTTGTGTGTTATTTGTGTATTTTTAGTGTTATAAAAACAGTATGAATCATGAATTTACTTCTGGATTAAATACAGCAGAGTTTGTAGAATAGAATTATGTTGCAAGTTGAATACATTTCTATAAATCTGTATATACAGAAAAACGAATGACATGAAAAACGAAAAACGAAAATTTTTAATATGGTATATGTATATCATATGAAAAAATGTTTTTCGTGCACCTGATGGTAAGGGCCAAGTAAACTAAATATAAGATCTAAAACTACTATTTTAATTGAATTCATTAATCACTATTTTGTGTCAGTATTCTGAACATGTTAATGTACTATATTTGACGGTAAATACTGAGATGTGATACTAGTATGATAGTTTCACCGGCCTATTCCTTTATCATCCATTTTCAGTAATGAATTGAAATAAAAATAATTTATTGAACCCATAACATGTAACATGAAGGGCGTGGTGGCCTGTTGGTAAACGGACTAGACGCGACTGCCAACATGTTCACGGTGGTCGCGGGTTCGAATCCCAGGGCACACCTCTGACTTTTCGGAGTCATGTGTGTATTGATAGTCAATCACCATGCACTAAAACGGTGAAGGAAAACATCGTGTGGAAACCTGCATACCATAGAGATTTATAACAAATTCTATTGTATGTAAGTCCGCCAACCCGCACTAGGCCAGCGTGGTGGACTATATGGCCTAACCACTCTCAATCGTACTATCGATTGTAGAGGAGGCCCGTGCCCTGCAGTAAGACGTATATGGGCTGATACAGATAACATGTCAACATCATTAAGCTTGTAATTTTCTATTCTACCACCCGCTTCGCAAAGAGGTTTTTAGTAGAGAAAACCGAACAATAAACTAGTTTACAATACAGTGATTATTATCTATAAATGTTACAAATTAGTTTAAATCAGAGCAGTTCTTTATTATTGAGTAAAATGTACGTATGATATGAGCAAACATGTACCTATTTATTATTTTTTGGAAATCAGTAAAAATGTCGTATTTTAATACAGCTGAGTCGGAAGGGTGGCCCAGAACCAACAATAATAAGAAAAAGAAGTAAATAGTAGACTATAAGTGTCTGAAGATATTCAGAGCGAGAGAGAGATGTGAAACCACCTGTAGCCACATAATGCTAGGAGAAACTTGCATAAATTACTATGCTATACTTTAGTTTCCATCCAATCTGCTAAAAATACGATTGTCAAAAGAATACAAAACAATTTTAATGCTAACAATATAATATGACCTACACGTGCTGAAAAACCAAAAAGTCCTACAAACGTGTCCAACAAAAGAATGAAAGAGATACAAGCAAAACAAATAAACACAATGAATTCTGATAACCCATATCTCGCCGTGTGCCACAACAATGTGAATTTACAAACAGACGCGCCCATCAAAGAGAATCCCGAATAAAATATTCCAGAATTCGCCGGTAAAAGTTTCACGTGAAATCCTTTTGCTATTTTTCATAAAGTCATTTATGCTGACAGTCCAAGATATTAGTGGGGCGTGTTAAAAGTGTATTTTAAATCAAATCAAGGTATTTATGTAGACCATAAACTTAGTTACTAGATACGTTTTCAGGGTATGTGATAATTTTTCAAGGAAATAATTAAAATAATATAATATGTCATTTGCAACTGTCTCGATGGCAAAGAGAATATACATTTTTCTACTCATTATTAGCCCAGAGTCAGGAATTTGGACCAGATATGGCGAAAGGCTCACCCCCTATCGTATATAGTTCAGAAATTTCTGCCTAAACCTTCTGGGAAAAAGTAAAAACTATAAATATTGTACATTCCTGGTTTTACGCCAGAGTAGTAGTTCCGCGAAAGAGAATTCTATAAAGTCTGCAACAATTATTTTGATTCATAGGACCAAACGATGTACATTCAATACAATTACAAAAACAGAATATACATGTATTTTTCTATGCCGCATGTAGCCTTACGTCCTAGCGCTTTATTTTGAAGAAGCATCTTAGCAGGCATAATTGTATAGATTAGGACGGCACTGCCGTCTGGTGCCATCCTATAGTCTGCCTGGACGTCATTTGAATTTACCATCATACCGTACTAATGTGAAAAAAATATAGCCTCTTTAACAACGAATACTGTACTGTATCAGCCCGTATACGTCCCACTGCAGTTCATGGGCCTCTGCAATCGAGAATAATATGATTGAGAATAGATAGGCCATAAATTCCACCACGCTGGCCTAGTGCGGGAAATGAACAACACTACAGTGTAATTACATTTAATAGTCAAAACGAAGTAGTGAAATCTGTATTAGTTACAGTCACATCCGTATCAGCCCAAATACGTTTCAATGAAGGGAACGAGTCTCCTCTACAAACAGGAGTACGATCGAGCGAGGGTAAGTTATAATATAGTCCATAACAATGACCTAGCGCGGAAAACGTTTAATTCTTAATCATAAATGTGAAAGAGAACCACAAAATATAAAGTAATTTGCACATTATAAAACAAAGTTTTTTTTCTGTCTAATTTCTGAAGCATTAGTTTAATAATTACTATAAATTACGGGTATAATGTAATTTAAATGAGATATGTATTCGAAAGGAGTAACAAAATATATATAAATCGTAGTCACATAAGTTTATTATTACGATCTCAATTTATATTGCAAGAAAAATGCCACCCTATAAATTACTACCTCGGTGGTGTACTTGTACTATGGATCGGTTACATAACTGAGGTTTCGAGTTGGAATCCCAGTTCGGGTAAAGTAATGCTGGGTTTTTCTATTCATTTTCTACCCGGACTCAGGAATTTGTGGTCGAAATGGCGATAGGTTCGCCCCCTATTACAGACGGAACATACAAGGTGAAATATGGGTGTCCTGGTACCACTGCCTACCCCTTCTGGGAGAAACACTAGTTTATGTACATACTAGCGGTCCAGCCCAGCTTCGCCTGGGTTCGAAAAGATTTCTGTACAATAATATGTACGTATTATACATATAAACCTTCCTCTTGAATCATTCGATCTATTAAAAAAAACCGCATCAAAATCCGTTGCATAGTTTTAAAGATTTAAGCATACAAACGGACATAGGGACAGAGAAAGCGACTTTGTTTTATACTATGTAGTGATAAATGACTTTAATCTGCGGATCACAATTAATTAACATCTTCACTTCGAATTACAATATTGAATAAAAGAACTCCGTAGACCTAATTTAGATCATTAAATACGATGTCATGTGCCATCAGTAATTACAGGTACTTTAGTCAACTTACAGTGTGCAATCAGTTTTTCCCGAGGTTTTAATTAAAATGTCGGCAAGGTGACATTGGCTTTGCTGCGATTCGAATACGTTTGTAAAGCGCCATCGGTCAGTATTTAATTTTAGAGATGGATGATTTTAATAAAATTCTTTTTTTATTTTTTTATTGCAATGTATGGCAAGACGAGCAAGCCGTTCGCCTGATGGTAAGCGATACGACCGCACATAAACAGTAGTAAAATTCCACTGCGCTCGCCATCCTGAGACATAAGATGTTAAGTCTCAATATGTCTAGCAGTTACTCTGGCTACAATGTCCTTCAATCGAGAAATAGATATTTCGGTGGTACCTACCCAGATGGCTTCCCACATATGAGAGACCTTCCACCAGTAAATTCAAGTTGATTTAACGTTTCTTTTTTTTTGGATGGATTTCATTACGTATTAGGTTAGGGAGATTGATGGCTCGAGATATTGAATTATTTTTTTGTGTGTTAATATTGAGTTTAATATATTGGTACAGCATTTTTAGTATTATATTTTTCTGTTAATAATTTATTACTTTTTGTATTTATAATTTCATTATAATGTTTCATTTTATTTTTCAATATAAAATACCTATTTAAAACAAATTTAGGATACAAACTATGACTAGAAATTGTGTTTTAAAAGTAGCTGATAATGAGAGCAATGCAACTTACTTCTGCGAATTTGTTATACAAATTTGAATATCATGCCTCATTAGCCATGCATCATTAGCCATGTAAAAAGCAGCTTTATTTTGTAAAACTATATATAATTTGTTACTCGAATAGTTAAGTGTACACTTTAATATATAGACATACAACATATGCAGTAAAATATGATTTTTTTTAATTCCCTTTGATACTTGCATATTACAAAGTACGGTCAGCAACAAAGTTTCATACGAGTGTCGTAACAAAAGCAAGTGCAACGTTAATAAATATTGCAGTAGGTATGCGCCTAATGCATCCGGGTTAATCGCAGCCACGTGAATTATGCAGCCTGCCTCTAAGGGAAATCCCGAAAGCGCAATAATGAACATCCAACATAATCCGCCATCGGGCTGGCTGGTTAACCAATTAGGAGTGTTTTGTAACTTTACCTACTCGCTCGCATTTAAAATGGATATAACATTTCAGCTTTCTTATTTAAAAACTAAAGTAGAATAAACGCTTTCTTTTAGTCTCGTGTCACCTACAAATAATTTAAACATGTAAAATAAATTCATTTACATCTAAACGATATCGCACCAAATAAAATTCCGAAATAAAAGATTACACATAAAGGTGTCTATGCCGACAGAAAAAAGGCATACAGACGAAAATCATAAAAGATGTACACGAGGCGTGACGTCCTCAGACAATTCGCTAAAAGAGCTAAATTAAATTAACTGTTCTAATGAGCAGTATATTTCATTGAAATTACGTTCGTCAGCTTACATTTATCTGAGTTTACGGCTGCCTTGCGTAAAGACGCAGCGTTTCTTTCTGCTTGCGCCGCCGAGAATGAGTGCGAAATTCCCAAGCGTGCGCTCGTTTAGCTCGTAATTTTTCATTGAGCCTGAGAGTCGGCGGGAAAGCCTCCAATTAAGTTTCTCTTTACCGTTTGGCCCCGGAAAAGGGGAAGAAAAATGAACAACAGAGGCGAGGGACAGTGCGAAGCCTACGTCTGCCCGCTGCCGCCACCGTATGATGTCAAATGACCTTTCCCGACCGCTCAAGCGCGTTCTTGTTCCATCGTATTTTTTGTGAAAATCTTTTTTAACTTCAGCGTGAAATGTACACTTTAGCGGTAGTTATTTAGGAACGCCACTTTTTAGCCAGTATAAAGTTAGATTCCAATTTGAAGTGGCTCTCGCATTCAGCTCTGTTCCTAATCGCAGTAATGAAAGGAACATTATGATGTAAGTGCGTCAGAAATAGTACCACTTTTACGATACGAATTAGGGCTTTTTGTGTTTACCGTCGGGTATAATTCTCATGTTTTGATGTGGCCGTAAAACATTAAATGTGGCCAGTCGATTCTAGCGCGGAGGTGTAAATGAAACATTACTTTATTGGCGATCTGACAATAAATCCACTCACCTACAAAACTCGTAAAATTCGGTAGGTTGATTGAGTCAGTATTTTTATTGTTTTCGGCCGTGAATCAATGGCGAATGTTTGAGTAATAAAAACGTTTACGATTGTTTTCACGGGGAAATTTGTGGCCCGTGAAATGTTCTCCCACACTCATTTTCTTACTGAACGCTACACTCTGGGGACATCCTTGACATTCTTTGTTTGGATGCGTGAGTGTTAAATCGAGTACACGTTTAGGAATGTTTGTTTACAGGAGGCCCGGTGTCAAAGGCGATAAAAATAACCAAAAACCGCTGCAAACAAATAGCACTTGAGTGTGAACGTTCGAGACAAATTGATTGCCTGCTTTCGCCGGAATATTTAACATTTTTCAAGCTCCACACGAAATGAATGAACGGCGAGTGTATTCGAAAACATTTTGGGCTCGCTCTCCATAATTCGTCAGTACATACCTCGGATGGTGGCGTAAACAGCGATTAAGTTAATTCGAGTGAGAGCGGCGCGCCGGGGCCCTTCGCCGACCGTTGGTCATTCACTAGCAGCTAATAATCCCCTTCTTTAATTGATACCAAATCGACTGCCATTAATGTTCGTGGTACATTTTATTCAACCGCTAAATAAAATCTAAATCTTACGCAAATTAATGTTTTTTACCTTTTCTCTGTATTTATTAGCTGCGATCCTTCTAATTTATGTTTTGTACAATAAATATATTTGATTATTACATTTGATTTCTATATACAAGCACTTCATACCGTAAACTGCGATGACAACCTCAATTACATATTAATTTAAGTTTTAATAAATAAGGCGTAGAGTATATAATAATAAAATACACTCACACATGATTATTTATGTATTTTATGTTCAATTTCGCCACCGGCTTAATAAGATGGAATAAATGTTCTTATGCTTTTATGACTTGTTTAATTTATGACAGAATGTATATAATGTAAATAAAATAAGGAAATAAAATATGTAACACCCGACAGTCACATACATAGTCCCTACGCCACTCTAAGACTCTTGTGTCGTGAGAATTAGAAACTACGAGAGACTTTTCGGTCTCACAAACGCAGACAGACCTGAATGCAGCGCATACTTCGCTAAGTTCAAGAATTTAAAAACATTATCATCGAGGTGCCTCGGTGGCATAGTTGTACTACGGTACGGTTACAAAGCTGAGGTCTCGGGTTCGAATCCCGGGTTGGGCAAAGGATTTTCCTATTCAGTATCAGCCCAGAGTCAGGAATTTCTGCCCGATATGGCGATAGGCTCGCCACCTATCACATTTTTGGGACGGAACATACAAGGCGAAATGTGGGAACCCCTGGCGCCTTTGCCTACCCCTAGGAACAAGGTGTGAATTTATATATTATCCAGGTGGTTATAGCTGTTGACAAAATTATGCCGGACTAGTCGAAAGTATTCACAAGCTGGATCAAACCACAACATTCTGTGTTTCAAATGATGGTTTTTTTAACAACGTATTTGTGGTATGACTATAAAATTTTACTAATTTTTTAATTTTACTGGTTGCCTATCATTTATAAGAGGTTGCCTGGATAGGTACCACCACGATGTCTATTTCTTCCTCCAAACAGCAATGTAAATGCACTGTATTGTTTCGCATTGAAGGACATTTCAGGCTGCTACTGGACATATTGAGACTTTAAATCTTATGTGTCAGGATGGCGACCACAGTGGTATGCCAAGCATTGCTTTGTAATTCAAGGTTTTGTTTGGTTTTGCTAATATTCATGAGCTGTCCTATCGTTTACTATCAGGCGAACGGCAAGCTCGTCTCACCATTAAATCTAATAAAAAAAAGTAAATAAATTAGTCTCTATATTCCATGAATAAAAAATCCTCTTAAAATAGTCTTAGTAACACCCCGTCCATTTTGTGTGAGAAATACGTAGATAATGTGTAGGTATTAGAGGGCTTGACTTTGTCTTCGCCTGAGATAGCTCTATTTACGTTGAAGAAAAAGATTTATTGCCTCCGATGTCCTCAATCGACGAGGAAAAAAGACTAGACATTGTGCCGGACTTCGCAACTTATCTACATATAAACTTATAGTATTAGGTTTATTTTGCTATATACATAACTTAAACATTTATTAAAAAAATGTGTTACTCATCTCCTTAATATCCTTTATTATATATGTTTCTTTGTATTGTTTTTTTGTCTATACTGTGAAATGTCGAACAAGCGAAATGTCGGACGCCATTTTACAAGGTGGGCGGACGACATGGTTAAAGTTGCAAGAAGTCGCCGGATGCAGGCCGCTTCCAACAGGTCGATGTGGAGATCCTTGGGAGAGACTATGTTCGCGGGACCTCCTGTGGCTGAGATGATAATACTGTGACCACCTATTTCTCCCGAGCTTCAGTTCATACCAGTTCATCTTAAGGTTATCTGGAAGAAATCACCGACAGTGATAAGAATCTCGTTTTTTATACATACATAAGAGCTTTGTGTTATTATTTCTGTTATTTAGTGTGGTGTACAATAAAGAATTTATAAATAAATTAATATAAGCTTCATTGAAAAAGAAGGTTATTGCGATCAGAAGTAGACTTATATAGATATTAAATACACATATTTATGGAAGATATTTATGGAATCAGAAGCAGGTGCCTGCTTGCTACTCAGCACTTTATCTTAACGATGATGCGATTAACATAAATTATTAATTGCTTTTGCTAGTATAAAAACGTTATACTATTGTGTAAAAACATAAGATTTTGTTAGATAGTGGTTCATTGGATTGAGACCGTTATCTACAAAGGTAATATTTAGAAAATGCCTTTTCGTGGTGAAAGTCTGGCATTTCAAGATTTCATTTCTTAAATGACTTTTTAAAATGCCTTTAGCTTTTTTTTTAAAGCCAACTGTACTGATTTGATTTTCGCAGTTTCAATCCACGTATTTAGGTACCTGATTTTGAAGTACCAAATAATTTCGAGTTTTTTTAACGTGTTTGTATAACACAATTTTAGGGTCAAAGTAATTTATTATTGATAGTAATTTATGCTTTTATTAGTCCACGACCTTCCATGATTCTAAAAATAAGGCACTTTTCGTAGGGTAGGCTAAAATAAATTTATGGTCGAATTTATTAGGCATCATTTAGATTTTAATGTGAGCCGTGTTGGTTTCTCAATAAAAAAATCAATGTTTTATGATCTTGTAAATTCACAATTTTAAGAACCTACTTTTTGCGTGAAAGAAGGCACACGTTTATTTCTTGGTTGAATGGAGTTTGCCTTGGGTTCGAACCACCTACCTTTGATCAGTCCGTCCTATCTGCTACCATCTTGCCTACCATTTAAAACTCAAAAAATTGTACCTAATCATAAAGCTGACTACCTAAAGTACTGGTATAAATCTCACTTTGCCACTTTAACTAACGCGCTACAAAGTAAATATACAAAAATATCCGTCGGCTGATAACCCGGTGTGGGGCCCGAAGGACCGGCCACATGATAAATCTTCATTTGCCTTGTTCGCACATCCAACCCCTCCTCCCCCCAATTAGTTAACCCGCGCTTACCGTTACGACCGCTGCGTACGTACCTACGTAATGAACAGACGTCTACGCACTGGGTCGGTTGGACCAGCAACGTAGTTTTAGGGTTGAGTATTGCAAATTGACTATTATTTTAACATTAATTACTGTACGCGACACTTTTAAAATTGTTTTAATGTTGTAATTTTAACTAGGAATATTCAGCAGTGTGTAGACGTATTGTAAATTGTATTAAAATAATATTTTGTGTACATTTTCGTTTTCAATGTTGCTGCTACTTAAGCCAAGATTGCATTATAAGGTAAGTACACTTTTCTATTTTAAATTTAAAAATGAGAGAATTACAACTAAATAAACATTAATATTATACATGCAAATAGTCATTCTCAAATTAATGGAATTTATTAATTAAAATTAGATCTTTAGTTTTATAAATCACGGATATTATCACGTAATCTAGTTGGTCTTGCATAAAATAAAATATAACTATACCAAAATCATACCGAAAAT
Source organism: Hyles vespertilio (assembly GCA_009982885.2). NCBI lineage: Eukaryota > Metazoa > Arthropoda > Insecta > Lepidoptera > Sphingidae > Hyles > Hyles vespertilio. The sequence continues at coordinate 10,456,315 of CM042828.1, forward strand.
GCGAGGCGTTTGGAAAATTATAATTACCACCATAAACCAAAACACGAATAAAAAAATATTTCATCAAAATAGCCGCAAGCTAAAGAACCTAAAATTACTATAAGCAGAACATTCGACGGAAATTATACAAGTGTAAAAATTTTCCTTTCTATATGTTAATACATTCGGTACTTGCACGGAAGTGACCTACTGCATAATATTATCTACAGCGCTCAGGCGCGATTTTCGCTGTGGTCACCTTTATCCATTTTCTGTTAGCTTCAAATGCGGACTTCACCATTTTGGCTTAGTAAGAAATGAAACTGTTGGCTAATTTCTAATTCAGAAAATGTTTTAAGCGCAATAGCTTATTTTGTATTTGTAAGTTTGTAAAGTTTCAAATATTTCAAATTTATGAATTTTTAAGAAAAGTGTTCGTTTAGTGAAAATAACAAAACTATTTCATACTTTACATTTTTCACGTATAAACCAATGTTATGTATATAAGACATTTATTTTCTATAAGAATTACATTTAATTAACTAGACAAAAAATACGTACGTATCTATTTAATGTTAAGAACAACGTAATGCCATGAAAGATCATCTTTTTTATTGGTATGAATGGCGAGACGAGCAAGCCAGTCGCCTGATGGCCAATGGTCAGACATACGGTTTTAGGTCACAATATGTCGAGTACTTACTAATAACAGACTTATTCCATTGTTCCCTGAGTGAATTCACAAAAATAGCGATGAATATCATTTGTTATAAGACAAAATGAAACATAAAAAAATAAAAATTACTATGCTACACTACTGCATTAGGGTATCCTGTAAAAGTAGATGTAAGTTTGGAAATAAATAATAATTAAAAGTGAAGATTCAATCCTTTCTCAACAGTATAATACCAAAATACAATGACTTCCCTTCAGTGAGCGACAAAGATCGTGAAAATTATAAATAAGTACGCTAACACAAATTTAGGTGGTTATGTATGTAGAAGAAATGTGGGAGTCCTGGTTATACCTCTGCCTAACTCTTTTGGGAATAAGGCGTGAATTCATGTATGAATGTACAAAAATGTAGGTTATTTTAATATATTCAATTTCCGAAATATTTCTCACTATAACTGGCAATTCTAGCCCAGTTGACAAATCTAGGATATGTAAATGCGCTTCAATGCCTTGAGTAACAAATCCAGGTGTACGAACTGACCGATCAAAATCTACATCGAGAATATTGGACCTACATGTCCAACGACAACGCTTGTTACTTTTCAAATCTGTGATCAAATGGCCGATACATTTTTATTTCAAGTTTTCAAATAAAATTGTGATCATCATCATAACAGCCACAGGAAGTCCACTGCTGAACATAGGCCTCCCCCAAGGATCTCCACAGTCCACAATGACCTGTTGGAAGCGGCCTGGTATGATGCTTTAATTCATTTTGATTGTTGATAACTACCCCTTACAGAGTGCATTAATTAATTTTGAATGAATTAAAATGACTTAAAATTAATTATAATTTCCGATACAATAAAAAGGCCGCGTAAAAAAATTAGAGCTACAAAAAATATATATTATTTGGTGGTTTCGTACTTAAATAAAATGGAAAATAATCCCTCATAATGTATGAGAGCAAAAACAACAAATAACGTTGCCCGACCTAGGACTATACTAAAATTAGAATATCAAAATAATTCTTCAGTATTTTCAAAATATCATTACTATCCCCATCGACAAAGTTTTATATTGTTTTAAAGCAAAACAGATGAATGCCGGATGTGGAACAAGCACAAATAGATGCAGTTAGACAAGGATGACGCTAAAATAAACTTGAATCATGGTATATAAAGAAAAGAAAGAAAGAAAGAAAAGTTTATTGTTGGTACAAATACAAAGAAATTAATATTAATAATAAAAATAATCCAACCCTAGAAACTAAAAGATATAAAGTATTTACAATAAAACAAAGAAGTGTTAGTTATATAAAGATAACAAAAGACAATAATATTCTCCATTACTACTTGTGCCAACAACAGGAACCCTCATTCAGCTTATTACTGCAGTACAGCATAAGCAGTACCACAGCGCTGATTTTCAATGAGGGACCTTAGTGACATCCGGGCACTACGTCGGTGTGCAGATATAGGTACTTGTACATGTATTTTAGAAAAACATTGATAATTTATACTGTTATATGTGAACTCCGTGGATGTTACCTCGTTGGCACGCACCCTCTCAAGAGAAGACGAAACACATGTGACAGTAGTTTGAATGTCTTTGGATTATTATTGATCGTGACTTTGTGCAAAGCGGATACCTAATTTTATTAAATAATGTAAAACCACTTCTGGTAGTTTATATCAGAAGTGGGATTGCTCACTACGTCCACTTTGAAATTTTCAAAAGTCAGTTGGTTTATTTTGTTTGAGTGTCCGTGAAACACAAGGTTGCGATTGATAATCTCTGGTAAGCTTGTTTTGTATTGCTGTAGTAGAAAATGGGTCGATCCCGATCTCGTGACCGGTGTTATTCTACTACCAGCCGCTCGCGCGGCGAACGCTTGGTGAGACATCGTTCGCGCAGTTCAAGTAGAGGGTATACCCCTCCGGTAAGAAAACGACACTTTACTTGTAGTCGCAGCCGTAGCCGAAGCCGCAATGAACGTCGTGGTGAACGTCACACGCGCCGAGATCATAATAGCAGTCGCAAGAGCAGTCGCGATCGTAGCCGGAGTTGTGACTACGGGCGCAGTCGTGGCCACAACCATTACCGCTGTGATAGTAATCGGCGAAACGATAATCGTGAGTTTAGTGGTTATGAATCCTGGCACACTATAATGTCGCGTCTTCAGGCTTTAGAGTCGCAAGCGTATGATTCGCATTTATCAGGTCGATTAGCCTCTACTGAGTCACGCAACCCGAGCGGAACAGAACAGATTGTCGAAGCGATTCAATCATTGAAATCGGTAAGTACACATAGCTATTATGTGTCTAATTTTAACCCTAATATACATGACGTGGATTCCTGGTTTGAGGAAGTTGATCGGGCCAAGGTTGCAAATCGGTGGGATGAACGCGAGTGCCTCGCTCGTGTTGGTAAGTGTTTGAAAGGTGATGCAAGGTCATGGTTGGATGAGTGGGTTACCAACGACCGTTCATGGACCAACTTTAAAGAGGACTTTAGATGTTTATGTACCAAAAAGGTAGATCGGGCAACAATCTTGTATGAGGTAATGTCCACTAATTCTAATGGTTTTCGTACTTATGCTGAATATGCACGAAAATCATTACTTCAGTTGTGGGTTGTTAAGGGCCTTAGTGATGACCTAATCACCGATATTGTGCTTCGGGGTGTTACGGATCCCCAAGTTAAAGCAGCGGCTATGAACGCAAATTTAGCTCCGCGGGACCTGGTAGGTTATTTGGCTACCTTCTCAAAATCGGAAAATGCAGATGCTCGTGCTATGCGCTATCCGATTGCGCAAAGTGGTACCGAGAAAACGACAGTTACCAACCGACCGACTCCGGGAATTGGAATAGGCGTTAAATGTTATTTATGTGGTAAGTTGGGACACAAACAGTTGCAATGTTCTAAGAAGTCGAAACTTGCTGCCACTGGTTCTGCAACTGAGCCGGCCCTAAAACCGACCGCTGCTAAGATTGATCGATTCGTCTCATGTGCATACTGCAAAAAACAAGGCCATCACATACGTGATTGCTTTGTAAGGAAGCGTGCGGATTCAGGTAAAGTCAACTTTTGCTCAAGTTACTCAGCTCAAAAACAAAAAGACGTCGTTGTTGGTGTCATCAATGGAATTCCAGTTGACATACTTATAGATAGTGGTGCTATAGGGGTGTCGCTTATCTCTTCAGTGGTAGTAAATCATCTTTCTTGTACCAAGAAACCCACCAGTCGACAAATAAAAGGCGTAGGTAAGTTAATTACGCATGTTAATTTTTACGTCTCTCTCGTGGTTCAGCTGGAAGACGTTTCATTAGATGTGGACTTCTTGGTTGTCCCTAGTGAGTGTATGAATGCTCCAGTCATTATTGGCACCGATGTGCTGAATCGGGAGGGCGTCACATATGTACGTACCAAGGACTTGCAGAGAATCATACGGGCTCCTGAATGTGCTGTTTCTTCTGTGCATGATAACCGACAACGCTCGTATAAAACCAGTTTAAGCGGTCCTCATTTGGTTGATCTCAATAGGATCTTGGACGAGTTCTCCGAACACATGATTTCAGGTACGGCCACTTCCACGGTTACAACAGGTACCATGAGCATTCGTCTAAAGGACGATACACCAGTTCATTATAGACCGTACAAGATGTCATATGACGAAAAGTTGAAGGTACGTCGAATTATTCAAGATTTACTTTCGAAGGGTATCATTCGTGAGTCAGAGTCGCCTTATGCAAGCCCAGTGTTGCTTGTTAAGAAAAAGGACGGCTCTGACCGGATGTGTGTCGATTTCCGTGCGTTAAATGCCCGAACGGTAAAAGATCGATTTCCGCTACCCCTAATTGATGACCACATTGACCGTTTGGGTAAAAGCACCTACTTTACGACTTTGGACATGGCGACTGGGTTCCATCAAATAAGCTTGATGAAGAATCCATACCACTCACCGGCTTCGTGACGCCAGAGGCCCATTATGAGTACGTAAAAATGCCATTTGGGTTAGCAAACGCGCCGATTGTATACCAGCGCATTATTAGTAAAACTTTGCAGAAATTCATCACTGATGGGAAAGTTCTGGTATACATCGACGATTGTTTGATCTTGTCTTCTTCCGTTGAAGAGGGACTGCAAACTTTGCGGGGAGTACTACAAACATTGACGGAAGCTGGGTTCTCGTTAAATCTGAACAAATGTTTCTTTTTGTGCACAGAAGTAGAATACCTGGGGCGGGTGATATCTAACGGTGAAGTGCGACCCGCTACTGGTAAGGTTCAGGCTCTTTCAGATTCCATTGCACCACAGAATGTTAAACAGGTTAGACAGTTTCTTGGGTTGGCGGGGTATTTTCGAAAATACATCCCAGAGTATTCCACCAGAACTGCTTGCATTGCGCGCCTGACTTGTAAGGACGTGCAGTTTCACTGGACTGCGGAACATGAAACTGTACGTCAAGAAATTATTAAAATTTTAACTGGTGCACCCGTACTTGCGATATTCGATCCAAGTTTACCTACGGAAGTTCATACGGATGCAAGTAGTCTTGGGTATGGTGCGGTTCTACAACAGGTTCATAGGGATGGTAGTCGGCGTGTTGTGGCCTATTATAGTCAGGTCACAAAAGGTGCTGAACCGAAATACCATTCCTATGAACTCGAAACCCTTGCGGTAGTAAATGCATTAAAGCATTTCAGGCACTCACCGGCACTATCTCATTGGTATTCAGTTTCTGGTGGTAACGGATTGTAATGCCTTAAAATCCACCCAAAATAAGAAAGACTTGTTACCGCGTGTGGCGAGATGGTGGATTTATCTACAAGATTTTAATTTCACCATTCTTTACCGAAAGGGCACCATGATGCCGCACGTGGACTATTTAAGTAGAAACCCATGTAATGTTAACAATGTCGAACGCCCACGTAATTGGGCTCAAATTGCTCAAGCAGGTGATGAGGAGACTCAAAATATGATTCGATTGCTTGAACAAGGTCAATTGGATGCGTCAAGGTATGAAGTACACAATGACATATTATATTACCGATATATGCCGACGGGTGAAGACCCGAGGCTACTTTGCTTTATACCTAAAGGTAACCGTTTGAGCCTCCTCCGCATCTTTCATGATGAGCATGGCCATGTAGGCGCAGATAAGGTAGTGGATCTAATTTTAAGACATTTTTGGTTCCCTAGTCTTAGAAAGTTTGTCACTAAATATACTTCTCATTGTTTAACATGTGTCGCCCACAAGCGTGTACCGCGAGCACCTTTACAGCCAATTACATCCTGGGAAAAATCCGAAGTTCCCTTTGAAACCTTACATGTTGATGTTCTCGGGCCTCTCCCTATGTCCAAGGGTTATAAGTTTGTCATGCTTGTGGTAGATGCGTTCACAAAATATTGTCTTTTGACACCTATATGTCGACAAGATTTAAATGAACTGAAACGAGTATTTAAAATTGTGTTATCGTTGTTTGGTACTCCTAAGTTAGTTGTATCAGATAGGGGACGCATGTTTGAGTCGACGGGCTTCACTTCATGGATGAAGGTCCTTGGTGTACAGCTTCACTTCATAACTCCTGAAATGCATCATGCAAACGGACAGGTTGAACGTTACATCCGTACGGTCTTGAATATGCTTCGTATTGCGGTCAATCATCAAAAAGCTGAGTGGGCTGAAGAACTATGGCATTTACAGCTCATTCTTAACCTAACAAAGCAGAAAACTACGCAGACTTCTCCTCTTAACCTTTTAATTGGCCATGAAAGCGCAACGCCTGCAATCCGAACGTTGGTGCGAGATGTGGCATTGAATTTAACCAAAGGCAACCGGGAAGCAAAACGGGAAATGCTCAGACAAAGGACGGCCGAACGGTTGAAAAACAATCAGACTCGTCAAGACATAATGGTCAATGAGCGCCGGAAGCCTCCTCGTGAATTCCAGAAGGGTGACCTGGTGTTTGTTGTCAAGTTTGCTCAATCTCAGGGTAAATTGGATTCTGGCATGCGGGGGCCCTATAGGGTAGTGAAAACCCTCTCTAATCACCGATATGAGTTAAAGTTACTTGCTGGATCATATGGAAAGTCTACTTATGCGGCTGCTCAGTATATGATTCCATGGAAAGGTGAATGGACCCCTGAGACGTGTGCAATATTCTTTGAAGGTGTGTGTTCACTCTTTAAGTACCTGTCTTAGATTGAAGCTGGTACCTTGGTTTGTTCCTTTTAAAAGCTTTTCGCGAAGAGTCATCGAGGGAGTACAGTGTCCTTTTCCCTCGGTGTGAAAGCTTTCCGTGTTCGGAGAGTCGTCGAGGGAGTACAGCCTCCTTTTCCCTCGGCGTGAAAGCTTTCCGTGTTCGGAGAGTCATCGAGGGAGTACAGCCTCCTTTTCCCTCGGTGTGAAAGCTTTCCGTGTTCGGAGAGTCGTCGAGGGAGTACAGCCTCCTTTTCCCTCGGCGTGAAAGCTTTCCGTGTTCGGAGAGTCATCGAGGGAGTACAGCCTCCTTTTCCCTCGGTGTGAAAGCTTTCCGTGTTCGGAGAGTCGCTAGGGGGATTAAATGCACCCTGACCCCTAGTGTAGATTTAAGTATTTCCTCGGTAGGGGCCCATACCGAGGACCTGTGTATGTGCATATGTTTAGACTTTTATATGTTGAATGTTTTAGCTTGTATAAACTTATTTGACTTTGACTTTCTGACTGGTTTGACTTTTATGACAATCTCTAACAAATTTACTTTGTTACATGTAGCAATGGAGCTCTGAAGTAATTTGGACTTTGGTTTCAGAGACTAATCATGGTGTGGATGATGAGTGTTTGAATCTAAATAAATAGATTCCAATGGGGCTGGCCCATCCTCAACGTTTGACTGAACAACTAGGCCTTTGCCACGCCTGGTTTCAACGTCTTTGCAAGAAAAGGAACTTGCCGATGGCGTTGGATCATTACTTCGGTTGATTTCTACATCTTTGGTCGACGACGACTAAGCCTGTCGGGACGCCAGGGTGTCAGGAGAGGCCGTGTTATATGTGAACTCCGTGGATGTTACCTCGTTGGCACGCACCCTCTCAAGAGAAGACGAAACACATGTGACAGTAGTTTGAATGTCTTTGGATTATTATTGATCGTGACTTTGTGCAAAGCGGATACCTAATTTTATTAAATAATGTAAAACCACTTCTGGTAGTTTATAATACAATATAAACAGGAAACATAAAACATTTAGAAACAAAAAATAAAATATAACGAAGATTACAAATTCAGAAAGGTATTAAGTAATCGGCAAAAATTCGCCGGCGCCGACAGAGGGCGACTAAGACCGAGTATCTGCAAATACACAATAATTTAAAACCGATAAAGTAATAATTATTAAATTATTACAACAACAAAAAATCTCGACAACACCGCAATGGCCTTGGGTAGGCGGAGGCGCACGCGCACTCGGACTGGAATCCGCCATCATTCTCCTCGACACGGGCAGTCGAAACGCATATCGCTCCGGTCAGTGGAAATAAGAAAATAAACCATATGATTGCATTTCTTACGTTACTGAATATTTGATTTTTATATTATGCAGTTGATGAGTTTAAAATAAAATATTCTTCAATTAAAACTCACTAACGAAGACTGAAATGTGTAAGGATACCTAAAATATCTCTTATAAGCCATACAGCCAGGACTGCGCCAAAATCAAGTTGTCTCTCTCTATCCATCCATCCATCCATCAGCCAAAGGAAGTCCACTGTTGAACATAGGCCTCCCCCAATGATTTCCACAGCGACCTGTTGGAGGCAGCCTGCATCCAGCGACGTCCCGCGACCTTTACCAAGTCGTCGGACCATCTTGTGGGTGGACGTCCTACGCTGCGCTTTCCGCTACGTGGTCTCTCTCTATGTCCCACTATTAGTTTTGTATTTCTCTGTATACGACGGAGATAAATATATTTCAACGAGATTTATTTTGGATCGCGTTATACATCCAAAATTGTTTTAGGCGATTATATTGGTCTCATACGTACTGCTATTAAGTACAGTTACGAGTTCTAATTCTCAAATGCACTGACGATCATATTATACTTATTATAATACTATTTAGTAGAAGAACAAAACTAAATAAAAATTAGGTACCATTCAATCTTCTGATACAATCGCTAAAACACCGGAATTGCATTAAAATCGATACCGTCCTCGATAAATTGCGCTCACATCCATAAGTTCCGAAGCTCAATCTTCGCCAGGTCGTTCACCATAATCCTGAAGGGTTACATCGATACCCAATGAGGTATGTTTCAATTTCTATGCTAATAGGATTTGGCCAATGAATGACCGAGCGGGGCCTCAGTACAAACTCTGAATTTATTTTTCTCCGTTATTGTATTGTTCCTTTTGCATCATTACAACATTGGTCGTGTCCATGATTTACAGCTGGACAGCTTTGTTTAAAAACAAATAAATGTCGGTGGGATTTAACGATGCACAATTATGGGAAAGTAGCTTTATTTACTTTATTCACATTGGGTGTATGACAGTTGGTGTGATGCCGTTTGTATGAATATAATCAGATTGGTAAAAGTAATAATTATTTTCATGTGATTGTTAAAATAATCATGATTACCTATTATGAAAAGTGTGTATGTAGCCTGTTAGTAAACGGAACAGATGCAGCAGCCAACATGTTCATGGTGGTCGCGGGTTCGAATTACAGGTCAAAATTCTGATTTTCATGTCATGAGTGTATTGAAAGTCAATCACCACGCACAATATAACGGCCAAGGAAAACATAGTGACACGTGCATACCATTGCGATTTTAAAAGAGTTTATATGATAAGTATGTAAAGTCCGCCAACCCGCATTAGGCCAGCGTGACTGTTTGAACAAACCACTCTCATTCTTACTCCCGATTGTAGATGAGGCTCGTGCCCTGCAGTGAGACGTTCATGGACACACAAACATACAGACCTATTTCTGATTCTAGTAATAATACTATATTTTATCATACCCACTGATATCCAACAATCATGCAGGTTGAATTTGTGCGATGCAGATTCACATCGATCACATTTTAATATTTAAGAACTTGAGCCATCTGGTAACATCGGTCAAGAACTGATTACATCCATAGAGAGCTTTATTGGGTTAGTTAAAATACTACCAATTCCAAAAATGTATGTGTATCAGTCCATAAACGGGCAAGGCAACGGCCTCCTCGTTCATCTATAAATACACAAAAAATGCATCGTTTTTGCATAGTATGGTAAATGGTAGATTTGATTGCAGTGATATTTTGCAACGGATTGGTTTATCAGTGCCGTACAATTACCCTCGTAAACCAATAACTAAAATATTTTACACAGCACATTGTCGCACTAATGTTGGTATCCATTCTCCCATTGTAAGAATGTGTAAGTCTTATAATGGGTTGTCTGCTCAACATCCAGAATTGGATATATTTAGCGATTCTTTGCAAACATTCAAAAGAAAAATGCTGGAATCATAGTTAATTTGTATATTTTTTTTTTCAATTTTTTATGTTTTTTAATTTTAAATTTGGTTTTTAATATTATCCTTAAGTTAATTTTTATATTATGCTCCTTTGTTTTGAATTAATTTTGTTTTGTTTTTATATTCTATTTTGTATGATTCTTATTAAGTGTAACTAGCCATTAATTATTGTTTAAATTTTCTCTCATTTTAATATTGTTTTTATTGTTGTTTATTAATATAAACATATTATATTTTTTATGTATTTGTATGGAGTTAGTTTCCTGTTACTCTTCTGTGAAATTATCAACACTTATAATTGTTGTATTTACCAGTAAAAATACATGTAGTAGTATAAAATATTTTAAGTAATTGTAAGCATAATGTTAGTGTTGCATAATAAATAAATAAAATAAAATAAAATTCTGTAAACATTCTAACATTTTAATCTTAAGTGTAACGACCCAAATTGACTAAATCAATATGCAATTTCAATATATTTTTCTCCATATTCTATGAAACCAGTGTTACTTCAAGAGCGCTTTATGAGTTCTTTAAAGTCATTCAGTGCTTTAAAAGCTGTGTCACTAACATCTATTTTATCAATTGAAAGTAATCTGTAAAGACCGTTTGATGTTTTATTTCAATCGACGATTTTTTTAATGATTTCAGATCGACTATTACTTTCATTGTCTCTTTGACTGCTTATGGTCGTGACAAAGATTTTAGAGTATGGTTCATTGATATATAATTTTTTTTAAATTGATCATTGTTAAAATATATGTTGTCATCGATTTTACATACAAATTACATAGGTGCTGCCGTATTCAATGGCATAATCCAATCTTTTTTTTAATTAAAAAGATATTTTTTTAGATATAACAATATTATATTAAATACAATATACGTCGACCAACAAAATACTATATAAATATCGTAAAGAACCACGCTTATATGTAGCATTTCAGCTTCAGCCTGGATATAAATGAATTTGATCACATTAACCTAATTTTGTCCACCGCCAGATTATTAGCGTTTCCTGAAAGAAAATAGTTTCTATCTAGGTATCCATACGAATAACATTACGCTTATGAAGATTTGCACTTTAAATGGATGGACGTTGCCTTACTGTTCCAATATGAAAAAACCTACTACAGCTGCCTCGGTGGCGCTGTTGTGCTAGCGTACAATTACTTTGCTAAGGTTTGATTTCTAGCTCCGGCAAAGTGATAGTGAGTATTTCTATTCATTATCAGTCCGGAGTCAGGAATTTGTGCCCGATATAGTGATAGGCTCGCCTCCATCACATCGTGGGACGAAACTAAAGCTAAAACATGGGTGCACCTTTGCCCACCTCCTAAAGAGGGGTGAGTTTATGTATGTATGAAAACAAAGACATATCCAGCTAAATGCTTTTATTGCATGTAAAACCTAGATACACATAACATCCCCTAACTGTGGACAACACAGTGTCTAAAAGCATATATAAACGTTCCAAAATCCTAAAATAAACACCTGTATATGTGTTGACACATAACTGTTGGAAAGCGTTGTGTAACTGGTCAGCGATAGTTACGTCACGCGACACTCGTACACGTCGCGTCGCAACATATTCTGTATCACGTATGTCTACACCGGGCCTTTGTGCTGATTTCATATCACGTTTCCGCCTAAAATGGCTTTGATGACGTAAACATCAGGGCAATTTGTCTTCACTCGTGGGGAATAGATATATTGTATTATTTCGAGATTGGTGCTGTAGTTAGGGATTGCTTGGTAGGCTCCTTGTATACTGAAGAATTAAATAATAGATTCCTTAGGAAGGGTCTGTCTGGGTAGGTATCAATCAGCATTTTGTCTATTTCTGCCACTAAGCAGCAGGTTATAAGAGATTCTAACTGCAATCAAGGATGTAGGTGGTAAGTCCAAAGTTTTTAAAGTTTCAAAATTGCTGCTTTGATTGATATTTTTATTTCGCCTATTTCTATAAGGAAACACTGGTATTCCAGCTTCGATGACATGATAGCCAGTGGGAATAAAGAGACAACACGTAACATTTGGCAGTGACGTGTAGAGTATCATGCAATACTCCGTAACAAGGTTTAAGTTAATTTGCAACTTTTACCATACCATTAAAGACTTGCTTGTTTGACGAAACTGCGTGAAATAGTCAGTTTGCCTAATAAAAAGGGAAAGAGTTCATGTTTTAGTGTCTTATTCTTGTAGTAAGTATAGGTGAAATCCTCTTAATAACATTTGCCTCGACTGTATTGGCTTTAGAAAATATTTTCAGCTCAGTCTAACGTTTAAATTAACATGGGATAAGGCAGGAATACTTTCATAATGATACCGTGACTGATCCGAAGTAAACCCTTCAATATTTTTTTTTGGGTTTTTTAATCCACCTCTAAACAAAATCTCTGCAATATTCGTCGCTCGAAAAAAAAAACATATAAAATTCAAAATATGAACAACAATATCATACCGACATGAGTCAACGGCGAGAAATATTAAAGTAAAAAAATTATAATTTCGATTTCATTTTTATATTAGAAAGTCTTCAAAGTGTTTCCAAAAATCATTATGCGTAATACCGTCTCCTTTATACCGACTGAATGAAGAGAACTTTGTACAAAAAAATCTTTTCATACAACATTCCTTTTAAGATTACATATTTGAAGGCACAAAACTAAACATATTCGACAGTCATTGCTTTTATCTTTTGTGTTTAATCTGTATTTTTCTTAGAATATTCTTTGAGGAGTAATAAAAATCGGCTTATAAGACATGTATGGGCGTTGAATGCGAAAAATACTCTAGAACCATGTATGGTTTTGCGGTTATAGGAATAGAATTTTCATATAATTTGTGAATATAGTTCATTTTTCCATCTGCAAATATAAGTTTGCTAAGACACATTCAACGTCATGTGTTTACACGTTTTGAGTACGCCAGTTTTTATTTCACAGGGGTAACGGTTTCAAAGGCGAAATCTTACTTCACAAACAAAATGGAATATTTTTTAAATATTACTAGCTTTTCGATGTGCTTGCGAGGTATTTATTTTCTCGTGCACTTTCTTAGTGTAGTCATGAAGTAAATATAGACAAATCTTAAAGCTTAAGCAAAATTCAATTTAGGTATTCTAAATTATTGTGACCCAAGTTATTATACCATTTAATAAATTAAAAATTTGGAATTCACGTTTAATTTGAAAATTATATCATGGGATCTTGGATTTGTATTTTATTAAACTCCTTTAATATAATATGACATAATACCTTTTTCCTGGAAGGGATAAGCACAACCAGCACAGCCACGTCTATCGCCTTATAGAGTATAATTTTTTGACTCCAGGCAGCTAATAAATAGTAAAACCTGATATCACTTTGCCCGATGCGTGATTCAAACCCGAGACTTCAATCATACTATAGAACAACTGTGCAACAGAAGCAAACAGGATTTTCGCTAGCCTCAAAACAAAAAAAACAAGCACACTCGTAGCCAAATAAATAAAAATACGTTGATATAAACGCATAGTATTAAGGTGTAAGTAAGTCGGAGAAAATAGCATGTCTGGACTCATCACAAGACGTATGAGCAGGCGACGTGCCTCGCCCTTCCAGTCATCACTCAGCGGTAATCCTTCCGGCCGGAAATTATTCCCTGACCGGCTACCCAGCTCCGGGTATGTTATATAGCGTATTAATTGACTAATCTTTTCATACATAATAATGTTTGTTTATTATGTTATATTGGAGTTTGCTTTCCATAATAATCAGCCTGGACTCGAAAAATACTCCCTGATATGGCGATAGGCCTGGCCTCTTATTACATTGTATGACGGAACACAAAACGCGGAACGGGGGTATCTTGGTAGCTCCTCTGCCTACCACTTCTGGGAAAAAGCACGCCTTTGTATATTTTGAGTTTATGTATAAATATATACATACATTATACATAAATAAAATAAAAAGAAAAAGTACACAATGGTGGTCTTATGTCATATTATTTTGATGCAAGTTATTATAGGCAATATAAAATCCTTAAATGATGAGTAGGGGTAGTCAGTAGAAATTATTATTACAGTAAATTAGTAATTCTAATAGCTTACAATAGAATTGCGTTGCATCAAAGAGATTTGATGATGATGAATAATATTTAAATATTAATTGTAATAAATTAGAAAGAAGTTGCATTGCCGTCGTGATTAAATTTATTTCCTATTGTGTTTTCTCTGAATAATTATATCTGTTAAATCTTTTATAACAAATTATGAATTATTGTTTTATATATTTCTACATTATAGAACGGTGAACTTATTTTGATAAGTGTAAGGTGCATATTCTGTTCATTAATTGAGCATTATTGAAGTGATAAGCTACGCTATTATCAGTCACTCAGCATGAATGGGCAGGCGCGTCCAGGCGGGTGCAACTTCTCATAGAAAATATACGTGAAGCAGCAGCTTAGCTGTCACGTTTCTTCAGTGATTGAAACTGCTGAATGCCCAAGACTTTCCTTCTTTTCATTCTTTATCCTTCCCGTCCCTCTCTCGGTTGGATGGGCCTTCAATAAACTCACGATCCAAGCGTTATGGATGTTGACGAGCAGCAGTGACCACTTTGCTCGTTTGTCGGAACCATGCAGTAAAAACAAGTGCCAGTAATAACAACAACTAAAGTCATAATTACATTTCTGAAGCAAGGATAGTTGCCTCCTGTAATAAGCACAAATCTTCGTGACTGATATTATGCTACGTCATAGGTCGTCCAGTTGCATCTTTACAAACGTACGTGCTTTTTCTTATAAAACGATTCCAATCCCAAATCTTAGATGTACGCGAATGTTACATTGAAATAAAATGGATATTAAAAAATGTAAAAATTAAACCTAATCCGCGGTAAACCCCGTAAATAATAGTTTTATTTCAATATTCCAATCCAATCAAAATCATATTTTTTCAAAACCACTCCAACAACAAGCCGTCAATATATCACCAGCCATTTTGCATAAATCTACCACAAAACTAATAAAAAAATAACCTCCCAATAATGATTAGTAAATGAGTTTCATTGTACAAGCATATTGCGCGAGCTTGTTAGCGTCGCAGCCGGCAGTTCCCAGCCCTAGTGACTAGAATTTTTCTGCCAACTACGTTGATGGAATAAACTTTAATGGTGTAGTTCTGTATTATATGTGGAAAACATAAAACCAAACCATTTATTATGTTATCTTCATTAAAATAAGAGTTCATTGCTATAGACCACTACAGCAGCTAAAAAAGCTAAAGTTACATAAGCAATGATAAACAAAGGAGCAATAATAAGAGCTACCACCATAATTGTATTTACTTACATAAATTCCGGCTATAAGTTATTACCTTGTTGAATGGTTGAATTTACAACTGACATATTTAGACAAAATAAAATATAACTTCACCCTAAGAATGTATTATATTCGACGTTCAATGTTCCATTTATAAGGTCACCGTGAGTCAGTAAAACCTATTCACAAGCAACTGTGGTTCTTGTCTTACAAAGGTACGTACCTAAAAATAGCTGGTCTAACATGACCTTGTCCTTACAGAAACTAATTACTTTTATTTACTTTTATTATATTGCTCTTACATTCCACGTAATTCGGGTGACCTTTTCCTCAATGTTCCACGTAATTTGCATACGACAGCCATCAATGACTGAAGGGCTCAATTTACTTACGTATTTTGTGAGTAACTTTTAATGTATTAAATCTAAGAATACTATTTGATAAGGACCATAAAAATAAATAAATTTATACCTAGCCCATAGTTAATTTATACCTTGAATTGTTGTCAATTGAAGAATTATTTATAGCCATCGAGATAATATACTAGAGGGGACACTACAAACACCTAAAAATAATGAACGGTACCCTACGGCTCGTTTTGTTTCTGTCTCTGTCACGTCAACGCAGTAACATCATCTTCGTTTCACTGTACCAAAATAATGCCAAGATATTTAGACAAAATGACAGCCTAATGACAGCCTCCGTGGCGCTGACGGTTAGACACCGCCTGTGAAACGAGAGGCCGCGGGTTCGATCCCCGCACCGAGAGAAATGTTTGTGTGGCCCACAAATATTTCTTTCGGGTCTGGGTGTTTGTGAGACCGAAAAGTCTCTCGTAGTTCCTGATACCCACGACACAAGACTCGATCTTAGTGTGGGGTCAGGACTATGTATGTGACTGTTGGGTGTTATTTATTTATTTATTTTATTTATATTTTGTTCGCGATGTCCGCTCTAGTAAAATAGCTCAATGCTTATATTTTTTTTATCTTTGCATGAAATTGACACCATTGAACTAGATTTCAAGTAAATGCAGGAAATAAACCTATATTCTTTATACCTCAATAAATAAAAAAGCAAGCAAGTTATATTCCACACACTAACAGTTCATATGTGCAAACAGGGTATTCACGATACAGGTTTATGTCTACGACGGAAGCTTGGATGATGGAACATTCTCCCTTTTCTCTCCCTCCCCCACCGCGAATGTTCGACGATGATGCATGATTTCCTTTCAGTTGTCTGCGAATGTAGCGGGCTGTTTACTTTGTAGCAGCTATTTTAGTTGCGTTGTTTCTTTGCCTTGAGACGGTTGTACAGTTGATGGTTTAAGACGTTTACACATAACAGTATCGGCTCAGATAATTTTTGATATAGGTCACGTGATTTTAGGAATTTTTTTTCTTGCAATGAATGGCGAGACGAGCTTGGCGTTCGTCTAATTTTAAGCGATACGACCGCTCATGGATAGACACAAAACCAAACAACATCTTGAACTATAAAGCAATGTTTGGCATTCCACTGCGCTCGCCATCCTGAGACACAAGATGTTAAGTCTCAATATGTCCAGTAGTTACTCTGGCTACAATGTCCTTCAATCCGAAACACAACAGTGCATTTAAACTGCTATTTGACGGGAGAAATAGACATTGCGGTAGTACCCACCCAGGCAGCCTCTCACATATGAGAGACCTACCACCAGTAGGTATTATATACCGCAGGTTATATACCGTATTTTCGATCTAAACCAAGCGCAATGCCCTGCAAGTTCAAATTTGGAATCGTTTGGATATTTAATTAGACTTCCAATTAGGGTTATTAACTTTATATGAGTTTTCAGTTTTAAAAAGGAATTGTCTGGTGAATATTTTATCGAATAATATTTTTTTTTGTGTTTCATATGTAAATATTACGTTGCGCCGACTCCAACTAATAATAGGATAGAAGTGCGAAAAAGCAGCATTAACTTAAAAGTTACATTTAGAAAGATGAATAATAAATAAACTACGACATGACATCCATCGTGTCGCAGTTGGTTAGACGCCACCTGTGAAACGAGAGGCCGCGGGTTCGATCGCCCAATCGAGACCAATATTTGTCTATTTTTTTGTAAATTACATGTATTTATTTCGGGTCTGAGTATTTATGAGACCGAAAAGCCTGTCGTAGTTTTTGAAACCCGCGACACAAGACTCGATCTTAGTGTGATCATGACTATGACTGTGATTATAAATGTAGTAATGTACTAATGTGTGTGTTTGTGTTAATAAATAAATACATCCAATAAGCCAATTTATTAAATAAATATTATTTAAGCTAAGTTTATCTCCATCAGCTTTTTGACATTGCGAAGTAACGTTGCGTCTGATTGCAACTTTTACTTTATTTATCATAGAGGTGTTTATTGAATTAGCTTTGTAATACTGTTAATATTACTAGGCACCTATATTATAACAACTTTTTGATAGAAACAATTACTTCAGTACCTTAACAGATACGGAGCTATAAATAAACGTATCATTTGAGACTATTGTTTCACAGCAAGTGATGCAATAGGAACACTACAACAATGAAATTGGACGTATTAAAATTAAAAATAATAAAATAACTTTACTGATAGTAGGTGATAGGTCTCTCATATGTGAGAGGCCGTCTGGGTAGGTACCGCTATGTCTATTTCTCCCGGCAAACAGTAATGTAAATGCACTGTTATTTTTTTGGTTTCAAAGACATTGTAGCCAGAGTAAAAACTGGATATATTGAGACTTAACATCTTATGCCTCAGGATAGCGAGCGCAGTGGCATCCCAAGCCTTGCTTGCTACTATTCATGAGCGGCCGTATCGCTTACTATCAGGTGTAAGGCACGACCGTCTCACCACTCATTGCAATAAAACACAAAAAAAATATAGCCGTAAATATACAAAGGCCACTCAATCAATATAAACATACAGATCACATCTTTACCATCAATAGCATTTACCTCAATTCATTGATACAGAATGCTAATCTGTCTGATAATGGCCATTCATGATCTCTTTACAACTACACTTAAACTAATTCTAATGCTAATGCTCATGGAATCGGTGTGAATGGTCGCGGTATTACCGCACAAGTTCTATTATTCCCTACTCACACCCGTATTCCGAACGCAGCCGATAATCATTGTGTGTTTTCTCACTTAATTGTCGCGATCCCATTCAAAACCGATAAGTAATTTGAGTAGAATGTATTTGCTTTTTATTTCAATGAATGTCGAACATGCCGTTCGCTAGATGGTAAGCGATACGACAGGTCATGAACAGTAGCAAAACCAAACTTTCAATTGCATAACAATGCTTGTTATTACACTTTGCTCGCCATCCTGAGATATAAGATGTTAAGTCTCAATAGGTCCAGCAGTTACTCTGGCTAGGATGTACTTTAATCTGAAACACAACAGTGCATTTACACTACTGTTTTTAAACACATTAAAACCGAAATAAAACAGTGCCCGGAGTGAATTAGAATTTAGTATGTTAAAATCAATACTCGTTGTCACTGACTGATACTACGGGACGATTACAAAGCTGAGGCCTCGGGTTCAAACCCTGGGTCGGGCCAAGTGATTGGATTTTTCTATTCATTGTCAGCTCGGGGTTAGGAATTTGTGCCCGATATGGCGATAGTGTTGCCTGATACCATATCGTGAGACGGAACGTATAAGGCGATATGTGGGTATTCTGGTAGCACCCCTGTCTACCCCGTTTGGGAAAAAGCGTGAGTTTATGAATGTATGTATGTAAATCTACAGAAATCTGAGGTCTTTGGATATTAGTATGGCGTTTATTTAAAGCTTTATTGGTACAGTACGGCACGGTTTGAAAACATATGAGGACGTGAGCATAATTTTAATGCTTGTAAGTAGTTTTAGCACTTTGAAAATTTTTGACAAAAATATTGGTTTGTTATATTAACTTCAATGCAATGTTAAATAAATAAGATTGTAGGGTTGAAAATGTATATGTTGAAAAATCGAATTCGATATATTCATCCCAGCAGCATTTACAGATAATAAATATATGGAATTTTCAAATTAACTTTAAAAGAAAACTTATAAAACGAGTGTTCAAAAATAGCTTACCTAACCGAAGTTGGAAGGAAGTAGGCACAGCCGCGCCGCTAATAGCTGTTTTAATATGGATGTCCCAATCTATCCACTTCTTTATTCTTGTGCCTAAACGGCTCTATTGAAAACTACGCTTACATATTGTGAACTGGCTGGAAGCCAGGAGATTATCCCTGGCTCCACTGCAATATTTGTGTCTCGTGTAGCCGGTACTATTCAGCGGATCGAAAAACTTTTCTAATATTCTGGTTTCAGATGAAAATACTTGGTGGAGATTTGACTGCTGATCAGCGTGGCTGCAACGCTAGATAACTCCAAATGTGTTTTTGTAAAGTTTATATAAGTTTTTAAGATAAAAATATTTTTGTGTATTTTTTTATGTGACCAGCGGGAGACGGTGAGTTAAGGAGTATTATTTTTATTTAGTTATCTGATAAAGACAAAGAGGGCGTAAATTTTGCCCTCGTTAAATGTTCTTTAATATTTTTTTATTATACTGGACAAGAAACGTCTTCAGAGATCTAGTTATTTTTGCTCCTTTTTTGTTGATCGCACAAAGAAAATATTTTAAGGATTTTTTACAAGCACGATAGCATTATTATAGTTAAATTTATTGTAAGCCCATTGATAAAGAATTGATTAACAGATCATACTTAAATGTTGAGACGTGGTCATGGGTTTGAGTCCCAGGTTATAGTTATGAATTTTCAGAGCTTTGCTTGATGATAAAGTCAGATACCTACGATACACGACTTTATCCTAGTGTGGGGTCAGGACTATGTATGTGACTATTAATTGTATTTATTTATTTGTTATTCATGATCATTATATTTTAAATCACTAAGCGTACATGAATACTCTAACACAGTATAGCAGCACGTTTAATATTGTCTCAAAGTATTATACGACAAAGTATATTTCACAAGACACTTTAAAAATGGCGACACACGCATTATAACAACGGTTCACGCTTTCAAGAAAATTGGTTCATAGCCAAGACAGCTTAAAACATAACAATTTCTCAGATTTATTCTTGGGCTAATGCATGCGACATGTAACATGAGTCGCAGCCATAGATTTTTTTTTATTACGATGAATCGCAAGGCGATCATGACATTCACCTAATGGTAAGCGATACGACCACTCATAAAAAGTAGTTAAACCAAAAAACACCTCGAATCACAAAGCAACGCTTGGCAAACCACTGCACTCGCCATCCTAAGGCATCAGATATTAATCCTCATGTCTCATATGTTACTCTGGTGTTTAGCGGGCTAACAACATATTACTGGCTGCAATACAAAATGACTAGGTACACAGCACTTTAAGTCCAGTACAGAGCATGCTACATCAATCGGAAAGTAATGGTCCGGGCTTGAAAGTCGATATAACTGTTCTCTTCTCTCGGCCTGTATCGCTATTCTTAAGCCCGCCAGCGTCATACTTTGTGTACGATAATCGCCTTCCCGTTTGCACTCCAATTTCAGCCTAAGAAAGTGTTCTATTGAACACACCCCTCCCAAGGATTTTGAGAGGATGTTGCCAATACTCCCCTCATTTCATGCATACCTATCTTGCCATATTAAGTTATTCAGTTCGTAATTAGACTTTTTTATTATTGTACAGCACAGTGAATTAATTGCACCAAGGTGGTAAGTGCAAATTACGTTCAGTTCTATCGAAAGACATCAGATGGCGACATCTCATGCCATTCAATACTATCATGTCGACCTGCTTAGATGCCTCTTTACGTTGAGCCGGAAGGACCCGGTATTATATAAAGGAGGGAACCCGTGTGATGGCAAACAGAGTTAGATAAGTCAAGTCACCGTTGCCTTCTCTGTCGAGCCAGAGGCAAAATTTGTTAAATATTTTAGGCTTATTGCGTCATATCCAAAATGACGCCACGCAAGAATATACAGCCAAATTGGTTCAAAAAAGCGACAAGTATTACACCGTGGCGTTAGCAATAAAACCCTACCTGCGAATTAAAAAAGACCGCAGCATACAACCGTGAACCGATTGCAGTAAATATGACTCGTTTTATTAAACTTTTTGCCATATTGATCAAAAGCCGAACATAGCAACCTGTGTCACGAGCGAATAAAAAAAAATTGTAGATTATAAAATAAAATTCTTTTTTGCAAAATGTGTCACGGCTTTTCTGTGACGTCGGCATTGTCGAATATCAAATATTTACTCTGTGTGCTGCTGTCAAAACAAACGCCCAGTTTTCGATGTAATAAAGATTTTTAACTTATTGTTTTTATTGTATTGTGATCATTATTTTATGTTTTTGCCGGGCGTTAACGTTTGTGCACTTGAAAGCGTTTGTAAATACACCCAAAGGTTAATTAATTCGAGTGTTATAATTAAAATATTTATTAAATATCCACTGAGGTTAATTTATGATGCTCTTTAAAAATATTTTTAATTGCCAGTAAATCAGATACACTTCAGCGTAGGTAGAACATCCCCAGACTTTATAATTAAGCGGTCACATTACATAGCTACATGAAGAAAATTCAGCGATTCGAAAACCGCAAGTATTTACTACAATTTAATTATGTTCGTTATTTGACATGCAAAACGAACATTTTGAAAGCAAACTCATTTTTCATTTCATTAAATTATATTTTTTTGAAAGTGAGAACATTTTAAAACTGCATGCGGGTTTATTTGTTTTTATAATATTTAAATGAATATTTTAAACAGAATTTCCATAACGGCATGTTACAATCAAATTTTTAATAGTCACGTACGCGCGCAAAAATTGAAATCGCTTCAAAAAGTACTGTTCGCGTTCTAACTAAGTTAACTGCAATATTTTTTTAAAAAACTCGATAATAAATTGATTTTTTTTGTCGTTTGTTGGACATGAAACTGGTATAAAATGATGACAGTTTTGCTTAACAACGTTTATATTCACCGTGTCAATTATTAACACTGAATAGAGTGAGTTGGGGAATAAATACCGAGCAATAAATTATACATGAACGAAGACAATTACCGTCTTACAGTATTTAGAGATGTTTATTGTCGCTTATTTTATTATTCAAATTGTAAAGTTTAACTTTACTTAAACAATTTCGTAACAAACCAGTGTGTTTAAGTTATAGTCATTTGTTTATTTTAAGCCTTTAATTTATTTTTTATTTTGTAGTGATTTTAGTGTTTAATTATTTTTTTCTGGCGTCTATGAAAACCGAATGCTTGCAATATTTAATCTTAATGGATGATTTAACTATGACGACCGAATCAATAATATTGAAATTGCATTTTGAAATACAGAAAAAAATTGACACTTTATGTAGGTAACTCCTAAAACATTCTTCATTTTTTATTGCCATATAAGACAGATGATCGAAAATACCTAATAGTAAGTATGTCATTATGTCATCCATGAGAGGAACACAGTCATTAATGCATACCAAGAAGTACGCTCAAAGCAAGAAATTTAATAACAATTACTGTCCATATAAATTCGATTAAAAAACAATAGACTTGATGACCCTCCAGCCAACACTTACAAGACCAGAATGCATTGGAAGGCGCGGAACGTGCCTGAAATACGACGCGACCCTGCAATCCCGTATTGATCTATTGAATCACACAATTGATATAATATAAAGCTATATTGCAGTACAAGCCGTCATTTGTTCTCATTGTCTGCTAACTACAACGCCTATAGAGAGCAATGGAATACGATGAATGGATATATATCGCTTTATTGGTTTAGTTGTAGGTTTATGTTATGAGTAGAGAGGATTTGTGTTAGAATAGGTTGTGTTATAATTCAAACTAAATATAAAGAATATTACAATAGACGTGGTTAAAATATATTTATCGAAAGTCTTCGATAGTTGTGTGTTACCAGTGATGACATACGGCACCGAGACGTGGCCTCTCACTGTGGGCCTCGTTAAAAGGCTCAAAGTCACTCAACGGGCCCTGGAGCGGGCTATGCTCGGTGTTTCCCTACGAGATCGAATCAGAAATGAGGAGATCCGTAGGAGAACCAAGGTTACCGACATAGCCCATAGGATTGGCAAGTTGAAGTGGCAGTGGGCCGGGCACATAGCTCGTAGAACCGATGGCCGTTGGGACCGAAAGGTTCTTGAGTGGAGGCCACGTACAGGCAAGCGAAATGTCGGACGCCCGCCTACAAGGTGGAAGGACGATCTGACTAAGGTTGCAGGAAGTCGCTGGATGCAGGCCGCTTCCAACAGGTCATTGTGGAGATCCTTGGGGGAGGCCTATGTTCAGCAGTGGACTTCCTGTGGCTGATATGATGATGATGATGTGATGAAAATATATTTATTATAAAATGTTTTTTTGAAACCAAAGTTTAAGTTATATAATAATAAATTTATTTGCAGTAAAAAGTTACAATCATGATTTTGAATGAAACGCTGCCTCCTGTGCTAGTTAAAAACTGTATTACAGGAGTCAGTGTCTACTCCTCGGAATTAAATTTACAACTAAAGTAATTATACAAATTTACATAATAAAAGCACTTAACTCTAAGAAGTTACAAAGAGCAGCAACAAATGGACAAGAAAAAAAAAGAGAAAGAATTATCTAGTAAACATGAAAGAAAGGATCCGAGAAAAAGAAAATTTATTAAAATAAACTGAGCACGACAATGGGAGGTAAATGTGAGTGAGTGTAAGTGTGTGGTTGCGGGTGTGAGTATGTGGGTGAAGAAATTGTGTGTGTGAATACACATACTATTGTAAGATTGTAGTTACATAATTCATTTAAGTAAGTCCTCAGTTTCCTCATATGAGAGACCTTGCAACCAAGTATGGATAATCTTCTTACATTTGTTTATAGTTAATGGATATATGGATAAATCTTTGTTAATTTTATTATAAATACGCGGGGAATTTACGAAGTACTGACGTCGGGCCAACATAGTTCGGTGAGGTATAGTTTTGCACACGGTATGTCGTCTGCCTGTTGCCGTAGTGTAGCGTAAAGAGGAGTGAGTTTTTAGTACACTTCGAAGTATGTAGATCTGTCTCACAGACAGCACATTACAGTCCCGATACAATGCATTTGTGGGATATCTTCTAGGCTTTTGGGTCATTACTTTCAAAAGTATCCTCTGGGCACGTTCTATGCGAATCATGGATGACATATCAGCACCTCCCCATGCAGTAATGCAGTATTGTAGAAGAGACTGGGCTAAAGCATAATATACAGTGATTAATATTTTAAAGTCCGCACAACGGCTTAAATTCCTGAATATTGGTAATAGTCTCCTTATTCTTACCACCATATTGTTTATATGGTAGTGCCATGTAAAAGAGCTATCAATTGTCACACCCAAATAATTAATATGTTTAACGCGTAACAGTGCTGGACATTTAGTGCAATTCACACTTCCCTCCTGTGAGTGACAATTATGAGCCCTAATTACTAAGGAATTAGGTTGAGTGTAAAGTCTGTGGGAAAAGGTAATATATTTTGTTTTGTCAATGTTTAAAGTTAATAAATTATATCTAAGCCAGATCATAACCTCATTTAGAGCATTTTCGGCATGGTCCTGGGCCAGGCTCCATGTTTTACCATGAGCAATTAAAACAGTATCGTCAGCATAGGCTATTATTTTACACTGAGGTATTTTTTTGGTGCATAAGTTGTTGACATATAATAGAAATAGGGTAGGACCAAGCACACTACCCTGGGGAACTCCGAAAACTGGGATAGCGAAATCACTCATATTGTGGCCTATTTTTACAGATTTGTTACGGTTTACCAAGTAAGAGCGAAACATATTCAAAGCAGTACCTCTTATTCCATGCAATTCCATTTTAGAAAGAAGTAAGGGAATCGACACAGTATCAAATGCCTTCCGAAGATCTAAAAGTATGCCTACAACTTTTTCCTTCCTATCTAGGTGCTTGATGATACTCTCTGAGAGTTCTAGAACAGCATCCTCAGTTGATTTTTTTTTCCTAAATCCATACTGGTTAGCAGATAGGAGATTGTATTTTTCCAAATAATCAATAAGTCTTCTATTAAGGAGTCTTTCAAGGATTTTTGTCAGGGTTATCAGTATGGATATTGGGCGATAATTATTAAGATTAAGTTTGTCCCCAGTTTTGTATATGGGAGTAACAACAGCTATTTTGAATATATCTGGGAAGACACCGGTTCTTAGGCATAGATTACATAGGGCAGTTATGGGGGACACTAAGACATGGCTGGCTGATTTAAGGACAGCTGCTGAAATGCCATCAACGCCAGGAGCACATTGATTTTTGAGAGTTAAAATGTAGGATTTAATTTCTATTTCATCAGTTGGTAATAGGGCCATAGAGGTCATAGGTGACATTAGGTTGTCGTCTATATTCGTATAATTATGATCTTTATCGTTGGGTGTAATGCTTGAGGCCAGTTCCCTACCAATATTGGCGAAAAAATTATTAACATGGTTAAGTGAGTCCAATTCATTACCGCATGACTGGAGAAGCTCAAGAGGATACGACTTTGTACTTTGGGTGTGCAATATTTTGTTAACTGTTTTCCACATAGCTTTCGGGTTATCTTTATTTCTTTGTAATTCATTTGAGTCATATTCTATTTTTATTTTTTTAACAAGTTGTTACAAAGTTACGATATCTGCTGTATATTTGTTGTGCAATGTCATTGTTTGGATTGAGCTTTGCTTTTTTATGTAATTTGTCTCTGTGTTTAATACATCTTAGTAGTCCGGGAGTTAGCCATGGTTTGATACATCTTTTCCGACAAGAAATTTTAACGTATTTGCTATGTGCGAGAATTGCAGATTTAATTTTGTCAACCAGTTCATTTGCAGCAACATTAGCATCAGACGCAGTGTGAATCGAAGAGAAATCTGTTGTAGTCAGCTCATTAATAACACTGGGAATATCAATTCTGGTAGTGTTACTGATTATCTTGCGATATGTAGTTTTAACCTCAGAGCAAAACAATATTGGGGCATGATCAGTTATAAAAGAATCTAGTATCATTGTAGTTGACCGTTTGTTACTTCTTAGCATAACATGGTCCAGGCAGGTTGACAATCTTGTAGCATAACTATGTGTTGGTAATAGTCCATGGGATGCTAGAACATTCAGATACATGTCAGTATTAGGGTCATGTGCGGAGTCCAAAATGTTGATATTTATATCACCAATTAGGGCAACTGTGTTAAAAGTAGAAAGTGAGTTTAAGATTTGAAATGAAATGAAATGAAATGAAATGAAATGAAATGAAATGTATTTATTGATCACGTAGGCAATTAAGGAGCTCTTATGACAAGTCAATACACATAGAACTTAATCTCTATTTACAATATATTTCCTATGCTTATTATTACTTATTTTAATTTCTTGCTTTTATCAATTTATTTATTAATTTTATTTATTTTTAAATTAATTTTATTTTTATTTATAATTTATGATTAGTTTTTTTAATTTATTTAGTTTTTATTCATATTTTATTTAAAGTATTAGTTTTTACTTTATAGTAATTTATTTGTCAAAGAAATACATTATTTACGTTAGTCAAATTAAATTATATTATTTGTGGACCATAAATATTACAACGGTGCGTAGCGGTTTATAGTTACCACCGGATCCAACGCGGCCCTTCCTGAGAAGACCCGGCGAAACAAACTCAGTGGGCTTACACTACCACTGGAACTACGCGACGCGACCCAGTCCTGAGTATATCCAGCGACTAAGACTCAGTGGGCTTGTTTTGGGTCCAACTTAAGACAACGACCATAAGTATTTCCGATACGTCCCGTATGTTTAGGCTTACTGCCGGATCCAACGCGGCCCTGACTGAGAAGACCCGGCGAACAAACTCAGCGGGCTTTACTTTACCACTGGATACTACGCGGCGCGACCCATTTCTGAGTAGATCCAGCGAGTCAAACTCAGTGGGCTTGGTTTTGGTCAATTTACTAAAATAAGTATTTGTGACTTGTCTTACAAGGATTTGCCATATTAATTATTATTTTTATATGATTTTTTCGATCGGTCGTCATATAATTTAATTGATTTATTTGATTGTATATAGCTTAATTTTTGAGTTCACAATTTTAGATATTTTTAATTATTTAAATTAGGTGGTGTAATAAGCGAATAGTTCAGGGCCCCAGGAGGTCGCAATGTGCAAGAGAACACCTAATCCCAGGCTTTTTTATCCTCAATATATTCCTTAATATTATAATAACCCCTAGTCATAAGTTTGTTTTTAATATGGACCCTAAATAGTTTGTCCGGTAGCTGCGTTATCCTATTGGGAAGTTTATTATAAAATTTAATACAACTACCCAAGAAAGATTTTTTTGACTTTTCTAGTCTAAACGAGGGTATTGCTAGTTTATTTTTATTCCGCGTATTAATGGTGTGGGTGTCACTGACCTTATAAAACTTATTAATATTTTTACGAACGTGCATTATATTCTGAAAGATGTATTCAGATGACACGGTTAGTATATTGCTTTCTTTAAAAACAGATCGCAAAGAATCGCGGCTTCCTAGATTATAAATAGCACGGACTGCTCTTTTTTGTAAGATGAATATCGATTCGATATCAGCCGCTGATCCCCATAAAATAATGCCGTATGACATTATACTATGAAAATAAGCAAAATATACCAATCTAGCCGTTGCAACGTCAGTTAGTTGTCTTATTTTTCGGACCGCGAACGCTGCGCTGCTAAGTTTAGCTGATAATCTCTCAATTTGTGGACCCCATTGTAATTTTTTATCTAGAGTGATCCCTAAAAAAATTGTGGAATTAGCTAAATTTAGAATTTCTGAATTTAATTCGATACGCGTGTTTACGCTTGCCACGTTCGGTAAAGCAAAACGGACGCATTTAGTCTTACTAGCATTTAATAGTAGATTATTAGCAGAAAACCAATCCGAAATTAAATTAAGAATATTGTTAGGTGTATCTAGATTATCGTCTTTCCGATTAACTTTAAATATTATAGAGGTGTCGTCAGCGAATAAAACTATGTCTGACCACTTCTGAACCATGCAAGGAAGATCATTTATGTAGACTAAGAATAAAAAGGGGCCCAGAATGGAGCCCTGCGGAACCCCAATTTTAACTTTTGATCCTACCGAAGTGAGCCCGTCCAAAGAAACCTTTTGTTCACGACCCGACAAGTAAGACATTACGAGATCAAGTGACGTATCACTGATTCCGTAGTACCTTAGCTTCATAATAAGTGTTTGGTGGTCAACACAGTCGAAAGCCTTGGAGAGATCACAAAAAACTCCTAGAGCATCTTGAGATGCCTCCCAGGCTTCTAAAACCGACGTGATTAGTGATGTCCCGGCATCTTGAGTTGAGCGACCCTTTGTGAAACCAAATTGATTCCTATGTATTAACTTATTTTCATCAAAATGTGCTAGCATTTGATTAAGTAAAAGCTTTTCGAAGATTTTGCTAAGAGCCGGTAGTACAGAAATGGGTCTATAATTCGACGGATTGTTCGAACATCCTGACTTAAAAATGGGTACGACTTTACTAATTTTCATTAAGTCGGGAAAGATACCGTCACTTAGGCAGGAATTAAAAATAGTAGCTAATAACGGTGCAATGTTAACAATAATAGCTTCTATAGCTTTAACAGACAGTCCCCATATATCTTCTGTAGTTTTTATTTTAATTTGCTTGAAAGCCTTTATTATTTGACAACTGGTTACCTTTTGAAAGTTAAACTTAGACATATTTCCAGGAACATTTTCCTTTAAAAAAGATTCCGCTAAATCTACTGATGAATCTAAATGTTTAGTTAAGTCTAATGGTATGTTAGTGAAAAAATTATCAAGATAATTGGCAATAGTAGATTTATCTGAAATAAGGTCGTCATTTATGCGGAGAGCAATTTTGTTGTCATTTTTTTTATTTTTCCCAGTTTCAGTATTAATAATTTGCCAGGTAGTTTTTATTTTATTATCTGACAATCTAAGCTTTTCACTTATATAATTTGATTTAGCCTGCATACATACTTTTTTAAATAATTTTGAATATAATCCGACATATTTTTTAAAGTTGACATCAGGTGTATAGGACCTTTTGTCATATAACTCATACAAAATTTCCCTACTACGTCTAATGCCTTTAGTGGCCCAAGCACTAAATTTTATTTTAGAGTTAATTTTAATAGTTTTAATTTTACATACTTGGTCAAACTCTTTACGTATAATTTTAAATAATGATGAGTACATGTCGTTTGGACTGCCATCAAGTGTAAAAGTATCTATTTTTGATTGTACATTACTGTTAAATTGACCGAGGATTTTCTTAGATAACGGCCTAAAAGTTATTAATCTACTGGTTTTGTCTACAGCATGTTCTAATTTCACTAATTGGCATTTATGGTCAGATCTAACCCCTATCTTTATACCTTTTTCAAGTACTTCGAAGTTTGTTATGATATTGTCAATACAACTCGAAGTTTCAGACGTAATTCTAGTAGGCTCCGAGAACAAACATGTAAAATTAAATGAGCCGAATAAAGACACAAACCTACACTTATCAACCGAATCAACTAGTAAATTAATATTAAAGTCCCCACAGACTAGAACTTTTTTATTACTTTTAATTTTATTTAAAATATCCTCCATTGTTGATAAAAATAGCGAAATATTTGATGAAGGAGGTCTATAGACACACAATATGACATAGGAATTTGTTTCCGCACATGCGACCTCACACACTCGTTCAACCGAGAGGCAAGAGATATCCTTTCTTTCCCTAAATGTGATATGATCACGAACTAGAATTAAGGAACCTCCACCTTCCGCCGAAATCCTGTTAAACGAGCTGGCGACCCTGAAACCATTCACATTGAAATTCATAAGGTGCGCCTTCAACCAGGTCTCTGTGAAACATAATATACTAATTTGGTCTAAGCTGTCAATAAACTTACTAATGTTTTTGTAGGTTGGAGAACGGTAGATTGCAACTATTACAAATTCCGGGCTACATTTTATTATGAGACAGTTTCCATCCTGGAATACAGGTTCATCTACAACATGATGGATACTTGATCTTATATACAAGGCAACTCCTTCATTCTGGTTGGTATACTTTGAGCGATAGGAAACGTATCCATCAATTATTGGGGTGGTCAATAGTTTTTTAAGCCAACATTCCGTAAGAACAATGACATCGCACTGTGCGTCAATTCTATGTAGCAGTGGAATTAGTGAGTTGAAATTGCAGCTGAGACTTCGTATATTAGTGTGAAGCACCGTGAAATTAAAGTTAGGTTGACTTTTATGGGCATTTTCTGGTGCCGATATTAAAGAATCACTCAATGTAATATTATCGATATCGCTGAATATGTTGGTGATGTTAGCCATTGGGGACAGTTATATTATATGTATCATCTTTCAAGGACTCTGAAATAGAAATATTTTTAGTTGTGGAAGCGGATTTTATAAAGCTTAAAAGAGGGTAACCATATATTATTATTAATTGTGTCTATTGGTGTGTGGTACAAGTTATGCTGAGTAGAATGATGGTAATATAAATTTGAGGTAGTTATGTCGTATTTAGCATGAGGACTGGAGCTGTTGTAAATGGATGGTTCACAGTAGTAAAGTTGAGTATATGGGAATGTGTTT
This sequence comes from Hyles vespertilio, assembly GCA_009982885.2. Lineage (NCBI taxonomy): Eukaryota > Metazoa > Arthropoda > Insecta > Lepidoptera > Sphingidae > Hyles > Hyles vespertilio. The sequence goes on from CM042828.1 coordinate 10,487,527, forward strand.
TTTATAATAATGTGGATATTTTGTAAATAACTGAGAATGTGTACATGTAGTAGTAAGATCCTTTCTTTTACCGTTAATTCAACAATTAGTCATTTTCTTGTCCTTAAGGAACTGAGTTGTTCTTCATTTTTAATCCAAATCTGGGGTTGTCCTTCCTTTTCGCGAAGAAATATGCGTCCATTGGTGGTCCAGCAGAACTGGTACTTTTCAGAATGTGCGTAGTCTCTTGCCAGGAAAAATAGACGCCTTCCTATCGGAGTTAGTCCTTCAGATAGAAAAATTGGTTTAGTAGGTCCATCAACCCCTAGATGTGACGAGTTTAGTTTTTGACCGGTAGGCTTCTCTTTGTTGAACAATCTTGCCGCATTTAATATCTCATGTTTTTGAATAGTACTACAGAGTTCAATAAAAAGTGTTCCGATGTTTTTATCTTTTTTGCTGGTAATGATGTAGATGTCTCGTATGTCCTTGACTTCTAACATTAGATTAAAAACTCGGGTTAAGTTTTGAACCATTTTAAATAGTTTCTGTTTACTTTCATTAGTGGATTTTGGAATATTTCTGATTTCTAAAGTAGTTTTCAACGAGTTGCGCTCAATCTCCTCACATTTCTCAGCCATGACAGATAAATCCGAAGCTATTTTTTTGCGCTCATATTCTAGCTTATTGATTTTTCCTTCGATTCCTTTAATTTGTTCAGATACGAATTGGATGTTTTTATCAATTTCTGCGTTTTTGTCAGATATGTCAGTTGATGATTTCTTTAGATCGTTTATGAGTTGTATCAGTGAGTTCGTTTGAGCTTTGTGCTCACTAGTAAATTTATCAAACAGATCTTTAATTTCCAACCTAAAAGACGTTAGATTGTCATGACTATTATCCGTGAGGCGGCGTCGCTTGTCACGTTGAATGACGTTTAAATTATCTTCACAGCTGGAAGGCATCATTGTGGACAAATCAGAGTCAGAAGAAGCACGATTTTGTGGTGGAGAACGTTGTACTCGCAGCATAATATTTAATTTATATATCAATTCAATTAAGTTCTTACGGGAAAACAATACTAAAATAATAATTTGTAATATCTCTCTATGCTTCTATTAGTCGCTACAGCTTGTGACTTGGGCCATACAACAAGTAAGCGTCACCTTAGTGAGTGCGTATGCAGTGAGTCACGAAGTAATAAACAACAACTCACGTAAATATCGTCTTCGCCGCTGTTGCTATCCCTTTCTGTACTGTGCGTGCGTAGGAGCAGGTTGTATCACTTCATGTGCGCCTAGTACTTTGCGTGAATTTATAATCTCTTGATAAGTATTAGTTTTAAACCAATTTGCGCACGAGTTGACACTGCCGTCGTCCGAGGAGAGAGGAAAAAAAAGTTGTATCAATGCAATGGTGATGAGGGTACAGAATAAATAATATTGTGTGTATTCATTTCAAACTAGTTTTTAGCTGGATGGAATTAAACTGCTTCTAAAAAGACTGACCAATTATTGTTACTAATTCAAAGACGTGGCATCACACGTGTAAGAATGTAAATGTAAGTGTAATTCATAGACCTATTTTATTATAAACCTATTTTATTATTCGAATGTTTTCTTTTTGTTCTCCGATAGGCTCGCCCAATTGTGATAGGGTGATTATGACGTGTCATAAGACAAAAAAAACAAGGCAAATAAAGTATTCGAATGTTCTCTGTTTGTTCTTCGATAGGTTAGCCCCCTATTATTATAGGGTGATTATGATGTTTTGCAGGACAAAAAACACAACGGGGAACGTGGCTGGGCACCCACCAGGGCTGGTGGCTACCAGGAGAACCTCTGCTTTCCCCTTCTGAAAAAAAAAGCCGTGAGGAAAAGAAAAAGAAGCGATCATCCCCTCGACTGTCAAATCGGCCGTATTACGTCTTCTTTTTTTCAAAATATACCTTATTTATATTTACATTAGGCTGTTTTATGGCTTGACAGCCGTATTGATCGCTTCTTCGCTTAAACTGAATTCAAAATGAAAGGAACAAAACATTCGATGGCTAAAATTGGTTTATAAAAGGTCTATGAATAAGGCCGTTAGTTAGAGGTAATATAACAATAGCCTCCAATGTTTTGTCACCCCGTTGAAATTCATCAAATAGCACTGTTGTCACAACGTTTTCAGTAATTTTTATACAGTAAAATTTTGTTTTCCCATTACAACCGCGTACACGTGAATAAAAAACAACCTTCAAATTATCTAGACCGACGTTTTTCGGACGCGAATTCAAAATTTCCACAGTAAAAATGGTCGTGAAACACCTAAACTCTTTGCGGCGGCGTGGGTCGTCGCGTTTATTGGCCCAATGAAATTAGCATAGTAATGAAAAATATTGGTCGGTTCCAACGCGGCCCGGCTTCCTCACCCAATTTATCAGTGGTCGAGAATAAAACAAAATTACATGGTGTATTTACAACGGTACAATGTCAGTAAATAAGTGGCTGCTGTCACACGTCGTGGTCAGATATCGGGTGCTGTTTTACTATTTTTTTATTTACTCCGTTTCCATTTAGACTCTTTAATGCTGTACGGATTTCTCTTCATCGTTAACTACTTTTGTGTTTTACTTTTATTACCATTTATTTCATTGTTAATTAATGGTTTTGGTCTCTTAAAATCAATTTTCATGTCTTTGTGATGTGACATTCTCGGTAAAATACGTTCTAGTACTTGGTAACGAAAGTCTCAGGACTTATTGTGAAGCTATTGATTAAAATTAAAATTATTGAATTAGTCCAAACTAAGTTGCTAGATGGATTTATTTCGAAGAGCAAGCAGTATGAGAATGTTTTATAATAATTGCAACTAATTATCTTATACATACTGATATTTCTTTATATTTTATGTATATATATGATTTCAGCTCATTTTAAGAAGATGCACAACAACTGTAGCCATGTTTTACCAACGCATTTTTACTCTTTAATACGGAACTGGTCTTGCAGGAATGGTCTTTGGGCGGATTGTTTCTCAAAAATGTTTATATCAAAAATTCGTTTTTCTTTCAAGCTAATAAAAATACGCCAACTAAGAGACTGTCAAATGAAGAAACTGACACTTAACCTTAGTATCAACTCTAAAAGCCAGTCTTAATCCAAGATCTCAATTAAGATTCTAACAACTTTATCTCAAAAAATAAAAATTGTGCCGTCAGTGAAAAACAGTGTTGTAAACAAAAGGGCTTATCAAAACTTAGAGAAAGATGAAATCTTAAACGTCCAAGTTTTAACTAAAACTCTATCAGAGGATAAATAAAACAACATTTATGAAGAATTTTTATCTTGTCTTTTAGTTGCTTATTACTTATTTTGTTATCCTTGAATAAGTCATAGAACAAGTACCATGAATATTATTATGGGGTGTTAATAAACGCATAACAAATATCCAATTTTTAAGGCATACAGCCTAATGTCAGAATATTTATACAATGAGATGTTAGGTTTTGGATTCGAACCCTTCGCTGCATGGTGAAAAACTCACCACTTTTATCCTTAGCCAAAAGTAAGATTGACAAAATATGCCTCTTCCTACCCTCTTGGGGACAGAGGGGCGAGCGTGTGACTACGCGTCAACGCTTGGGACTAGTCTTATGATAGAATTTTCAAACCAACCACACCGTTCAGTACTTTTGACAGTGAGTTGTGACATAACCTATCTTAAGAGGCGAGATCGACCTGAGTGGTACCGCCACGGACGAGCCTGCCCTTCATCTAAATTTCATTCATCCTAAGTCATGACTGCCAATAACGTTTCTCTTTAATTTTTAAAAGTATATCTGCCCAGAAGTTTCACAAAAAGTTTCGCTAGCGAATGAGTGAGCTTATCAGTAAAATAAAATTATACTAAAAAAGTTTGGTCCACAAACGTCCGCCTTCACCAATTATAACGAGCAACTAAACTGAGTTATGTAAGCAAACATTAAATTTGACTGTGACATTCAAAGGACCTTTGTATTTTACACGAATAGATAAATCCGGAATACATTAAAATTTTGCCGTACCTCGACATTATTCATAGCTCCGGGCCATTCTCGTGACTAGGGACAGCTCACACAAGAACTTGCCTGTATAAAATGTTCAGCACAATTAACTGACAAAATATCCGTGCTCAATTTGCCAGAAGCTAAGCACTAATTATTAGGAGTAACGTCGAGTTTCTGTTCGAATGATAGCATTAAATATTATAGAGTCAAAATGTGCCTTTGATCATTGATTTCAAATCAATTATTTCAAGCCAATTAATGCCGAGAAAATAATGCTTTGGGAATTAAAAATATGCAAAGAGAACTGTTGAACCGAATTTATTAGATTAACAACCCAGGAACTCTGCCACTCGGCCAAAAGCAAATTTATTCATAAGTCACGTGAATTTAAATTCGCCAACATCATATGCGATTAAAATAAACAACATACACTTCCTGCTGTATTTTAAAATACTACAAATATTATTTTAAATTTTATAACAGATACTTAAGTAACACCCATCTTATCGAAAACACACAGAAATCAATTTACGTTAAATCTCAAAAGTCACGTTCTTAGGGCGGCTTCACGCATAATCCAGAGATCCGTTTAATGAACGACGTTCATAAAAGCTTTTTGGTTTATTGTAAACAAGGTAAGAATTCATTATCCCAGGAGAGCACCGCCCATCTACGTGCTCTTCAGGTGATACACCCACCAAGGTGTTTAGAACTGCTTTAAATATTAATAATCTTCTCTTTAGACTAAGCGATTTTACACTTTCAAATATAAAATAAGCAGACATAATATCGAATACGACATGTGCATCGTAATAATAGCGTGCGACACGCCAGTAATATCGTCCTACTTGAAACCTTTCCAAGAACCGTTTCTTCAAAACTGGCCCTCAGCATAAATAAACTCGTAATCTTTTCCGCCTCGCTCAAATTGAATTTATAGTCAACAAAGCTGTTTCCTAGAGACCACGAAAAGATAAACTGAGATTTGCCAGAGAGCAATTAAAACTTTACCTTAGAACTAACTTCGTTAGCGGACTAGTGTTTCCGAGGAGGAATTATGAACGCAGCAGAGAAATATGTCTGCTTTTACTTTTGAACGTGAAACCGTAGATCGGGGCGTCCAGCTGGCAAATTAAAGTCAAGAAATAAAACTGAATGAAAAACTGATGACTGAAAAAATGAAAACTGAAATAAAAGGCTAATGTAAATTTAAAATCCCATTAAAACAACGATCGGTTTGGAACTGAATGCTCGTTAAATGCAACACAATTCGTCTCGAATAATATCTTAAAGACAAACTTAGACATTAAGCCAATAGATTTTGCGTTTGATATAATTGCAATGTTGCCTCAAAGCTAGTATTTATTCAAAAGAAATTAAAGTTATTTTTGCTGAAATCTAATAAGAAATTTCGCTATTTATCCATTAAGAGTTTGCTTCTTCAATAGATATTTTTTTCAAAGGCAGACCCTTTATTCATACTTTAACATCTTTTACTAGAAATGATGGGTTTAGAAATCGTCGAGACCACTTTATCTTAAGGGTGTTAATCCCAAAGTCTGTTCGCTTCATTCTTATCTATCGGTTTTATAATATAATGGTATGAAGAATCGTTTTCAAAGAGAATTTAACATCAGCGAAATCTTTTTTATAACAATATCTTTTGAATTTTAAATAAGCGTGTTATATTTTTATATCTTATTTATTATTTACCACCTCGTTTGCTTGGCAAAGTAATGTAAGATTGGTGAATCGTGAATTGAAAGGTCTGGGGTTTGACTCCCCGGTTGCATAAATCAGTTTATTTATTTTTCATGTTGGTCATAAATCTCTTGATTTGAAAGGGACTGGACTTTGCATGCAGCATGAAGATATTAATAAATAAATAAATAACACCCAACAGTCACATACATAGTCCTGACCCCACATTAAGATCGAGTCTTGTGTCGTGGGTATCAGGAACTTCGAGAGACTTTTCGGTCTCACAAACACCCAGATCCGGAAGACATATTTGTGGGCCGCACAAACATTTCTCTCGGTGCGGGGATCGAACCCGCGGCCTCTCGTTTCACAGGCAGCGTCTAACCGCCTGCGCCACGGTGGCTGTCAAATATTGTCGCTCTATTATCTTGGGACGGGTTTACTCTCAGTGAGTTGTGGTAAACACATACATTATTCTCTATATATCACTTTAAACTGTATATGTATATATTAATTCAAATATGAGTATTAAGAGCTATGCATATTATGAGTCTATATATATGGTTTGAGTCAGGCAGGCAGACAAAACAAAATTAAAAACATTGCAGTGTAATTACTTTTTGAAAATTTATTCAAAAGTGAAGTAAAGAATGTCTTATGTATTGTTCTCAATCAGATATTAAGAAATGTTAGATCACACTCAGAAGAACCGATTCCGTAACATTTAAAATCCTTAATATGATAATTTCCTTTGTTATTTTGTATTGAAAGCGCAACACCAGCTTCAAATGTTACTTAATATTTTGTTTTTCGAAAGTTTGTATAATACCATTAATGCTGACATCATACTCTTGGGTGGAAAGTCAATTTTAATTCTCAATCTTGGTCAGATGTTTTTAAAGTATAAAATGGAGTGTGAGACAATAGACATTAAGAGACGTTATAAAAGTTAGTATACTACGGGTAGTTCCGCACTGCAATTATTGGCACGTGCTTGTCGTTTCAAAGCCTTACTATTTCGTCCTGTGTTGTGAACTCCACAAATTCCTTTGGGGACTAAAAGTGGTGCGATTTATTTTCTTTGATAACAATTTAGCGGATTGCGTAATATCATATGTGTGTAGTGTATTAGGCTCCTCATCTAGGATTTATACTAGGTTATAATAATTAGTAATTTATTATACCTCCAGTAAATATCAAATTAAATATTTGCATCATAAAAATCTGAAATTCTTCCTTTCAAAGCTGTTAAGTGTTAGTAGTAAATATCTTATTATTCGATAATTCTAGGTCCGTTGACGACCATTAAATAGATGAACCACCTTTTTCATTCAAGAGCGAGGGTCTATCACGTATATTGAACTTATGTATTCATGACATGACATGCTCGAAGCGTCAGATCCCAAAGTATCGTCTGTATATGGAGGAAGCTCAAAACCACTCAGTTTGTCAACTCGTCCTTTCGCCAGCACTTCGCATAGTTCAAAGGAAAATTCGGATTAAAAATCGCCAACGAAGAGTTCTTAAATTTATTTCGCACGGTGAAATTGCTGTCGGTTGGCCTTCCTTCCGTGGCTTCCTCGAGGTATAAATAGCGTGAAATTCCACAAGGCACCTCGATTTCATGAATTTTTGTAGCTTCATATTTTGTGACAAATAAGTTGTGTGCCGTGCGGTGCATGTTTAAAATTGGTTCTTTACTAACGCACGAACGCTTCTGAATGTTGGTGTTACAAATTTATTTACTACTAAAAGTGAAACTTTGGACCAATGTTTGATGAGCAAACTGGACTATTGGTGTGTGTTTGTTCGTTGAACGGGTGTTGTTTTTACTAACATATTTTAGATTGATTTCAAATTTTTATAGTACTGTTTTTTTCTAAGGGGTCATTCGTTTAGCTTCTTTATAGTCAGAAATATATGACGTAATCTCAAACCTTTCAATTCTAGAGATACAGATGGATATGGATGCCAGGCAGGGTATCTCATATTGACCCAATGCTAAAATGATCAGTACTTCTTTTTAACACCTTCTTTATCCGTTTACAATTTCATCTTAACCTGCAATGACTAATTAAATACAGTGAGTAAGAAATCATACAAAATTTAACAAAAAAATAATCGAATAGCAGAATGCAAGTTACAGAAACAGATTCTGTTAATAAAATCTAGCACTGAAAAACCGCATCTTTTGAATCTTTTTGTAAATAAATATCTTTAGAAACTTCGAACAATGACGCCGTACTCAATGCGGATTGTCATAACGAAATATGTAAATACATAGAGATGTCAGCTTGCATTTCTTTTAGCGTGCCCTTTCACGGTTCTGGCCGCATTACGCAGCATAATATCTCATTCACACACGCTCATTAAGTCCGAGAGGGTGACGTCAGTGCCAAGTATTTTTTCAACCATGTTGTAATTTATCATAGCTGTTATCTTACGGAACATCCGCAGATTACACAGGATCGAGAATGTGTTGCAAATGTTTGTCTTGTGTTTTGGAGTGAAAATATTTCTCTTTTATTTAATCTTTAATCTGGGTAGGAAAAATTGTGTTGAAATCATTACATATTATGTAGATTTATACATAAACTCACACCTCTTTCCCAGTGGGGGTAGGTAGAGGTGCTACCAAGACAACCATGTATGGTTTTGTGAGTTCCATCCCACGATGTCATAGAGGCTGTCAGAGGCTTTAATAATTATACATTTGAATAAATGAAGGTTGCTAGTGTTAAGTACTACTAACATTTGCATTGAGAGGTCTAATTTCAGAAAACTATGTCGTGTTAGGATAAGTACTATGTCATATCTATATAAAACTGTTTTAATAACTAATTAAGGAACATATAATTTAATTGTTAGTGTAACGTCGTTTTTATGAAATGTACGAAGTTCCTTAGTAGGTAATTAAGTTAGAAAGTGGAAGCTCTGTAAACCGTACCGCTATCAACATGCCATCTTTTCTATTACATAGTAATCATTATTCAGTTAACAATTTATAGTTAAATGTTAGAATATGAAAAAACAATAAAATTTACTTTAAGTATAGAGTAAAAGGAAAAGTATTCGTTAACGTGATATGGACTGAGAAACGAAAACAAAAAACTTGAGAGGTGTCAGCGGACACCCGGATGGAACGAAGTTCCTTTCGATTAATTAGTGAAGAAATTGTAATAAAATTTTATTTCCTAAGTTATAAAAATATTTTTTTTATTATTAACAAATATAATGTAATATAAACTTAATCAGTAGGCTCAATTGTAGTAATAATTGGTAAATATACATAGTCAAATCTAGGGTTGATGATTGACAGCAGGGTAACAAACTAAAATTGTAAATAATAAAAGTTATAAAAATAATACCTTTCATCATTAACAAATATAATGTTATATAAACTTAATCAGTAAGCTAAATTTTAGTAATAATTGGCAAAGATACATAGTCAAATGAAGGGTTGATGATTGACAGCAGGATAACAAACTAAAATTGTAAATAATAATAAATTTATTAAGGAGGAGCGAAAATCAATGTATTACGGTTTTATTATGTAATTATATATATATGTCACCATCAAAAGAATCATTTGGGTATCACCATCATTATGCTTTTTTCACATATTTATGCAATTTATGTTTCTTTTGTACCAATTTGATTTATGACATTTGATGAAAATTAGAAATTGTCGCAACGTTTCCCACTTAATTTTGGGCTTCAGCGTATTCTTAGTTTTTACTATAGCCTTTAACATATTAATATGTATTTGGATATTTTATTGCCTCTATTAGAGTTAAATAAAATGTATGACATCATTTTCAAATAAAGAAATAAAAAATGATTGTCAAATGTTTTTCGTGCCAACTTTTCGTGAGAATTTTTTCCGTCTAGCCCCCTTTCACACCGCGCGATAAGGAACTTCGTTCCAAAAATAAAGCATCGTACTCTTAAAAGTACTCTTATAATAGTCAAAGGCATAATCCTGACTCCACACTAAGATCGTGTCTGGTGTCGTGAGTATAAAAAACTAAGAGAGACTGTTCGGTCTCACAAACACCCAGAACCGAAATAAATACCTATAGTTCACAAAAATATTTGTTTCGATGCAAATATTTGTAGTTATTTAACAAAGTACTACGCAATTAATACACGGCAAATATATAAATCCATTTGAAATCATCGCTAAACCTACTACAGTAATTGAAACACAACCACAAATGAAATTACATATAATTTCAAAAAATACACGTTAAATCATAACCAACGCGATTATGATGAAAAATTCCGTCCACCACACGCGAAATATATTAAATTGTATCTCATGAAACGGGCCTAAATTAGTCGAGTAATGACGTACTGTATGTTACGAATACCAATGATTTATGTTCGGTGACGTAATTGTCCGGGTTGCCGGACCGCCGCCTCTGATTATTGATGAGCCGTATTGTTGTTGGTGACGAAATGTTGTAATTACCCTTCTAGATGTGCTGCCTTTGACTGACTAATTGGCTGTGCAGTTGTCAGAATCGAATGTGACGGCTTTGATATTGTCTAGTCCTGTCCTGGTTCTAATTATGACTATCGGACATTGCGTCATTTGCGAAATAATTTGGATATCGATTTTTGGATTGACGGAAAAATGGTTAGATTTAGCCGAGGACTGGTTGGTAAACGTCTCAATATGTAATAGAAATTCTAGTGGGAAGTTTTTAGAATGTATGCTAATTCACTCACTTGCTCTACAATCTATATTTGCCTCTTTTTCTTCACACTCAATATTCACAGATCCGATGGGTTTCTTTATGTTGTTGTGCATTCGCAGTCGTCGATCAAAAATAAACTAGATTATAAGTAACGGCCTAAAAAACGACAAGACAAATAAGAGCACAAATAAGCGTGTGGTTTCATTTGATTTTAGTATGGTCCAAAAACATAATAAATCTTAATTTAAAGGAATAAGGTTTATTGGTACCTGAAGTGGATTGTAGTTTAAGACTTTTTGCTACACCTCGTAGTTCGAAATTCAAATGTATGAGTATAAGCAACCTCGGCCAATTATGGCGTGTGCTTTTGTTCCGGGCCCTGTATCTAGTTTATATTTGATCGAAGTTCGCAGTAGTATCTTTATTTAATATAAGCTCCTCAAACAAAAAAAGTTTGAAGTTTTCTACCTTCATTTTTGTTAGTTAGTTAAATGAATTTGCTCATCAAAACATAGATTAAACAAATAACAAAATCTTAAATAGAATTCAATATTCTGCGAACATCGGGTGTATAGTGAGTAATGCAACTAAGTGCCAATTCCGAAGAAATTCTTTGTTAAGAAGAAGAGCAAGAAATAAAATTAAGCGAAGAAAAACTTTATTACGAATCTCCCTTCTCCTTAGCCAACGAAGTGGCAGTGTCTGTAGTTATGCCGCAGACAAGTTCAGATATCGAGATTTTTGGGATAAGCCGAGAATAAATAATAATCAGCCAGACTGGACGTAATGAGAGTGTGGCAGTTTTTTTTTAATATTAATTAACATACTTAAGAACGATACATATAATATTTGTTAGAAAATAACATTGTGAAACCCCGAAAGTTTGTCAGGGTCGCAAACGCAGTAGTATCCCATTGCATTACTTTGTATTTCGTCTTGTATATTTTGCAACTATCCATAAGCGGTCGTATCACTTACCATCAGACGTAAAGCATGCTTATCTCGCCATACATTGCAATAAAATATAATATTGTAGGATATCAGTATTAATTATTTAATAAAGTACCCGTCATCATGAAACATGTGGACAAAGATATTCCCAGTTGATATAACTATATCAACTGGGAATATAAATACAAGATATTCGAGTGAAGATTACAGTTTCTACCATTAATAATAATAAATAATAATAAATACACCCAACAGTCACATACATAGTCCTGACCCCACACTAAGATCGAGTCTTGTGTCGTGGGTATCAGGAACTACGAGAGACTTTTCGGTCTCACAAACACCCAGACCCGGAAGAAATATTTGTGGGCCGCACAAACATTTCTCTCGGTGCGGGGATCGAACCCGCGGCCTCTCGTTTCACAGGCGGCGTCTAACCAACTGCGCTACGGAGGCTGTCAAACCATTCAATAAGCAACATCGAATCGCTTATCATTTTATTATTTATTAGCAATCAAAGTGTGTTTATGATTAAATTATTTTATATGATGATTATATGCATAAGATGATATTCATATAGAATATCATCTTATTCATATAATCGATTCAATCAATTCGCTTTTTCTACCCCTAAAAATCATTTGTATTTTAAAGTTGATTGACATCTTAGGATTAAAATAAGCTCGACAAACCAAAGTTTGTTTTAAAAGAACCTCTACGTACCAAATGTATTAAGTTACCCTTAAGTTTTCTTGCGGAATAGATCACGAATACATTACAGCGTAACAAATTTATAAATGATAATATACAATTAAATTAGGCAATATGGAAATAGTCGTATTAACCAATATGACAGCAACAGTTATAAGCAAAATTCAAGCCAACGCCACTGAATACAAGAATCCTCCATGAATTTATAGTGCCACAGAAACTGTAGGAAACTTGCTTACAGGTTTTTTTCAAGTTTCAAAAGAATAAAGTTGAATACAATGAGATGTGACAATCCAATCCGGTGTTTACATAATTTTAATAGGGGCAGGTAATTTATACTTCTGAATTTTTGAAATGACTTTATGAAATTCGCTTGGTACTAGCAGTGCCTCTTCATACAATAATATGGTTCGCCAAAAGCCACATACATAATGTTATATCGTATACTATTTAGACGAATCCATACCTACTGATGGTTATGTGAAAGGCCACCTGGATATGTACCACCGCAATGTCTATATCTCACGCTAAACAGCTGTGTAAATGCACTATTGTGTTCTGATCTGAAGGACATTATAGCCAGAGTAATTACTAAACATATTGAGACTAAACATCTTATGGCTCAGGATGGAGAGCGAACGTATTGGAATGCCAATTATTACTACCGGTAACCTATAAGCGGTTGTATTGCGAACCATCAGGCGAATGGCAAAAAATATTAGAAAAAGAAAATTTTGTGGGCCATAGAAACCTTATTAAAATAAAAACAGAACTTTTTAAGAAAATTGCAACATACAAACAGGTCGAATATAGAAAATCGTAATATATATACCGGGTATCTCAAGACTGCTACCGAAAACGAAGCCGGGTGGTAGTTTTAGTAATTAGAAACACAATGCAACTAAAAATTTTGCAAACAAACGCGACAATTTTGTTCATCATTTTTTAAATATCGTCATTTTTTTGGTGGGAAATCCATAGTTTTTGCTAAAATAATAATTTAAACTCTTTTATTCCTTAGAGTCTTTATAAATAAAAGGGTTTACACAATTATTTTGGGAAAAAATGTATTTACCACCCAAATACGACCATATAAAAAAAAATAACAAAAAAAATTGTCGCTTTTTTTTCCAACATTTTCAGTTGCTTTGTGTCTGAAGTCGCTTAAACTACCACCCGGCTTCGTTTTCGGTAGCAGTCTTGAGATATACCCTGTATATAGGCTGAATAAATTAACTCATTTTATCAAGTAAACAAGATTTTTTTTACCGGAATTTGTATCACAATGACCCTTGCAGAAAGATAAGTCTTTTACCGTGTCGCTAATAAAATGGAGATTTTAGTTTCCGGAAATAACTATACTTAATTAAAATATTCGCCTTCAAATCAAAATCAAATCAAATGGCAAAATGCTTATCAATTATTTATTGAATCTATCTATTCATTAGTCCACACAGAAATCCAGTTTACACTGTGCAGCGAGGATATTAGAGTATTTATGCGGGCCGCGATGAAACGTGCTGTCCAGCGGACGTGACCGCCGCATTCCGCGCCATCTAGCGGCGACACAAAGGTTCAGTTGGTCAGATCTGATTATTTTGATTGTAAACTGGAGGACGTGCGCTGAGTGGTACTGTAACTGCTTTTGGGTGCTTAGCATAGTAAGAAGTACGGTTATGCTACTGTACAACTGTTTTATATCGTTATAGTTTTCGACCAAAAATATCATGAAAATATTTTTCGGCCTTTAAGTGACTGCTACTTTTGTATTCCCATGGTTGTCTGTAAGACAGTGCTTTAAGCGATAATACCTCTATTTAAAAGAAAGAAAGAAATATTTATTGCTAGCAAAATAAGTATAATAAAATTATAAATATTGCGCCAGCAATGGAACCTCTCATTCAGCTTTCTGCTGCAGTACTGCATTTGCAATACTAAAGCGCTGATTTTCAATGGGAGGCCCAAGAGATGTGCGGAAGATCAGTCGGAGTTACTTATTTATTAGACAGTAATTTTTAAAATAGCAAAAATACATTAAACAAACAACATGACAATTCAAAATAAATACAAGCAAAAAATAAAAAAAAAACTATTCTATTTCATCACAACTTGATTGTGTGTGTGGTTGTATACCTAGTGCATCTTATTTGTACTTTTTATTTCTCTATATTGTATTTTTTTATGTGTGCAATAAAGATTTAAATAAATAAATAAATAGATAAGTGACTTGAGGTTGGAATGCGACCATGCTAGGTGTTTATCTTGATAAGATTTAGTTTTGCATGGCGAAACGGTTGTTACGAATTTGTAATAAGCAATTTAAAAAAATATACATTACGACTTACATTGAAAACTGGGTTTGATGCTATAATGCTTCATTGTTTGTTACTTAACTAGTCACCGCATACTTTCAATAATATCTCACGTAATAGATAAACGGGCCACTGTAAGTCTATCATCTAGAATGTAGATCATCATTTTAGCTTATACTTTCAATGTTGCTTTAAATATTGAAACTAGAAGTGCCTCAATAATATGACTAAACCGTATTGAATAATATTGTCACGCTCTACATTTTAAATTTCTAAAAACCAAACTCGAATGTCTAACTATCTACATTTAAAGATAAATGTACTCTGGAAGCAAAAAAAGGTAGCAATAAATTTTATTCTTACAAATCCAATGGACTGAATCTAAAACAATGCAAGCATAACGATAAAGCCGTCGCCTGCCGTTCATTATCATCTAACAGCACAATTAACAAACCATTCATTTCAATATTGGCTTAAAATCCAAATTGAAAATACGAGAGAGGAGTCCGACAAAAAGTTTACATCCAAAAACCAACGTTAATGAAGCATAAATGGTGAGATTGTGTCGTGATTTTAAAGTGGTTTTGAACAATACTTCGGGTATAACTAATTTAGATTTAAGGGACGCTGCAGGTTTTTGTTTCAGGTTTATTTTACTTAGATATTCTGCCAATGTATTTTTAACGCTGTTTCTGCGAATTGTTGTAACTTAATTACCATGTCTATATATTACAAGATAGGATTAAATTACAATCTTTATTCTATTGAGATAATATGCTAGAGGGGACACTGCAAACAAAATGTTTGTAACGAAATGAAGGGTACATTCTATTTCTGTCTCTGTCACGCCTACGAAGTAACATATCTTCCCTCTCGCTTCAATGTGTACCCGTGTGCACGCACCATACGCACAGATTTTGTTCCCGATGTCCGCTCTAGTATAATACCTCAATGCTTTATTCAACTTTTTTGTAAATTTCGTTGGTTTAGCAATCGAGCAAACATGATAACATAATAACACTCATAACGCTTGGATCATGAATGTGTTACCGGTCCATCAAATCGGGAGGGGAACAGTAAGGAAAACGGATGGCAAGAGCGAATATTACTTTCATTTGTGTGTATTAGTTGTCGCTTAAATACGACATTATATTGTCTTTCTTGGGAACTGGTCTATCTATATTAATTGATTTTCGTATTGTTTATTCATTGAAAAACCGGTTTTTACCATTAATATAATTACGTTTTATAATCTTACAATTTAGTGACTGTTTCTTTCTAGCGGCAGCTTATAATATTGGTAAACGGACTAAACGCGACTGCCAACATGTTCATGGTGGTCGCGGGTTCGAATCCCAGGGCACACCTCTGACTTTTCGGAGTCATGTGTGCATTGATAGTCAATCACCACGCACTAAAACGGTGAAGGAAAACATCGTGAGGAAACCTGCATACCATAGCGATTTATAAAAATGTCTATGGTATGTAAGTCCGCCAATCCGCACTAGGCCAGCGTGGTGGACTATATGGCCTAACCACTCTCAATCGTACTCTCGATTGTAGAAGAGGCCTGTGCCCTGCAATGGGACGTATATGGGCTGATATAGAAGAAAAAATAAATTTATGAACATATAAAATCACTGAAAATCAAAACTACCTTGTTAAAGCCGACGCAAAGAAACAAAGCGACACAATCACGGACTGCGTAAAACGGAACACACAAAGCTAATTGTGTGAAATGCCACATTTTGTTATCTACAATACATGCGGTTTTTTTGCTCGTTTTTTTTTCAATGCGATCGGATATCATTAGCGTTATTTATGTGCTCGTCGTGCCGTGGACGCGTTGGGCCGTACGTGACTCCAATTCGCAACGGCTGTTATCCCGGACACTTACTTTTTCCATTGATTGCTTTTTTTTAGTTCCTCGCTCTGCAGCCAGATGTGTTGTTCTGATTGCTGATGCTGTAATTAGTGAATATTTTGCGGGTCCAAGAAGTTTCAAAGTTTGGTATGTGATATTATTGTTCATATCCTATCTCTTCTCTACAGTATTCTGTTTAATCCCTCGTCTCCGCGTTATCTTCAGGAACGCTTTAGTTTCTTACATACTGCTAATTCTCATTCTCTTAGGTCGTCAGAGAATCTTATATTAAAGTTTCCAGCACATAGGACGTCGTTTTATGATCGGTCTTTTACGGTAGAAGCAGTACGGCTGTGGAACGCACTGCCTCTCTCTATTAAACGTTCGTCCTCACTGGAAACCTTCAAACTCCAGTTAAAGGGTTACTATCTCTCGCAATAGTATAATGTCCATACCCTATTAAGTATATGTATGTATTTGTTGTGTATTTTATGTAAGTTTATTGTTTGCTTAATATATAAAAAATCTAGGAATATCTACCATATATGTAGGTATTGTTTATGTTAGTTTATGCATTTATTTTTAAACATAAAGCACCGCCAATGTCTCCTGGTATTTTACCTGCTTGAATGGTTGCCTGGAAGAGATCGCTTTTAGCGATAAGGCCGCCAATTGTTCCACCTAATGTACAGTTGCTTCATATTTTTATTTTTTGTTTTGTGGTGTAATAATAAAGAGTTTTATTATTATTAACCTAACATTCTGATTTTTTTGCTATTATTTTTTATGTTCACAAAATTATACACTTTGAAAATTCTATTATATTTTTTCTTATAATACAGTCTTAAAAGCAAACACTGTAAAATTATTATGAAGACAGCTCTAGTCACGTGGCTTAAATTCGTATATTGAGAGAATTTTGATCATGAATTTCAAACTCAATATGTATTTTTATGCAAAAATCAGTTTTTAATAAGATTTCAACAAGCCATTAAGTGGATTAAAAATTATATCATTAATAAGTTACATCAACGCAAAAAACATAAGCTGCGAGACCTAAACGCTTTTTTGTGTGTATCCGAACGCGAAGCTATTTAAAATATTATTTTGCAAAGTCGTGTAAAATTAAGCAGCTTAGCTGACTTTCATACTAAATTTCGCAGGATTAAAAACATTACTTTTGTAGTATCCAAACATTTCGGCATGACTTATGCCGAGATGAACTCAAAATAAAAGCTTGTTTTAACAAAATTTTGTCAGGTGAATTTTGTATATATTATTTCGTGAAAGGGCTCGGAGTAAGTTTCAATTTAGCCAGCATATTATTCACAAGTTGAAATCTAGTTTTCTTGCTTTATGCTTTTATTATGAAAACATGAATGTACGGTAATTTCGTGTTATGAGCCGAGTTTGGAGTTGAATATTATAATGACATTTTTAAAATGCCATAAGCGACTCATTATTGCAAAGTTTAATTTTCTTTAGAATTAAGTTGATAAATTGTTCAATTTCGGTATTAAAATTTTCTTTATAAAATGATAAAAAATAAAAATATGTTGTGAATTGCCCGATCTATAAATTGTACCCTAGTCTTTATGATCCATCTACACAAATTCAACTTGAGAACGAAAACATCAATCTTACTAAACCTAAAAAAAGATTCAATAAAATATATTCCACCATTACGCCACAAAATGGCCCAAATGTTATTCCTTTACAACTAACTCCATCTATTTAACGCTTTATAAAGCGATCTTTTATCCGTGTTCATCAATCTTACTGCATTAACATCGTGTCTAGATAGAGTCTCGCCGCTATCCCCAATGACCTGAACAAATGCAGGTGCCTAATTACCGACACAGCACGACAGGGATAAATATATATCGCCACACGAGATAGAAAGGGACGGCTCGTATTGAAGAGTCAATCCGTCACTGTCGTATTGGGTAATCTTGTAAAGCGAGACTGATAAATCCGCGAAGCGTCCTATACGCCATGATTTTTGCCATTCGCATTATTAAATAGGGGGCGACACACGCCGTGTCTTATTTGTAGGGGCATTTGTTTACGCGCAATCCCATTTGTCTATCAATTTTATTGCTTTGAATTTCGAAAGGTGAAGTTCAAGGAAAAAGTCGATGTGCGTTTGTTTGTGGTCTTGTTAGTACATAGCCAATGATATTAAGATATGTTATCACTTATTACACCACCACCACTATTAGATGTTAATTCTTTTTTATTCTATTACCATTTAGGTTCAAATTTTACCTAGAGAAAGAAATGTAGAGCCATGCCGTACCAACAATTATATTATCTCGTTATTTGTCATAATTGTGTCTTCATATATCTGTAATTTGTGTTGTCAATAATAATCATTAATGAAAGTAAATCAATCCCGCAAACAAGTACCAAATTGAACAAGGAAAAATGCTCCGATCATTTTATTCAAATTTGTGTTTACCTAATACCAAGAAATTTCTTCGACGTCGGGAAATTATTCAAATAAATATTTTCACAAATTATATGCACGGTCAGAACGAGCTCGTTTTAACATTACCATGCTCCAAGGTTATCAAGTTATTAGCTTTATTAGTCAACTGAGAGAACAAGGATCTTGAACGTCATCGATTTTTTGAGAAACAATCGGAGGTAACATCAAATGTATGTTGAGTGTTTCTATACATTTGTTTTCACTGATGTGACAATTTGAGCTTCTTTTATAACTATATATGGCAAGAAGCGCATGCCATTTGCCTGATGGTATTCGACCGATCATGGACAGTAGTCGAACCAAACAACACCATGAATTACATAGCAAAGCAAGGTATATTAAGGTATTAAGACATTAGATGTTAGGTTAGTCTCAATATGTCCAGTAATTACTCTTGCTCCAAAACCTTCGTAGCTAAACGCAACATGGCATTTAGACTTCTGATTGGCGAGAGAGATAGAATTGGTATCTATCAAGGGCATATAAGAATATTTTGTTTGATTTGAATATTTTTAATATGTTTTCATGTTTCAAACAAAAATGCTGAGTACGAATATAGTTCTCATAAACTAAAGCACTGTGCAAAACATTTTTTCAGACCTTTGATATACATAAAATTATTCAGTTACGCAAAAGCCTTCAAACATGGAAAATATCAAAGGCTTAAATATTTATAATCGGGGGATCACACTCGCAATCTTCGGCGCAGGAAGCCTATACCTATAGTTGCTTTTAATATTCAATAAACATAATTGTATGAATGTATGTGTGTATGTGTTACCGTTCCTAGGCATTATATTCAATGCTGAATACGCAGCCAACAAAGTATGCAAAAGACGTTAGCAAGGCAAAATATAAAATAAATAATATTGAATTCTTTGCTTACACGTTTTAGGCAGTTTATAGAATGCCGGATTGTATACATTGCCTGTTGAGATGAAAATGAAAAAAGCATGTCTATTTAATTTATACCGCAATGTCTATTTCTCCCGTGAAACAACACTGCTTAAATGCACTGTTGTGTTTCGGAGTGAAGGACATTGTAGCCAGAGCAACTACTGGACATATTGAGACTTAACATCTTATGTCTCAGGATGGCGAGCGCAGTGGAATGTTTCTACTGTTTATGAGCGGTCGTATCGCTTACCATCAGGCAAACGGCTTGCTCGTCTCGCCATTAACAGCAATAAAAAAAAGCATTAGTAAATTTAAAAAAAAAACACTTATTTATTATTTTCTGTTTATCTTCTATCCTTCACACTTTAAAATTCCTTCTGTTTATTCCTTTTATGAAATCCATCCCATGGTTGTCTGTAAGACATTGACTTTGAGCGATGAGACCGCCAATTGTACATACATCAAAATGAATGTGATTTTCAATAGTATTAGTTTCCCTTTTGTGTGTGTTAAGTGTTTATAAATAAAATATTACATATTCTTGAAAATATTTTACCACTTTACTTTTTAGGGTTCTGTATCAAAATAGGAAAAAGAGAACTCTTATAGGACCATTTCTTTATTCTTATCTCACTCACGAATACCTACAGGATTCCTATTGTCATATTTATTAGTGCGTGCATCTAACTCACATTTGGTTGTTTTTTTAATATTAGGTTTGAGCGAAAGTAATCAATTTCGTAAAATATTTGCAAATATTGAGATGTCGCATTGAAATAGTGGTACTACGCAGGACAATTTATTCATACTGCATCTTTAAAGACCTACATAAATGCCCATACTTGAATTTATATTTAACAGCGGCGCGGCTCGGCTTCTATCTTAATATTCTATCGCAAATGTTCATCAGGGACAATGAAGGATTCTAATCCATCTATCTATCAGCCAAAGAAAGTCTACTGCTGCACATGGGCCTTCTCCAATCATTTCTACAATCTTCAGTGACCCGATGGAGGCAGCCTGCATCCAGAGACGTCCCGTGACCATTACCAGAATACTAATGGTGAAAGATTTTTTAAAATCGACCCTGTAGGTTCAAAGCTTATTCAATATGAACGAACAATTAAATCTCTTTATACTATTAATTTTGACAACTAACCGATAAATAATGTTATTAAATTGGCAATAATTATAGTGTAACAATCCCACGACCAGCCCACGCTTGCATATACTTACCTGCTTCTAAAAACCACTACTATGATCATTACTACGTGTATTAACTATGGTCACTGTAGTTGAACATAAATACTATTTATCCCAATCGTAAAAAAAAGGATTATTTAATATTGCTATTAGACGATGTAGAATATACAATTTATTAAATTACTTTTAATTCTTACTTTTGTTACTCTTTTATTTCGATTTTATCTTCGAAATGTTTTTATTTAGTCACATTACCTACGTTTTCACTTCTCATGATTTTCCTCATGATTATTTCGCCTATACCGTACTTTTATCTTCCTTGTATTCCTTCTTACTCTTAAATCTGGTTTTTATTTCGGTTCCACGATCACCCTACTTCGCTTTTACCTCGTTTTCTCTCCACTCTTATTTCACTTTTGCATATACGGAATTTATATTTCTCTTAAATTCCAAAGATATAAAAAAATAAAATCCGGATGAAATCATAAAGCAATTTAAAAAACAATTTAAGTTCGCTACGATTAAAAAATAAATTACCTCACACGAATGCAACGGACGAAATTCAATATCGCAGACTTAACTACAATAATCCTTCGTTTACGCTGCGAACTCAAAGTAAGGGAAATGAATATGCGCCAGTACTCCATTCATATAGTTATTTACTCGAATAGTTGATACAAACAGCACCAAGTTTGCCTATTAATAACGTAACTTGAACGCGTGACACTGGATTCAATAATACTGTTGAAATACTTTCAGTTAGACTTGTATAACTGTGGGAATATGGAGCTGCATACCCGCTACGAGGGTATTGTAGCATTGTGACGTCACCGCAACGTAGCAATAGTTAGCCCATAGCAGCTTATTGTACGATCGAGTACGTGTATGGTCGGTGCTACGTATTTCTGTAGCACTGGGTTTCGTAGCAGTGTGTGCTACGACAATGTTAACGTAGAGACTACGAATGCTATTCAGAGTGGTTTAATTACTGAATTATTAAAAACATTGATATGTTCTGTGATTGTATATTTTCTAATTTTACATGAAAATATAACCTGTATTTTACTTTAGGTATCATGAATCTGTGGCGGTATACGACACCTTAATATAAACGACAGCATGGAAGGGTAGGATGGTATTGTAAAGACGCATGGGTGACATTTGAATTTAAGTAAAACATTATTATTTCACAACTCGACAGCCTCCGACATCAATTGAGAGCAGGATGTGAAGAAACAGGCTGTTGGTTCGTATTCCAGCAATGAGACAAATGTTAAATAATTTTTAAATAAGCTTTTGTTATTTAAATTTTGAAACGCGAAAAACAATGATTCAAATGGGTACAAAATTATACATCACTATAAGATTGCGAATTTGTGTTTGGTCTTATTATTAATATTTGTCACAAAAAATAATAATAAAAAAAGTGCGTCAATTAGTGTATATGCAAATTTTATTTGACCAATATGTAAAAAAAAACCGCGAAATATTTGCAGAAAACATACATATATTTGGAATAAATCTTGGTATTTCTTGTATTCATGTTTGTTTTAGGTCACTATTTATTACTGTTAACATAAAACTCTTTTTTCGAGTAATATTTAAAAAAACATGCTTTTTCCACAAAAAATTGAGTGATCGTTTTTAAAACGAACACAAATTCCTAGTTTACAGTTCTAGCAGAAACCACAAAAGAACAAAAAATATTTTTCGAAATTCTGAGAACATAGTTTTAGGATCTGCCTGTGGAGTTTTTGCTCGTATTTTTAAAACTACAGTTTCACAATTTTTTTGCACCAAGACCCATGCCCATAACGTTAAACCGCATTCAAACATTTTAATAGATTTGAAGTGTTTAATATGACATCGAAGATAAATTATTGAACAATATTTTTATTTTTTATCAGCGGCTACTTTCAATAAAAAAATTAATCTATGAAAGTTAACAATTTTTCAATTACAATTATCTCGTGGCCATAAATTAAAAAAATCCTGACAAAACCATACTCATATTTATAAATATTTTATGAAATTCAAATTACCTCTGCAGAGCACGTATTATTATTTTTACAACATGTTCCTTCATTCCTAGTAAAATCAGTTGCCAAAATATTTGCATTTCGACTCGTACTGACAGAATTATAAACATAAGAATATTATAGCATACAAAAATAATAGAACATATTTATGTTGTGCATTATTATAAGAGAATCGATGCGGCGTACTTGGATGCTCGTAACAAGTATTTGATGCAACTTTGAATATTGTAGAACCAAGTTCTATGCAATATCTGTGAAATACTGCGACAATTGTAGAATTATATTATTTATATTTAATCAACTGTTTAATTCCTTTACTTTTGTTCACCTCTTTTTGGATTCAAATTATACTTACGTTTATTTTAATAGAAATGAATTTTCCATCTACCCTGTGTTATCTTGGCCAGTGCCAGGGTCCAGTATTTTTTTTTAGGAATAAATTATCACGTAATATTGATTTCAACGTTAGAGCCAATTTTACATTTAAAATTTTCCAAGAGCAAATCTCGTTGCTATAAACCAATTTAGTGAATTCATGTAATCCTTAGTTATAACTATCAGACTAATACACTGCACTGACTAATGCACTATCATACTAATTATTAAAACGAATGTACAATAAACAAATACTTATGAAAATGAATGCATAAAAACTAAAATAAAATCTCTTACCAAGCTCAGTTAAGTTAAAAACATTTCTAATAATTTAATTACAATATCAGCCCCCGCTTGAGCGTGATTGATGCGCTGTTACCAATCGCTAATTAGTTGACGATGGATCACGCCATTGCACATGGAGACGACGTACCTTTAAAACGATTATTTCTAATAAAGGAGCGATAAATTAAGCGGCTCATTTGAGCGAATGAATGGCTCCGTAATAGACTGCGAACTGTCGTCGGCTCCCCACAAAAGAAAAGTAGGCGAAAACGTTTTCTTTGTTCTTACTAAATCGAGTACTGGAGCCGTTTGTCGACCTTATATCACACTGATTCGACTTTTATGGGCCGACCTGCAGCATCTTACAGTTACTCCCGCTTCGGAAATTGGTGCTTACTGTTTTCCTATTATGCTGCCTAAAAGCTTAAGTATATTAAAGTTAATATTTTATCTGCGGTGAACGGAATGTGCGATGGAATTTCGTGTTAGTGGTTTTGTTTAACTTTTATTCGGTTTTTGATGATTTTATTATTAGTTTATAGTATTTTAGCTTAGCTCACATTTTAAAAGTAATATAATTTAATTATAATTTTTATTTTAAATGTGCATAATACGCTTTATTGTTACAAATATTGTTTAAGTTCTTTGAATATAATCAATATATAGTTCTAACAAAAAAACGGGTATAGTTCACTATGTACAACATACACATATAATAAATAAAATAAAGGTAAATAAAATAAAAAAATTCAATTACCTAATTTTGCGTTACAATAACCAGCATAACCTGACCTCTCAGTTTACTAACCCTCTGAAAACTAGATTGTTATATATGAAGCGTATATTTTTATCGAAACAATCGATCCGTGACCGGACCGGGCGTGTCAAAACCGCCATTTATCATAGTTATCTCACTCAAACACCCGCATACAGCGATGCATTGCCCACAGTTCGTGGCCAAGATGGATGTATAAACAATAAACATTATTGGAACGCAAATACTTCGGAAAATGCTTTGTGTTGATGTTACTGACTAACGGCTTTATTCATAAACAGATTATAAACCTATTTTAACTATCTAATGTTTTGTTCCATACAAATTTATCTTACTTGGTACACTATTGACTGCCCTCTCTTTTTTTCCATCTCTTATTGTCCATCCCAAGGTAGTCGGTAAGAGATTGCCTCGAGCGATACGACCGCCTTTTGTACTACTGTGTAATATAATGTTCTATTTTTAAGTTAACTTAGTGTACTATAAAGGATTTAAATAAATTAAATAAATTATTTTTTACTTTACTTTGAGCCCAGATTAAAAAACGTTGTAAACTAAAATTGGTCTAAAATTGTCTATAAATATGATTTGATCAGAAGTTTAATTGTTACATGTATTTTTGGAGCGCCATATTGTGGGTTTGCATGTAACACAATTATATTAATGGTTTGATTCGTATATTATATTTATTTTAGTATTCAATTTGCGATGTGTATTTGACTATAATAGATTTTAATTATTTAGCGTACAAATACCATTACAATAAAATATTTATGTCAAACCATTATTAAATTAACTTGTAGGATTAGGCAAATATTAATATTGAAAAAAATATATTGAAAGAGTGGGGACGTAGTGGGGACATCTTACCGTTTCTTCAACACCCGCGTAATGTAATGTATATTAAGACTAGTGACGTCATTTGTTTTATTTTGCATCTCTTTTCTTTTACTCACTCTCTTTTCTGTTCCTAACTTATTTGACTATGAACGGATTATAAAAAAATAGTTTCGTAGATTTTATATATGGATTTCTTATGATAAATACAGTAATAAAATAAGTCAAATACATATTATATTATTCGCTGTAGGTGAAATTCAGTTTTTTCCAAAAAGGATGAGGATTTTTAACATGTTTTTGCATTCTGTACGGAAATAGGCAACTTGGTAAGATGGTAAGTCATTCATGGACCAATTAGCTATTCCACTTAGACCCTGCATATATTGGAGGTGGATCAGACAGGGAGAAAAACTGATCGAGGGAGGAACGGGACAATCTCCATACATTGTGATTCACATCATCATCATGGTGGTATACATGTTTTAAGTCATCTTGATTGTATGTGTGCGTGTGCTTGTAAATATGTATAAAGTGAAGTACTATTCGCGACACCCCGCCATGGAAATTTTCTAGTGATGTAGTATCACGTTCCAAGTAGTTTGTATCGATATATTTTTGTAAAGCAATGGCATACGAGTAAAAATAATAAAATAATATAATAAATAATTTTACAAGCACACGCACACGAAAAATAGCGTGCCAAGATGATTTGAAACAATTATAACATGAAATTGCAATTTAATTAATAATCCACAGGCAGGTTGATGATTGATAGTCAATCACCAAGCACTAAAAACGGTAAAGAAAAACATCGTGAGGAAACCAGCATACCATAGCGATTTATAAAAAAATCTATGGTATGTAAGTCCGCCAACCCGCACTAGGCCAGCGTGGTGGACTATATGGCCTAACCACTCTCAATCGTACTCTCGATTGTAGAGGAGGCCCGTGCCCTGCAGTGGGACGTATATGGGCTGATACAGACCGGTTGATGATAAGTAACAAAAAACGCCTTTTAAAATAGAATGAAAAGAATTGTAAACCAACACACACATGTACATACCCGCTAGAGCATTCACGACTCTGAATGTTTGAGGGTTTAGCTGATGCTTGGTTTACTTTAACCCTTCTAAAACGGAAACCGGCCGTGTCGTAAAATGGGTAATCTTCATCCAGGTCCATTTGGCCACTCGTTTACAAAATGAAAGTAGTCAACCCGTATATGTATTAAATCTTCACTGTACAATGAATGACATTTATAAAAGTATCCCTTTAGAGGTAAAATATGTTTTAGAAATGTATTTTGTTCAGTACTCAAATTGTAAATTGATTATCTAAATTGTTTTTTTACTATTTAAGTGTTATGAATTTATTCATGAAAAATTGTTTCTTTTTAAATTCACTGATCTTGTAGTAACATTATTTATTGCGTGACAATAATTTTAAGTTGTAAAAAATTCAATTTAATGATATCTATTACATACATCTTTATTCCAAAGTACAAAAATATATCATAGATATTCTCAATAATATGTATCCTGCCCAACATCCAGTATCCGTAATAACAGCTCTCAAAATACAACGTTCTCGTAAAGCCGAACGGATTTCATGTACTCCCCGTGCCAAAAACGACTAGGGCGTGACTTCACATCTTGCCACCGTTTCAGCGGGCGGCCATGTAGGTCGAATATGAGGCAAAACCGATATGTTACGGCCAGTCTTAGTGCTGTAACGAGACTTCATTATTAAACGGGCCGGTTTGTAGAGATACGATATTTTAGTGTGAACTTAAAACTTACTTTATACTCGAATTAAACTTTATAATACAGGGTATATCCAGACAGCTACCGAAAACGAAGTCGAGTGGTCGTTTTAGTAACATCAAATACACCGCAACTAAAAAAAAATAAAAAAAAGGGATGGTTAGTTTGTAATTTTCTTCCTACCGTGTTTAAGTGGTAAATACATAGTGCTTTTTCTAAAATAAGCCCTGATAAACACCTTTTTATGAAGATGCTAAGGTACACAAGGGTTTGAGTTATTATTTGAGCAAAAACCTTAGATTTACCACCCAACACGACGAAATTTACAATTAAATTTTTAATAATGTTTGTAGTTACTAAAATTATCACCAAGCTTCGTTTTCGGAAGCAGTATTTATATAACCTGTATTAATTGCCCCAGTTGTTCTTGGGTACGATTTCAACGCTGAGGTCTTGGATTTAAATCCCGGGTAAAGCGATATTGGATATCAGCTCATTAGTAAAAAACTCCATCTTAAAACTAGAAACCTTGAATAAAATTAATTAAACGAATAATTACTTATAGGCTCGCCCCGTATCACATCGTGGTTTAAAACACACAAGGCTAAATGTGGGTGTCCTGATAGCACCTCTTCTATGCCAGCTTTAATGGATGATAGCATTCTACCCTTTCTTGTAAAAAGAAGTGACTTTTGTTCGTGTTATTATTATTTTGTTTACCAGTTTATTTTAATGACTTTTTTCTGCCTTCTGTGACATCACCAAACTGCCTTACGAAATATAAGTGTTGGTGCTACTTGCATATTTATGATCCGAGCATTTTATGTTAATTTTGAATTTAAGGATTGCTCTCTCTTTTTATTACCTTATTTATGTTTCTTTTTTATTGTCGTTTGTTTGTCCATTGCTTGCAAAACTTTATAATGTATAATAACTAATTCCTAAATACGTAGGATCTAAATCGAATAATCCCATCCCAGGAAGTTCAGCTATGTTCACTAATTGTTGATAATAAAATAAAATTAAAAATTATTCTTAGGTTCTCTTCCCATTTATTACTTTTCTATTTTTAACTTAGGTTTGCATTAACAATATCTCCATTTACGAATTATGTTCTAAAAATAATGACCAGTTTTTCCTTATTCCAATTTCATTTTATTTCAGATAAGCAATTTTCTGATAACATCTTTTTAGGGAGACTAATTTGATAATATCGCTGAGAAACATACGTGCCCGGCCTATTTTAGTTTGGAACTTGCTACGTGTATTGAAGGGGATATTTCCTTTCATACCGTTTATTAGTTTTTGTTGGAGAAATAAAATCATTGTCATTGGACGCTGGCTAAGTCAGGTCTACTCTTTTAATTTACTTTTGATGGAACTGGAGGAAATTAATATATTGTATTGAAAGTTACTATATTGAAGGTTATTAGGTTTTATTTCTTATTTATTTACTATGTTAAATATAAGCTATTTTTTTATGAATTGCACATGATTCCCTTATAATTTGACGCCGATACATAACATGGCAAATATTTAAAGAGTTATGACTAGTAGTTATCCTGTTTTTTAATTATCCGCATTCTTAAAAGAAAGTTTAATAATTTTCCCGCTAAATATTATTTACGTCACTCTGGACTATTCCAAGGTAGTTGTGTCCCTAATTTCTTGTTAAAATGAACCATTTCCCTTTTGCTATAATATTATTCTACATACATTAAATTTATTCATCATCATCATCATCATCATCATATCAGCCACAGGAAGTCCACTGCTGAACATAGGCCTCCCCCAATGATCTCCACAATGACCTGTTGGAAGCGGCCTGCATCCAGCGACTTCCTGCGACCTTAGTCAGATCGTCCGTCCACCTTGTAGGCGGGCGTCCAACACTTCGCTTGCCTGTACGTGGCCTCCACTCGAGAACCTTTCGGCCCCAACGGCCATCGGTTCTACGAGCTATGTGCCCGGCCCACTGCCACTTCAACTTGCCAATCCTATGGGCTATGTCGGTAACCTTGGTTCTCCTACGGATCTCCTCATTTCTGATTCGATCTCGTAGGGAAACACCGAGCATAGCCCGCTCCATGGCTCGTTGAGTGACTTTGAGCCTTTTAATGAGGCCCACAGTGAGAGGCCACGTCTCGGTGCCGTATGTCATCACTGGTAACACACAACTATCGAAGACTTTCGATTTTAGGCACTGAGGTATTTTGGACGAGAAGACGTCGCGAAGTTTTCCGAACGCTGCCCAACCGAGTTGGATTCGACGATTGACCTATCTCTCGAAGTTGGACCTGCCTAACCGGACCACTTGTCCTAAATAGACATATTCGTCTACAACTTCGAGAGTCGAGCCCCCAACTCCAATGGGGGTGGGCACAACATGGATATTAAACATGATCTTCGTTTTATCCATGTTCATTTTAAGACCCACCTGTTGGGAAACTCGATTAAGGTCTTCGAGCATAGTGCTAAGGTCTTCCAGCGATTCTGCCAAGACTACAATATCGTCGGCAAATCGAAGGTGAGTAATATACTCGCCGTTGATGTTGATGCCGAATCCTTTCCACTGCAAGAGCTTGAAGGCATTTTCCAGCGCGGCAGTGAACAGTTTTGGAGATATGACATCTCCCTGTCTCACGCCTCTCTGTAGTGGAATAGCCTTCGTGCTCTGATCCTGTACTCGGACCGACATGGTGGCGTTGTTGTATATACACCTCAACACTTCGATGTACCGATAGTCTATGTGGCACCGCTGAAGAGACTGTAGCACAGCCCAGGTCTCGATCGAATCAAAGGCTTTCTCATAGTCCACAAACGCTAAACAAAGCGGCAAGTTATACTCCTCGGTTTTTTGTATAACCTGCCTCAGCGTATGAATATGGTCTATGGTATTAAAGCCTTTTCGGAAACCGGCTTGTTCGGGAGGCTGGAAGTCATCAAACCTGCCTTTGAGACGATTTGTGATGACCCTTGAAAACAACTTATAGACATGGCTCAGGAGCGAGATGGGCCTGTAGTTCTTCAGCAAAGTGTTATCACCTTTTTTGAAGAACAGTACCACCACGCTCCTGCTCCATGCCTCCGGCGTTGAGCCCTCGAGGAGAACGGAATTGAAGAGCCTCTGAAGGACTTTCAGTACCGGCGTTCCGCCCGCTTTCAGAAGCTCTGAAGTGATTCCGTCCTCACCCGGCGCCTTGTTGTTTTTAAGTTGTTTGAGGGCCATCTCAATCTCAAACAGGCTGATGTCCGGGATATCATCGCTAAAGTGTCGGATTAACTCGGCTCTCGGGTCTTTGGCCGAGCTAACAGTAGGTTTGGCAACCGAGGTGTAAAGCTGTCCGTAGAACCTCTCGATCTCCCTTAATACCTCTGCCCTCGTCGATACCACGCGGCCGTCTTCCGTCTTCAGCCTAGACAACTGGCTTTGCCCAATAGACAAGTCTCTTGCAAACACTTTGGAGCCTCCGTTCCGCTCAATTGTCTCCTCAATGCTCACAGTATTGTGAGCACGGACATCGTGTCGCAAGGACTTCCAGATCCGTCTATTGAGCCGCCGATATGCTTCGGCGTCAACGGAAGACTGCAGCGTCAAAGATCGACGTTCGGCCATGAGGTCAAGAGTGTGGATCGAGAGTTTTTGTGGTCTATCTCTACGGCGAGGTCTAAAATACTTAGATCCCACCGTATGGACAGCTTCTACCAAACCGCTGTTTAACTCGTCCACTGCAAGGTTTTCTTTTAGACAATCAAAGCGATTTGTCAACTCGAGTTGAAAGCTCTCGGGGTTTTGGATATGGGCGCGAGTAGGTCGGAGCGTAGACTTCATCAAGCGGCGCCTTTCTAATTGGACGTTGATATTCAATGTGCCCCTAACCATTCGGTGATCACTACCGGTTTTCACCCTGTTGATCACAGAGACATCACTGAACATCCTTCTATTCGTCGTCAAGATGAAATCTATCTCATTTCTCGTAGAACCGTCAGGACTCAACCAGGTCCATTTCCTGTGAGGCGGCTTCTGGAAAAAAGAGTTCATCGCGAAGAGTCCCTCTTTTTCCAGAAAGTCGGCCAGCCTCTGACCCCTGAGGTTCCGTTGCCCATGTCCAAATTGCCCCACTTTCAACTCTGCATCGCTTCTCTTGCCCAACTTTGCGTTGAAGTCCCCCATAACAACATTGAAGTAGGTTTTGGAAGTATGTATGGCCCGACTAATGTCCTCATACATCTCCTCTACTTCTTCATCTGGGTGTGTCGAGGTCGGCGCGTATACCTGTATGACCTTCAACGAATATCTTTTGGATATTCTGAGTATAAGGTATACTACCCTGCTCGACACACTTTCGATGGATACGATGTTGTTGATGAGAGACCTGTGGACGAGAAATCCGACACCTCCTCGGGACTGTTGGTCGTCCCCCCGGTAGAAGAGCAGGTTACCAGACTTCAGGGTTATCGTATCCTCCCCGATTCTTCGGACTTCCGATAACCCCAGAATATCCCAGTGTAACCCGCTCAATTCTTCTTCCAGTTCGACAATCTTCTCGTCTGTCCTCAAAGTGCGTATGTTGTGTGTTACCAGGGCCAGTCGTCGTCGGGGGTGGTAGCCGGGGCCAACCCGGGGATTCTTAGCACCCCCTGCCCCACCGTAACCATGGCTGCTACCATCGCCAGGAATAGTGGGGCTGCCGGGGACTGGGGGCCTGGTCAATTTTTGTGTCGCCATTGAGGGGTATTTGCCAATACTCGCCACGCTTGGCAGGCGGGTTGGCGAGCGCAGGAGGGGACTCGCGCTGACGACGCTGCTGCCCATCATCAGCGGGGGAAAGGAAATAGGGTTTGTGAGTAGAGGATATAATGGGAAAGGAGAGTATGGCCTGTAGGAGTGGATACTGCAGTCATGGAAGGGAATGTTTGTAGTGACTGCAGTAGCTCGGGGGGCCGAGGTCGCGTACTCGTAGCACCTATTCTAGGACAAGCCATGACCACTAGATAGGAGCACCCCTGACCTAAAAAAATAAATTAAATTTATTACTTGTGTAAAATGGTGTGATAAAGATGGGGTCTATGTTTGGAGCAGTAAATAAGTATAATTATTTTGATGATTATTATATACTTCTTACTGTTTAACTGTAATGAATTTAATATTGAAGACATTTATACCGGGTATCTCAAGACTGCTACCGAACACACTTACTTAGATGGTAAATTCATTTTTTTTCCTAAAATAATAGTATATACCCTTTTATTTATAAGGACTCTAAGGTATAAAAGAGTTTAAATTATTATTTTAGCTATGGATTTACCACCCAAAAATTACGATACTTAAAAATCATAAAAAAAAATTGTCGCGTTTTTTTTGCGAATATTTTAGTTGCATTGTGTTTATACTCTCTAAAACTACTACCCGGCTTCGTTTTCGTTAGCAGTCTTGATATATTCAGTAGAAATTGCTTAAATGCAGAACTCAATAATAGATTATAATTAATAACGCAAGTATCAATAATAAAGCAAAAGTCTACTACACAGATTTCCAACACAATTAGATAAAAAAAAAATTCTAAACCATTTTATCCTCAGAGTGGTGTATAAACATTTTCCTGTCGTTGGTCGGATTGGCTGTTTAATCCTTTCTCAGCCGCACTATATCTTGTTACCTTTTTAAATCGGCCTTGGAGCCAACCCCAGCTGTTTGTGAAAACTTGGATTATAAAATAGAATATTATTTTATGACATCTGGTGAATCTATTAAGCTTCTATAATCTTGTTACGAGGGTGTGGCCAATGAAATTAACAAATGGGGTCATTATGTTTTATTTATGTGGAGAGTGGTATACAGTTCGAGGAGGCTGGCATAATTGTGTTGACTAGCGACGCATAGTATGATTCCTTCCAGTGGATGCTCGATTTGATGTGCACCTTACTTATTGTGAGATTCAGTATATTTACTACAGTGACGGTATAAAAAAGGGTATAATTTTATAAAGCACCTGTGTACGTTGGTGTTAAAAAGTCAAAGTAGTATATTTCGACAACACAACATTACAACAAAAAAATATGTTCACCTTTACAATGTAACAAATACAATGTATATTAAAACTTTTAAACTTCACATTTTTTAAATCATGACACACTAATTCTGTCTGTATGCAAAATAACGGAGTGCGGAAGATTTTATTCTTCAAACCGTAAGATTATTTAAACGTATATTTTCAATTTATTTCAACATAAAGGCCGCACGATGTGTACTTACACTCAAAGATATCCTAACTCAAAGAAACCACTTCTGACTACCTGCCTTGAACTAAAGAATTCAGACGGATTTACCGGTATATTCCGTCTACATTAGGTCAAAGATACAGGGTATATCAAGACTGCTACCGAAAACGAAGCCGGGTGGTAGTTTAAGCGACTTCAGACACAATGCAATAGAAAATGTTGCAAAAAAAGTGTCAATTTTTTTTTTGAATTTTTTTTTCTTTGGTCCTATTTGGGTGGTAAATCCATTTTGTCCTAAAATAATAGTGTGTACCCTTTTATTTATAAATACTCTAAGGGATAAAAGAGTTAAAATTATTAATTTAGCAAAAACTATGGATTTACCACCCAAAAATGATGAAATTAAAAAAATCATTAAAAATCATGGTTGCGTTTCTCAGCACGATTTTTAGTTGCATTGTGTTTGTAGTGACTAAAACTACCACCCGGCTTCGTTTTCGGTAGCAGTCTTGATATACCCGGTATATCACAAAGAATGTAGTGTTATGCTTGAAGTATTTTATTTGTATACTGGTCTTACAGAGATCCTGGTGCTCGCGATGATAATTAC
This sequence comes from Hyles vespertilio, assembly GCA_009982885.2. Taxonomy (NCBI): domain Eukaryota; kingdom Metazoa; phylum Arthropoda; class Insecta; order Lepidoptera; family Sphingidae; genus Hyles; species Hyles vespertilio. The sequence continues at coordinate 10,521,281 of CM042828.1, forward strand.
AGAAAAGGCAAGGAGTATCCAACGACCCAAGAGGGTTATGAAATGAAAGTATTTATTGAATCCATAAAATGTTATACCGGCTTGATAGTAATTAATTACAATATATTTCGATATATTGATTGTATTTATATCCGTATACCATAGCCTCAGACAGCCTACGTGGCGCGGTCTGTTTAACATCGCCTGTGAAATGAAAGGCCGCGGGTTCCAGCCCCGCGCCGAGAGAAATGTTTGTGCAGCCCGCAAATATTTCATTCGGGTCTGGTTGATTATGGAAACAAAAAGTCTCTCATAGTTCCTGATACCCACGACAAAAGACTAGATCTTAGTGTGGGGTCAGGACTATATATTACTGTGGACTATGGTGTTATTTATTTATTTATCTAGATAAAAACTTCCTCGTTGACGTAGTTCTAGTCCGTACGTACGATTACAATACCGAGATCTCCGGTTCGACTTCCGGGTCGGGCAATGTGATATGCCATTTTTCTATTCATTACGAGCCCGGAGTCAGAAATTACTGCCCGATATGGCGATAGTCTCGACCTTTATTAAATCATGGGACGGAACACACAAAGCCATATGTCGGTGCCGTGGTAGCACCTCAACCTACCTCTTCTGAGTAAGAGGCGTGAGGATATGTACATTCATGAATCTAGATATAAGAGACAAATCCGCACGTAACATACCATGACGTGGTGGTTTTCATCTCAGCATATTCGAAAATCCCACCACTAAAATAAGCTAAATAAAATAACTGCGAAAATCTCTTCAAAAGCAGCCTACGACCGCAAAAATTAATCATAAAAATTTCGCGAAACTCCCAACCGTAAAATGGGGTAACGTTTGAGGCGAAAAATATCAGCTACGATCCGATTGTGATAAATTGTTTAGCTAATAATAAATAAGCAATTCTTCAGTTCTAGGTAATTCGCATGAAACTAATGGTTTGAAAACGTGACAACTGAACTGAAAACTCACGATAAAAGTAATCAAAGTGTCGTTAAAATTATTTTAGTGGCTCGTCATTTCGGGAACAATCCCTACCGCACTCGATGTAATAAGTCGTATTAATGTTGATATATTTGATTATATCTATTTCCTCGCATTTTTGACTTGGGTGGACGGAATGCATTTTTAATACATGATGCAGAATGTTCTTGGTTTATTATTTTCCAATTATACCAACCTATGTTTAAGGAATCAAATTTGGTCTTTAGCCGACCATGCTTATGGATTGGAAGACTTCAGATGCCTTAGATATAAATTTATAAAGCTATAAAATATGACAAATCTTCACAAGTCTTCTTGTGAAGACTCTTTTGCAAATAGATGTATATATGTCCATATTATGATAACGTATACAGATTTAGAATTCAACACAAAATAACTGCACATATTCGCAAATCTTCACGAGTACATCGGAAGCGCGCATCGGTATTCATAGCAATGCGTGTAAGTTTATCGGCGTCGTTTAACTCGGCCAGCTTGTAAACAGTCGTAAATTCGGTAGGCCCGAGTGGGCACACCGAAGATCGACTCAGAGTGAACGTCAAATATTTGTTTCATTTTTTTCCCTTTCACGAAACAGTTTTCAAATTTATGACACTCGACTCGTCTAGTGCCTGGCCCAAGGGGCTTAACCTGAAATGGACGCGCGGCCGACGGCGAGAAAAATATATTTCCAAGTTTACTGGTCCATAAATAACTGTGGAGTGACAGGGCGATGATAAACTCTGGAGCGAGAGTTCATCTCGCACCGCTTACTTAATATTAAACGTATATGACGACCTAATGCGTTTTTTAGGATTTAAATTTAAAAACTGTGCTGTTTCATAGTTTTTAATGTAAACTAAATTATTTTATTACATACATATATATAAACTCAGATTTTCCGAGAACGGGTAGGCAGAGGTGCTGCTAGTGTACCCCCGTTTCGCTTTGTCCGTCCCATTATGTGACAAAATCCTGACTCCAGGCTTTTACTACGCCCGATCCGGGACTCGAACCGGAGACCTCAGCTTTAATAATTATACCGTAGTACACCAAGGTAGTAACAAATTTTATTCTTCCAGATTACCCTGCAACGTTTTCAGAAGGATTCGAGTTTTACAGATTTATTTTTAAAACTAGCTATTTTTGTTACTAGCACCACACTTTGATTACTATTGACTTCATAATTACTGTTGTTCAAGCCTAATAGAATATATATCGCTGACCTATAGCAACATCTCGGTAATCTCAAATACCGAACAAAACAGCTAAACTATTAATCATGCTATCATAAGTGGGTTTCAAAGTGTGTCTGCTTAGCATTAGCTGATAGCCACTGGGGGATTTTAACCAGGTTTTGTATTAAGAACCCAGCAAGGTATTAATATCCACCCAATGCCGACACTACCACCGCGGGCCAACTAGAAAGGTCGATAACCCAACATACCCTTCCTGCTATTCCCCAAAGAGTTTCGAGAAACCATAATCAGTTTTCCCCGCAGGGTAAAAAATAAGATTGCCCTACTATTAAAGTTTTATACACCTTCAACTCTGAAAGGCCATGCATAATTCATTCTGCAGGTGTGATACAGGTAATATGGAGGGCAATCATTAAATATGCGATTATTTTTAAAACATTTTTTAAATTACTAAAAAAGAATAATAAAAAGTAAAAAAAAAATTAAGTTAAACGGTTTTATATTGCAAATAAATGTACTAAAAGCTAAAAAATAATTTCATGGATACAGTCATGGGTACCAATATGCATACATTGTTAAAATAAAATCGTGGGGCACGTCCACTTTAAATGAATTTTGGGATGACCTTGGGATTCACTGAAGTGGGTAAAGTCACATGCCATGTCTTTCGATTGTAAATATTGGACCGCACTAGGCCATCGTGTTGGCCTGGCCTGATTCCTCTTAATCGTTCTCTCTTGAACTTGTAAGGGTTAATAAAATAAAGTACAGTCAGCAATATAAGTCGCTACACATTTACGAGATTTGGAATTGTCTTATCATCCAAAATAATAATTATTTTCATTATCGTATGGCACTTCTCAGCATAGACGAATTTACTTGGTTATATTTTACGACTACAGAGTAGTACGTACAAATTTTAATTCATAAAAAGGTTATCAAAAAATGTGAAGTGTTCAGCGACTTATGTTGCTGACTGTACCATTAAGTTACTACAATACGTCTACTAGTTATGCAGTACAGTCCAGACAACATATTTACCAGCGAGGAATCACTTGCCGGTCAAGACCCATCGTAGCCGGATAGCAAATTGGCCACCGCTATAGATTTCCCAGTATCTTAAAAAAGCAATATCCAAGAACATCCTATGATAAGTAGTATAAAACAGTACCGTATAATCCAAGTCTGCAAACAAGACCTGACAGTTTCTCAGATAATGAAAAAAATGAAAATATTATAGCTATTCATGTTTTCATTTGAAAGTGTTGCACAACAATGTTACTTCACAAAACAAAGGTCTCCCAATAAAACTATTTCGTCTCAAGTTAGTTTTTATTCAACACAACGGATGTATTTTGCAGCTCTCCAAAGAAACTAAGTCCAGTGGAAATCTGTACTAAATACTGTTTTCAAGCGGGCTTCCTTTGTCTCGCCACTTCTTTGTTTACTTTACAATTGTTAGTGTAACAATACAAAAAGGTCCGAATTTCGCTAACAACCTAAGTCCAGGTAGAAGTTTTAATTGCTTCAGAGTAAGTCCACATCCAACCATGGATCGCGAGCTACCAACTACTGGCTCAACTCATTTGCTTAAAAGGTCGGAAGATTTACTTTAAACTCGTCAATATTAACGTTATTGAGTTTGTTCGGGATAATATTTCCTTAATCTTAAACGTTCTTATTTAAGTTTCCGATGAATTGGAATTGTGATGTAAAATTATACGCTTAATTTGTGTTCTTTTTGGATTTTTGTTAATATTCATTACTTTTGATTAGAAAATTATGTTTTATGCAGTAGGATGTCGCACACAAAACTATTCAAGTCTTTTACCTATGGTAAACTAATGACTGGACTTGCGATATTTAAAGTGGTGAAGTCGAAAGAATATCGCCTATATTGATAGATGACATGCAATACCATATCTTTAAAAAATAAAAAAATAATGAATAAGGAAGCAAAATAATGGCCTTATAATCTTATAACACGGTTGAGGAGACCGATGGCTGGCACATGCGTCATACTCGTGAACGGGTGCTGCTGGTGTAGACTGGTCTGCTCAATTTGCTTATAATGATAATATTAATTACTTTGTTTTTCTTTTTTAATTTTTTTATTGCCTTTCATTGCTTTTGCTCAACAGTGTATACCGATTCCGCGGTCAGGGCGACCACACTTAACTCAGCCGTACAATATAATTATTATTATGAATAATTTATGAACTGCTCTGAATTTGAACTCCTGTATGATCACTGTATTGTAAACTTATTTTGAAAAGAGCAACGCTAGAGTTTCTTGCCCGTTCTTCTCTGGCGAAAACAGCCTTGTGAACTGGGTAAAAAAAATATGACTGAATCTAAATAGTGTATGACATTTTATGGATTCAATAAATATTTTCATTTCATTTATTGCTTAGAACGATCTGTTCAAGACAAGCTTAAGATGGCGATTTTTAATAGTGAATTGATATCTTCGTAGGTTTTTCATAGTTATACTAATCATAATAAGAATGAGGAAGCACGAAGTCAAGAGCCTATTCCGTAGTTTAAGTTAAGGAATACCAAACTTTTTGGTGCGTGCCCAAATTGAGGTTGCCATCAAGTTAAAGCCACTATAAATCGTCACGCGATAAGACAAAGCTATCTAGAAGATTCGGCGATACAAATGATAGCTGATACTTAAGAGTTTAGTTAAGTTCCTTCTTAATATGACTGAAGATAACTTTCGCGGTTTGAATTAATGGTGATGCTTCTAATTATTTTTTTTATATCGATAAGACATATTACTACACTGTTGATGAGAAGGTACAGTACAATACACTAACAGCCGCTACCAATTATAGCAACATGGTAAATGACAAATCGAAAAGTAGAAAACAATCCAGATTGATTTCAATCTAATTTTTTCTATTGATTATTGGCATCGGCCGATAGAGGATACGCCAAACTTTAAAAGATTTTATCAAAACAAATTTCAGTACTTATGTTCGTTTTGTATTTGATACTCTGTAATAATCTGTTGTACTCAGTAAAACTGTGGAAACAGATCAGGATTATTTTTACGTTTTGAATTCAACCTAAATCTAAAATACATGCAATCGAATAGTGGTTATAAGGGCCATATCAATCCCAGTGACTGCATTAGTCCATAATATAAGCTACCATTATTAACGGGAGATTAAAGTTTATATTTTAGTAATCTAATAAATCATGAGAAAAGAAATAAAAAGTGTGAAATCCAAGGAAATTATAGAGCCGTCGGAAAGTTGGCAAACACCTGTAAAATCTATAAAAAGCTTTCCATAACGATTAATACACTCTGGGTTCATTAAAGTTCCGCTATTTCTTTTTCCATTTTGATATTATGAATTTGAATATTTCAGGCAATTAAATTAAGTAAAATCCACCAATGGCCTTAGGCCTATGGGGTAGCAAACGGCTAGCGGCTAAATAATTGCATTGTACGGTCAAAAATTCTTATGCACCGAGTCTTCCTGAGTATTTGGGAAAGATAGACAGACGAAAAAAATAGCCATGTAATAACATAAAATATTCTTCAATAGAAAACATATTGCGAAAATATAAAAATAAAATATTCTGACGTTGGGCAGAAGATTGAGCTCACTGGCGTGCCATAGGAGAGGCCTATGTTCAGCAATAAAGGCGGAAGGGCTGATGATGGTGTTGATGAATGAAACTATCACATTCTACACTTTTAACTGTGTAGTCACTACATAGTATAATACAAAGTCGCTTTCTCTGTCCCTATGTCCCTTTATATGCTTAAATCTTTAAAACTACGCAACGGATTTTGATGCGGTTTTTTTAAATAGATAGAGTGATTCAAGAGGAAGGTTTATATGTATAACAATATTGAATCTATTTGTACCCGGGCGAAGCTGGGCCGCTAGTAAAGTATAAAGTGCTTCTCACAAGAAATAGGGAATATCAAAAAATAACTAAGATTCCTGTCGGTCTCTCATTCTTAAAATATTTGTAACGTTGTGTGAATTAACTGCGCCACTTCTTTTTCCCACTTAGTTTTTACCAACTGTATCACAAAGTTTAACTGTCACTTGCAATAACCATCAGACGCGATATCTATACATATAAATAAAATCGAAGAGTCTGTTTGTAAGGCGAAAATAAAAAAAAATGTCCAACCACATATCGTTATATACACGATACCTATAACGAAAACGACCTTAGAATTTTTTTTGTCTGTCTGCCTGTCTGTTTCTTCCGGCTAATCTCTGAAATGGCTGGACCGAATTTGACGGGACTTTTTTGTCAGGTAGCTGATATAATAAGGAGTAACTTAGGCCACATTTATTTTAGAAAAATAAAGTAATGTTGCAATGCCGAAGTACTGTCCAGTACTGCGCGCAGCTCACGCGCATGCCACCACTGGGCCATCACGTCGGGCGCCTCCCACCACTTCTCCCACCAACGAATGATATCACAAAAAAAAAACAAAAAAAAACATAATAATTAGTTTATTTAACTTTTTTGTTAAATTCCATGCAGACGAAGCTAGTCATAAATATGTTGTTTCCACATCACAGCTACACCAATGAACACAGTACAAATACACGACTCAATAACTGCAGAGGCAAAAGTAAAGTTTATGACAGGGCGCAGGTGTGACCAATAAATTCCTAAGTAAATAACGAGTGCATTTAATAAAGCTAATAAAGAATTGCCTGCATGCGCTTTACGACCATATCGCTGAGTTTTGCTGCTGAAATTAAAATCTTATTGGCACTTGGATTTGATTTTCTTGGCTAGCTTGGTGGCTCAGTATGATTGCAAAGCTGAGATCTCAAGTTCGAGGGTCGGGCAAAGTGATAATGGATTTTTCTATTCATTAACAGTCAAAAAATTAAGCTCGTATGGCGATCGCCCCTGACATCATGGGACGAAACACAAAAGGCGAAATTAGGATGTCCTAGTTGCTACTAGGAGAACCTCTACCTACCCCTTCAGGGAAAATGGTGTGAGTTTATGTATGTATATGGATTTGATTTGAATTTATATTTAAATTTTATGTTAAGTATTATACAGAGGTAAACAATCTGTTGATTATTTATGTCTCGGTAAACAAAGAATTTTTGTCTAACTTATGTTATTAATATTATTTCTAGCCACAGGATGTTTCCTATTAAACATAGGCCTCGCGCAAGGATTTCCGCATTGACTTGTTATAAGCGACTTGCATCTCGCGACATCCTGTAGCTTTATTGGGTCATACGTTTAGCTTGTCAGTATAATTACTATAATAGTAAAACATAGTTGTAAGACGTTTTTTAAGTGGAGTTCATTTGTTTCTCCTTCTGGCTCGTATTAGCATTTCAGCTAAAAAAATATTTTTGAGAACAATAAACTTTATTTTATTTATATCTATATAATACGTTCTATCTAAATGTCACCTTAGTTTTATAACGCTTTATTGATGTTCATTACATAGTATGTCATAAATTGGTAGTCGGATTTAAAAACTTTGGCTGCCATTTTGAAAGTGTATGTGCACCTGGGCGGAACCGGGCTGCGACGTTATATTTATTAAATGTAGTGTATAGCAGGATGTGGCCGACGCAGCATTAATAATTTAATAGTACCTGTACCAAGTACAGAAAAACAAAAAAACACTTAAGTGTCGTGGCAATCCACATTCGGAAACCCAAGAATTTCCTGTATAACTCGTCAATATGTTCAGTAATACACTAGCGCTAAGTGCGTCAGCTTACGAGGACAAAACAGCTGTGCGGAATTCACACATTCCATAAGAAATACTACGTGCCTTATTGGTTCGTGTATTGCTGGGATTTTCTACGTCTCCTTACCGTATACCTAATAAGTAAAAGTTTCCCGTACTCATATCAACACGTATTGGGTTAATTTACTTGGAACTACTCAGAAAGGTAAGGTTGGTGGATAATTATTAATTGTGCAAGTTCGTCAGACTTTTGCTGTGTTTGTTAGTAGAATACACAGGTAAAGATGTGTGATTTTATGAAAAGTCGTTTTGAGATGTATAGAAATTACATAAGGAACACAATCAAGAGATTTTGTAGTCGAATTGATGAGTTCAAGAAACCTTCATTGACGCTAAGCTATAACGTATTGTCTTTACGAAATCGTATTACTTAATGCAAACTATTATTTTGTCATCTATTAAATTGATTATTACAATAATACTGAGGTTGTGATAACTAAAAAAAATTTTTCAATATTGTAAAGAAATATTACGAATGCAAGTAAAACTTCACTAGTTCAACGTACTATCGTAACAAAGTGATAGAGTGTTAAGAATACTACTTCCAGACACAATATAACAGCCATTCCGAGTCAGATGCGGACGGAATAAAACTGTCAGGATTTTGTATCCATATGAAAACAGCGCAATAATAAACACATTTCATTGTTGCCATAAAACCGTTGAGTTCCCAGGAAAAGGTCGGCAATTTGGTATTTAAAAAAACACTAATAGCCCGTTCTAAGCGGAAAATAAATTCCGTGCGAGACTGACATTTATATGTGTATTTTTCAAAATATATACACAATTATTACGTCCCTATACGTCGTCGCCGAAATGCTCATATCCTGTCTCTTCTCTACAGTGTTCTGTTTAATCCCTCTTCTCCGCGCTACCTTCAGGAACGTTTTAACTTCCTACATACTGCTAATTCACATTGTCTTAGGTCATCAGAGAATCTGATGTTGCAGTTTCCAGCACATAGGACGTCATTTTATGACCGTTCCTTTACTGTTGAGGCAGTGCGGCTGTGGAACGCTTTGCCTCTTACAATTAAGCGATCGTCCTCGCTGGAAATATTTAAATCAAGGGTGAAAGCTTTCTACCTTTCGCAATAGATTTATCATCATTCACTGTTATTGTTATGTATATATGTATGTTTATGTATTATATTGTATTTAAGTGTATCATATCTTGCATTTATTCGTTTATATCGGTATTTATATATTTATATTGTATGTAAGTTTATTGTTAATAATAAGCACCGTCCATAACCATTGGATCTTTCCTTTACCAACCGGTTGTCTGGAAGAGATCGCTTAAAGCGATAAGACCGCCAGTTATATCACCAACTTTATTTTTCTATAACTATTGTTTTCTTCTTTTTTCTTTTGTTTTTGTCTTTTGTTTATCTTTTGTATATGGTGTTATAATAAAGAGTTATTATTATTATTATTATTATTATTTTCTACTGTTACATGGATAGTATCTGTATCTGTATCAGCCCATATACGTCCCACTGCAGGGCACGGGCCTACTCTAAAATCCAGAATACGATTGAGAGTGGTACATGGATAGTAGTTCTTTAAAATTATTTTTAGTATTTATTGTACAGAGATATCTGCAATATATTTGTATTGAGGGAAAACAATACTATTTCTCTCTTTAGCCAAAAGAAGTACACTGCTGAATATAGGCCTCCCCCAGGGATATCCACATCGACCTGTTGGAGGTGACCTGCATCCAGCGACATCCTGCAACCTTAGCCAGGTCGTCCGTCCACCTTGTGGGTTGACGTCCGTCACTTCGCTTGCCTTGATGTCTTGCACTCCAAAACCTGCCCCAACGACAGCCAGTGTTACGAGCTACTACTGTTTATAAATCTAAACATTTTTGTCGATTGTATTTGCCATAACTTAGATTTTAGAATAGTTTATTAGCACCCTTTTTGAATCATACATTCTGAATACTCATGGCTATACTGTTGATGAAGAATGCAGAGCTTTAATAGTGCCGCCTATAGTTTGACAGCCTCCATGGCGTAGTCGGTTACACCCCGACTGCGAAACGAAAGGTTATAGGTTTGACAGAAATGTTTGTGCGACCCACATATATTTCATGCAGGTCTAAGTGTTTGTGAGACCCAAAAGTCTCTCGTAGTTCCTAATACCCACAACACAAGACTTGATCTTAGTGTGGATTCAGGATGATGTATGTGACTGTTGGGTGTTATTTATTGATAGTTTACCGAGGTTATTTCCATCGGAGATTGTTGAGCCGAAATATATAAAGAACTATCTGGCCCGTAGTCCAAATGCATTAAATACTTCATATCTGCTGCTAAAAATACTCGTATATAATATGACTGCCACATAAAACGTTATATTTCTTCCATTTTCAAACAGATACTACTAAGGGGTTATGAATTATTATATCTAATAATAGTTTCATACTTCTTAATCCTCAAAGTCTCCAATATACGCAAGACAGATAAAATATATTTTATTCGAGCGTTTTCACTTAAATAAAACCCAATACGGACGTTAGGTTTCTTAAAAATAAATGGCGACTACACCAAGTATCGAAAGTGGTCCTCTAGAAAATTTATTTTGCTTTTATGAAGTTTGCGATGTTAGTTAAGAGGTGTTATGAGCTGTTTGGTGCAAAAACAGGGCAATATTTCTTAGCTTTAACAGTGTTGACGGAGTATTTGAAAATAAGGAAATGTGTTTATTTGAAACTAGCGGCTCGGCCCGTCTTCACCCGGGTGCAGATAATTTATGAGTTTATTGATGAGTTCCAGTATGCAACAACAATATATAGTTTTTTAAGTGCACGCCATGTATATTTTAGGATTTTTGTACACTTTGGACTACACTATTGGAGTTTTAGTAAATATCTCAATTATTTTTCAAAATATAACTTCATCTATGTCACCCAGGTATAGTCTAGCTTCCCAAGAGTGGGAGAATTATTCAAATCGGTTCGGTAGTTTTGAAGCCTATTCAATGCAAAAAATAAACAAACAATCAAATCTTTCCTCCTTATAAAATTAGCAAAGATAAAATGCTATCCATTGTTTCCGCCCTCGGTAGCGTAGTTGTATTATGCTATGACAAAGCTGAGGTGTCAAGTTAGAACCCCGAAAAAGTGATATTGGGATTTTCTAATCATTATCAGTCCGGAGTAAGGAACATGAGGCAATGTGGCGATAGGCTCGCCCCTATCACAGTGTGGGTCGGAACATACAAGGTGAAATGCGGGTGTCACCTCTGCCTACCACTTCTGGAAAAAGTCGTGAGTTTATGTGTATGTAATTATTGCCTCATTTTAACCATTTTTAGCCAAATCATTTGGAACCAGTAAAGACACCGAAACACCCCTTTCGGCCTTCTGTAGGATATTATCATACATGGGTATGGTATTACATGTCTCATAATTTTATTTTATATATTGACCGTAAAATAATGTAAGATACTAGTAAAATACTAGAATCATTATTTGTAATAGCTTATTCTCATGGGTTCCATACACTATTACAATAATGATTCTAGTACCATCATAATTTTACGGTCAATATAAACTAATTTCAATTTTACGATTTGCAATCTGTTTAAAATATTCATAGACGTCTGTCTCCGATTCTCTTTTTATGACTAAAAATAAAATTAAGTCGTATCATTGAAGTTCATTTTAGTCTTTCACGTTAACTTAAATATTTCAATGAAATATTTACATGTTTATTTATAAACGGGCTCCATTAATATGTTCTAAACTGAATTATTTAAATAACGGTTCTGCATTTGTGTATCCATAACTTAAGTATATTAAGTATGTACTATAACTCCATTAGCTCATATACGTCCCACTGCGATCATGGGCCTCCTTTACAATCGAAAATACGATTGAGATGGGTTAAGCCGTATAGTTCACTATGCCGGTCTAGTGGGCGTTGGCGTACTTTACATACAAGAGAAATTACGTGAAATTAGATGTTTATTAAGTAATATAGAAACAAAAGAATAAAAAAAGATTATTTATTGACACGATTACAACCATTTAGCTAATATTACTACATATTGAAACACATCACATACAATACAGCCTCCGTGGCGCAGGCGGTAAGACGCCGCCTGTGAATCGAGAGGCCGCGGGTTCGATCCCCGCACCGAGAGAAATGTTTGTGCGGCCCACAAATATTTCTCTCGGGTCTGGGTGTTTGTGAAACCGAAAAGTCTCTCGTAGTTCCTGATACCCACGACACAAGACTCGATCTTAATGTGGGGTCAGGACTATGTATGTGACTGTTGGGTGTTATTTATTTATTTATTTAATACAACCACCAAAGGAGAATAAAAAGAACCAAAAAAAGGAAACAGTAACAAAAATGAAGAAATTTGAAAATAAAGACGTAATGGCTAAACCAGTCGCAAACGTGCCATTATATGCCTTCTCAGCATTAATTCTGAATTATCATCGGAATGACATGACATGAGTATGTGGTTTGATTTTACGGAGATAATATTATATTTAGTTTATGTATGTCTGACCGCCCTATTTAAAACCTTCATGTACAACGCAACAAGAGAATTAAGTATTTTTATTGTATTATTAAACTCTAAACTACAAAAAGATCATTGTTAGCGGATGAATGCGGATGACAGCGATGATTAGCAATACTCGCCGAGACTTAAGTTCAACAGAGGAAGGTAATGGGCTGTATGTGTATATAGTAAACTATGTCGTAATTAAAAACTAGTACACTCTGAACTTGCCATGTGGGTGTAAGGAGCCGCAGCTGAGATCCAGCGCAGCAATACTCGTAAGTCTGGGGGCGCGGCCGAGCCCCCGTCCAAGTCGAGCTATAGGCCGTAACATCCTTTTCTCGAAGTAATTCAGACCATTTTCAACCCCCTATAACTTCGTTGTGGCTAAAGCATGAAGCCTGAATTTTCAGTTACTAAGCAGGCATTGTATAAACACGGTATATTTAAAATTTCATTCAATTTGAACCAGTAGTTTAAGAATTGTAACTAGTCAAACTTTCTTAATTTTGTCACTCACTGACTGACCGATCATCAAAAGTCTAAGGCACTTCTAGCAGACATAGAACCTTCAAATTTAGAATATAATTAGTGTTTAGTGTCTAAAGTAAGGGAAAATTCAAACATTTCATAATTTATGTCTAGTTTTCTAGATAGACCAACTGCGTGAATAACCCTATGAGTGCTCCATGTCAACTAGTAGTTGACTTTTATGCCATGTCAACTAGTAGTTGACATGGTATAAAAGTGTATATTATGCGTATATTTCCCGTGTCAACTAGTAGTTGACATGACGTGGCACGTATGGATGCATTAGAAATCCGTTAAATATGGTCATTTCGGTCGCACTAAGGGCAATTTGTATTACTATTTTAACCTTGACGGGCATGAGCGGCGGTGCGGATAACTTTGTAATCCCATATAAATGTATAGGATTACAAAGTTACATTTGCAGTTAATGAATCATTGTACCCGTATATAATGGAATAATAGTTGTAGATAGATATCTATATATATGAGGCATAACAGGAGGGGATATAGAGAAGGAAATGGTGTATTCAGCATGTCACATGCCCTTGCAAATAAATAGACTAAATAGCTCGAAAATATCAATTACAATGAAAGAAAGAACATTAATAATCAAATCCGCTATACTTGTGATAAATTAATGCCTACAAAAATAGATCGACATGGCCAGCAGCATTATGTATAAATTGTATGATACATTATGTTTTCATGCGATGAAAACATAATGTATCATAAAGTCGATCCATTTATTTAAAACGTAAAGAATTTTTTAATATTGATATGGTAATAACTAACGTAATAACTTTATTTAGAAGGTCCCTTAAGGACTAAATAAATTAATCGTCTTGCTATAACATGCATCTCACAACTTTTTGCGGTAGAAAACCTGAGCTGCGAGACTTGGAATTTTTTTACAGGATGTTTTTGATGGGATCAAAAATGTACATCACCCAAGTTATTTCCCTTTGAGTAGCTATTATGTAGCATCTATTTCTTCCACGAAACAGCAGTGTAAATGCGCTGTTATTTTGCGTGTTGGAGGACATTGTAGGCAGAATAACTACTCGATACATTGAGACTGACTTATTATGTATGTATGTATGTATGTATGTAAGAATGTATTTTTCTTCTTTATTATATTCTTATGTATGTATGAATGCCAAGCTTAGCTATTTGCTCTGTAATTCATGGTGTTGTTTGTTTTTGCTACTGTCCATGAGCGGTAATATCGCTTAAATCAGGACAATAGCATTGTATTGCCATTCATACCATTGAAATCTAAAAAGCTCTTACTTAATCATGAACCAACTCGGTTTTTAACCCTTCAAAAAAGGAGATTAACAATTCGATGTGTATGTATGTAATTTTGTCAGAATTGCATAGTTTTTGGACATATTATTCTATACTAGCTTTTGAAAACGTGTGCTAAATTTTAAGTTTATAAGATTTTAATCCTTTAGACTTACCTATTACATACGTCACACAAACTTGTTTACACAGTGACACTTTCGATCCCGGTCGCAAACCTTCCCCGGTCGATTACTCACGATAAGGGTCTACAAGATCCGATTAATGCAAGTCATAGTAATGTGTGATGTTCCATTTTGTCCCCAATCCGGCACTCGGAACATGACTCGTCTCTTTCGGAGGAAAAAGTGGATAAGGTTTAAGAGCGGTTGTTAATGTGTGCCGTTATCCTATGTGGAATTAACCCAAGAATGTAAAAGTCATTTCATAAAATATGTGGTTTAGTTCATATAAAGTGCGTGGTGGCCTGTTGGTAAACGGACTAGACGCGACTGCCAACATGTTCACGGTGGTCGCGGGTTCGAATCCCAGGCACACCTCTGACTTTTCGGAGTCATGTGTGTATTGATAGTCAATCTCCACGCACTAAAACGGTGAAGGAAAACATCGTGAGGAAACCTGCATACCATAGCGATTTATAAAAAATTCTATGGTATGTAAATCCGCCAACCCGCACTAGGCCAGCGTGGTGGACTATATGGCCTAACCACTCTCAATCGTACTGTCGATTGTAGAGGAGGCCCGTGCCCTGCAGTGGGACGTATATGGGCTGATACTAATACAGTTCATACAAACTTAATAATGTAATACATTCAACTTAAATTAATTATTTTTTCTAATCGCAATAAAATACTACATTGATTGGAGTTGAGAGCAATTCATTAGTTTGTAGATACATCATATTGGTACCAAGATTGATTTGCATAGGACCATTTAATACCACCTCTTTATGTATTTTTACTATTAAATATTAGCTCATAAGCATTGTATGCGGGCTCAAAAATATTGTGATTAGGAATCACTACGTATTAAAAGTTGTAACAGCTATTAGGGGAGGGTCATTATAGCGCTGTCCCATGCAGTAATTAGTAATAATATTTCTGAATATTGTTGTTCCTATATGGGCAAATGACGCTCTCTATCAGGCGACTCATATATCCATGAGGATAGCGAGTATGAACTCGCTACATACATACATAAACATAAACTCACGCCTTTTTCCCAAGAGGGGTAGTCAGAGGTGCCAAGACACCCACATTTCGCCTTGTATGTTCCGTCCCACGATGTGATAGGTGGCGAGCCTATCGCCATATCGGGCACAAATTCCTGACTCTGGGCTGATAATGAATAGAAAAATCCAATATCACTTTGCCCAACCCGGGATTCAAACCCGAGACCTCAGCTTTGTAGCCGTACTCTAGTACATCCATAAACTCAGGCGTTCATTCCAAAAAGGGTAAGCAGAGGTACTGGTAGCAACTAGTACAGTAACGTGTTGCCTTGTGTGTTTCGTCACACTTTGAAATGGGGGCGAGCCTGTCGCCATATCGGGCACAATTTCCTGGAAAATTCACTATCACTTTGCACGACCGGGATTCGAACCCGAGACTTCAGCTTTTTTATCATACCGTAGTACAACTACGCCACCGAGGCAGTTGTTAACAATAAAAAACCAACTTATACGCACAATCCTCACATTTTTGCTCACAAACCAAACCATTTAAATTATCATAATGTTTAATAAGCAAACGACTAAATTGAATATACGAGAGCGATAGACGGAAAAACGTGATATCATAGGAAATTGAAAATAAATTCCTTTAAGCTTCCAATTACCACAATCGAGAACATTGAGTTACGGACGACATGAGCATAGATATTCCACGTGGAATGAAAAATAGTACACGTTTAGTGAGAATTTAGGTATGCAGTGCACACACGGAAATCTTGAAATAAAATGCTGAATTGTATAAAATATAAATAATGCGTTGTTCACAGGATTGTTTTGTGTTATGTTATTATGATAGTTTCTTATTAGAGACTTTTATTTTCAAATTACTTAACGTATAATTGTGTTTAATTAATATTGTTATATTTTATTATTCAGGAAATTCATTGGATTTCCCAAGGAAAGCGTAAGCGTGGCCGTCCCAAGCAATCCTGGGGGTTACTCTTTAAAAACGATGCTAATTTCGAATGTTCAACGTCCGGAGTAAGATATAAGATTACCACTTCTAAAGATCAATATTAATCCCTATTATACTTATCATTTTCTCCGAATAAAGTCTATGGTTGCAACGCGCTATAGAGAAACCTAACATTTTGTGGTGTATATAAGCACATTTGTGAAGTTTTACGTATGGCATCCGAACATTTGAAGATCGTATCGTTTTTATAGAGTAACCCCCTGTCAACGTACCTTAATTGACGAAGCCAAAAGTGCCGGAAAGTATTGGATCGACATTAAGAAAGCAGCTCAGGACCGTGCGATATGGAGAGTCACTGTGGATGCCCTTTGCCCTATCCAGGGGACGTAGGACCTGAATTAATGATGATAATATTTTATGCCCCATATACAGGGTCATATTGACACATGTTACTTTAATTAACCTACATGTTTCTCATCACCCCACGTAACATTGTATACCGGGTATCTCAAGACTGCTACCGAAAACGAAGCCGGGTGGTAGTTTTAGTGGCTACAAACACAATGCAATTAAAAAATTCGCATAGAAACGCGACAATTAATTTTTATGATTTTTTAAATATCGTCATTTTTGGGTGGTAAATCCATAGTTTTTGCTAAAATAATAATTTAAACTCTTTTATACCTTAGAGTATTTATAAATAAAAGGGTTAAGGCACTATTATTTTAGGAAAAAATGTATTTACCACCCAAATATGGCCATAGGAAAAAAATAACAAAAAAAAAATTGTCGCTTTTTTTGCAACTTTTTCTATTGCATTGTGTCTGAAGTCGCTAAGACTACCACCTGGCTTCGTTTTCGGTAGCAGTCTTGATATACCCTGTATAATTTGAAAGTAATATGAGAAGATTTTTTGTCATAAATTGTGATTTTCGTTTTCACGATTTTTGGACTTCCCATGTAGATAAGAGTATTTTAACCGCTTAAATGAACTTCAGTTCGGTTAAGAAACTTATCTGAATCAAAAAAAAAACTCAGTATAGGGGTTGATCAAAAGCCTTGAAATCTAAATCTAAATCGTGATTTTTGACAAAACTATCAGGCAGTTTTTATTCAAATTTGGCATAATAGTACCTAGGGGGATTAAGGAACATGTGTTTTAAATTAAATACCATATGTCAATATCACTCAGTATAACACCGGACTATAAGTTTTCAATACAAGCACAGTAAACGTATATGAAATAATAGATGTGTGTATAATATATATTTCATTAATATTGTTTAAGTTTGTGCACTTCTCTATATAAACTATAATTCTCTCAGTTTCTATGAGTTGAATGCATGCTATATGTATGTATGCCTATTTAATTTTGTGATTGTAATTATTTTGTAATATTATGTTGTTGATCTTTTTAGTCTTATCTATATTTCGTTTGTTAGTTGTAAGTCAAATATTCCATCTTTGTTATTTTATTTTAATCTTTATTATGTTGGAAATTAATGTAATTGGTATTGGTATGTCCGTACTAATTTATTAAATAAATATGTATTTTTTTAATGATTGGCGAGACGAGCTTGCCATTCCATTGCCAAATAATACTATGCATTACAAAGTATTGCTTAGCATACTACTACGCTCGCCATCCCGAAGGCATAGGATGTTAAGTCTCAATATGTATGTATGTCCTTTTAACCCAACACAAAAATGTATTTACACTGCTGTTTGGCAGGAAAAATAGACATTGATTGACGGTGATACCTATCCAGGCGGCCTCTCACATGTGAAAGACACCACCAGTAAAATAACAGTAAAATTATACCAAAACACGCTTTAATATCGAAGTAATGCGGTAACAATTGCTGTTTAGACAGAAGTATCCACAATAAGACAGGATTGCCTCTAGGGATTCGACATAATTATACTTGCTCAATTGCATCTTCATGCTTCACTTATAAGACTCAAGACTGCAGGTAGGAGGGAACACATGCACAGGCAGAATGATTTTTAGCTTAATTGTATCAGCCCATATACGTCCCACTGCAGGGCACGGGCCTACTCTACAATCGAAAGTACAATTGAGAGTGGTTAGGCCATATAGGCCACCACACTGGCCTAGTGCGGGTTGGCGGACTTACATACCATAGAAATTCTTATAAATCGCTATGGTATGCAGGTTTCCTCACGATATTTTCCTTCGCCGTTTTAGTGCGTGGTGATTGACTGTCAATACACACATGACTCCGAAAAGTCAGAGGTGTGCCCTGGGATTTGAACCCGCGACCACCGTGAACATGTTGGCAGCCGCGTCTAGTCCGTTTACCAACAGGCCACCACGCACTTCTGTTTTAGCTTAATGCTGAGAGGGAAACATGAATTAGGATAACAACTGTTGAATCTGTTATACAGGGTATATCATGAGTGCTACCGAAAATGCAGCTGGGTGGTATTAGTGGCTTATTGACTTCAGACACAATGCAACAAAATTTTGTGCAAAAAATTGTGGCGAGTTTTTTTTTCTTTTTTTTCTATCGTCTTATTAGGGTTGTAAATACATAGTTTTTTTATTAAATAATAGTGTACGCCCTTTTATTTTAAAAGAAACTATGGTACGTTAGGTGTTAAATGATTATTTTAGAAAAACTATGAACGTATCACCCAAACTCGACGATATTTAAAAAATAATAAAAAATGTTGCGTTTCTTTGCAAAATTGTAGTTACATTGTGTATAGTCACTAAAACTACCATCTGGCTTCGTTTTCGGAAGCTGCTTCGGTTCCTGATATATCGGGTATGTACTGATTTTCTGTAATTATATAACAATGTATGGTCAACATAATATTCGTATCCTAAATCACAGGTTACACCTAGCTTGGGAACATCTGATTCAGCTAGAATTTACGATCTAATTATTTTTATTTAATTACATTACATTAGTTTTATTGGGAGCTTGTATCATTACATGTCACCAGCAATAGATTTATTAATGGTTAATGTACGAATATTAATGATCATAAAACCTCTCAATGGTTATTCTAAAATCAATTTTGAAATATTGATGTTCTATGTGTAGCTATGGATGTGTGGCGTACCTCGCACAACCATGATTAAAAGGCATCCCCAATTCCTTTTTTAAATTTGTATACTTATCATTACTGAACAAAACATTTCTTTCATAGTAGCGATTGTCAATCATTTCACATATGCAAGCATAAAATTAACCCAAAATGAATCTCACACTTATTCAATATTATGTTAATGGGCATGCAAAATGTATTAAAACACAATTTCCTGTATTTATGTTTGAACATCAAACCGCTGTTGAGATATATGACAGGGCTTAACGACTGTCGCATTTCTGCGACACGCGGGACCAATAGTTTAATGTGCGTGGCGAAACACGGAAATACTCGATTTATAACAAGTCCAAGAGAATTTAAATTATATTTATAAACAGCAAACAATAAAAATAATTCTATAATTGAGGCTTAATACATATAAGTAGCCAACCCGCTAGGCCAGGGTAGTGAATTATATGGCCTAAAAACTCGCA
Organism: Hyles vespertilio; assembly: GCA_009982885.2. Classification (NCBI taxonomy): domain Eukaryota; kingdom Metazoa; phylum Arthropoda; class Insecta; order Lepidoptera; family Sphingidae; genus Hyles; species Hyles vespertilio. The sequence continues at coordinate 10,541,306 of CM042828.1, forward strand.
ATCATACTGTTAATAGGGAATATGCATGTCATTTTTTTATATTTTTAATCAATTCTATAAGTTATTACATTATCGGAAAAAATATGTCTGAAAATATCAATCAAAAAAGTACAAAAAAATAATCAAAACTGCTATCAGTTTCGAAGCATTCAAACGCCATTTTGGCGCGAACTTGCTGTGACGTCAGCTTAATCGATATCAACTAGGTAGTTTTTGCATTAAGTTTCTTTCATTAATTGCTACAAAACTGTATTTCGTGACAAAATAATCCATTTTATTTAATAACTAGCGGTCGCGCCGGGCTCCGCTCGGGTGCATACACGTTTTAAAATGGCGGTCAAAATGTTTAAATCAGTTTAGAATATCGACCAATCGAACCACGAAAAACGAACAAAATTTCCTCGTATTTGCTAGAAATATCACTACTGCTTTCCTCCTGTAGGTCATAGCGTGATGATATATAGCCTAAAGCCTTCCTTGATAAATGGACTACCCAACACTGAAAGAATCATTCAAATCGAACCAGCAGTTCCAGAGATTAGCGCGTTCAAACAAACAAACTCTGCAGCTTTATAATATTAGTATGGATATAAAGAAAACACAAAATAACTCATAAAGAAACGTAAAACAATACACTGAACAAGCTAAAACTTCATAAGATCGTAACCATTGTTGTCACTTTCCTTTTCAAGCAATAGCCCTGCGTTTCGAGAATATTGCGCGGTAAATTTGAAATATCATTTTTTAAGTATTTATTTTACCGATTTAGAGTTGATAAAGTTAAAAAATATCTTTAAGGTATATTTCTATATCAATAAAGATAAGAAAAAAAATATTTTGACTTATTTTGGAGTCTCGTGCATGTTCCCTATTGTTGAGGAGGCCTGTGTCCTGAAGTGGAACGTAAATGAGCTGATACAGACATATAAGTTATAATATGACGACGGATGTATGTAATTTACTTTCTGCTCATTATTATTAAGATTTAAGAATCATTTAAATAATAAGTAGTGTAATGTGACGTTGATTTCATGCAGGAATTAAGAAACGATGGAAGTCGCTGGATGCTGGCCGCTTCTAACAGTTCGACGTGGAGATCCTTAGGGGAGGCGTTCGTTCAGTAGTGAACTGCCTATAGCTGAAATAATAATGATGATTAATCATTTTCACTCATAGTAATTTGTTGCAAATGCTGAGGATACCCACCTGTACATGAATAGCGAAGCTTTTCTTATCCACGCTGACATAAATACATTGATAAAATATATATATTTTTTTGTTATAATGGCCCGGCATAGTGGCGGCATTGCACCTGATGGTAAGTGCTAATGCCGCCCAGGCAGAGTATCCATTGGCATCGGACGGCAGTCCCATGCCAATGGAAACAATTATGCCGGCCTGCTAAGGTGCCTCTTCATACTACGGCGGAAGGACCCAGGATTGTAGGAAGGAAGGAACACGCGAGAAGGCAAACAATTCCACAGCCTGACGGTGCGGCATAAAAAAGAAATTTGAGAACCGTTTGGTTCGCGCCGGGATGGTGTGGACCGTCAAGCCATGGCTTCGCATGCCAGCACGCGTGGTTCTGGTAAGGAATGGAGAGGAGGGGATCAAGTTGAACAATTCTTCAGAGCACTCACCGTGATACAGGCGGTAGAACACGCTTAGAGAGGCGACATCCCTCCGGAGTTGTAGCGACTCTAAGTTGCTCGTAACGTCTGCATCATTCACAATGCGGATGGCCCGCCGCTGCAATCCATTCAAGGCATCGAACAGGTATTGGGCGGATCCATTCCAGAGGTGCGAGCAGTACTCCATACCCGGCCGGACCTGCGCTTTATATAAGCGACAAAGCTGACCGGGCGTAAAAAACCGACGCACCCTGTTCAGAACTCCAACCCTGCGTGATGTGGCAGTTATTACGCGCTCTATGTGATTCCTTGGATTGAGATCACAGCGAATATCCTCACCAAGGATACTTAGGTCATTCCGCATTGAGAGGGGAGCACCCTGAAGAATGGGGAGGGGAGAGAACGGAATTTTTTTGCACGTGAACGCATACACCTGGGTTTTCTTGGCATTGAACTCAACCATATTCCTGGAACCCCATGTAGAAATGAGATCCAAGGTCCGGTTGAGCTCAATGACAAGATCTTCGCGTCCCTTCACAGTTTCGACTCGGCAACCCGGAGGCCTGCAGTGGTATCGCCCATGAACCGTGCTGTCGATCTTCGAAGCTTCATAGCTTCGAAGCATCATTAAAAATGCAATTTTCCGTAACGTCTCAGGATACAGCGGAGCTATAGCATTTCAAATTGTCAGTTATATAAAACGAAGGCGTCACTTAGCTATATCCAGACAAACTTTACGAGTGCGCAATAAAAATTCCATAACATTTGACAGTAGCGAATGCTATTTGAATATATTTTATTGATGATTTTGACGTAAATAAACTGTATCAGTTACTGGAGTAAATATTTATAAGGCTTATTAAATTTTCATCGCACTGTAATGGAGTTTGACTAGTATGTGCCGACAATACTTTCGTACGCCTGTGCCCGGAATAACCTGTGAATTTACAGTGTTTTGCCATTTCTAGTTTCCAGATTTTAGATTTGTATTTATGTCCGCTGAATACATTTTATGAAACTTCTGTTTCGCTTTGAATATTTAAGTTTGATGTATTTTTGATAACTTACGTCGGAAATCTCATATTCTATAACTGTGTTAAGCCAAACAGTTGGGTAATCAATTTTTATTTCTATGAATGGTGAGACGTCCATGCTGTGCATCTGATGGAAGGCGATCATGGACAGTAGCAAAAATAAGCAACAACATGAATTATAAAGCTCGCCATCCTAAGATATAAGATGTTAAATCTAAATATGTCCAGTAGTTACTTTGGCTACAATTTCCTTCAAACCAGAACACAACAGTGCATAAACACTGCTGTTTGGCGGGATAAATAGGTGTTGGGCTAGAAGAGCAACGTAGACCACTTAATATTCAGTAACGTATAATACGTATAACGTATACTAGCTTTCTTCTACCGTCATACTTTTTAGCGATAGGAAGTGCACTGATAATCTTAGGCCTTTGCCAAAAAATGAAGACCTGTTGGAAACATTCTACATTCAGCGACATCTTGGATATTTTTCTTCTCTTTCTTTTTGTGTCTTTCTGTCATTAAGGTGTTTAATACAATAAATTATTTATTTGTTAGCACTATATTGATATGAATTCGTCAAAAAGAGAATATTTAGTATTTCAAAATGTCAATTCTTGTTCCAATCAGAATCTCTAAGTCGCATTAAAATATTCCGCAGCAAACATCAACACAAACAAAGTCCTTTCAGTTAAAACAAACAGGGCTCGTATGTGCCTCCTAACCAAATCAAATTTAAAGCATTCTATATCTGAAAGCTAGTTTACCAGTTAGCTTTGATTAATCTCTAAGTTAAACACGGGGAGTGAACATCTCACTTGGGCCTGTCAAACTTGTTGTTCCTTAGCCAAACAAACCCAACTTAATGGCTTAATATTGATGCCTGCTTCTGACATTTCCTTGGTTAGTGACCCTTTGGCACCACCTCTTAAGGGCCGAAAGGTCTTGCTGAACCCTTGTCCTTAGTTGGCAACTTTCAATGGCAATTTCTAGTTAATGTAACTAAAAGTTCAGATATGTGGTTAATAATTTATCTGGTTTTCCAAGTGGGTGGATTAGACAGTGCTTCTATTGCGAACATGTTTTAGTTATTTGTATGTTGAAGTGTATGGCACACATGTTTAATCGAAATGTTTCATAATCACCGGATTTTGATTTTTTTTAATCCTCCCTATCTTTAAACATGAGAAAATGTCTTTATAAGACTTTTGTAGCCATATTTTCAAGTGTACAAACCCACATTCAACACAATAGACTGAGAACCTCTCTTATATCTCTATAAGCAGCCAGAATATAGCCAGAATTTTCCTACAACAAGATTTTGAATATCATTGAATTTACTCTTCATTTTTATATTTTCCATACATTGCTGCGTGATACCAACATACCCAACCACGTCTATACCCATCAACACATCACAATAAAAAATAAGCAATACCCACACCGCAACACGGCAAAGCCTCATAATCACAGCGCTAATCGCCAAACGATAGACATTTCCGGCGGCCAAATAAACAACAATCGAAAGCCGATTGTGTCGGCCTACAACGGTATGGCAACAAGCAACGTGCTCTGTGAATTTGGCACTAGTCACGGGCATTGTGTCTAATTAAACCGGGATCAGATGTAGCGGTAGCTTCGCCGGGGCACCACTCGATACCACGTTTTTGGTTTCAAGCCAACAAGGTTCTTGTTTAACCCTAAGTGGAGTGCGCGGTCGATTGGGCCCGACGATATAGGTTTCTTTTTTTGATAAACTGATTCTAAAGTTTATATTCATGTTTGACATTTGATAAGTTTAATATAGGGGCGATAAGACATCACACATAAGATGGTAAGTACAGTGTAATTTAAAAAAGTATCCACCTCTAGAAATGGTGATGATGGTCAAAATCGAATATACACAGGCTAGTTGAAACTTGAAATGTGACGCCTTTACAAGGATCAGCGATCCTTAAAGGTTCTCCACCACCATGTTCAGTGGTACATGTTATCCTATACCAGGGTCATTTTTAAATTAAAAATACTTTTTATTGTTTATCAGCCTGTCCGCTCTATGCCTACGAAAACTATAATTAATCGAAACGATGGGAAGTAAAAAAATGTAAAAATTAAACCAATCCGCTATAAAATCTGTATAAATTAGTTTTACTTCAATGTGTAACATTCGCATAAATCTAAGAAATCATTACGTTTCTTTTTGTATTATAACGTAACTATCAACATAAACCAACAGTCATTAATTACAATTAAGGACTGACCTGCTGAATTTTACACTTTTGGTATTCATTCAGAAACGAGTCACTATGTTACTGAATTAATTTTGTGAGTTACTTTACGCAGGCAGTCTGTTATTTACATATAAAGTAAATTACCTTTCGACGCAGTTAATTATGGTATACATTTCCTATTGGTGGAGGTAGAGTATTTGTATGCACCTGGCATTCACTGTATTTGTATATTGACAACCAGCTATTATGTTATCTCTCTCAGTGAATATATTATTTGCGTTGCGTTGCACTTATCACCAAGGGAATTTTATTTTGTTGTCTCAGTAAGAAAAAACGTAGACGGAGGCTCCACATATGCTGTATGCCTTCAAGTATGTATCAACTTTTATTTCTGATTAAAACGCGGACTAATACTCCCCTACGGTACAGAATGTCGAAAGCATCCGCCAGTGAAAGGTTAACTGATTCGCTTGTTAAGTTTTATGTTTTTGTTCGGACCGGCTCAGACGGCTAATTATAGAGTTTTCTTAAAAGTTTGCGATTTTTAGTGCGCTATATTGGTAGTGAATATGAAGAAAGTTTTAGTGTTTTATTCTTATAATTCTTATAAAGGACGCGTATCATTCCTTTTTAGCAGCTATATCATAAATATGCAGTAGGTACTATTTGACATACGTAGTTCTCTTCAATTCACAACATTACATTTGATCTACCTACCCTGATATCTAGGCGGGAAGTGGTCTACCATTATCACTACATAATATAAAATAAAGTCGCTTTCTCTGTCCCTATGTCCCTTTGTATGCTTAAATTTTTAAAACTATGGATCGAATTTTGATGCGGTTTTTTTAATAGATAGAGTAATTCAAGAGAAAGGTTTATATGTATAATAAGTACATGTTATTGTACAATAATCTATTTGTACATGGGCGAAGCTGGGCCGGGCCGCTAGTATTACTATAATTTATTTCAAATAAAACATTGTAAAAACCTGCTAACAAAATGAATATTTATATAGTGTAGTAGACTATGAACTATGTGCTGGCCTAACCCCTCTCAATACTATTCTTGATTGTAAAGGAGTCCCAGAACAATAGGTGAGTGTGTGCTGATACAGCGCAGCAAAAACTAATAACTTACCAAAGGTTTAAGATGTGACTGAAATAAAATGTTTTACACGCATATTAACGATAAAATACGAAGTGGTAGAGCTGTTGTCAGTCATGACTCAGAATGAATAGATAGGCTCGTCTGGGGCGCAACTACTGTCTGAAAGTAGATCGACGTGAAGCGACGATAACTTTGCTGTCGCGTTTCGATCGGTGAGTGAGATTGCTGGATGCCCAATACCTGTTCTGTCTTCCCATCCTCCTCCTTTCCTGTTCTCTCATTTTGATATTTCGGAAACACATCCATCCAAGCGTTTTAGATGTTCAAGAGCGGCAGTGCTACTTACCATAATGTGAGCTGTATGCTCGTTTTCCGGACCTAGGCAATAAAAAAAGCAACCAAAAGACCCAATGAACCATATCAACATGCATTTTGCCGCTGTATAAACTCTCTATTCAATACACATTTGCAAATGGATAAAGTTAACTACCATCAAATAATGTTGCAGTTTCCCGCTTTGTTCCATTTCACCATACAGAATTAGTCAATTAATATTCGAAATAAGTTAATGTATGTAAAATAATTACAATTAATATTGCATGGCTTAGATACAGGGTCGAAATGGGAATTATTTTTGCACATTAATTAAAAGGTAGTTCAATAGTAACTAGGCCTTGAATAAATGAATGACTCAGCTCAATTTTGGGTCTATTACAAAAATAATAGCGGGCGGTAGCCACTAACTCTCAAGCGACTCAGCAATCTAGTCTGTCTACCTAAGCAATACATTCATTTTACGTTTATTTTTAAGCCTTCACCCTCTATCCTAAAAGGTTGAAAATATTTGCTACCAATTAACAACTATATTATACCAGATGGGAGATAACAACTTGTTTTAAATATAAAGTAATTTCGCTTCGTTAGAATAAATAATCGGTTATCAGCCGACACGATTGTAATCACTCTATGAAATATATCCTACTATTTTGTAATTAAGGGGGTCGTGACTCACATCATACTTCCTTAATTCGCGCCTGTGTAAGCTCGGACACCGTATAAACAATGTTTATTTATTGTTGACATAATTTAGTAATAATTAGGGATTATGTCGTGCGTGATAAAGTTGACAGGTTTATTAAACTAGAATTGAGTTAGTTTAGCATAGTGTAAGTAGAATTATAATTATTGTAAAAGTATAAAACTTATCTTAGAAATAAATGGTATATCCAGCCTGCGACCGAAAATGAAGCCAGGTGGTGGTTATATTGGCTTCAGACACAATGCAACTAAAACTTTTGCAAAAAAGCGTGTTTTTTTTTTCCTATTGTCTTATTTGAGAGGCAAATATATAGTTCCTCTTAATATAATACTGTAAACCTTTTAATTTTTTAAGTACGCAAGTGTTTAAATTGTTTGTTTCGCAAAATATGGATTAACCACCATTAATAATAATATTTAAATCATCACAAAAATCTTGACGCTTTTTTTGAGAAATTTCAAATTGCATTGGGTTAAATCTACCATCTTGCTTCGTTTACGGTAGCAGTCTTGAGCCTAAATATGATTATACTCTAGATTGTAACAAGCACTTTGAACCAGTTGCAACTTTAGGGTATTCCTGGTCATAAAAGGTATTAACAAAGAAGTGCTATAGTCAAATTGGCTTGTAACTATTTGAAGAAATTTTTTATTCTAATTTTTTTAGAACACTACGGCATGCATAGAAACGAACGTTTAGCAATCTATGAACCGATCATCGAAATTAATTATAAATAAAATAATTCATCAATGACGTGGAAGATAAATACAGGTACAATACGTCATTATATATTTGTCGGATGTCGGTAATAAAACTCATTGTGTTAATTATTTAATTATTATTATCACCACACGTTATAATTAACGGATTAACGATTTATCCGAATATCTGCGACAACTTGTTACTTTATAGTAAACACGCGTATGTCTATGCTTCACTGCCGACTGCTGGATCTCGAATGCCTTGCCTACGGTTCGGAGGCGGTTTATATTGCAAACTGTCATGCTCCCACTCTTACTCTGACTGTGGGTAGTGAAATAGAATCACAACAGGGTTTCCTTTAATAAAGTTACTTCTGCAACTACCCGTAGATTCCTTAGGGCCGATTTACAATTATTTATCATATGGGCTTTACACAAGAACACCCCGACATATTTAAATGTTGTGTCAAAAATACCCTGGCCCACCAATCCATATACAAACAAAACATCTATTCTTAATAATTCACATTATCGGCACATTTCTGCTCCATTTCCGAAACGTAAAAAGACCTCGCTATTAAAACTTGAAGGTTTGGTCGTTAGAAAGCAGTATTTTTGCCGGCAAGCCCGATGCAAAATGTTCGCGGTCTAGAACTTCCGCAAACTGCTCTAATGGGTGCAGTAATGAACAAGCACAAACAAAGGTTAACAACTCTGTTTTGCTGTACGAATGCAGTAGGATCTCCACCAAACTACGCTCAGCGTGAATGCATTCTATTAACTTTAGTTACGTGTATGGGCACACCTGTAGTCGGAAGGGTAGGCTAAAATGGCATTATTACTGTCTTAAATTACTAGTTTTCAGTCCTTAGTTGTGTCGGGGGCGAGCTTACTGCCTTGATATATTTAAATTTTAATTTGGTTAATATAGGATAGAGACTATATTACCTAACCACTTTCAATTGAACTCTTTATTGTAGTAGGCCCATGCCTTGCAGTGGAGAAGTTTATGGGCTGATACAGTGCAATACAGAATAATGAGACAAATAAGGTTCTGAAGGTCATATTAGCACATTTATATTTTTTTCCATATTACAAGATAGTTTGTCTTATTAACAGCCACCTGTCTCATGTTAACCCCTCCGAAAATATCTTTTAATATAATTTTTCATCACGTAGCGTACAGGAGTTGCAGTGGCAGATGTACATACATACATAAACTCACGCCTTTTACTCAGAAGAGGTAGGCATAGGTGCTACACGTAATTCGTCTTGTGATGTGAGGGCAAAATAGTATCTGACCAACCATCGGCGCAATACAGTAGTTTTATGGTGAGTTTAAAAAACCCTGAGCTATCACTACAAAATAAAATTAACATAACAATGACAAATCACTAGGTAACAGGCTAACTTGCCAGATTGCCCACTCCGTGCAATAAAGGTGACTAAGCCGGAAGGGGTGGCCGGCGGTAGCAGCTGATCTAATCAGTGACGTAAGAATATTGTATCTAATAAAGTATTTTTATATTTGCACTGTAAAGAAGCTACAAAGTAAATGCAGTGCTGTCTGGATAGAGTGGTGAAAGGCAATTAATTCTCACCTTTCGACATTGTAGCCAGAGTAACTCCTGGACATATTGAGACTTAACATCTTATGTCTCAGAATGGCGAGTGCAGTGTAATGCCAAGCATTGCTTTATAATTCAGGTTGTTGTTTGGTTTTGCTCCTGTTTATGAGCGGTCGCATCGCTTACCATCAGGCGAACGGCACGGTTGTCTCGCCATTCATAGTAATAAAATATATATATATATATACACAGTCAGGTCATAAGTATTGTCACACAATAATTTTTTTTCTTTTAGAATGCTGGCCACAAAAAAGTTTATTGAATTCGAATTTCGAATTGTTCATGAAAATAAAAATGTATACTTTTTAGAATTTTACTCATTTTTAAATATGGAGAGGACACTTAAAGAAGACCGTGTTGCAGTTATTGCGTTGCATCATTGCGGTTACGCGCCAATTCAAATTTTTGAGATACTGAAAAATTTGAATATAACCAAAAGATTCGTTTATCGTACCATCAAACGATACAATGAAGATTAGATAATGTAGATGACAGGTCAAGAAGTGGTCGTCCTTGGTCTGTTAGGACTCCAGCAGTGATAAAAGCTGTGAAGGCGCGAATTCAAAGAAACCCCAAACGTAAGCAGAAACTGTTGGCCCTTCACATGGGGTTAAGCAGAACCACGGTGAAAAGGGTGTTAAATGAAGACTTAGGGCTTCGGGCATATCGAAGAAAAACAGGACATCATTTGAATGCTCGTCTAATGGACCTGAGACTGAAGAGATGCCGCGCTTTGTTGAAGCGGTACGCGGGAAAAAAATATCGGGAAATTCTTTTTTTAGATGAAAACAAAATGATAAGGTGTACGCACACAGTAGTGAAGAAGCGAGCAACCGTATTCCGCGTGTTCAACGAGGTCATTTTCCATCCTCGCTCATGGTATGGTAGGGAGATTCTTATTGGGGCTTAACAGAGGTACATTTTTGTGAGAAAGGTGTAAAAACGAATGCAGTTGTATATCAAAATACAGGCCTGACGAACCTTGTGGAACCTGTTTCTCATACCATGTTCAATAACAGGCACTAGGTATTCCAACAAGATTCGGCGCCAGCTCATAAAGCGAAGAGCACACAAGACTGGTTGGCGGCGCGTGAAATCGACTTCATCCGGCACGAAGACTGGCCCTCCTTCAGTCCAGATTTGAATCCGTTAGATTACAAGATTTGGCAACACTTGGAGGAAAAGGCGTGCTCAAAGCCTCATCCCAATTTGGAGTCACTCAAGACATCTTTGATTAAGGCAGCCGCCGATATTGACATGGACCTCGTTCGTGCTGCGATAGACAACTGGCCGCGCAGATTGAAGGCCTGTATTCAAAATCACGGAGGTCATTTTGAATAAACTTTAGTGTCATAAGAATCTATGTTTTGTTAAGTTCATTTTGGTATATAAATGGTTACATAATGAATAAACTTGTTTCAATTATTTTATATTAAACATGTGACAGAATTTATGACCTGACTAGTTATATTGGTACTTTAAAATGTGGTCTACAACAAGCCTTATCGGAAGCGATGTCAGCCAACAAATAGACATTTAATCATTACAACAGAGATAATTAGTATACAATAACAATCCACATTAATAATAATAAAACATATTCTCCATGAGTAAACATAATAATTGTATTGTGAGAACAATTCGATTTCCGACAATAGTCGAAATATTAAACCGAAATATTTAACTTTAAAACAATGAGCGCTTTTAATTCCGTCGCGGTGTTGGAGCCGGATTTTAATAATAGATTTACTCGTGTCCAAACAACGACCGGCGCATGTAATCTTTAGTGAACACACAAATTTAATTAATTCTGTTATGACATGCACATACATGCCATGTCGATCAGTATGTAGCTTTTAATGTAACATTTGTGTCGCTAATAGAGAATTTTTCTAAATTTATTTGTGTGAACGCTATTGCGGAGCATGTGAACTAGAAGCTTACTATGGGCTAGTATCAATCAGCTGACTTCTTTGAAATTCTTAATAACACTAAGGTATCAGGTCTAAGATAATTTCTTTTTTTATTGTAATAAAAGAAATAGCGTGCCATTCGCATAATGGTAACGCATGCGACCACTCACAGACAGAAAGAAAACTAAACAATATCATGAATTACGAAGCATTGCTTGACATTTCACTGCAATCGCCATCCTGGAGATAAGATATTAAGTCTCAATATGTCCAGTTGTTACTCAAGCTATAATGTCCTTTAATCAGGAACACAACAGTGCTCTTACACTGCTGTTTGTCATATGAGATATCCATCTCAAATAAAAGATAATATGTTCTGTCTCTTCTACTGTAGTCACGGCATAACCAAACGTCAAACTACCCACCAATTTGTCTTACTCGCACGTTAGTCGAACTAATATTACACTCCTCGTAAACGGCTCCCATATGCGTACTAAGCTTCCAATTTGAGTGCTCCCCGTCTAATAATTGTAATAGCCACGTACTATTGTTTGAAAATATTAATGGATTAATTTATATGTTTTGACAGTTGTAATTAAACAATCAAGATAAATATTTGTGAAACTTACTATACGTTCTTCAACATTAAGTGATTTTTATGAATATATGTTTTATATCCCAAATTTCAGTTTCTGAAATATAAAATAATATGATTCTTTGAAATAATTTATGCTTTTTTAGAAAAAAAATAGAAACCTTTACCGCCTTAAAAATATATTTTTTGTGTTTTATATTTCACTGACTGACAGCTAATTGTAGTGGAAATTTAGTCACTTAATTTTCAACAAACATACCTAATATAATTATTTGAAAATATCTTGAATTAAACGCAAAAACATTATGATTATCGCGTTCCGTAATACATCAGCAAATAGCAATTTTCATACGTAATTAAACATCTTCAGAGATGGAGCGGACTTGCTCCACATATAAATTATGGTGACCTGAACAAACAAAAATATTAATTGTGTGTGTATAACAACACTGTTTTATCTCTATACTATGATTTAGAGAGACTGAAAGAGACTTAATATACAGAAAATCATGTACTGCGAAGCTAATGCCAGTGACATTATCTTTTAGTCTACCTTCTAGACGATGAGATGAGCTGAATAACAACTATACGAATATTTATTTAAGAGAAAAACAAACATAAAATTTAATTGATAATTTGTTTGCACATAATTAGAGCAATATATACGAGTAGGACTATATAAAAATTCACAGGTATTATATAATATACTTTTCGCATAAGGGATTTAAATTTTAGAATGTATATTTATTTATTTACATGAACACGAACTATCTAATCTCTCTTCGGCCACAGGAAATTTGATCAAAGGCCTTCCCCAAGAATTCCCACATCGACGTTTTGGAATCCTGAATACTAACTACATTAGGGGAAATAGAGAAATGTCAATTGTTGATGATATAGGGTAAAGGAAAGAGGAAACTTAAAAACGTGTTATCAAATTTCCAGTGACCAAATTAAATGCGATAGACTGAAAATACTATTTAAAGTAACTGACAGATGATAGTATTTGTGGGGTCAGGACTATATGACTGTTGGGTGTTATTTATTATTATATTTTATTCATTATATTCGGAGTAGGTGCGAAGTAACTTGTTCGATCTTAGTTAGAACAAGTTACTTCGTGACCTTTTTATTTTTTATTGCATTCCATGGCGAGACTAGCATGCCGCTCGCCTGATGGTAAGCAATGCTTGGCATTTCACTGCGCTCGCCATCCTGAGACACAAGATGTTAAGTCTCAATATGTCCAGTTGTTACTCATTTACGGACACTTTATTAAACGTTCAACTATGTTTTTTTATTCTTTAAATAATTTAATACTTTTTTTAACTTATTTTTATTGCATTTGGTTGGCACATGAGAAAACAGGTCACCTGATAGTAAATCGTCACTGACGTCCACGAATATCTCCAACACTTAGATCATCACTCTCCGAACGAAACGCATAGCAAGACTGACTCTTCACGATGTTTAGAAAATATTAAATATTAATATTAACATTATTCTTATTTTGGCAATTAACAAAATAAAAAAGTATGAAAGCATTATTAGTTGCAACATCGTCAAAGTCTTAAAGATACGCATAACTTTTGCCAAATAATAAATAACATCTAATTTTATTGAAAGCAATAAAGTTTCACCAAATAGACTCGGTTAATAATTCGATACTCAGCACAAAATCTGTAACGAACGCGAAATGAAAGTTGCAAATGCTAAATACTAGATTAGAATAAAACTTGAGTTAGTCTAAGCCCTGACACGACTAAATAGTTTGAATATTATTTGGGAACTTCTCACAACAATGCCTTTTCTCTCGGGATTCGTTTATGTATTACAACCTAGTGAAAACCACTTATTAGTGCCAGTATCTGTTGTCAGAATTGTAATAATTAAAATTTTAGATCTTTACTGTACTGTGTATCAGCCCATATTCGTACCACTGCATAGCACGGGCCACTTCTACAATCGACAGTACGATTGAGAGTGGTTAGGCCACATTGTCCACCGCGCTGGCCTAGTGCGGGTTGGCGGACTTACATACTATAGAAATTCTTATAAATCGCTATGGTATGTAGGTTTTTTCACGATGTTTTCCTTCACCGTTTTACCTTCACCGTAGTGCGTGGTGGTCTATATATACATGACTTCGAAAAGTCAGAATTAGAGCTTTAGCTTTATCCCGAAAGTATATCAGCTAATTAAGAAATTAAACAGATTTAACTTCTTAACTAGGTGAAAAAAGTGACTGCTTGACATTTTATTATAATTCCAGCCCTTTTGCTGCAAAGGAGTTTATACAACCATTCAACATAACTATCCTATCCATACAAATACTTTTATTTCACCTGAACTCCAAGCTCTTGGCAAGTAGCGTGCAGTTTGACAAATAGTTACACAGCTTACTATTTTTTTTATTAACTTATTCTGTCCCACTGCTTAACAAAGGTCTCCCTCAATTCCTTCTACCAGCGGAATTTAAAAACTAAAAAAATAGAAATTTCGAAGTTCTCATCCAGGATGTTAAATCCTCGTGCATTACCCTCGTCGCTAAAGTGAGGCAAGTCTGGCCAAGTACACAAAAGAGCTAATTGTTTGCGTCGAGAGTCGAGACGGGCATCAGCAAACACTGGCAAAACACCGTGAAACCGCGCGTTGTTTGTTTTTTATTAACAACATTTGAGCACACAAACATTATAATACAGTGACGTGGACTGGGATATTTATGATGACGGTTTTGGTGATAAGTTGCTGTTTGCGAAATCTTTTGGCCTAGCGTGAATAGTGCCTTAGTTGTATTAAATTGATTGTTTGCAAAACAATACCCACACTTTTGGTTTGTCTCGCAATACGTTCAAAAAAGTAATAATAAATAAAAACAACCAACATGCACATATGTACATAGTCCTGACCCCACACTAAGATCGAGTCTTGTGTCGTGGTTATCAGAAACTACGAGAGACTTTTCGGTCTCACAAACACCCAGACCCGAACGACTACCTGTGTATCACACGAACATTAGTTTCGTTGCGGAGATCGAACCCGCAGCCTCCCGTTTCACAGCCGGCGTCTAACCGACTGCGTCACGGAGGACTTCTGTAAATGTAGAGGGATGTGACGATATACCGGGTATATCAAGACTGCCACCGAAAACGAAGCCGGGTGGTAGCTTTAGTGACTACAAACACAATGCAACTAAAAATATCGTAAAAACGGCGACTATTTTTATTTTTTTATTTTTTAAGTATCGTCGAGTTTGGGTGGTATATCCATAGTTTTTGCTAAAATAATAATTTAAAGCCTGGCGTACCATAGCGTCTTTTAAAATAAAAGTGTGTACACTATTATTTAAGAAAAAACTATGTATTTATCACCCTAATAAGACAATATGAAAAAAAAATAACAAAAAAAAAATCGATACAATTTTTTGCACAAAAATTAGTTGCATTGTGTCTGAAGTCACTAAAACTACCACCCAGCTTCGTTTTCGGTAGCATTCTTGATATACTCTGTATGAATGATGAGAATATACATCCCATTGCACAGGCCTGCTCCACATTCAAAAGCCACAACCTATAGCATTCCTCGATATCTATCCAAGGCGAAAATAATTTTTCAATCCAAACCAGTAGTTCATGAGATTAGAGGTAGCAAACAAAGAAACAAACTTTTCAACTTGATATATTAGTATAGATTTTAAAAGAATCTCCTATATTCACTTTAATATTTTACTTTCCCATGCCCATTGGCTTTAAAACGTACAAATGATGCAAGTGTTAACGTCGGGTTGACAGTGGACAAGGATTCGGTCCGTAACAGTCGTTTGTCTTTCTTTACCCTAATTATGTGATGAGAATTTATTGTCGCCACTA
Organism: Hyles vespertilio; assembly: GCA_009982885.2. NCBI lineage: Eukaryota > Metazoa > Arthropoda > Insecta > Lepidoptera > Sphingidae > Hyles > Hyles vespertilio. The sequence goes on from CM042828.1 coordinate 10,557,057, forward strand.
CACACCCACTTTTATCGTGCTTCGTATTAAATGCTAAAGCTGTATTATTTTTCTATTTATTTTGTTGGTGTTTATGAGAATTTGATGGAAATAAGTTTAACGTATTTTTGGAGGTAATTTGTGTAAATATTTATTTGATGCAGGTTAAATACACTAGTAATAGTTTTTGTTTGTTTGTATATAGTTTATTGTATATCGTATAATAATATATGTATTAACATTTGTAATTACTTGTTATGTTCTTTTTTTTTTCTTTTCTCTTATCTCTTAATTAAGTATTCATACACCTACTTCTGCTCATCTCTGCATCACCTAAAGGTCGACTGGGAGAAAATGTCACAGGCATTAAGTCCGCCTTGTATACATTTGTATATGTAGATTAACAAAATAAAATAAAAAAAAATATTAAAAAAAAAATCATAGGTACATGCACAAACTCACGTCTTTTTCCCAGAAGGCGTAGGCAGAGGTGCAACCATGACACCTTCGTTTCGCCGTGTATTTCCGTCCCACAATGTGATAGGGGGCGAGCCTATCGTCATATAGGACACAAATTCCTGACTCCGGGCTGATAATTAATAGAAAAATCCAATATCACTTTGCCCGACTGGGAATTGGAATCCCAGACCACAGCTTTGCAATCATACCGTAATACAACTGCGCCACCGGGGCAGTTTAAGTTTATTAATCAATTAATGATATTAAAATACCTCCCTATACCATACATTTCCTTAAAAACATGCAGTATAAACATGTGTCGTATTACTCGAAAAATTCTATCAACTTCATCTAAATCTTCCTCATTTACTATTTAACCTGTTGTGCTTGGCTATAGCCCTTTCACTAGGCTCATTTTACCCTTAAATGGAGATAAAATAATTTAAATAATAATTCAGGTTTGACTGGTAGAGAAAGACTCAGGAATTAATCCCACCTATATATACATGTATACTGTTGAAAATAAATAAATAAAGAGGTTGCGACCGATGTGAAACTTTTTGGGGATAATCACATCAGGGGTAAACAAAATATATCCAATCGAATCACTTACCGAAAGTTGATTGATCAATTTAGAAGTTCAACTTTTGACCTCACAGTACAAAGCTCCAGCGACCATTAAACTATTGAGGCCTTATCAAGCCACTTAACAATTACAAAAAATCTAAATTACATAAAAATCTAGACCGATTTTTTTTTTTATTATTGCATTGAATATCGAGACGAGCAAGCCGTTCGCCTGATGGTAAGCGATACGACCGCTCATGAACAGTAGCAACTTTCCACTGCGCTCGCCATCCTGAGACATAAGATGTTAAGTCTCAATATGTCCAGTAGTTGCTCAGCTACAATGTCCTTCAATCCGAAACACAACAGTGCATTTAAGCAGTGTTGTTTCACGGGAGAAATAAACATTGCGGTGGTACCTACCCAGATGGCCTCTCACATATGAGAGACCTACCACCAATAAAATTATAATTCAAACTAGTTATAACACATAAGAACATTAATTAAACCGACTGTTATATTTGTACGTATTGGAAAGAGCTTAAAAATAATGAGAGTGTTGTGAAACCTCTGCGTTTGATGTTTTAATTAAGAAACCCCTAACGCAAAAATATATTGTATTTTTAACATATGAAAAGTATTTTAACGTATCGTGTGGTTCTGCGGAACGCGCCTTTGAAGTTTGATATAACCTCCCTGGCGTTTTATGTACTAATTTAAATTGACTCTTAACTCTGCGGTTTTCGGAAAATAGTTTAAATGATTTTTATTAAAATGGAAATACTAGACCGTTCATGTAATATTTCGTTTTAATACCTACTAATTAAAAATGATTTTATAAAATGTATACAAATCCGTAAAAGTTAGTTCTATTTCAATGTGTAACATTCGCGTCAGACAAGAAACCTTTGTTTAAAATAGAGGTTTAGCATATTTATAACTTCTAATTTTTATATGTGCGTATTATATTATTAGTATAAACCGACTTACACTGACTTCAATACCAGACAGATTAGTTTGTCTATTAAGCCCGCCTTACACGCTGAGAGTTTCACGCCTGGAAAATACGATTATCCTAAGAATATATAAAAACTTGCATCGTCTAAACTTTTTCCAGAATGTAGCAATTATCGCATGCGACGATGTCACATAATTTATGCCTGAAATCAGGCGAGAAACTCTCCATGTAACTTGAGCTTTACAACCGAACGACAATGCAATTTAATAGTTACTGCTTTAAGAGTCAACAATATGAACTCTCTGTAAATGTTGTTCTTTTTACACCCAAAGGTGTTCATCTTGAATGCTGGTGCCTTCCATTTTCTTAATAAACTTGAAATAATTATAATTATGATATATTACATTGCAGTGGCGTGCCTAGGGTTCTGGACTAGGTCAAGCCCAATATTTTTTTTAGATTCAATATGTATTGATCTGTGTATTGATAAAAGGTGTTGGAAGAGGTGCTACCAGGACACTCATGTTTCGTCTTGCGTATTCCGTGCCAACTGCCATCATGTGATAGGGAGGGAGCCTATGCGATGATAATGAATTTAACCGCCAACCTTCGGGTGGTGCAGAGATAAATTCAGAAGGTGCATTAAATATGAATTTATGAAAAACGTTTTAAGGAGTCATTCAAACTAGTAGCCTGAACGATCTATTCCGCACTAAGACGTACAATTTTAAAGACATCTACACTTTATTAGCCTAATACGTCCGTACTCTAATACTGTGCGGGCGAAAGGTTTCTGGGTTTGAAGCTTTATGGGCCAGTAAGAGCTGGGAAAAGGTTTTTTATCACATATATGAGGAGTCACACGTTTCCTTCGTGTAATGTTGCGCGTGTGAAGGCCTTTTTACGTGTCCAAATGTAATGGTCGACCACACATTAGTACTCATAATGTAGGTTTTTAGTTTTGAATGTGAATCTACCTTAAGGCGAAAACCATTCTAGAAATGTGTTGTCTTTTTATTTTCATGATATGGTTATCTAGATGTCCTAAAAAATAGCATATTTTTTATATTTAGCAGGTAAATGATTAAGCTGGTCACCTGAAGGTAAGTGATGACTGCCGTCCAGGAAAATCCACAACGCTTGGATTATATACCGGGTATCTCAAGACTGCTACCAAAAACGAAGCCGGGTGGTACTTTTAGTGACTACAAACACAATGCAACTCAAAATTTCGCAAAGAAACGCGACAATTATTTTTTATGATTTTTTAAATATCGTCATTTTCGGGTGGTAAATTCATAGTTTATGCTAAAATAATAATTTAAACTATTTTATACCTTAGAGTATTTATAAATAAAAGGGTATACACTATTATTTTAGGAAAAAAATGTATTTACCACCCAAATATGGCCATAGGAAAAAAATAACAAAAAAAATATTGTCGCTTTTTTTTGCATCTTTTTCTGTTGCATTGCGTCTGAAGTCGCTTAAACTACCACCGGGCTTCGTTTTCGGTAGCAGTCTTGATATACCCTGTATGTGTTGTAGATCGAGAGAAGAGCAGGAAAGAAAATGGATGGACAGAGGGGTATTGGGCTTCCAGCAATCTCATCTCATTCACCGAATGAAAGGCGCATCAAAACCGTCGCTTCTCGTCGATATCCTGTGAGACAGTCGTACCGCCCCGGACGAGCCTGTCTATTCATGCTGAGTCATGACTGACAACAGCGTATTATTACTACTTGCAAGACACCTCAAGGCATAAATCTGTTTGCATCTGGTTGGCACCTAACATATCAATGGCGATCGATTGCTCCTGTCCTATCATATAGGCGGATGTGATGCAGGTATTTAATAAATAAATACGCCCAACAGTCCAATACAACGTCTTCACCTCACACTAATCTCGAGTCTTGTGTTGTGGGTATTAGAAGCTACAAGAGATTTTTCGGTCTTATAAACACCCATAACCGAAATAAATACCTGTGGTTTACACAAAAATTTGGCTCGGTGCGGGGATCGAACGCGCGGCCTCTTCGTTTTTTTTTATTGGTTTGAATGGCGAGACGAGCATGCCTGATGGTAAGCGATGCGACCGCTCATGAACAGTAGCAAAACCAAACAACACCTTGAATTATAAAGCAATGCTTGGCATTCCACTGCGCTCGCCATCCTGAGACATAAGATGTTAAGTCTCAATATGTCCAGTAGTTACTCTGGCTACAATGTCCTTCAATCCGAAACACAACAGTGCATTTAAACTGCTGCCTGTTGTTTCACAGCCGGCACAACATCTAACTCTCATTAACAATGCGAGAGATGACTATTTACCGAGGGCTGACACGGAGATCAGGTTGGCATAATTATACAAGCTTTATTCAGCATCTACAGCTGAAGAAAATAGCCTGTTGAAGAGGTCTTTAGCAAGAATTTCTAAATTGACCTGGCGCCTGCTTCTTAAAAGCGTTGAAGTTGCTTATCAACTACAAAACACACAACCCTAGCCAGCAATTTTTAAGTCCACCTTCGATTTCGAATATTTAGAACTAACAAATCCCTATTTTTAAACCTCTTAACAGTTCTCAGTTTCAAAATAAAAAGTAAAAAATATATTTACATTCGTAAAGCCTTTGCAGGGCTTAGATACAGCTCAAAGCTTTCATAAGATTGTATATGTGATTGATTGTATAATTCTTGTGTCGGCGGCGATCCACTTGGAATGTAGGTGTGAACCTGTATTGCTCTTCACGTCTCAGTACGTTCTGTATAATCAAACAGCTTCTCCATTGTCTATTCAGTTGCATCTGTAATATTCTAGTTTGCGGACTTAAAAGCCTTAGACTTATTGGCTGTTTATATATAGATAGGATTGGACTATGATGAAATATGAGTAGAATGAATCGTTAGACGAATGATTGGTATTGAACGTAGTTTGAGTGAAAGAAATGTCGAATGCAAATAGGAAAGAGAAAAAGGTTAGAAAATGAAAGATAACGATGTAGTCTAACGAAAGGATTAATATATAGAATAGGGGAGACCTGAATGGAAGACGATGGAGACAGATAAAGACGTAAATAAAGACGCAAATAAAGAAGACTATTTTCTATTCAAAATTACAAAAACTATTTTCGTTTTATTTGACCAGAGGCGGAAATTTTCTCACATACATACAAAATTATATATGGACAAAAAACTATTGAAATTTGAGTCGAAAAAATGCTAAAATATTGATAAAGAATACGTTATATTACATGGTATGTTTGTTTTTTATTTTTTGTGTTTTAGTAAGTTTATAAAATAGTTCCGTATAAATTAAGAGCTTTAATCTTTAAGCTCACGTTAAAGTTTTATTTGTAAGAATAACGAACGAAAACAATCATATTGAGTATACAACAGGAGATCTGGGGGCGCGGCCGAGCCCCCTCCAAGTCGAGCTATAGGCCGTAACATCCTTTTCTCGAAGCAATTCAGACCATTTTCAACCCCCTATAACTTCGTTATGGATAAAGCATGAAGCCTGAATTTTCAGTTACTAAGCAGGCATTGTGTAAACACGGTATATTTAAAATTTCATTCAATTTGAACCAGTAGTTTAAGAATTATAACTAGTCAAACTTTCTTAATTTTGTCACTCACTGACTGACTGACCGATCATCAAAAGTCTAAGGCACTTCTAGCAGACATAGAACCTTCAAATTTAGAATATAATTAGTGTTTAGTGTCTAAAGTAAGGAAAAAATCAAACATTTCATAATTTGTGTCTAGTTTTCTAGATAGACCAACTGCGTGAATAACTTTGTAATCCCATATACATGTATAAGATTACAAAGTTACATTTGCAGTTAATGAATCATTGTACCCGTATATAATGGAATAATAGTTGTAGATAGATATCTTTATACATGAGGCATAACAGGAGGGGATATAGAGAGGGAAATGGTGTATTCAGCCCATGAAACTGTACAACATTCCTCTAGAAAAACATGACGAAGAAAAACTTGCAAATAAATAGATTAAATTACTCGAAAATATCAATTACAATGAAAGAAAGAACATTAATAATCAAATCCGCTATATTTGTGATAAATTGATACCTACAAAAATAAGAAAAATCCATAAGACAGAGGCTTTAAGAAAAATCGTTAGTGATATTTTAGAAGTAAGAAGTACCGAAAAGGAAAAAAGTAGGACTCTACAAAAAGACGTGAGATCCCATCAAAAACATCCTGTAAAAAAATTCCAAGTCTCGCAGCTCAGGTTTTCTACCGCAAAAAGTTGTGAGATGCATGTAATACCAAGTCGATTAATTTATTTAGTCCTTAAGGGACCTTCTATGTAAAGTTATTACGTTAGTTATTACCATATCAATATTAAAAATTCTTTAGGTTTTAAATAAATAGATTGACTTGGCCAGCAGCATTATGTATAAATTGTACGATACATTATGTTTTCATGCGATGGCCAAGTCGATCCATTTATTTAAAACGTAAAGAATTTTTAATATTGATATGGTAATAACTAACGTAATAACTTTACATAGAAGGTCCCTTAAGGACTAAATAAATTAATCGACTTGGTATTACATGCATCTCACAACTTTTTGCGGTAGAAAACCTGAGCTGCGAGACTTGGAATTTTTTTACAGGATGTTTTTGATGGGATTTTAAATTACTGGAAAATATAAAGTGCATTATAATAGTACTGTATAAAAACAAACTCATGAATCAGATATAGAGAAATCAACATCTGTAACCCGTAAACTGCGTTCAAATATTTCACCTCCTCCGTAAAAATATATTTTAGCTTTATAATCAACCACTTCACCAATATATTGTTTAATTGATATACAATATTGTACCATGAAGTTCTCAAAACACCACGAATTTAGCTGCACAATTCTTGTTCGGCCGATTGGATCGGTATTTTCGAATATACATGTATTGTAGTTCACGCTGACGTGAACGCCTTACACAAACACTGGATGCCGTAGTAACAACAGTGTATACATCGTTCCACGAATAATAGACGAGGTTTAATCTTGGACAAAGCCTACAATTGGACATTTTATGTAACAATATGGATTTAATCCATTGGAATCTGTTGGTAAAGCTGCTGCAGAAGTTTTCCGATATTTTTTCATGTTTTACGAAACATTACTAGGTTACTAGGTTTTTCGTGGAATCAATGGCACCCTGGTTCTTTATAGAAGTCGCATGTGCTACGATTAATATGTGTAGTGTTACGTTTGTTGATTGATAGGATTAAATACAACAACGTTTTTGCTTCATTTTAGTCTGTATTGATTATCTTTCTCTGTCTTCAGCCACAGGAAGTTCACTTGTGAAAACTCAGTCTAGGCGTCCCTCGTGGATCGTCTCATCAACTATTATGGCAAAATTAACTACCTAAATTACTTTACAAAATATTTATCGTAAGCACTTGGAACTTTTTTGCTTTAGTAGCAGCATATAAAGAGAAGAAAAAAATAAAATGTGTGAGACTCTGTTCAATTCTATTCAATTCAGTTCTTAGGCTAGCTATCAACTTTATTTAATTTTTTTGATTGGAAAGAAAGCAATATTACTATTAACTATAAACTCCTCAAAAACACCAAATTAAACAATACGAAATAAATGTTTATTTTTTTGTGAAGCATTTAATTATGACCGCTATTGTTGAATTAGTTTTTGTAAGGCCCAATTTTAGGCACATTGTAACAAAAAGCACAATGGGCCGCGAAAGGGTTGCTCTCCATGCGATTAGCTCCATTATCGAAATCATTTACAATCGGAATGAGTGTGCTTAGTCATGCGAAACAATATTGTCATTCCAACTCCTTGCTAAAGCCTCTTTTATTTGAGTATAATTTTTGTGTTATTGTTATGACTGTGAATGATATTTTTTAAGTACTAAAGATAGCTTTAGTAGTTTCCTCTTTGTTAAATATTGTGTAGTGATTTAATCGATTATGTTATATACCAGTAAAAACGTTTGGAGAACATTGATTAATGCATCTTGTTTTAACCAGTGTAATTCCATGCAATTTATTTTCATGGCAGTTACTTGGTATGGCATACTTAATGTATCGCCATAACCAACTCAGCGTGGTTTTAGTTTCAAATAATATTGCTTTTGTTTATTATATTCGCAGCGGTTCGCTTAGCACCGGACGAGCTCTTTGCTCGTCTCCTCTTAGAAAATGAAATGCCATTAATTGTTTCTGTGGCAATGTTGGTTAGACGCCGTGTGCAAAACTTGAGGTCGCAGGGTCTATTACCACACGCATAAAACTATAAACAAATATTTGTGTGATCCACCAGGGTTTATAATTAGTTTCAATTCTAATTATAAGTGAGACCGAAAATTCTCCATTATATTCTGATATCAATGATACAAAGCTCGTGTGGGTTCAGGTGTTTGTATATGACTGTTGTGTATAAATTGATTTGTCTTTTTTACAATATAACTGTCCTATCACCTTCATCTCTTCGAGAAATTTAGTGCAAAATAAGCAGTTTCAAAAACAATTAAGTTTCGAACTAATGTGAGCATTGACAGTCAATTACTACGCACTACGCTATATGGCCTAACCACTCTCAATCGTATTCTCGATTGTAGAGTAGGCCCGTGCCCTGCAGTGGGAAGTATATGGACTGATACATCTGTATCTACTACGCACTAAAATTGTGATGGAAAACATCATCAGGAAACCTGTATACCATAGCGATTTACAAGAATTTCCATGGTATGTAAAGTCGGCCAACCCGCATTAGGCCAGCGTGGTGGACTGTATGGCTTAACCACTCAATCGTACTCTCGATTGTAGAGGAGGCCCGTGCCCTGCGAAATGGGCTGATACAGATAAACAATTATAGTACATAATATTTATTGTATCAGCCCATAAACGTCCCACTGCAGGGCACGGGCCTCCTCTACAATCGAGAGTACGATTGAGAGTGGTTAGGCCATATAGTCCACCACGCTGGCCTAGTGCGGGTTGGCGGACTTACATACCATAGAAATTTTATAAATCGCTATGGTATGCAGGTTTCCTCACGATGTTTTCCTTCACCGTTTTAGTGCGTGGTGATTGACTATCAATACACACATGACTCCGAAAAGTCAGAGGTGTGCCCTGGGATTCGAACCCGCGACCACCGTGAACATGTTGGCAGTCGCGTCTAGTCCGTTTACCAACAGGCCACCACGCACTCTACATAATATTATATAAAACAAAATACTGCAAAACTATCACGTTTTTCAAACAACTCGTTCTTGATTAGACCGTCGTAGTGCCGAGACACCAAAACTTTATGTGACTGTACAGATGTGCACTACACGTTTTATCCCGTTTATCCCGGATCCCGGCGTGGACGTCATGAATACAAAGGGCTTCTGTTCCCGTTCCCATCCCGTTGAGGTTTCGTCGCACAAGCGCCTACAAGAAGCCCTCGGGACCTACGCGATTGGCCTGTTTACGTCTGTGCATTTGGCTTTATTAAACTTGTTGTAGTAAACGCTTCCTTGGTTTTAGGGTTGATAAGATTTGAAGATAGGATAAGATGTCTGGATGTGGAATTTGAAATTGATTGATGTACGAAAAAATAATTTTATTATGATGAATATATTCTAAATTACTTACTTATAAAAATGGTTGGTAAATGATTAAAACATTAAATTAATTTTAAAAAAATCAAATAAAAGCCGTAATATAATTTAATTTCGATTGTTATAAAAGAATATAGTTCAGAAAATATGACTATATCAAAAATATACCTAAAAAAACAACAAACAATCAACATTTTCGTATTTAAACCGTAATAAAAAAATATTAAAGAACCGCTCTGATTTAAACCACTTGTAACTTTTGTAATAATGAATTAAATTAAATAAATTTAATAGATTCAATAAATTATTTTCATTTGCATTTCATTTAATGTAACCCTAAAATCATCTTTAGTTTATATGGTAACAAAACCACGACTGCAACGATACACTTTGATATATGATCAATCATAGAATGTTAATAATAACACCACATAATATTAAATACAGAAAATAATAATATTAAAATAGTTACACATTTGGTGATTCAATATGTGGCCTTATCGCTAACAGCGATCTCTCTTCCACATAAAGTGTTGTAGTTTAATTAAAAACTTAAGTTTTCGATTATGAAATTACTATAATAATATCAATAAAATCCATGGGGTATACACGTAAATTAATTCAAAGTTATACCTTAGAGGAACATGTAAAGGTTCACAGCTTACATGCCCCAGTAAATACAAGTACATTGAATAATACGGATTACTGAATAATGCTGAAATCTTTGCAGTGCGACAGAGAGGCAACGAGTGAGACAGAACTATAAACTCACACCCCATCATATTATATGGTATAGGTAATCCTTATTGAATGAATGAAATCGAAGAAATACGAAATATTATTTGTAAATATTTTCTTTTGCACATCTTTTCTGTATGTTGATAAATTCCAATTACAAACCAGAAATATTCGCATATATCTTAGATATTTAACAAGTTGTTCATTAGGAAATGATTTTCCATAACGAGAGCAGACAGGAAATTCCATAATCCCTTCCCATAATTGAAATACTTCACCTGGGAATCAAACCTTTACAATAAGATGCTTAACACAAACTAGTTCATAAGCCCACCAAAAGCGCCAAGATTGAATTTTATAATTCAGGATAAGCTCAAGAAGTGAATCCTATTTAACGGATCTCATTCCCGCTAGTTTTCCAATAACTGTAGAAAACTCTTCCGGGGTTATATAATCAGCTTATTCCCTTAGTGTTATTGCAGACAGTCGGCAACAGTCAACAGTAATGCAATTTAGCTGACTATTGAAATCTGTCAATTTTGTGTTACCATGTGATTTCGAAGCGTTGGCACCTATATAACATGCATACATACTTTGAGTTATTTAACAAATGACCAAATGTAACAAATGACCAGACGCGGCTGCCAACATGCTTACGTTAGTCGCCGGTTCCAATCCCAGGACACTCGTATGAATTTCTTGTGTATGAATAGTCAATCAACACACGCTATCGCGGTGAAGGAAATCATCATAAAGAAACTTGCATACCATAGCGATTTGGAAGAATTTCTTTAGTATGTCCTCTACGCCTCGCCTCTATCGCCACGCTGCACTTGGCCAGTGCAGCGTGGCGATTGCAGAGGAGCCCCATGCCCTACGATAAAGACTGTCCTAAAGGTACAAAGTTGATGAAAGACTATACATTTAAGGTCAATCATTAGTCTATGTGATATGAGGAGGGATATAAAAACCAAGTTTACTAAAAAAGTTGTATTTAAACAAAATTTTATAGACTACGTTCCGTCACATAACCACAGACTAGAGGTCCCGATTTTGATTTATTCTGAGGGTAATAGGGTCGGCTATCAGTTGCTACATATATTACGAAAAAAAAAAACAATTTATTTCAAGTTTCATTTTACAATGCTTTATGAGTAGCTCCAGACTACAATCGTTTTGGAAAATTACATGGAGAAAGATACTTCTATTCTCCATACATAAATTCACAATTGTCATGCCTGCATCCCAACGGAGTCGGCAGTGACTATAGATCCTGACTTATTATTTGAATTACTGGCTATTTTGAAATCTGGGTGATGTGAAACAAAATCTTATCGTAATTTTTGTTACCCACGACTCAAAACGTTGAATTTTACTATTTAATTATCCAAATAATTATTGAATTGAAATAATAATTGTGACCCTGACATGGGCATCGTATGCTGGATCATACATTCACGGTCCATTCACATTACCAAGACTAAATAAAACAGAAGCAGAGTTTTGATAAAATATTAGACAGAAAATGCGAAAATACCTTTGTTCTGATGTTAGGAACAATATTAAACCTCACATCAGGACACAAAAAATATTCCTGACCTAACAAGCCTGTCTTTTTTTGTATATGATCAATTCTTTCACGTAATGTTGCTAGTTTTCTCGGAATTACTAGTATTTCTCATCCCGCCGCCAATGTTACCTTGTAACTTTGTAGTGTCAATATTAATTCTCTTATATTTCACATGTTTTCGGTACATTTTGTCTGCCATTTTGTATGGAGGTTATGGCATGTTTTATGGTTTGTTTAAATATGTTTTTCTTTAACTATTGTATTTATTTTGTTATAATCTAGGCCAATATTGATTTAATGTTTTTGCGTTATACAGAGATACAATTAGGAAATGAAACAATAATAAATAATAGTACAAGTGGCGGCCTTATCACACTGGGTAATTTGTTACAGGCAACCATGGGGTGGATATTTACATAGGAGATAGAAACAGCAGTTTTAATTATGTTTCAAAATTAACAATGGTATGCTGAGAGATCAGTATACTGTCGAGCCTGAAGTCTCTGGTTTAATATCGAATCACTAGGCTAATTTCGTAAACTACGTCTTAATTCCTCGAAATCATATCGCTTGCGTTCAGGAGTCCTACTATAATGTATATGACCTATACATAAAATTACATTTCGTTGTATTTACACTTGGCGATCTATTGAAGATTTGTGTAATGTGTATCTGTAACTGTAAGATAGTTTGATGGATAGTTTATCCCTTTTATAATCTCCTATTTCTCTTTCGAAATTTTAGGAGAAACCCATTTTCAGAGATCATCATCATCAGCCCGTTGCAGTCAACTGATGGACATAGGCCTCTACCAAGATACGCCACAGAGCCCGGTCTGATGCTGAGAATATAAATTATTCTTATCTTGGAATAAGCAAAGGCCCGAGAAACAATTTACTAAACATAAAAAGGCTTGTTAACGAGAACGGGATTGTATACTTATCTCCCAGACATGAGGTAAAAAGCTATGCAAACATTAATTTCTCGACATGTGTATTTTGTTTCAAATTACTACTATACTTTGTGATAGTAAACATTAAAGAAAATTGAATAACCTTGTTTCACTCTTTCTTTTTTATACTGTACAAATGGAACATACATTTATAGGAGACAAACAAACCTGACTCAATAGTAACATTCAAAATGTTGAGTCGTAGGCAACAAAAATTACAAGTACTTTTTTCCAGATGTCAACCATGTATTTGTCTGCCTTGGTGGCGTAGTTCTACTACAGTACGGTTGCAAAGCTGAGGTCTCGGGTTCGAATCCCGGATCGGGCAAAGTGATATTGGATTTTTATATTCATTATCAGCTCGGAATTAGGAGTTTGTGCTCGATATGGCGATAAACTCGTCTCTTATCACATCGTGAAACGGAACTTACAAGGCGAAATGTGGGTATCCTGGTTGCATCTCTGCCTACCCCTTCTGAGAAAAAAAGGCTTTTTAGTAGCTAAATCAAACATTTGTCTTGATCGGGAACCGAACCTGAACCGTTTTGCACTAACGCTATGAAATTGCCGATCCCAATTACAGCTCCCAAAGTTCACATACAAATAACTTAGTTAAACATAAATTATAAAACACACTAAACAATAAACTATTTAGCCCGTCCGGTTATTGCTCGCGGAATAATAAAAAGGAAGACCATCTGTACACTTTATGTCCCACGTACGAAACACTATTCAGAAGATCGAAAAACTTTTCCAATAGCACCGTCTCGCTGATGACAGAAAATACTTGGCCGCGAAACCTGTGTATGATTCTGAAAGTCGCCGAGTTTTATTGCAGCTTCACCTCGGGGTTATCGAGTGCAAAAATAAACTCACAGGTAATTGTGTTAGTTCTACAACTGATGCTGAGTGTTGTGCAATATTGAAGACTATGGCATACAGACATTTAGTTATAAGTATATTTTAATAAAAAAGAAACGAGATTATCAATTCGATGTGTATGTGTATTAAGTCAGAATTGCAGTGTCTGTATAGTCAGTATAGTATTAGTCTGTACTGGTAAGTATATTTTTAATCAAGTAAAGGACATTTTCGATTCGATGTGTATGTATGTTCAGTTAGTTTTGGTATGTATGTATGTACCAGCTTCTGAACACGTATGCCAAATTTAATAAGTGAAAGTTTTAAGTTAAGTTTGATGGTGTCCTCAGTTTGACAAAGGTAGATGTCATTTACGGGGAGTTGGTTAGCTGTCAGACCAATTTATACAGGATATAATTTAAGAAAATAACGTAAGAAGTAATAATAAGATTCATGAGTGATATTATCATTTTCCATCGCGTCATGTGTTACAATGACTGTGCTATACTAGAAATAAAAATAAAATGGACGTTATACATAA